>LR990616.1:17245694-18486944 GCA_905147815.2 Phalera bucephala | reverse complement strand
CCAAGTTGATTGGCGATACATCGAGGTGATGAGATGCCTTTTTGAAGCCGCAACGATGACCGTCCAAGTACAGAACCGGTGGACTGAACATATCCACCTGCGCCGCGGAGTGCGCCAAGGTGATGTCATATCACCAAAATTGTTCACCAATGTACTGGAGGATATGTTCAAGACGCTGGAGTGGAAAGGTCGCGGCATCAATACATCATCTATATCGGCGCATACATCTCTCACCTGCGATTTGCAGACGACATCGTCATCATGGCTGAAACGTTGCAAGACCTACAACAGATGCTGGACAGCCTTGCTAATTCGTCTCAGCGAATCGGTCTCCGGATGAACTTAGATAAAACTAAAGTTATGATCAACAAGCATGTTGACCCGGGACCGATCGCCGTAAACGGAGCCTCCCTCGAAGTTGTTTCTGAGTACGTATACCTAGGGCAGTTGCTCCAACTAGGTAAAAATAACTTCGACAAGGAGGTTAAGAGACGGATACAGCTGGGCTGGGCAGCATTTGGAAAACTCCGTCGAGTCTTCTTATCGCCCATACCCCAATGCCTAAAAACAAAAGTTTTTAATCAGTGCGTCCTACCTGTAATGACATACGGAGCCGAAACGTGGCCACTCACTGTGCGGCTTGTCCACCAGTTCAAGGTCGCTCAGCGAGCTATGGAAAGAGCTATGCTCGGAGTTTCTCTTAGGGATCGAATCCGGAACGAAGTTATTCGTCAGAGAACCAAGGTTACCGACATAGCTCAGCGAATTAGCAAGCTGAAGTGGCAGTGGGCAGGTCACATATGCCGCCGAACCGATGGCCGTTGGGGCAGACTGGTTCTTGAGTGGAGACCGCGTGTCGGCAAACGTAGTGTAGGGCGCCCTGTAGCTAGGTGGGGCGACGATATTCGTAAGGCAGCTGGCAGGGATTGGAGAAGGAGAGCTGAAGATCGAGCTCAGTGGCGTGCCATGGGAGAGGCCTACGTCCAGCAGTGGACTGACACGGGCTGATGATGATGATGTACCTCTGACCATTTGTAATCACTGCCGGTTTTTACCCTGTAAATCCCGAATCATTAAATATTTGTCGCTTGGTGCTCATAATGAAGTCAAGCTCTTATTTCTAGTGGAACCATCTAGCTGATCCAGGTCCATTTCCTATGAGGCGGCATCTGGGAGAAAGAGTTCAACATAAAGAGTCCATCTTTTCCAAATATTTCGGCCAACCTCTGACCCCTGGGGTTCTCCTACCCATATTCAAATTGCCCCACTCTTATCTCACCATCACCTCGTTTGGCCAGCTGTGCATTGAAGTCACCCATAACCACTGTAAAGTGTCCTTTGGAAGTATGTATAGCCCACTGATGTCCTCATACATAACTTCGACCTCGCCTTCTGAGTGTGCCCAGGTCGGTGCGTGGACCTGTATGACCTTTAGCGAATATCTAAAAGATATTGGTTGAAGGTCGATGTATAAAAATCGATGTATTACAATGGTTTTACTCATCTTGTCTTATTTTATTTTACAACTAGTGTTACCAACCGTATTCCAAAAAAAAATAGAGTACTGTCCTCTGTTTTATATAGATGTACTTTATGATACATAATACTGAATGGTCGATTCAAGTTTTTTAGCTTAAAGGTTTAGTGACACAACTCAAAAAATGACTAAATATGTTACTGTACAAATAGTAACTAAATTCACAAAATACCGCAAAATTGGACAAAGGTAAAATTACGCAACATAAAAATTTAGTAAATGTTCTTTTTATTATAATTATGTACTCAGATATGTATACGTTATCCATTTCATCTAAAAAAGGTTAGCACAGCATGAAGCTGACGCTAAGCAATTTCCCGCTAACTAGGTATACAAAAAGCTAATAAAAATTATAAATTTATTATATCCTCAATTATTAATCGTTTTGAATTCGATATCCAGAATGCTCTATCTGTATGAATTGAACGTGTCCATACAAGGTGAACTTGCAAGCGATTCAGTTTTATCAATCAGATTTATCTAGTAGACAAACGAAAAACATTTTTCTAAGATACTACTACTACTACTTACGCCTTAATATTGTTTGTAAAAAATGCTAGTTAGCCCCAATCGCAACGTTCATTACTTACTAGGTCATTTACTAGGCACTACTGATAGAAATCTTTATAGGCATAAAGGAATTAGTAAAACTTCAACGCAAATCGCCACTTATTATAACGAGATTTAAAATATTAGCAATATTCATAAAAAAAATATCTACAATAAGTACTTGACCTAAAAAACTGTAAAAATACATGAAAATAACTTATTGTAACTCTAAAACACTTTAATAAATTTGTTATTTTTTAAAAAATCTTATAACTGCGCGTCGGGCTACATAGCCTGACTTGGGTGCTAATTTAGCCTGAATAGCTCAGTCCATTGGGAAAATTAGTGGAGACACTCACTTTAAATGTAGGTTCTCTGGCTCCAATGTGGTATGAGGTCCGGAATGCACGGGTCGACTGGCTCGGCTCTTGCAATGGCCGCGAGGCGCAAGCAAAATGGCTTCCTATTGGTTGCGGCCGGTCGTGTGATCATCGCGCGCGGGGAGTGGGCTTCAGTAATAATAATAATAATAACCGAGTCACCGCCGGCCACGGGTAATTAGGTATCACTAATTATGGCCGGTGTCCGTCCCCTTTGAAATAGTCCAGTTTTTGTCCATCAAACCTCATTTACATAGCCCTTGTTTTCTTTCCATAGATTACAATAGTCCTTGCACCTGCCGGGGTAAGTTCGCTGGTTATGTGTCTTCATTTTCAGCAAGTGATCTCAGCAGGTGGCTTACATAACATTAATTTCTCGCAAAGGGCCTCTACGTGTTGGACCCATGTCCCCATGCAAGCCTTTCAGTTCTGGCTGTGCCTCGCGCGCGTTCGGTCGTGTCACTGCGCTGCTCGCCCGCTCGCTATTTTCGTGTTACGTAGTATTCGATTTCGACTTGCTTTGTTGGAAACGCCTGCGCTTGCGTGGAGTGGTGATCTGGTTGGCTCATATACGTGGATACGTACGCATATACGGGCTTGCGACGTTACTTCTCCGCGTCTGGCTCGCGCGTAGCAACAAGGCGAGCCGTTAGGTAGACTCGCCGTTCTGACGGCGGTCGGCCTTCCCGCGCTTTTAGTAACGGTCGTTTTCCGTGACCTACGTGGTTTGTCGCGGCTGTGCTTACGTGTGTTGTGCTTGCGTGTTTACGTGTTTGCATTCGCTGTGCGTATGCTTTTGCGTCCCGTGTAGGTACGGTTCGCGTATCGCCCGGCGTGACCAATCACGTGGGTTGCTAGGCAGCCGCGTCGGCCAACGGCGCGGCCGGCCCTCCCGCGGTCTTTGTCTTCTCAACGGTGAGTTTCATAACTGTTTTCGATATTAGTGTTCTCCGTGCGGCGGTTCTGTTCGCCCCGGAGCAGCTAGGGTTTGGTGCCGCCCGTTCGCCCTTAAGGCGAAGGGGCACACCGCGTCTCCCCGGTAGTGCCACCCCCCCGCCGCTGCCCGGTGGGGGGATCAGGGCAACGTTCACGCCCGGGTCTTAGGGCCCTTTTTTTTTTTTTTTTTTTAGTTCACTCGCCCTGCCATTTCCCCTCTGGAAATGGCGGAAGACTTCCCTCCGGAGTTCGTCCGGGAGCTCACGAAGTACATCGTCCTACGCTGCCCGGACATAGTCCGGGAATTCAGGGCGACGTACTCGCCCGCCTCGCCCGACGCGTCGCCCGCGCGCGCGTCGGCCCCCGGCCCCGCGCACCCCGCGCCTTCTGCGTGCCCCGCGACTCCGTTCGACGCGCCGCGAACTGACTTAGTCGCGCCGCCCCAGACCCCCGCCGACCGCCCCGTCTCGCCATGCGGGTCCGAGCCTCTCTCGGACTCGGACATGGAGGTCGAGCGCGCGACCGCGCGACGCGCCGCTCCCGCCCGGTCCCCGTCCCCGTCGCTCTCGTCGGAGGACGACTTCGTTCCCATCGCGAATGGGAAGCGGGCGCGCAAACCGCGCGACTCGCCGCCACCCAAAATCCAGAAGGCCGGAAACGTTTCCGTTTCTTCCGGCCCCTCCGGCCCCCGGCCGTCTCCGTCTCCCGACGCGGCCGCGAGGGCCTCCCCCCTCGCGCGCCCCGCACGTCCGAACATCACTCCCCCGCCGCTTGTCATTCAGGACAAGAGCGCCTGGGAGCGCATCTCCAAGGCGATATATAATCGCCAGATAAACTACACGCACGCGCGTTCCACCGCGCAAGGCATAGCCGTCAAGGTGGCGTCTTCGGACGACCACCGACGGCTATCCGCGTTCCTGCGATCCAACAAGATCGCTTATCACACATACACCCTGGAGGAGGAAAGGGAGCTCAGGGTGGTAATCCGCGGTGTCCCGAGGGAGCTGGACACCGCCGTCATCAAGGCCGACCTCCAGTCCCAGGACCTTCCTGTGCGCCAGGTGCACAGAATGGTCAATGGGCGCTCCAAGGAGGCGTACGACATGGTGCTGGTCGTCCTCGACCGCACCGAGTCCGGCCGTAGGGTCTTCGACCTGAAGGCCGTGTGCCATATATCTGGCCTCTCCGTGGAGGCCCCCCACAAACGTGGCACGCCCGGGCAGTGCCACAATTGCCAACTGTACGGGCACTCTGCCCGAAACTGTCACGCGCGCCCTCGATGCGTTAAGTGCATCGAGGACCACGCGACGTCCCAGTGCGCCCGCTCGAAGGAGACGGCGGCCGAGCCCCCCAGCTGCGTCCTCTGCGGCACCAAGGGGCACACCGCGAACTATCGCGGTTGCCCCAAGGCCCCGAAGGGGAAGCGCGGCCGGGCGAGGCGCGGCGGCCGCCGCCGCCCCCGCGCGGTTGCCCCCCCCTCTGCGCCTCAGCGCAACACCCCCCCGCGCCCTCAGCGCACCCTCGTCCGGTGCCTTCTGCGCCAGCGACCACGGCTCCCCGCGCTCCCGCGCCTCTGAAGCTGAGCCCCCTCCCCCGCCGCTCAGGCCGTCCCTCGGCGCCAACGCGTGGGTGAAGCCGCTGCCTTACACCGCGGCCTCCCACCCTGCGTCAGTGGGCCCCGCCCGCCCCCCGAAGCGCGCGCCAGCGATCCAGCCGGTGGCGGCTTGTCCCCCTCCGCCCTCTAACGTCAGTCAGGACGTCGACCTAATTATGAGCGTCTCGGCGGTTATAAGCCCCGCACTGTTCCCCAGAGTCCGCGAACTCGCCCTTCGTCTCCGCGCCGCCACCAACTTGGCGGACCAGGTTCTCCTG
This sequence comes from Phalera bucephala, assembly GCA_905147815.2. Classification (NCBI taxonomy): domain Eukaryota; kingdom Metazoa; phylum Arthropoda; class Insecta; order Lepidoptera; family Notodontidae; genus Phalera; species Phalera bucephala. The sequence continues at coordinate 18,481,670 of LR990616.1, read as the reverse complement.
GCCGCGGAATACAGGGACGTCTATGACGTCCTGGCGTCCCTCAAAACCCAACCCCCCGCACCCAATAATGGATCTACGATCTCCCCGCCTAAAGCCCCACAACCTATCCCTGGCGTTCTTTAACGCCGATGGCCTTCGCTCCCAGCGAGATCAGGTTGCTGATTTCCTCCGAGATCACCAACTTGATATCCTCCTCGTGCAGGAAACCTTCCTGAAGCCCGCACAACGCGATCCTAGGATCGCAAACTACAACCTCGTGCGCAATGACAGAATCGGCTCCCGCGGAGGCGGTACTCTCATTTACTACAGGAGGTCCCTGCACTGCATCCCTCTCGATCCCCCCGCGCTCACCAACATCGAAGCCTCGGTCTGTCGCGTCTCTCTCACGGGGCACCAGCCCATCGTGATCGCCTCCGTTTACCTTTCCCCCACTAAATCCGTTCTCAGGAGTGACTTTGAAGCACTCCTCAATCTGGGAAGCGCCGTCATTCTGGCGGGCGACTTCAACAGCAAACACGTGGCCTGGAACGGTCTCACCACTTCCCCTAACGGTAGGAGCCTTGACGCCCTGGTCGACGTTCTCGACTTTGACGTCATCGCACCCATGCACCCTACCCACTATCCTAACAATCCCAATCACCGACCCGACGTCCTGGACATGGCGCTTCTGAAGGGTGTCACCCTACAGCTGCACTCCTTGGAAGTAGTCCAGGAACTCGACTCTGACCATCGACCTGTAGTCATGAGACTCGGTTCCCCCCCTTCCGCCCCTCAGCGACCCAAAATGACGGTGGTGGATTGGCATGCGCTAAGCACGGCCTTGGCGGATGCCGACCCTCCCCCCCTGCCTCTCAGCTCGGACTCCATCCCGTCCCCTCAGGACACCGATCAGGCCGTAGATGCCTTCACCGAGCACATCCGATCGGCTGTCAGTCGATCGTCCAAGCAAGTCGAGGCGGAAGATCTCTACCTCAACCGCTTTCGACTGCCGGACGATGTTAGGGATCTCATTCGTTCCAAGAATGCTTCCATCCGAGCGTACGACTCCTACCCCACCGAAGCCAATCGGGCCCGGATGCGCGCTTTACAACGAGAGGTAAAGCGTCGTGTCGCGGAGGTCCGGGAGGAACGGTGGGGTGTCCTCCTAGAGGGCATCGCGCCGTCGCATCTGGCCTACTGGCAGCTGGCGCGTAGCCTCAAATCCGACTCCACGACTGACATGCCCCCGCTGTCCCGCCCTTCAGGCGCAGCGCCCCCAGCCTTCGACGACGACGAAAAGGCCGAGCTTCTCGCCGACTCCCTCGAGAGCCAGTGCGCCCCCAGCTCTCAGTCCGTCGACCAGTCCCACGTCGACGCGGTAGACAGGGAAGTCGAGCGCAGGGCATCCCTCCCCCCCGTCGATTCCTTGCCTCCTATCACGCAAACGGAGGTCGAAGATGTGATTATGGGTCTTAAATCTAAAAAAGCCCCCGGCCCTGACGGTATTTCGAATCGCGTTCTGAAATGCCTGCCCGCCCAACTCATCTGCCTCTTGGTGGCCATCTTGAACGCCGCCATGACGAACTGCACCTTCCCCGCTAAGTGGAAGGAGGCGGACGTCATTGGCATTCCCAAGCCCGGCAAACCTCGCAATCTCCCCGCGAGCTACCGCCCTATCAGTCTCCTCAACTCCCTGGCCAAGATATACGAACGCCTCCTTCTGGCGAGGCTCAAGGACTTCGTAACGTCCAGGGGTATCCTTATCGACGAGCAGTTCGGCTTTCGAGCCAAACACTCTTGTGTCCACCAGGTGCACCGCATCACGGAGCACGTCCTCTCCGGTCTCAATAGACCCGGAAGACCCATCTACACGGGCGCCCTCTTCCTGGATGTCGCGAAGGCATTCGACAAAGTCTGGCACAACGGCTTGATCTACAAGCTCTACCAATTGGGTGTGCCGGACAGACTCGTGCTCATCTTACGAGACTTCTTGTCGAATCGCGCCTTTCGTTATCGCGTCGAAATGACGCGCTCCGCTTCCCACTCCATCAGTGCTGGAGTCCCACAGGGCTCAGTGCTCTCTCCGCTCCTGTTTAGCCTCTACACGAACGACATTCCTCGTTCGAGTGATGTTAAACTAGCCTTATTCGCGGATGACACCGCTCTTTATTATTCCAATAGGAACAAGGCCCTCATCACGAAGAAACTCCAGACCGCCGCCAATACCCTAGGGGATTGGTTCAGGAAGTGGCGAATCGAGGTGAACCCGGACAAGAGCGCGGCGGTGCTCTTCTCCAGAGGTGCAACTTCGCACCACTCTCTGCGCCACCCCGGAAGGAACCGAGGTCAAGTGACCATGTTCGACCGACCCATTCCCTGGGTCAAAGAGGTCAAATATTTAGGGGTCACCCTGAACAGTACCATGACCTTCGGCCCGCACATCAAGCGGGTCCGTCACCGAGCATCCTTCGTGCTCGGTCGTCTCCATTCGTTAATCTGCAAGCGGAGTAAAATGTCCCTTAGAAATAAGGTGACGCTTTACAAAACTTGCGTTCGTCCCATCATGACTTATGCGTGTGCTGTGTTCGGGCATTCGGCCCCCTCTCACATCGACAGACTTCAAGCGGTTCAAAACCGCTTCCTCCGTAAAGCCGTAGGAGCCCCCTGGTTCGTACGGAATGTCGACCTCCACTCCGATCTAGGTCTCGAACCTATTCGCGCCTTTATTAAAAAGGCGTCAACACGTCACTTCGCGAACGCATCTTCCCATGCGAATCCGTTAATCGTAGCCACCGCCGACTACGACCTCCCTCACGACCCCTGCCGCTACCGCCGGCCGAGACATGTTCTCACCGACCCCCCCGATGCTTTGTCATCCCTTCTTTCCGCTCAGAATACGAGCGACGACGAAGTAGACGCAGACGTAGTAGTAGATCCCCTCCCATTGCCGGCGGTTGACCGGTGCGCTTAATAGTGCACCCGTCCCCCTACAGCGACTGTCCCAACCGAGGGCGCCTCTTCGAGGCGCCCTCGAGTATGTCGCCTCTTGCCCTTCTGGCTGGCTGGAGCGTAGTGGTTGCACGCTCGCCTTTTAAAATCCGGTGAAGCTGTAGAGGCCTCGAGGCCAACAGCGTAGGTCATTCACACACACACAAGCCTTTCAAAGGTCCGGGTAAATCCCGTGAATCTCCGCGAGATACATAATAATAATAATTTAAAGTTTTGGCGCGCGACAATCTAGAATTCCATTACATGCAACCGTTGCAACATAAATATGTTCACTAAACCCAATTTAAATTAATAAAATATTAAGATAAACACATAAAAATAGCCGCGTCAGGTATGATAAAAATAATAGATAACAGAAAGGGAGAGATTAATAAATTAAGCAAATATTTTTGTTTCACAAGTTTATATGCGTCACCATATGCATTCTATTTCCATACGTCCGACCACGACATGGGTGGTTCGCCCTTTCGTAAATTAACACAATTTGTTCCTAGTACATTTAGATCGCCAGTATATCACATCGTGATAATTCGATGAAGCAAACAAAAAGATTGGAAGCCCTTTTCAAATTCAGTTTTAATCTATCTATACTATAAGTTATAATAAATCTATATATCTAGATAGATAGCGCTATTGATAGAGGGTGTATTCTCTGTCAACAGGTTCTTTCCTTACAGACTCTCTGGTTTACTATAATCTTACTCTGGTTTACTATAATCTGGTTTACTCCGTCTCCTACACGCTTGCCAGTTACGGAGACTCTACTTGGCCTTCCGGTAAGACACGGTCTATTTAGTTTTAGATATGATATTTTAATAACTATGCCGAATTGTCAGTAGGTACAGATATCAAATTTACACCTATCTATCCCGGACGTGGATACTTTAAATTATGAAGTACTTATGTAAATTTTAAAAACATTGACATCAAAATTAAAAAAAACAATTTACGCGTATTTTACAATTTTAAACGTTTCTCATCGAAACTTTTACTTATATATATATTTTTTTAATATAAATAAAACTGGATTAGTTATAGCGATAACTATTCTACCTACAATGCAAGAATGAAATCAGACCCAAGGGTATGGCATTATAAAATATTTTGTTTAGTTTAAAAACGTTCTGTAAACTATCTACGAGTTTCTTTGTCTAAGATACGAATTTCTTTATCATAAAGGATACCGTCACTCTTTCTTCCTGTGGATTAAATCGGTAACAATTGATCAAAATTGATTATGTGCCATCAAAGAAAAAAAAAATGTTAGTAGATCTTGAATACTTTAAACAATAGCCACTTATTACAGCGATTTAACAGTCCTGCCTTTTCTTTTATGGTAGATTTTTTTAATCTTCTCATAATAATATCAGCCTATACTGCCCACTGCTGGGCAAAGGCCTTCTCTCTCAAATCGAGGTGAGAGAGATTAGGTCATACTTCACCACGCGGACCTAGTGCGGATTGGTGGAGGCAGGTTTGTGGCCAGCTGCTGTTGGAACTTATCAAGCCGCCTTTAAGGCTTCCAACTCGGCTTAACGACTACCACATTAAGTGGTAACCGGGATCAACGGCTTAACGTGCCTTCCGAAGCAATCTTCTCATAAATAATTTAAATTATATAAATACTAAGAAATATTATGTTCTAATGTATATGGGTGTATGAGCGTAAACAAGCTAATAAAGTTTTATAGACAGTAATAAGACAAAAATAATCAGAGGGCACACTTAGGTACAATGAATGTCCAATTACGCAAAAGTAGATATGCTTTTGTAGCCTATATGATTTACAAACAATAGGTACATTTTATTTGTAAGTAACATAGGTCGCTTCTATTTATATTTTCCCGCTGTTCGTATAATTTACTTTTAAGTATAATTTTTGCAAAAAGCAAAATATCATAAGTCATTGTGCCTTTTATTACAAATACATGACTCAACAAAAATACATCAAACCGATATGAGAATAAGTTAGACGAGTATGCGATGCTACACTGATAACAATTTCACTTACCAACGTCTTAAGTTCTAAGTAAACAGTTGAAATAAGTGAACAACCGCAAAAGCCAAGATAGAAAGACAGCGTAAAAGAAATTATAAAGACGAGAAAAGGCGAACATTGTTTTACCTACGTCATGTTCCTTTGATGTACGGGGAGACGTCTTTAGTGCCTATTTAGGTCACTTCTCGGAATGAGAACATTGTATTATTCCAAATAGACTTAAGCATATTTGTTAGAACGGCTTCGGTTCTTAGTAAGCTTAATAATACTTTTACGGCGTAGCGTTTGATTAATATTCAATGTTTCAATAACCCGGGCAAAACAACTCACATAATTCAACAATAAGTGTACTCTCTTCAGCCGAAAGACGTCCACTGCAGGACAAAGGCCTCCCCTAAAGACCGCCACAACGACCGGCTTTGTGCTGTACGCATCCAACTTCTACCTGCGACCTTCACCAGGTCATCGGTCCATCTCGTAGGGGGCCTACCCACTCCACGTCTTCCGGTACGTGGTCGCCATTCGAGAACCTTTCTGCCCCAACGGCCGTCAGTTCTACGAGCGATGTGCCCCGCCCACTGCCACTTAAGTTTAGCAATTCTGAGTGCTATGTCAGTGACTTTCGTCCTCCTGCGGATCTCCTCGTTTCTGATTCGATCCCGCAGGGTAACTCCGAGCATAGCTCTCTCCATCGCCCTTTAGGTGACCTTGAGCCTTCTTATGAGGCCCATCGTAAGCGACCATGTCTCAGTGCCGTAAGTCATCACTGGCAACACACACTGGTCAAAGACTTTTGTCTTGAGACACTGCGGAATTTTAGCCGAGAAGATGTTACGTAGCTTCTCGAACGCCACCCAACCGAGCTGGATTCGACGATTGACCTCTTTCTCGAAGTTGGACCTACCTAATTGGATTCTTTGTCCCAGGTATATATAATCGTCAACAACTTCGAGCGTAGAGTCTCCAACCTTTATGGAAGTTGGTACTACATGGACGTTTGACATGATCTTCGTCTTGTCCATGTTCATTTTAAGACCTACTTGTTGAGAGACTCTACTGAGGACGTCGAGCATGGCACTGAGGTCTTCCAGGGTATCCGCCATGAGCACGATATCATCGGCAAATCGAAGGTGAGAGATGTACTCGCCGTTGATGTTGATACCTAGTCCTCTCCAGTCCAGAAGCTTAAAGACATCTTCCAGCGCGGCGAAGAACAGTTTCGGGGATATAACGTCTCCCTGTCTCACACCACGCTGCAGTTGAATAGGTTTCAAGCTCTGGTCCTGAAGGCGGACTGACATAGTAGCGTTTTCGTACAAACTCTTCAGCACCTCGATATACCGGTAGTCAACTTGGCACCGCTGGAGAGACTGTAGTACAGCCCAAGTCTCGATCGAATCGAAGGCCTTCTCATAATCCACAAACGCTAAGCATAGTGCAGGTTATACTCTTCAGTCTTCTGTATGACCTGTCGCAGCGTATGAATGTGGTCTATGGTGCTGAAGCCTTTTCGGAAACCGGCTTGTTCGGGAGGCTGGAAGTCATCTAGTCTGCGCGCGAGACGATTCGTGATGACTCTCAAAAACAGTTTATAGACGTGGCTCAGAAGTGAGATGGGTCTATAATTCTTCAAGAGGGTTTTATCACCTTTTTTGAAGAAGAGAACCACCACACCTCCGCGCCATGACTGTGGCGGTTTGCCCTCGAGGATGACGGTGTTGAATAGTTTCTGGAGAGCCCTCAATATCGGCTTTCCACTAGCCTTGAGAAGCTCGGCTGTTATACCGTCATCGCCTGGCGCCTTGTTGTTCTTGAGCTGTTTGAGAGCCATACTAATCTCGCACAGACTGATGTCCTGGATGTCATCGGTATAGTGTCGGGTCAATTTGGCTCTTGGGTCTATAGCCGGATTTCAGACAGGTGATTGTACTGATGTGTAAAGCTGGCCGTAGAACTTCTCGACTTCCCTCAAGAGTTCCGGTGTAGAGGATACAATCCTGCCGTCTCCGGTCTTCAGCTTACTCAGCCGGCTCTGTCCGATAGACAGATCCCTTGCGAACACTAAGTGCCTAATAAGTGTACGTACCTACCGAATTGAATAAATCAGAATAAATTTCAATTTCATTAATTTAAAGTACACCTACCCCTTTTATCTCTTGGAAATTGTCGAAGGCACTATGAATAATCCTTTATTTTTAATTTGGCAGAGAAATATTCTGTAGAAGATTCTCAGTCCATTTGAAGTACTATTCAGATATGTGGGATTTTAGAGAAGATTGGTAGAGAAAGGCTCCAGAATCTTAAAATGGAACACATTCTTATTCCGTGGGTGCTTCTCTCATGTACATTACTCAATTGATTATAACTTGGAAAAAAAAATAGCTTCCACGGCATCCTACTAGACAACAAGGACTGATACTCCAGACGTCTGCGATCACTAGAAAACTCTTGAATTTATACCTCATTGAAACAAAGCCGTGGCTTGATTCTCCTAATTTAGAGATATCGTTAATTTTTTTTCTTCTTCCATGTTTTTGTTTCATAACTACCTAGTTCAGTACCCAGATTCAGTTCAGTAGTACCCAGATCACCTGATCTGTGTATTATAATAGCTGGCATAAAGTCAAATATTCACGCTAGACTTCTGCATAAATTTGTATTTCCCATTGTTTAGAATAGTAATGCTAAATACAAAGACATCTCTTCGGGTAGGAAATCCTATCCTACATAAATTATAATAACCTCAAACATCTTTTTGTATGCCTTTGTTCATATTGTTAAAGAGAAACCTCAATAAAATCGTTTTCTTCAGTTTTAAAATTGTGCCTGTAGCAATAAAATTTACAGTAATAAAGACCCCCATTTTAATTCCCTTCACAATATTGAGAGTTTATAACTCTATAATTACAATAAAACAAAGCAATCAACCCAATAGTTCACTGTTAAAAGTGTCTGTTAATTCTCCTTCACGTTAGGTTATTCCGTCCGGAACTATTTGCGCGGTCGTTAACATAATGGACCGCAGAGCCAAAGATAAATTGTTCGTGGAAAGCGAAATCAAGCAGCCAAGAAGTAGGAAAACTAGGTAAGTGCCTCCCTGTAATGGCCATGCCCCAATAAAACCATTTCTAATTACATTGTGTAGTATAGTTACGTAGATTATGCTAATGGTTCATTTGCGAACGAAACTTGGCGATTCGTGCACATTGTTTTTAAGGCGTAATATACTGAAGCGGGTTTTTTCTAAAAAATTATAGCGGCCCTACCTTATTCTTTATTCACTCAAATGCGTGGAATACGTACTTATTTTATGAGGTCGGTAGTTCATCTTTGGGCTAAAATTTCTGTCGCAGTCTGAAGTATTGGGACAAACATTCATGTTTAGGATCTTTCGTCGATACTTTGAATGCCTCCCGTCCCAAATAATCGAATTAAGGTGTAATCCTATCATCACACAGAGCACGCGAAGAATATTTCTGGGAGTCACGAACTACACCAACATCCTAGAAAAATAGTAATTTGAAGAAAGTTGAAATAAATTTTGTTGAGAGTTTTCAGACTGATTTCCAGAATACGTTCGACGTTAGGACAATTAAGCGATAAATGCAAGACTGATAGAGATCAGTCTTGGTTTATGGCTTATACTACTAATAATAACTAAACTAAAAAAAGTGAATGTTACTTACGTACAACTTTCAACATTTTTGTATCAATTACAAAACTTGAAGTTACAGCTGCGCTGAACATTGCCTATTTAAGAGTGAATTATACGCGACCTTTCAGAGAAACCAACTTTTTTGCCCTGTTTTTGCTAAAGTTTCACGCATTTAAACTCGTTTTATGGCAGGTCACGCCCATCGTTTTGCATTAGAAATGTTACAACGTTTCTTTACTCAGGTCATGTAATTAAGGGTAAGGACGTATAGATGTCTTTCCTTAGAGTCCGAACACGCCCTTGAATTAGCATAGGTAACACCTTCATACCTATAGTAAAATATTAAATATTACAAATTTGTAAAAAAAAACATTTAATTTCACAGTTTACGTATGTTTGGTCTTATTCATTCAGCATATAAATGGTCCAGAGGTCAAATTTAGGCTAGCACCTCTGTTTTTCGAAACCTACGTGCGATTGTCGCTTACTTATAGTGAAAGAAAACTTCGTAAGCAAACCTTCTTGTCCGAGAAAACTAACTAAATTCGAAAGGTATGTGAAAAAAATTTCCGATGAATGGCGGCAGGCTCATGGCATATTGAGACAAATAATCTTCGGCGAAATATGGGTGTATTATGTTTATCTAACTACTCCTCCCGGGAACACTGGTGTAGGAGGTTTGTGTATAATTTAAATTTTATGAAACAATATTAAGCGGCATTTACATCTCGTACATAATCTATGACTGGGATAGTTCCCATTCCATTGTACATAATTTATGCTAACCATAATGCACCCTTACTTAGCTCGGGACAACACTACAGTCGGTAACAAAAAGCTTTCTTCGAAATTATCGAAGTAAAAGAGAATTGTTGACACTTTGTAAAACTATATCGACTACTTGTATCATATTCGTGTGAGGTAATATCAGGCCTTCAATTTGTTTTGTATTGCATCCTATAAGTGCTGGTCGTGCTTGTGATCCGTCGCTCCGCCGGGGAAACCTCTAAGTTATTAGATCTGAAGAGTTTGGTAGAGACGCTCTCAACCGTATCAAATTGCAGCTCGTTAAACAAGAAAGCAGAAATCTAACATCTACTGAATGCACCATAACTAAACAGATTACATTTTAAGAGAAAAACCAGGTATGTGATGACGTAAAGTATGTAGCAATACATAATTTTCCCAGGTCGTCGAAATAATTATTTACTGGAAACTTTATAATTATTTTCCCAATTGTTTAATTAATCTATTATATTTTAACATTTATTTTCGAAATATATTAATTTCTAGACAGTTGCTCATTATTTTTTCCAAGATAATTATACATAATCTGCTATGAAAGACATAAACAAATACTTAAATAAAAAAATTAATGATTCCTAATTTAAACTTTTTCTTGTACTGGTAAAATAATGCATTACGTATGTAACAATTGATATTTTAGTGTATATAAAACACCTGATGACCGGGCACAATTTCAGACTCGGGATCCATACTGGGAATTTTTCGTTCGAAAGACTACATTTGTTGTATCTAGGATTTGAACTCAGGATCTCAAATCAAAAGCGAGGCGCTTTGTCACTAAACCAACGAGGAGGAAAGCTCTTTATTGTCATAAAAATACCATAGTTCACTAATGGTAAAACTACTTCGTCTTTGATGTGCCTACCCTTACACTAATGAGAACAAACTATTTATTTGCTCTAGTTGTTTGCTGTGTCGAGTAAATCCATTATATTATTAATGTATAACGATTCAGGGAAATCGGCCCAACCCTTATATGGCTTACCCATTATGAAGAAAACTAAACAAGGAAAGTTAATGTCCGGGCTTTGGCTAGTTGACATTACTCTGTTTTGTCGCTCCAGTTTCCTTCTCAATTGGAATAACATGGGCAATTATGATATTTTAATAAACTTACTAACTATTATAATATTTTAATAAACTCACTAACTATTTTCGTTGTGCCTCGTCCTTATTAAAATTTCCGAAATTAGACGATTGTACATCAACAACAGACGCTGAGTTTCATCCTTGAATTTCTTGTTACAACTGTAATATTTCAGTAAACACGAAAGCCGGTTACGAAATTTATTCCGTTTGTGCTTCGTTCAGATTACGAGCATTAACTAATCATCCGTCATTCTGTTTTAGATTGCGCCGATGTGGCAGAAACTTGAGTGAGCACTGTACATCACTCGGCCTGCACACATGACGAGGCCACTATTAAGTCATTAATTAAACATGGAGGAGGCGGACAAAGACAACTGTAAGACGAGACTGGTAGCTCTTAACGGCTAGTGATAAGAAAGTGATAAAGTTGAAATCGGTATAATTTTCATCGTGCATGAAGGTAATGGGGTAGCATTAGAAGGGCACTGCGCGCCGGCCGACGCCGTCGCAAACAAGTAAAGCTACTCGTTATATAAATCGCCAGAGTCAGACATAGACGAGACCTTTTCGCACCTCCACGCCCGTAAATGAATAAGTATGGTGTGTTTAGCATGGTCCAACACATTTTTTAAGCGTAATTTAAACAATCCAATCAGTTTATTTAATTTATTAACGGGACTCACTCGGCGTTTTGGGAATAAGCAAGCGTATTATGTTTACTTTTTAATTTATACACATTTTACCACCTCGACATAAAAGTTAATTGAAACACTAACCAACACATTACGATGCTTAGATTTAGTAGTACCTACAGCAATATTATATTGAAAAGGGTTATACAAGGTTTAATCAATACAATATTAAGTACAAGGTGTAATTTTCAGCGTATTGAAGCGAAGGCCTAGGTGATGAATCCAATGCCCGCTGTTCACTGGTAATAAAAAAATAATAAAAAGAACACTTTAATAAGTAACATCTGACCTATCCGAATATCATAGCTAGGTTAAAAATCCGGAACACCAAAGGTATCTACCGGCCAGCTGACGAGCCGTGCCGCTCCTCGATGTTATTTTGCGCTTGGTATAGGTTAAAAGTTGATTTTAGTGTACTTAATCATCACTTAATTAGTATTGTTAAAGGAATGTTACTTATTGAAATGTTCTTTTTATTTTTTTTAGTACCAGAGAACAGTAGGCATTGGAAACATCACCTGGGGTTTCGCTCCAGGACAACTAAAATTACAGCTTGTTTAAACACAAGCAAATATAACCAAAAATATGTTCGCAAAATTTTATTCCCAAAGTTCTGCCCCACTGTGGGAAACAACTGTATTCCTGTGTTATGGATACGCTTACAAATATAAACTTCACAATATACACAAACTCTCAGACCGAAGCAAATATGTGTAGGTCATACGAAATTAGCAACGTGCAGAGTCGAACCCGCCATTATTTGATCCAGAGGGATAAGCACAAACCATTTGAAGTTATCAAGAAAGTATGTTGTCACTGTAATCTTTATTTGATAAATTTATAGAATGAAAAGGATGGCATATCAACTCGATAGCGTCACGCTAACGTCAGTGTGTTCGTGCGAAGGTCTCAGAAAGTCGAGTGGCTTACGCTCAGACCACTAGACGAAACAAAAACAAGGGTCTCTGGTACATTATCTCTACCACAAAAGAATAGTATCTCATTTCGGCACTTTCCGTTCGTCATATTTCCCTACATAACACCAACCATTTTGTAATCCAAAATTACAACGGTCAAATACAAATAGCGTACTAACCGTGTTCCCACATAAAATCAATCGTTAACGAATTCGTTCACGAGTAAACATTCTTCAAACCTGACCAGTTATAATCGATATCTTCTCAAAGCGGTTGCCTAACTGACCGTGTATACACCACCATTATCCTTCCTTTCGTCCATTTCCCTTTGTGTTATTATTTATTCAATCCACAAACAGACGACCAAACGGTCCTTGAATCAATAATGATTTTTAAGGTGACTGCTTCAATCATTTTTATTGAAAATGTGAATTCTATTGATCTTTTTCATTTTGACAAAACCTAACAAGCATGTATAGATCGACTATGGTGATGTGTGCTACTTTGACCTAAATGCAGATCTACTCAATAAATTGGACCGACTTCTGAATTACTGCATTCGATTCGTATTCAATCTTCGCAAGTATGACCATGTTTCCATGTATCGTGCGGAACTAAAGTGGCTTCCGATTCGACAGCGTAGGAACTTGAGAGCACTTACAACCTTGTATTCTCTTCTTAAGTCTCCTTCTTCCCCGTCTTACCTATAATTTCAGTTACAATATTTAAGTTCCAACCACTGTAAAAATCTACGCTCTAAAATCACTGTAAAAATCAGCTTCTTCAATGCCCACTCCACCGCACTAACTTTATTCACTTTTCTTTCCTCGTGCAATCCATTCTTCTTTGGAACTCTCTTCCTCCTAATGTGAGGATGGCAGAGAGCCGATACTCCTTCAAGAAAAGAACTCGCGAATATATATTAGTTTATTATATATGCGTATCTGTGTATTTTATTTAAAATATTTGTCCTGCCGATAATTCTTTATAATGTAGTTCAAGTGCACCTACCTTGTTTTCTCTGCATCACCCTAAGGTTGACTGGGAGAGAATGCCTTTGGCATTAAGTCCGCCTCTGTACAAATTTGTGCAAAAAGTATAAATAAATAAATAAAGATCGTCCTTGCACCTATGCTCTTACAAGGCAACTATGCAATTAGGCAACTATATCTGCTACTGTGTTGGTATATTACAAATATCGTTTTAACGTATGTAACGAACGAGAGATTTAACACATTGACAGAACACTGCACACTTGCACAATAAGCGATTAATATATAGGTTGAGCACGTTTTTGAAAATTGAACAACTTATAACGTTTCTATTTCATGTCAAATATCTACTGCAGAAAGCTGGCACTTATTTCAAACATTATTAAGGACTTTAAATTAAACCGAATCTCTGGGGATATAGAACTTTAAATTAAGTGTCCACAACATGCAAAGGTCATATTCATTGACAATCATAACATAAAATGAAACGTATGATTGTTACAATAACTAATGTATATCAAGCAATTTATTAACCGGTGTGTGGGCAGGCTTGAATTCAGAGGGCTTAGCTTGAACTGATTGACGTTATCGTGGCGTTTTCGAGCAAGCGTGCTGTCACGTTCATCTTTATTAGTTAACTCGTAGTATGAAAAGGATGGCATATCAACTCGAGAGCGTTACACTAACGTCTATCTGTTCGTACTAAGCCCTGTAAACTGTACGGTCAATGCGCAATAATGAGTTTCCCACGGGATATTATCATAATGAGTCGAGTTAGAGAGAGTTATCGAGGCTCCAAATCCCCGAGAGGGAGCTGAAAGTCAAGCCAGAAAGCATACCAACTTTCTGAACTTGCCCTAATCGAAGCTATGGGGATTTGGACAGTATAACAAACGGCTTAATTATTTGTTGTTAATTTTTTGGAACGCAGCCCTCACACTAGGAATATTCTACCTGCGTCTTTGGTGCATTTACAAACATGAAAGTCACGTACAGTAACACTCGGACCGAAACAAATATTTGTGGGTCACACAAATATTTGTACCGAGCGGGAATTGAAGCGATCCAGAGGCTCTTAACCTCATTTTTTAAGCCGCCCATCCTTATCGTTAATCAAGTACCTAATTTATTTTATTATTGTTAAAATTAATTATTTTAATATATTTTTGGTGACTGAGAGATCTATGTAGACACTGACTGATACCTTGAATATAAGTACATTTACATTTAATCTATCCTTAAGCCTATCTAGTTCGTTCTGCATTAGTCTCTCATACCCCATGAAAGCAATGTATACAAAATGAGTAACCGTGAAGTTTCTTGCCCTTTTTTCCACGGTAATGACATTCCAAACAGGTGATAAGTCTTAAATAATCAGCAGCCTTATTTCCTAGACTTATTATAGACACTTCTTGATAAACATGAATAAACAACTCTTGAATAGATTATGTGCCCTTTGCCACTGTACAAAATGATTCATTACAATGGTATTCACGCCACATTAAACGATCCATTTACTTTACAGAGATAACATTCTCCAGTTCATCATAATATAGCTGGGCGTAGTCTATAGAGATCCAGTATCTACTCAGATTCAGTATCAAAATAATGTTTTATTCAAATATGTTATTTTAATATTCAACAGAGCTGAAAATTAAATGTAAGCTTCTATATTACACAAATATTCGGGATAACCCTGTTAACTATCATAATACTCTTCGGTCTAACTAATCCGCTGTGATTCAGCCAACCCTACTGGACCCGCGATCTCAAAAGAATCAAATACCCGATACTTTCCGAAAAAAAGTTATGTGAAACCCTGATTATATTAGTTGATAACTTTTAATACATATTTCGCTTTAAGAAAATATTAATTAACGCGAGTCGAGCTGTATTGACTGTTTTTTTTCGTGGCCATATCACACCCACCATCGACCGATCTATCATGCATAGCGGGGAGTTATTGTCAACAAAAACACCAATTTCTGTAGAAAAACGTGCTCGGCTGCGATACGCCGCCGCCAGATAGTGGACCGCTCAAAATATTTTTAGTAGCGTGTTTATTCATTTTTCTCAAAATGTTTTCTAATAAGCCGCATTATAGAAGTGTAGCCTTGTTGATATATTTGTCCATAGCACGACTAGCGATTACATCGGTCTAGGGTTCAAATCATACTTCGAGATAAATACTTGGTACGTTATTTATATTTTTTTTTCTGTTTTTATCAGCAGTGGTCTGTTCGATTATTTTATATCTTGATATCCTGCTTCTGTCTAATATGCGTATAGACGCCACGCTATGGGCGTGGGTTGTGCCCGCCAACTCCACTTTTTACTCAAGGAAAATTGTACGGCAAACACAAAAGGGATTTTCCAAGCCGAACGGTTTTGTACTCGGATTTTTGTTATGATACCTTTCATAAGTATGTAAATTAAAAATTTCAGTGCGCTGAAACAAAGAAAAATGTAAAGGTTCTTGATAAAACGCAAGTTCAGATGCTGATATAATAAAATGTAGAATGTTTACATTTAACGAGACGCCACGAGCGTAATGCGGTGCACATAATAAAGCGATATGTCACCACGAGAAGCAGGTGACTGGCACGCTACATTTTCTCCTTTATTTCATGACTGCCATCCGAAATCTCATCGCACGCCGTAATGTAGACGCAGTCGTTTTTATTTTATGATTGTTGTTATTTCACCGACACGTATGAAACGGCAGAGTCGCTAGCAGGGCTAGCATAGGCGGCGCGACTAATTGTCATCCTAGAAGTGAGATAACTGTTTCACCTTACACCCTACTATTCCTTGTCGCGACAAAAGTTTGATATGAGAAAACTTGTTTTGAAAATTGTATTTACATATACACAAGATTAGTTTTCACTCAAGTATAAGACTGGAATTACGAGCCAACAAAATTTAGCCCTGCGCGAGAAAAGCCTTGCCGTCCATACTACCCCTGCCAGACATAGGTTCGACTGTTTTGTTTGTTATCCTAGGCGTGAGATAACCATTTTGTCTCACGAGCTAGCATGGCGTGACATGACAAAAGTTTGACATAAGTTCAAGAGTTGAATTGTATTGACGTAGACTTAATAATATTTTGTCCTGGCTCCTGCGCGAATAAAGTCTTGTCGCCCATGCCAGCCCTGCTGGATAATCCACAATAATTTATAACATGAATTTCTATCTTTATATGAGTTCAGGTTCCATGTTCAGAGGTTCCGTGTAAATGTAAATGTTTCGCTTTACTAACAATGCCAAGGATTAAAATAAAACATTTTAAATTGCATAAACCATATGCGGGCTTGAATAAAAAAAATCATACTTTTATTGAGTATGTGTAAAACTTTTATAACCGTATAAAATGCATGAGTGATGTTAAAATAATATTTGTTCGAAACCTGCGTAAATAAACGCAGGGCTATAGCTGTGTGTGTATTGAATGATGTGTTCTGTGATCCGCAAATAACAGTTAAACCATTTCTGTTTATCTTTTAGTTTCCTAGTTTTATTTTCCATATGAAACATGACTATTTTCTCATTACAAAGACCAGAAAAAAATAGGCGGTATGCGCTTTTCGTAAAAAAAGGTTACGTAAGAGCGCCCGCCTAAAAGCAGATGTTCGTTTTCACGAACGGTGAATTCTCTATGAGAACATTTTATTTTGAAGCTCGTTTGTTACCAAGCTGCAAAAAAATCATCTTGTATAGCCTAGTTGAAGGCTACCTAACCCTATTGTGTGATTTTTAAAAGAAACCCGACTCGAAAGGAATTGTTTGGAAGTTTTAAGACACCTGAGTAAATATTTCAGTAGAAAATAATGTACTATAGTACCATTGCTATAGTATCTTACTATTGCTAAATTTCATAAATTTCGACAAAGTTACTATATTTTGTATCCTACAGTTTTTTTACACACAAAATAATGTCACTGTACCATACACAAATTATAAATAACATATACAAATTAAAAATAAACACCGTCATGCCTTTAGTCCTCAAGTGGGGATGGCATAAGTGTACTGTGTACACCCACTTTTCCCAGACGATGTAAGGTCCCAGGAGGCGAGCCTAAACAAAGTCATAAAAACCCATACATGTATGCACACCTATATAATTTAATTTCTGACAAATTCCATGTAAGTATTTCACCATCAAGCTAAGCGAGGTCTAATAAGCGGCCAGTCCGTCAAATGTGTTCCCTAATAAAGGTTGGTTAACGGACTCGCTATAATATACATAAATCATCGTGCCTGTGGTATTTTTGTACATAATGTTCGAAAACGACATGTAATCTTTAGAAATAAACTATCCGGTGTGAGTATGTAACGAACATCTTTCTCCTCCTAAATGGTATTGTACTTATGGGGTCACCTGGATTTCTCTTAGCTGTAGTTATGCCAGTAAATAGTGTGTTGTCCACCGGGTCAACCGGGCGGGAACCAGCGGGAAACTGCTAGTATTAGGGCTTCTATAACCTCGATTAAGGTCTTAGTCTTAGATTATCGACAATTAAAGTGGCAGGTAAATCTATGCACGAATTTTACCACATCTGAGTGGCTCTATCCGACGGTTAAACAATTTAAGTTTTAATTTCCGATTAACGTTAACCGAGAAGTAACTAACTAGCACTTTAATAGAAGTTAGGTGAAAGAGGCCCTTAAACATATAAATATATTCTATTCCGCACGCAGATATTGTTTCATTTTTGTATGCATTAACATGAAACAAGTGACAATTACGTGACAAAATCACTTAACCAAACAGTGCGTTAACTCGGAATATATTTTATCATCGTGTTACAAGTGTTAAAAATAGGTATCTGATAAAATAAATAAATTCAGATCATCTATAACACTACGCTCGCTGGTAATCATGACTAACATAACCGTCCTATTAAATTGTTTCAACGTATTTCGACATTGGTCGTGTCGGTTGTGGATTACCAGATAATTTCTTATTAGTATGTATTATATAAAGTGGTAGGGGAGCATATAACAATTTATATCTAATAACTGGTTTGTTTTATGCATTTACATCGACAAAAATGTTCGTTTTATATAAATCATGCTGCATCATCCATCAGCTATGCTGCATTAAACAGTAGCGTCTGAACTTGTGCATTCAGCAGCTTTCCACTTGGTCATTGGGACATTTTCATATTCAAGCGTCTCCGTCCTTCAGGAGGCACATTATGCCGTTAGTCCCAGCTAATCAAACCAAATTGGAAGCCTTATAGACGACTTGATAGTTTCCAAAAGCAATTGGCCACAAACCTATTCCCACCAATCCGCGTGGTGGAATATGATGTAATTTTCCACACCTTGATATGTGAGAGAAGTCCTTGCACAGCAATTGGACAGTTTTATATCTATCAAGGCTCCAATCGTATCTCACCGCCACTTTAAAGATAAATTCAAGACCACAAGTGGAGTTATATTAGCTAGCAGTAATTACATTAAATAATGTATCCGTGCATGGCATATAGAAGATACAAAGTCTATAGAAAGGATCCTGTAACCCAAAGCTTTTTTTTCGACACCGTACACTGTTTCTTGGACGAGTGTTGAAAGTTCGATAACAGGATTGCGAATTTAACCGCGTCATAACGAACTCATATAAATGCAATATTGGCCGCGGCAGACCTCCGCCGACTGGACGAATGCTCACCTTGTGACTTTTGGGGGTCCTGATTTATTCAAAGTCTAAGCTCGGTCCGAATATATACGCCGGATTTACCCAAGCCACTTTCGCTTTCAATACTTATATGAAAAGATTCTAGTGGAATGGAGACCGCTTCATAAATGTATCGAATTTGAATATTCTGTCTCGACTGGTTGATTGCGCTCGTAAAAGTACGGCTAGGAATCACGATTTTGAATAAGATGTATTATTGGTGAAAATTCAGGAGTATTCTAAAGTATGCAATGCAAATTGCGTACGATCTGTAAGGATACGTCTTCATTGGCGAATGCATTGCACATGTGAATTATACGAATTATACGTGCTGGCGTTTCAACTGTTACTGTAACTATACGCTCGTAATTAAACGTTTGCGCAATTCAAGCAATGTTCGCAAGTCGCTCATTAACTCCGCGCGTGCCTTTCATATTTTAATTTAGATACTGAACTGGGTGTAGGAACTAGTAATAAGCTCCTGAAATAGGGCCACACTACTTCCTTCTTCTCTAAAATAACGAATGAGATGGAAGCAATAAGGAAATTGTTTAAACAGGCGATTATCATAAGTTTTCGAAGATTGAGAAAATATAAACATTTCGAACACATACATACTCGTATTATTCTGTTCTAAATGCATCTGCCTCAATACATAAGTACGTACAATGTAGGGATAATTGCAAAAGTAAAATTAATTATTATAACACATCACATTATTTTCTTTACACATTGAAATGCTGTACATCAATAATATAAAATTTAAAAATATGTATTTTCATTTCCCCGTTATAATTTTAACTAAGTAACATTTATTCCAATTTATAAACGACAAGATGAAAAAGTCTCTCTGTGTAGTAAGACAATCCCTCGCCTCTGGCTAACTAATGGGTGACCTTGCCCAAAATCCGTTAAGATACCGTGTTTTGCTTTCATTAGAAACAAAGATACTATTATTTTGTGAAATTTATGATAAAGAATACTGGTGACTTACTGAATTCACAAGTATAACTACAAAATATGGAATAAAGTTTATGTACTCTACAACTAAAGTTTAGTTGTGTTGTAAAACCTTTAGTTGTAGAGGAACAAAAACTTTTTCTACACTAGACCAACAGTACCTACAGTAAAAACTCTTAAGACTTTTTCTCCGATAGTTTACTTTTTTTAATCTAAATATCTATTATACCCGTTTTGGCCCGAAGAAAATTAGAACCTCATGCCTTAGAAGGCTGGTAAATGGGCACCTTACTTTGAAGTCTCCGATTTTTTTTCTATTTTGCTGTAACTATTATGATCTACCAGGCAAATCGAAAACTTCGGCTGGCAATGAATATGAATATATTTTATGTATTTTATATCACTATACAAGGTGTATATTCAATATGAAACCAAATTTCAAAATTTAGAGTTTTTTATCCTTTTTCATTTTATACCTCAATTAACAATGAAACTGGTGTGTGAATGTGTGCATATTACAAATACGTTTTGGAAATGCATTTGAAATCTCTGTATTGCTTTGAATCAAGAATAAAATTAGTTTGTTTTAGCACTAAAGTTGTAACAGCATTAATGCAAATAAAAAAAAAAATGTAAGATACATTAAAATTTGTTGAAATTCAGTTACCGATTTAGAACAAACTACTTTCGGCTCTTTCGTTAATTATGTTACAGCTTTTATATATGGTATCTATATGTATGGTGAGTAAAGAAATATCTACTTGGTTTAAGATTCCGAAGGTACC
Organism: Phalera bucephala; assembly: GCA_905147815.2. Lineage (NCBI taxonomy): Eukaryota > Metazoa > Arthropoda > Insecta > Lepidoptera > Notodontidae > Phalera > Phalera bucephala. The sequence goes on along the minus strand of LR990616.1, from coordinate 18,461,103 downwards.
GTATTGTATGAAAACGAACAATAAACATTTGGAGAAAATGATAGGCTCTACGATTTGCCTTGAACAAATGGTATTTTAGTGTGGATGCGGGGACGAGTTCACTTCCGTAAGTATTTTATTTAGATAAGGTTAATAAAGTTACGAAAGATAGCGTACGACGCGCGAGATTTATGAGATCATTACATACATCAAATTTTACGATTATTTCACAGGCGGCAATCTCGTTGCCTGCAAATGTTGATTTACACAAAATGCAAGTTACATTACAAGAATATTCAGAAAATCAAGGCAATAGACGAGATCAAGTTAATCATATGAGTGAGCAAGAGCTTCAATAAAATTATGGGTGATCGATGTATTTCACGTACTTGTCTATTATCATTATCTCGTACTACCGGACACAACTTTAGACTCTGGACTATTACTGAGAAGTTTTAACTGATAAACCCATATACGGTTTAGCCTAGAATTTGAACCTAGAACCTTGAGATCGCAAACCATACGTCATTTTTCTGTAAACATTTGTAATATCAAATTATGAATTAAGGTATCTTTTTTCAGACGAAAGACGTCAGAACAATGGTCTCCCCAAAGGTGGGCACAGCAACTGGGTTTCTGTTATACGCATCCACCTTCTACCTGTGACCTTCACCAGGTCGAATTAAGGTTTGGTCAAATAGGCGACTGAGCGCGATGGAAGTGGTCAGCTACGTTCGTGGTGACGTTTGCCGTCGCGCCGAGCGGGGCTGCGCTGTGTGGCGTGTCCCGTACATTTCAGTACATTACAACTCCCCAAGCCGCGCCACCGTCGCGCTCCAGTCGCGCAGCGTTGGCTTTTAGGTATAATAAAGCTTGTAATGTTTTATACGTAAATAATTTAATTTTGTTAAAATATTCCCGACCCGGTACCCAGTAGCAAATTCGGCGTCCATGTCCATTTGGACCCTATAGATGCTTAAACTAAAGGTACCTCTCGTGCATTATTCATAAGTTCCTTTGCAGAATCACAACTGGATTGTATTCTTTACCGCGATATTTCCCGTGTATCGCATACGATACCTTCTTATCATGCATTGTAGGCGTAGTAAAAAAAATCCAAAAACCTTAGAATGAAGACATTAACGTAAACGTGACGCTTTTGAATGAAGTGCCATTCTTTACACACAACAAATCAATAAATACAGCTGAAAATGACAGCTATATAACTAACGTAATATCTCATCATCATCATCAGCTTTTACAACCCACTGCAGGGCATAAGCCTCTCCCCTTTTGTGGCATTCTTCGCGGTCCGGTGCCAGTCTACCCCAAGTTTTTTCTCTAACCCTCGATATATCGTCTACCCACCGAGTCATTGGTCTTCCCACTCGTCGATTGCCTGTTCTAGGCCACCATTCTGTCAATAGCTCACTTCATAAACTGTCATTTTCTAGCAATATGCCCTCCCCATTGCCACTTCAATGAAGAGATGGGTTTAACAATATCTTGGTATTTTGAGAATTGATCTTGGAGTATGATCCGACTCTGGAACTGCCATAAATGTAATCCTTGGGTGCTCTTCTTCAGTCCTGCACCATCAATGCGTGTGATAGATTCTGTGAAAATATATTTGAATTTATTAGTTTACTGTGCCAAGATACGTTAATATACACTAAATTGGGCCTCTCGCGTGGGCTGTACTTGTGCTTCATGTTTTAAGTATGTTTACATTTGGAGTTATAAGGTGCAATTAGAGGTTATGTTTATATTATTTTAATAAGAAGCCACGAGGTGTTTTATGGCAAGAATTTTATAGTTATGTAATAAATAAGACAATATGAAATCAATAGAATGTGAACACGTGGCCCCTCTGCATTGTTTGTTGACAGTATAAAAAGGAATGTAATCGACTGACAGGATTCATTCTGTGTCCGACCGTTGAAGCGAGCGGAGCTCTGCTTATAAATATAATTATTAAATTAAATAACGTTACTGTACATTGCAAGGGGGGTTACTCTGAAGGAATATACAAGTTAAGTATTTATGTAAATTATTATAAAATATAAACGTAAGTAATACCTTAAAAATAAATAATGTGTTCAGACTTTACCTGTTTCCTTTACCTGGATATCTGTGGATTATCTTCTACCTTATCATTTACTATTTGAAAATTATAAATAAAAATAAATATTCTGCCTATATATGGAATAAACTTTAAATAAATAATCTATAACGTGCATAAACTTGAACCCCCGCGCCCAAAATGGATCGAAAGAAATGTAAAATTTTGAATTATATAAAGGCCATATTCGCTATGAAAACTTAATAAAACAAGACATAAAAATAAGTTTCTATCGATAGGCATTCAAAAAAATGTTCGATTAAGCTGACGGCGCAGACTGGAACGAAAACAAGATAGTTTCAGTGTGCGCCTTCAGCTTAATCGATGTTAAATGGTTTATTCCTTTTACGAAAAGTCTGAGAAGAAAAAGGGATTAGGCTTATTCCACATCCGGATTAGTATGCCGATTCTGTTAAGGTTACGTAGAGTTCAAGGTATATTTAAACATAGAGGGTTGCTCCTACATCCGCATTACCCGATATATAAAAAATAAATAAATAAAAATAAAAAGCATTTATTCACAAGTTTGTAACACCAATAGTACATAATTTCTTTGAGCCTCAAACTAAGCATGGCTTGTGTTTTGAGACTCTGAGTTCAATTTACCAAAATAAAACATAGTTACATTAAATAAATGAGTATATTAGATACGTTAGCAACTGCTAACGTATCTAAAATGCTTTAGAAGAATACATAAAAGGAAAACAAAATTATGATAATGGCATTTGGTTGTCCATGTCTATGTGTGTATGCGCATGTGAGTGTGTGTGTGTGTGTGTGTGTGTATGTGTATGTGTATGTGTGTGTGTGTGTGTGCGTGCGCGTGTGTGGATGTGTGTGTGTGTGTGTGGGTATGCGTATGTGTGTTTGAGTTTATATATACTACAATAAATTTTCTGTATCATTGTATGATAATGCTAATAATTTGTTTTTTAACATCATTATACAAGTGGCGACAGAACAATTTTTCAAATTGCATAACTTGGTAACGTTGTTATAAACATGAGGGTGACAGAAGGATGGACTTCGCCTGGTGAGTTCGGATATGTAGGGGGGTAAAGGAATTCTGTATACACGTTTTGACATAATATCTAGGTAATCTGGGCGGTCCTTAAGGGTTTTGTGTGTTTTGATTATAGCATTAAGGATAAATAGCTGACGTACTCTTAGAACCCTAAATTCGTGATATAAGGCATCTGTCGGATGACGGTATGGCTTCCTCAAAGCTACTTTGATAAGTGCACGCTGAGTTCTTTCCAGTGTTATAAATGTTGTTTTTGTGGCAGATCCCCATACTCCAATGCAGTACTGAATGACTGACTGGCACAACCCGAAATAGATTAGACGTAGGACATCAACAGGAGTGCAATTGCGTAGTTTCTTCAGGATATGAATAAGCTTTCGAGCCCTAGTGGATAAAGTAGTTATGTGTTCCTTAAACGTCAAATTTTCATCGAGAATGACACCGAGATATTTTATCGACTTAGTACGTTCTATTGTTCCATTAGTGGTTATATGTTGTATGTTTTGGTTTGGCTGAGTAATGGAATTTATGTTTAGAGTCATATCTGAAGAGGGACTAGTCGATATTGTTTTAGAGAACGCAATATATTTAGTTTTACTTACATTTAAAGTTAGAAGATTAGTGTCTAACACGTCGGCTATTTGTGAAAGGCCCTGTTGTGCTTGCTGGTATACATGATCCCAAGATTTTCCGTAAAAGATTATTGCTGTATCATCAGCGTATGCAATTATATCTGCGTTGATTAATGGGAGGTTAATTATGTCATTTATGTATAATGTAAACAGCACAGGACCGAGTATGCTTCCTTGAGGAACACCAAAAGAAATGGGAAGTTGATCACTTTGTAGGTTACCAATTTTGACATATTGTTTGCGTGAAGTCAGATAGTTTTGAAACCAATTTAGGGGAACTCCTCTGACTCCTACAGCTTCAAGTTTCTTAAGCAAGAGTCCAACAGATACCGTATCGAATGCGCGCGCTAAATCTAAGAATGCTCCTAGGCATCGATGACCATTCTCAATATGTATATACCGAAGAGAACTCAAGGATGCAGTAATATTTCCAGTATCGATGATATATTAATGTAGCATCAACTTAAAATAATATTACCACTCGTTAATCAAGTGAGACGGCCTCGTTGGTCTTGTGGTAAATAATGTGCATGGCGACAACGAGGTTTTAGGGTACGAATCCTAGGTGCAAAGTGCATTTTTCGATAGAAAACTCCCCAGTTTCGATCCGAAGTCTGACATTGTGCTCGATATAATGGCAACAGACTCGCCGCCTATTATATTAGGACGTAACATATCCGGCCAAAATTGAGTGGACACATTTACCTCTACCACAACCGCTTGGCGCATATAGGCGTGACGGTTTTTTTTTACTAATTTGGTGGTACGACTTACACAGACTTGTGTAAGTCTGCGTAAGTCGTACCACCATAACGATTTCTACAGTTTCCTTCCTTTGTTCTTTTACTGAGATAACAGCACGATGTTCGTTTCTTTGTTATATAAAATTATATAACAACAGAAAAATCGTAGACTTCACAAACACCTACATAGTCCATGACATGTTCCTATGGCTACTTTCAGACTCCATCAGCAGACCAGGTGGTCTGCTGATGGAGTCGGAATAGGTTTGATAATGGAGGTCCATATTAGTATATTATTGCATTGCATCACGTAACTTAGATATGTATGCCAAATTTCAGCTCAATTGGATCGGAAAAATGGATCACAAGATTTAAACTGAAAAGATAGACAAACATACGAACAGTGCAAGTTAAATAAAAGCTTGTCTTGCCTCTAGGTGCCTACTTGTCGACACTTCGATTGCTAACTCTTCAAGGTCTAAAGCAACAAAGAAATTTTAATGTCATTCTGCTTTATATTTACAGAAATCAACATATAAAAGTTTGTGCTTTTCGTGGTCACAGTGATCTCGAAACCTATTCCCAGAATCTTCGCTAAGTTACGATAGTATAATAATTTAAGGACATAAATAATTTCCTCTTTAGAATCCACTTTGTTCGTAATTCTGCCGTTGATAACTTGGCTTCAGAAGTACGCTCTTTAATAACGCATAATTTAAAAAATCTGGGTACATACTCGTACATGCAGAAATGGATGTGTTTAAATAAGCGATAAAACGTTGGTTTATATATCAATGGACATGACATCACTTTTCTTGTTAATCTTTTTTAAAAGAACCGTAGTCCCACACTAGAAATTATTCCTGTGTCGAGGATGCGTTTACCCATCCAGACCGAAAAAAAACATTTGTAGATCACACCAAGATTTGTCCCGTAAAGAAATCGATTTGGATCCAGTGGACGAAGCGACTTATTGCTTGGTTCAGGGGTTAAGACAACCCCTAAACCAAGCAGTCTGTCAATTTATCTATATTAACACGCCAGAACCCTTACGGGGGAGGCAGAGAGTAGAGTACCAACAGGTTCTTGTCATTCAGATGTCTCTAGCTTCAACTCTTATAGTTCGTCTCATACACGCTTGCCGGTTGCGAAGACTTTTGACATCATTATTACGGTGATAAAAAAAAAGCAATACATATCTGTTCTCTACGCAGCAGTTCGGTCAAAGAACGGTTGACGGCGGGAATATGTAAGATATTCTCATTGTTGGCAAACACTATCAGGTAATGAAAATTTATCACAAATATATTTACGTAATTACCCAATAAAGGATTATAACGAGCATTGTGCGAAATACGTAAAGACTTCATTTTTATTGCCTTCAAGATCATCTATGAACTCACCCAAATTTTTTCTCAAGCGTAAAAACTACACCTTTAAAAAGCAAGTGTCGGGTAACAACGTTATGAATTGTCAATAATGAAATTGGTTTGGACATATTTTATTTACTATTACCTCGTATATCCAGTTTCCAATTTGTTATCGGTCCCGGAGGGTGCTGGCTGCGGGGTAAGGGAGAACACCCACTAGCGCTCCCTGCCCGGTGATATTTCTCCGTCATGTTCTGTTGTTGCCCCAACTGGGCAATTTAGTTATGAAATAATTCAATAATGTACTGTTAGCTGTTAATGTACCTACAAGCCTGGACGATTTCTTTGTTATTGTACTCACTACGTAATACTTATATACAATATGTCACCGTTGTCCCCCCTTGTTCATAAGGTATTTTTAACTTATTATTTAATTGGTAGTACAAGTGATTCGCCTGATTAACAAGTACTAAAATAGAGTTCAGAAATTTGTACCATTTTGACATTTTATTAAGTTTACAACGAATTGAAATGGTTTGAAATATATTCGAAATGTAAAAGAGTATCACATATAAATTACATGGAAACACGTCACCATAATTCGCTACATAAATCTTCTGAGCAATATGGAGACATGGGCTTAATAATACAGTGAAAATAATGATAGAAAGAAGGAAATACGTCAAATAAACGTAATAATTCATTCCAATAAGTCAGTGTTGTTATGACGTGCACACGATATTGGTATGATTTATAGTAATAGTTCGTCGTTTTATTGCCAACCGTAGCTATTGTAGGCTCAAAGCAATTATTAAGCGCACCCGAGATGATCATCATATTTCTACTTGTATTCTACTGGTGTAAGACGACGCTTCAGTCGTTTTAGTGCCATCAATTGAGTTATCTTGTTTATTAAAAGCGTATATTCATCAGCTACGGATTTAGGATTACGTTCGCGAGATGCGAACAAATGGGCAAATTTAATAACATTTTTGACAATATTTTTTAGTTTTTATAAATAGACTAGGCCCGTATATATGAATATATATATATATATATATATATATATATATATATATATATATATATATATATATAGCTGTAACATAATAAACGCAAGACCTGGAAGTAGTTTGTTCTAAATCGGTAACTGAATTGATTCCAACAATTTTTAGTGTATATTACATTTTTTTTAAATTTGCAAAAAATGCTTTTATTCCTTCAGTGCGCTATAAAAAAATAAATTTATTCTTGATTCATAGCAAGAAGAAGATTCTAAACGCATTCCTAAAACGTAAGTCTCAAAACGCACACACACGTACAAGTTTTATTTATAATTGGGGTATAAAAGTGCTTTAAAAAAAGGTAAAAACCTTTAAATTTGAAAATTTGGTTTTCGTTTTGACTTTATGAAGCAATTCTCTAATCAGGGTGTCTGAGGTCTTGCGTTTATTTGGTTACACCCTGTATATATATATATATATATATATATATATATATATATATATATATATATATATTTATATAGGCCCGTCTGTATACTGTTTCAGAAAATAGAACTATTAAAAGCAACTGACAAAAATAACCGTCTGTCTATGTTTTATAAACTTATATACTTCTGCGATCGATTTTTCCAGATATTCCAATCCAAATTCGAAATTTGTATTCGTTATTATTCAAATTAGATTAGACATGCTATAAGCTTTTTAAACTCTAGGCCGCTTTGTTACAGTGTTTAAAAGTGACTTCGCGTGTTAATAATAAACCTATAAGCTTAACGTTTATACGTATTAAACGTAAGTGTATATTTTTAATGAATCAACAATACCTATCTCCATATTCGTAAAGGATTGAGAATCAAGCCATATCGGGCGAGGTCTACGACCTTAGGCAATGAACTTTAAGTCCGCTACTGAAACGAAGTGGTTATAAATCGTAGCGGCGCTCCATAAACAAGGTCTCTCCGGCGACTGTCGATCGTGCTACCGAAACGGACCCCATAAATATTGCTGCAGGTATTCCTCACATATTTCCATACCAAATTGCGGAACGATAGTCGTCTATCATTCTCTTTGACGTTTTCCACATCGCAAAAAAAATCTTACAAAGTTACAAATGTTCGCGAATTGAGGACATACCGTGCAAACCGATTTACTCATTTTACCTTCGTAATACAAAACGTAATGAAATTAATTCAGCTAACGGGTGTTAAATGTTATGTAAGTACTATTCAAAATTTAAAAGAGTCGAACGCGAAAGCGTCCTGAAACCGTCAGATGTAAAAAGAATTTGCTTGAAGTAATGGTGTCCATAATTTAATTTGCGTTTCATTTTCAATCACTAAGATTAAACGATTATTATAGAAACATTAAATAAAACTACATGACAATTAGTGTCCGACCGAACATTCGGCTTTGGCCACCTTCGGCCAAAAATACCACCTTCGGCTAAAACTTCATCTTCAGCTAAAATGGGCTGAAGTTTTGACCGAAGCCGAAGGTTTCTAACAAGCACCGAAATTGAACGATCTATTACGATTTACGAATGCGCGAGATCGCAGCGGAAGAGGAGACGCGCGGGGGGCAGGGGTCACATTGCGTTGCACCGGCCATTCGCTAGTAAACAACTAAATCAAAACAAGTTCGTTATTACAGTCATCATAACTTTTTTAAAATTTTGTTAGTCATGAACCAAATTTCTTAGGGTACAAGTATTATACCTTCGGCTCCGGCTGAAGGTTTTGGCGATGGCCTATTAATCGGCTTCGGTGTCGGCCAACATTAGACCTCTGGTCGGACACTTATGAAAATATTAATTAAATCAAAAATGGTATTACTCGTAAGAAATACAAACTAAAGTAGGAAACTATTTCAGACGGTTCAAGTATAACAAAACTTATTTAAATCTAAAAGATACATATATAACCGTTACAAAGATTTGTAATCTGTATATTTAGTATTTATTTTAGTTTTCGCGAAGTAATCCATAACCTAGAGGAAGTGGTGGAAAACTAATCCAGACAGGTTCGCAAGGCTTAAGGGAATAATAATATTAAGTATAAAGTACACTAATTACGTACCTCACCCGAGTCAATCCTATTAATATTATAAATGCAAAATTTGTGGGAATGGATGTATGTTTGTTACTCATTCACGCAAAAACTACTGATCAGATTTTTATGAAACTTTATAGTAGTTAATACAGCTTATACTACTGAGGTGTTAAAATCAATGGCTTATACACAGTGTCGTGCACTTAAGCAATTCCTACCTCAGTATAATATAATACAGTTGTATAATTTTTAATCAATATACTTAAGTAAGTAAGATGATTGATATTAATTTATTCTATCTATCTATCTATCTATCTATAACCTCACGCCAGATCCCTTGCGGGGTAGGCAGAGAGTACAGAGTTCCAACAGGTTCTTTCCTTACATACCTCTCTGGCTTCCTCGACTCTCATAGTTCGTCTCATACACGCTCGCCGGTTACGGAGACTCTTGACTTTTCCATCAGATAAGACTCGGTTTATTTGGTCGTGGTAAGATAGTCTAGGTCTTCCCCGGTACCTGCATCCTTCCACTTTCACATTGTATATCTGTTTTGTCATTCTTTCCTCTGGCATTCTTTCTATATGCCCGAACCAACGGAGCATGCCCTTTCTCATCTTTACACCGATACTATCTTTCATACCTACTCGCTGTCTTACTATGCTGTTGCTAATGCGGTCGGTCAGTTTCACTCCGCACATCTTCCGCAGAGCTCGCATTTCTACCGCATTTATCCTACTTTCATTCTCCTTCTTACATACCCAGCTCTCGCTACCATATAACAGCGTTGGGACAAGAACTCCGTTATGTATGGCCAGCTGCGCCTTATGGCTTAAGTGCCGGCTCCCGAGTAGCTTTCCCATCGCACCATTCACTCTGTTCCCTGCTCTCGCTCTTCTCTCTATGTCAGCGGTGTATTTCCCATCCTTACTGAAGGCGCATCCAAGATATACAAACTCATTCACTTGCTCCAGCACATCGTTACCAACCACAATCCTTACATTCGTTCTGGTTTCTTCCCTTTCAAAAACCATAATCTTGGTTTTCTTCACATTCAAGTGTAAGCCATTGATCATGCAGTCGTCTTTCATAACTGTGACTAGTGTTTGCAGATCAGTGGCTGTTGGCGCTATTAAAACCGCGTCATCTGCATAAAGTAGATGGTTTACCACTAAGTCACCCATTTGTACACCTTCATTCATCGCTTTCAGTCTTTGAAGACTTTTGTCCAGATATATTATAAACAGTCTAGCGGACAACACGCAACCCTGCTTGACGCCGATTTTAACGTCAAACCAGGGTGACCTGTTACCACCCACCCGTACGCATGCCTTGCAGTCCACATAAGTGGACTGGACGGCTCGCAACAGAGTGCCATCTATACCATACTCTGGCAAAATGTCCCAAAGTCTCTTTCGCACAACTCTGTCAAATGCCTTCTCCAGATCTACAAAACCGCAGAAAACCTTCCGGCCCACTGCCAGATGCTTCTCTACGATGTTGCGGAGTGAGAAGACTTGATCCGAACATCCTCTTCCAGACCTGAAACCCCCTTGTGCCTCGCACAACATTCCATCGGACTTCACGCGCATTCTCCGTTCAATAATTTTACCGTACACCTTGGCTGCCAAGCTGATCAAACTGATGGCTCTGTAATTGGCGCAGTCATATTGTGAACCCTTGCCTTTATACAAGGGTACTATGACTGCGCGGCGCCAATCTGTAGGGACTCTACCGGTCCTCCAGCAAAGGTTTGCAAGGGCCCGGAAAGCGTCCCGGACGCAAGTTCCACCATATTTGATCATCTCGGCAGATATCATGTCTACTCCCGCAGCTTTACCGTTTTTCATACTTCCTATCGCCCATTCAACTTCTTCCATAGTGATGTCCTCCGTTGATTCTGGTGCCGCAATCTCGCCTTTAGGCACGTCTGCGGCATCAGCATCCGGGTCATCTCCATACATTTCTCCAAAATATTCACTCCACCGGTTTAGCACAGCTTGTGTGTCTGCAAGAATGTCACCATCTTTAGATTTTATCCTTTCCATTCTGGAGCCTGACGAATCACCTCGAGCCTTTCTCACCTTGCTCCAAAAGAGTTTGGTGTTGTTCTCGAAGTTTTTCGCCAGCCTCTCCTCCTCAAGCATACTGGCTCTTTCACGCTTTTCTTTCACTAAAGTTTTAGTGGCATTCTTGCATTGCCGGTATATTTCTTTCTTCATCTCTGTCATACTGGCATTCAGGTTCAAAGAAGATACATAGTCCTGCCACGCTTTCTTCTTACTTTCTACGGAGCTTTGCAACTCCGCATCCCACCATGCATCACCTTTTGCTGTAATATGCTTCTTTGAGCAACCACATACTTCTTTCGCGGATTCCACCAAACTCTCTTTCAGGCTATTCCAGCATTCATCTACATTTGAGTCCGAAGAGCCTGCTGTCAAAAGCTTGTCCCGGACTCTGTCTTCATACATTCTCCTCACGCTCTCATCTTGCAACTTTTCAACCTTTAATCTTTCAAGGTCTCCGAAGGGGATACGCTCTCGCCAGTGCCTCCACTTCCTGAACAGACCACTAAACCGCGCAACTACGAGATAGTGGTCTGATTCCAGAGTGGGGCCTCTATACGCACGCGTATCTTGTAGTTTGCTTCGGAGACGGTTATCAACCAGGATCAGATCTATCATGCTTTTTTGTTCATTCCTTCTCCACGTATACATATGTATGTCCTTATGCTGGAATATCGTATTAGACACAAGGAGACCCCTTTCCAAACAAACATCTACAATGAGCTTACCTGCATCATTCACTCTCTTATCACCATAAGGACCCAGAGCAGCGTCGCAAGTTTGCCGCCTGGTTCCTACCCATCCGTTCAGATCGCCACACAGAATCACCTTTTCGTTAGCCTCAGCCAAATCCAGAACTTCCCTGACATTATCCCAAAACTTCTCAAGGTCCTGGGGTGTCGACGAGCTTACGGGAGCATACGCTGCGACCAAAAATACTCTAGTGACACCCAGTTTTAAACGGACCCAGAGAAGTCTCGCATCGCACAGGCCATAATCTCTCACTCCAGAGGCCAGGCGACGGGACAGCAAGATACCCACCCCCATGCTGGCACGACTGCTCTGCGGTACACCAGACCACAGAGCCATCGTTCCATCAGGCAGATCACAGGTTTCACTGCCCCTCCGCTTAGTCTCTGTTACACACAGAGCATCCAGGCGTCTCTCTTTCATTACATCAATCACCTCATGCATCTTATCTTCCATACCACCTCTTACATTCCAAGTGCCTATTCGGCACTCTGCACCCCACGACTCGCCAGTTCGGGCCCGGCGTGATGGGTGGCGGCCCCCATCGCCGCTTCCACCTATATTCGTACCGACGGGGGCGGGCCGGTACGCGTCGCCTCGGGGGGACGCCCTAGCCCGCACTGCGGTACGTCTTCGGTCCAAGATTGCAGCCATAATGACTGGCAGGGGTCGCGACGAGCACGCTCTTGGACAGACCCCCTATATTATAATTTATTTATGTAGTAATCATTGAAAGTAGGTAATGTTCTTATGGGGTAGGCACTGCGTAATTTCCAGATTGTTAGCCTAATAAATATATTACTTACAAAATCAACGCGGGCGCAGCCGCGGGTAACAGCTAGTCTTAATTAAATGTTTCCCGCTACGCATTATTTCCGTGTATGTTTTAGGGTAAAGTATTTAAATGGTGGGATCTCCGGGCGCGCCAGTCGACGCTCTGACCGATCATTAGTCACTGCCGTCCCCCGCTGGGAGCACCTGCTCACCAATTTTATTTAACTCAATAGCACCGAATTTCCAACGAAAATTCATAAAAAAAATTATTTGATATGCCTGATGGGACATTTTATGTTAAACGGGTTAAATAATGTCATCGAAAATATGGGAACAAAATATACTGCGCTGTAAATTTCCTTAAAAATAGCGAATGTAAATGAAAATTTGATTTTGATTGATGCCAAATATTGCAATTATTAAAACACCCGCCGAGTGGCGGGTTCCTTTATATCCTTTGTCGACTGATATCTGATATAAGCATTTGAAGGAAACTATACCCAACTAGGGATATATCAAAATAATTTCCTGCGTAATCTTGACAGTCCGCCACTTAAGCGGTGTTTATCAAAACAACATTTAGTGATTTAAATTCAAGATTTGCATGTATTTGTTTGAACCGAACTAAACTTATTTACTCATTTATTTACACATCCATTCATACAACGCAATTAAACCGGACAAGCACCTTAACCTGCACCGGTTGCATTTGCTTCGTGTATAAGCCACATAAATAGTTGTTGACGTATCCAACTCCTTAGTGTGTAGGTAATTCAATTGTGTTTTCTTATTTAATAATAATAAAGCCTTATTATTCCAATAGTTTTTTTATGTTACAAAATATATCTTAATCCAGCATGCCTCTTGGCAAAGGCCACCTCTAGCAACTTCTAGCAAATTCTATCTCGAGCTACCCTCCTCCAGTTAGGCCCTGCTGTAAGTTTTAACTCGTTCTCCCATCTAATTTTTTGTCTAGCCCTGCTCCTTTTACCGTCTCCCCGGTACTAGTTCATTACAATTTTGCACTTTTTCCTGTTATTTCTAATCATGTGGCCTGCTCATCTCCACATTTGTTGGTCAATTCTCGTCAATCACCCCTGTTCTGGCTCTTATTTGTTCATTCATTATTCGGTTTCGTTTATTTACTCCAGAAATACTTCTTTCCATGGCTTTTTTATAATTTTGAAGATTGTTCCTATTATGTTTGGTAAGTGACCACGTTTCACACCCGTATGTTATACAAGGAATTATGCAGGTGATAAAAACTTTTCTTTTTAGTTCAATGATTTCATTTTTTCTTTTCTAGACCAGTATCTTTTCCATCCGTTTGCTATTTTTCTGTTTATTTCTTTGCTTGTCTATAATATAATGTACGCCTAGCATATTCTAATGGCTAGTCATCAATTTTATTTCTATTTTCGTTGCATCAGTTAATAATTTTGTTTTTTTCTGTGTTCATTGTCAGTCCCACTTTTGCGCTTTCGTCACTTAGTCTCTGGATCATAATTTTCAGAGCTTTTTAGGATTTTCTTCGAATAAGATTATGTCATCTGTAGATCTAAGATGGTTTAATTTTATTCCGTCTATGTTGAGGAATGTGTGCTCGGAACTTATCGGTCCGTCGTTCCTTATGTATTCTTTCAAACCTTTCTTGTGTAAGAGTATAATATGAGAGGATTCCCATTGTATTAGTATAAAGTTAAAATCCAACATTTTAATGGAACATTTTTGTTAGTAGTTGGGTCTAGTTTTTCCGAGTTTCCTTTTGGTATTTCGTTTCTGATGTTCTTACTTAACAGCCATTAAATTATGGTCCTACATTTAAAAAAGATAGGGTTCAAATAAACATACTCTGCATAATATTCCCGCACATAGCCCAATTGCGTCAATGAGGCTGGAGGTTAGCAATTACGCAACCAATCTATTTTGAACCGTAAGGAAATGAAAAAAGAATTTAGCGTTACTATTGTCATTTACACTACCGTATATTTTAATTTTGATCTCATTACGTTCGATTTATTTCGCTTAAACCAAAATTATAGGCCGATTTATAAAATAAATAACGTATCTTTTAATGACTGCATATATTTGCTAACAGTTACCTATAAACCCGATGGGAACAGTTTTCACAAACAATTATTTTATTATTTAGACGTAATAAAATGAAGTAATGTCTGAAGAAAGAATGACAAAACAGATATACAATACGAAAGTGGAAGTATGTAGGTACCGGAGAAGACCTAGACTATCTTCCCATGACCAAATAGATCGAGTCTTATCTGAAGGACAAGACAAGAGTCTCCGTAACCGGCGAGCGTGTATGAGACGAACTATGAAAATGTAGGAAGCCAGAGAGATATGAAAGGAAAGAACCTGTTGGAGCTCTGTACTCTTTGCCTACTCCGCAAGGGATCTCGCGTGATGATATAGATAGATAGATAAAATGCTGCATGTAGGTACCCTACTTCGGCCATGACAGGTATTGCGCTGGTTTTGAAATTTCATATAATATTGTATTATTATAATTTTAACAAGAAAAGCCGTCGTTCAATTATTCTGAATGACACTTCATGGATAATGGAGGTATTTTAGTTATGTTACATAAGACTTAAACATAACAGTTTGGTCTAGTAGGTTAAGCGTATACTGCTAATTTTACTGGATTGTCCTTGTGGGGTTAAAAAAAAATATTTGTATGATCAAATATTTTCTATTTATATGATCGCCTCAGATCTCTTGCGGTATATTTATATGGATTTTTCCCCAGAATCACGAAAAAGAGCAAATGAGTGCAATGTAAATAATCGATCGCTTCCTTTGCCAAAACCAAAAGTAACGGGCATAGTCCAGTCATTATAGTAAGTTCACCTCGGAATTCGAGATACCCAGCTGTAAGTCTGTAAATACTTGTATATTGACACCCTAAAAGTTGTCTCAAAACCTACATATGGTAGGGTGTACGCAACTATTAAATTTCAAGGTCAAAGGTCACAAAAATCGTTTTTTTGCGCTTTTTTTGTAAATATCTCATTTCCTATGGGTTTTTTGCTATTTGTATTTATTGCCAATATTGTAGAATACAAAATTCTCTACAAATTTTGTTTAAAAAAGTTTTTATACGGTTAACCGTTTTCGAGATAGAGGGCGGAGAGCGCGTGGTCACAGGATCACTTCAGGTCAACCGGTGCCTCCGGTCGAAAACGCGCCATATATAGTTGATGAACTATCAATAAATAAATGATTATAAATATTTGTCAATTTTTATTATCTATTATATTATATTTTATCATTTTTTTCCTAACCTATCCACTTTTTTCTCAGTATTAATTTATTTAACAACACTTACCTGCCCATGTAATTGCAGAATTGTTAATGAAAATATAGGAATTATATTAGAATTTTAACCTTATTAATATTAATAACTTCTTACATGATGTAAAAAAAAACTAATAAATTATGAATTAATCTTTTTATTAAAAAATATCATTCAATACATTTATTTTTATTAAAAGTAAAAAAATGGAATAAAGGGTACAAAAACTACAATTTATAATTTTAATCATCTTCTTCCTCTTCATCGTCGTCTTCCGGCTGCTGGTAAATTTCAAACTGGTCTTCATTATCGTCTTCAACGACATTTGTCTCAAGTTCTTCCATGATTTCGGGGTCAAAGGTTCCATCTTCGTTAATGTCGCTCTGATATGGTAGAGCATTGAGACAAGCTTGCCTATTACATTGGCCACAAGCTAAAGAGCATTGCAAGCCCGCTTTCCTGCATCCGCATCGCAACCACTCTTGCAGTTGCAGAAAATTGTATTTAGCAAATCTTCTGGGCCCGTATAATTCCCAGGTATAATTTTTGACGTAGTGGAAGGATTTTAAAATTTACAGATTTTAAAGAAGATGCACTTAATTATTTTCTATTTAAAATGTCATTAGTGTAAATGGGAATATAATTATATTATGATTTTAGTTTTTCCCTTAATTATTATTTAATTTTAGGAAACGGTTATCAGTATTATTGAAACGATATAGATTAAATGCATGAAGAAAATGATAAAATATAATATAATAGTTAATAAAAATTGACAAATATTTATAATCATTGATTTATCGATAGTTCATCAACTATATATGGCGCGTTTTCGACCGGAGGCACCGGTTGACCTGAAGTGATCCTGCGACCGCGCGCTCTCCGCCCTCTATTAAACGGTTCACCGAATAAAAAAAATTTATAAACAAAATTTGTAGAGAATTTTGTATTCTACAATATTGATAATAAATACAAATAGCAAAAACCCAAAGGAAATAAGATATTTACAAAAAAAAAGCGCAAAAAACCGATTTTTGTGACCTTGAAATTTACTAGTTGCGTACACCCTACCATATGTAGGTTTTGAGACAACTTTTAGGGTGTCAATATACAAGTATTTACAGACTTACAGCTGGGTATCTCGAATTCCGAGATTCTTACCTAATTTAAGCTTAAATGACTGGACTAGCAGTGATGGTGAAGGTAAAGTTTGACAGCGCGAGTGACGCTTTTACCAATCTGGCTTTCCGGGTGAATTAGCACTATATAAACAAGGCATATTGAGTCATGCGTTCCTACTTTCTCAGCTTAAATGGAATTATAAAATTCATCATAACGCGTTAACTATTCCTTTCTTCCAGTTTTTCATAAACTCGGTTATTACAGTAAGTCGATTATCCGGCGCGATGGCGTGCAGGCAAATCGCGGGATATTGAGAAACTTCCTTTTAGATGTCGCGCTATGTACTTTCTCAATATCCGGAGGGGTCCCATCGGAAAACGCTAGTGATTTTCCACTTCCGTGTCGCCGCCTCGTTGGATTCTTGCAAACCTCTTTTGTTTTTACATTTCTTTCTAATTTTGTGTTTATTCGATAAAGATTTCTAATTTCGTGTTTAAGCGTGAAAAATCTGGTAATCCTCAGCCCTTAGCTCTGTACATACTACGTTATACTTTCGTTATTTCGCAGAATTTAATGTTAAACATTATATATTTCTCTAAAAAACGTTTTCCACACTGGGAATGTTGTTTGTGTCGTAGGTGTGTTTACAATAATTTTACATGTACAAACTGAACCCAGACCAAAACCAATATCTATGGTCACTTAAATATCGATAGAGGTAAAGTTTTGTGAATTTTTCACAAAAACAGGTATTTTTTTAGGTATTACATAACAATGGATGTGTGGGTGACACATTCATTGTAATCTATGTGGGGGTGTCACATTCAGTCCAGATAATCTGCAATGCGCAATCATAATGAATATCCTTCTAGATACTTCAGAATTACTTATGTAAGAAACCCTTGTACGCGGTAAGGCTTAATTGAAATATTTTCTATAAAGAGTGATTCGAAATTTTGGGTAGCTACGGTTCTTGTATTTATACGTTAGTTTAAACAATTTTTTTTCTACAACTTTTTACTTTTCGCGAATTGTGTTTTTTAAACACCGTAACGCCTATAATTCACATTTTAGTTATCAATATAAGTTTATCAGATGATCGAAAGAACTTTTATAGGAAAGCTAACATTAAAAAAATAATGTTGAACAAAAGTTGTTTAGACCAATGTGTAAGTGCAACAACTTTCGACATAATACCCCAATCGGGTCACCCTGTATACATATCGACTGTGGAAATCTTAATTACGTAAGTGACACAACATTGCATTGCATGTTACTTACCTCAATTGAGATTTCCACCGCCGATATATTGATCAATGATAATATAAACAAAATTGGTATGAACCACAGAAGCAATAATAATAAAACACTAGTAGTCAAATAGCGTATGATTTTATTCACAATCTCTATCGCCGCTTTGCCATACATCCATAGTTCGAAAAAATAGACACGGGCTCACAAACACTCACATCGCATTGTATTTACCTTACATGTACAGTTTTAAGGTTTTGGAAGGCTTTCATACCAATTTAGCCCCTGTGTCACATAAATTAGTTCATGCAGTACTAAAACATTATGTGATCAATTTCTTAGATTCGTGGTGACAAGTTCACTCAGCTATACCATATCTACTCTCTTTTTACCTATTACGATTTCTGTGATGTAAACTTATTTTTTTATAGGCAATTATAAGAGCCAACTCTTAGAATAACTGTGTTATAAATAACTGTAAACTTATAGATACACTGTAAATCCAGTTATAGTGATTATAAGACACATAACTATTTCGGAGAAAACAATGTTAATTTTCTTTGTTGTATCACATCGCAATGACAGGGTGATTAAAGCCTAGATTAAGGTTGGACAGATTCAAGATTAACTATTTCTTGATAAGCATTGAGAATAGTTGAATTACCACAAGAATTAAAGGGATCGTTACAAAGGCGATAATTGTCTAGCAATTCTCAATTCAAAAACTTTTTAACGGCTCATCAGTAATTTCTTAAACAGCCCATATAAAAAGAGGTGAATATAGTGCCATGCTACGCTATTTCATCAAATATATTTTTTTATTTTTGGAATATATGTCCATGGGATAGGAGTGGCACTATTTCACGAGATAGTTCATAATAATATACGATTACAATATGATCGTATTGCCAATGTCTTTACCGTACTTTTTTAATCCGTACCTTTACCAATTCCGAGGTGCCCTTTTTCAAATCTTTGCAGAAGCGTTGCGAATCATGAACGTTTCGGCTAAAACAAGTCATCAGCTCCATCAGTACCCTGAAGGCATTATTAAACTGCGCACAATCAGCTTCATAAAATGAACTTTGCGTAGCTTACAATAGTTAAGGCTTACGATATTTCAAAAACGGGAAAACGTAAAAACCTCATCTATACATATAATAAAACTGTAAGGAAGTCGTATCTGTACATGGAATATTTTTACTAAATAACAAGCCAGGGGTATCATCCTATCGATGCAGAAGTTAGTTCTGTAATTTTCGTGTCTGCTTGTCTGTCTGTATGTCGGAGGATATGAACCAGCATCACGCAACCAGGCGAATTTTGATGAAACTTTGCGTGCGGATACCTTATAATGTTAGTTAACATGTTGTATAGTATTTATTCCGGAAAATTAAATCTGGTTTCTCCAGAAAAGAAGAAAATAAGCTAAATATGGGATTTCTAAAAAGACGCTTTACTCCAAACCTGTTTGATGGATTTCAATGAAATGTTGTGTAATTGTAGCCTGTACTAACGATCACAAGCCACAATTTATATTTTCGTAAAATCCAACAGTTTTTGAGGACAGAAAAAGAAAGTCGATTTTGATAAATCATTCGTTGTTTCTACATCTTAAACTTACTGGATTGTCGCGGGATAAGCCATAAAACTTTATTTCTGTGTGTCCCGAACTGCAATGTTACGATGTAAAATATGTGATTTTGCCTACACATGAATTCCTCCATGAATTGATATTGGACTCAGGTTCGTCCCCTCACGAAAAACTTTCCAGTGGTTAAAAGCACTCACACGAAATTATTCATACATGTTTGATTTAAACACTAAAACACGGTTTTGTGGATGAACCGATGATGTATTCAGGATTACTTCTTCTTGAGTGAACTTTAACGATGAATGGGCCGGATACAAAACCGTAATGGCGATTAATATCTTACGAGAAGACTAACACAAAATGTACTGACAACACTTTGCTACATACTTAGCTGACAATGTACCGTTAGATACCTTTACGCTAGATTATAATCTTTGACAGGGTAGGTAGAGAAGATTTATATCAGAAATATTTTACCGATAATTTCAAAATAAATAGATAAACTGATAATCCTTTTTCAAAAGGAAAATATTGTATACGTATTTTTATGAGACGGAATTAGTGTTGTATGTTGAATAGGATCGCGCTATAGTTTAGTTTATATTTTACACAGACCACCTGTACAGGCTAAGCGGGGCTAAGACTGAACCCGTTGATAGAGTCAGTTGATAGAGAAATAAGTCTGGTGGAAGTTGACAAAGTATATAATATATTCAGTACACGGTTTTCTCGGAATGTAAGTCTCCCTGTTAGTTCTTCATATTAAAATGGCTAAACGAATTTAATTGCAACTTGATATGAAGGTGTCTTACATAGTAAAATAAAACAGAACACTTTTCGAAAAATACTTCTGTGGAATATCTATTATGTCTATCTTATCTATCTATATCATCACGCCAGATTCCTTGTGGGGTAGGTAGAGAGTGCAGAGGTCCAACAGGTTCTTCCCTTACATACCTCTCTGGCTTCCTCCACTTTCATAGTTCGTCTCATACACGTTCGCCGTTTTCTATTATTTTGTTCATACTAAAACGGCTGATCAGATTACAAAGAAACTTAATATGAAAAAATCCACACAGGTATACAATGCGAAAGTGGAAGGTCGTAGAACAACAACTATTTATTGTTTCACAAATTATATAGAATTTTTATAATTATATATAACAACAGCAAAGAATTATTAATAAAAAACGGCAGCAAAATTGAAATATACTTATTTACACGCCGCTGTCAGATGTTAGTGTGCCTAGAACAAATCAAAGATATCGGGGACTAGGCTATCTTACTGTACACTACCGAGACTGTCCCAAGAGCGCCCCCTATAGTGATCTCGAATAAAACACCAGTTGGGGTTCGGATCTGATTCCACTTTAATTAAAAAGTATTATAAAGGTAACAAATTGCATAAACGAAACCATACCGCGAGGTAAATCTACGGTGGTGCCATCTCGTTTTGCCCTTAGAACTAATTAATTATAAATACTATCGATTATCTCAAACATAACCGCCCGCCAAGAACAACAGTTCTTCCTTATAACTATGTACGTAAAATGAAAAATACAAATCTGTTTTACAGACACATCTTAATCTGCTACAGGTAATATACAAATTTTAGATGTAGGCCGCTTAATGTGAGAGCCTTTACATCGCAACGTAACAACTGTCGTGATTTTATCAACACCGGGGTGTTTCTCAACTACTACTCCCATTAGCCATCTACCCGGAGGTAAATCCGGTTCCTTAATTAAAACTACATTCCCGATTTCGGGTTCCGAGATAGTAGATGTCCATTTTTGTCGTCGCATCAACCCTACCAAATATTCATCCGACCAACGTCGCCAAAAATCGCGCAACATACGTTGACACAATTGCCATCTTCTGAGCGAACTGATGGTAGTATGTTCATAACTACGATCAGGAGGCAGTACCAAGGGCTCTCCCACTAAAAAGTGTCCTGGTGTCAACGGTGAGGTTTCGGTTTCATCAGGGACATACGATATTGGTCTCGAATTGAGACAAGCCTCAATTTGAGCCAACAAAGTTGTCATTTCTTCGAATGTCAGGGTAGAATTACCTACAACTCGACGTAAATGGTATTTAGTGGACTTTATTCCGGCCTCCCACAAACCACCAAAATTTGGTGTGTGAGGAGGAATAAAGTGCCATTGAGTCGAGTTTGTGGACAACTAATCTTTTATTTCCGGTAATATGTTTGACTTCTCTACATTAAACAATTCCTTTAAATCCCGAGCAGCCCCCACAAAATTTGTCCCATTATCGCTAAATAGATCAGTACAATGTCCACGCCTTGCCACAAACCGTCGGAAGGCTGCTAAAAAACCCTGTGACGTTAGATCACTCACGGCTTCCAAATGAACGGCTTTCGTGGACAAGCACACAAATAAGCAGATATAACCTTTGTAGGCAGTGTGACCGCGACCCTTGGATACCCTTACATTAATGGGACCCGCGAAGTCAACTCCACTGAACACAAACGCTCTATTCGGAGTGACACGCGGTGTTGGTAGTTGACCCATTAATGGTGTTTTGTTAGCGGCAGCATACCTAATGCACTTAAAACATTTCCTACAATATTGTTTGACCAAGTTCTTGGCCCCTATGATCCAATATTTAGCTTGTAAATAGTTTAACATTAGCCGTGGACCTCCATGTAAGGTCCGCGAATGTGCATCGGATACTAAAAGTTTGGCCGGGGAATCGTGCGGTATCAATATTGGATGTTTTTTGTTTTCTTCTACATCTGCCCGCTGTATTCGCCCACCAACTCGAAGGATGCCGGATTCATCTATAAATGGAGTAAAAGAGGTAAGTTTTGACTTTTTATTTATTTGCTTTCCCTTCGACAAATCTTTTATTTCTTCACCATACTCTATACTTTGACATTTCTTAATCATAATATCTAACGCTTGGTTAATTTCATTTTTTAAGAGGTATGTATGGTTTTCTCTTTTTAATTTTCCTTTCAGAAATATTCTACAGTATGCCTCTACTTAATAATTTTGACAAAGAAGAGAACTTCCACCAAATCTCATCATCGTTCCTAGTTTCTATAGCCACATGGACTAAACATTTAAGCTCTTCTAGATTCGTATTGTTCGTTTTCAGCTGAGCATATTCTATTTCCTCCTTCCTCAAACAAGAAGGTCCATTTAACCATGAGTTATTCTCTACGATTTCAGCTGGTTTAACTCCTCGTGATGCAGCATCTGCAGGATTATGTTGAGATTTTACATAATGCCATTGATTGCGGTCCAAACGAGTTATAATATCAGAAACCCGATTTGCAATAAATGTCTTCCATCTGGTTGGATGACTACTAAGCCAGGCTAGAACCACTTCAGAATCTGTCCATGCAAAAAGGTGAGTTTTAGGTATCTCTAAAACTTGCGAAACTTCGATAAGAAGTTTTGTGAGTAGAACGGCACCGCACAGTTCTAATCTTGGAATAGAAACTTGTTTAATAGGTGCCACTCGCGTTTTTGCAGTGATCAAATTGACGTGAACATTGCGAGTTACGTCGATAATACGCAGATATACTACCGCTCCATAGGCTGAATTGGAAGCGTCACAGAAACCGTGAATATCTGCTACCCGATCAATTTCGCTGCTCATCATCCATCTTGGTAAACGAAAACCTGTAAGTTGTTTTAGCTCTTTACGATATGAAATCCATTCCTGTAACAATTTTGGAGGTAACTCTTCATCCCATTGTACACCAGCTAACCATAGCTTTTGAATTAAAATCTTTGCTGTTACTATACTAGGAGCAATCCATCCTAATGGATCATAAAGTCTTGATATGTCCGATATAACTTTTCTTTTGGCTATAGGAGCCGTCATCTCATCAAGCTGTACAGCATACTCAAACTCATCGCGTCTACGATTCCAGGTAAGTCCCAAAATTTTGTTTTTTATTTCAGATCTATCATCTAGCTTCTTCCCAGCATCCCTGCTTCCTGTTTCCTCTGCTGCATTCCCTCCTATTATTCCCATTACCTTATCATCATTACTATTCCATTTTTGTAATGTAAATCCTCCTTTAGTATATTCATTTGTTCGTAGATTTCCTTAGCATGCTTTTTATCCTGGCATCCCGATAAAAAATCATCCATGTAAAAGTCCCGCTTTATTCTTTCCGCTAGTTGTGGATAAGCATTACCCTCATCGTCTGCTAATTGTATTAAAGTTCTTACAGCAAGATACGGCGCTGAAGAAGTCCCAAAAGTTACTCGCAGTAACTTATATTCGCCTATCTCGTCTTTCGGATTTTCCCGCCACAGAATACGCTGGAAATTGGCATCTTCAGTATCTACTTATATCTGGCGATACATTTTAACAATATCCGCCGTTAAACAGATTAGATACGTGCGCCATCGCATGATTGTGTGACGCAGTTCCGGCTGTAAGGTAGGTCCAACCATCAATTCGTCGTTCAATGATACGCCATTAGAACCCTTACTAGATGCATTGAAAACTATACGTACTTTCATTGTAGTCTTATCCTCTCGAATGATTGCATGATAAGGTAAGTATATGCCCGACTTCTTATCTACATTTTTAATTGCCTGCATATGATTTAACTTCAAGTATTCCTTAAATGTTCTCTGATATTCTTCTTTCAGATGCTGATCTTTCTCCAGTCTACGTTCGAGCGATATAAACTTCTTCAAAGCTATGTTGTAAGAATGACCATCTAAACAAGCTAGACGAGCATTTTTAAAAGGTAATCTAACTATGTATCGCCCTTGATCATCACGCTTGGTAGTCGCTGAATATATTTCCTCACAACGCTGTTCTTCTTCGTTTAACATTGGCTTGGAAATAGTTGGTTCATTCTCCATCTCCCAGAAGGACTTTAGAAGATCATCGATCTGGACGTGCATGCACACCAAATTACTAGATTCATCATTATTACGAACTGGAGTTTCACTTTTACCTGATAATATCCACTCAAAAATAGTTTCTTGGGCGACGAACGACCCTGATGGACATTTTTTAACTCCATCTTGAAGAATATAACTATATTCGTCCGTCCCAATCAAAATATCTATTTTATTAGGACGAAAGAATTCTGGATCCGCCAACTTGATTCGATCCAAAAATGGCCACGATTGAAGTTTAACTTCCCGTGGAGGAAGCAAAGCTGTCAACTTCTCGAGAATGAAAACTTCTTTCATTCGGACTTGACAATCTAGGTTGAGAGTAGAGTGCAATGTTATCTCTGTCATTGACTTCGAACTCAATGTTGGTTTTCCTCCCAATCACGCAAAACTTTCCCTGACTGTCTTCCGCTTAAGTCCCAATAGCTGAGCAGCAGCTTCCGTTATAAATGAAACGTGAGACCCAGGATCAATTAGTGCGCGCAGCGTATATGTCCCTCTTCCCGACCCCGACTCTGCATTCATTAAAGCAGTGCCTATTAATGAATCTCTCCCTATGCTTTTCGAGAAGCAGCTGCCTCCCACTGGTCCTTGAATTTCTTGATTTATGTTCCCATCAGAACCTTGTTCCGCTGTCGTGTTATCGACAGCAGCCTCTATGACGCTCTGGTGCAGTAACGTATGATGTCGTCGTTTGCATATTTGGCATGAAGTTGTGCTACGACAGTGCTTCGAAACGTGCGAATACGATAAACAATTGAAACATAGCCCTTTTTGTTGTACAAAATTAAGCTTGTCGTTAATGTTTAACTCTTTAAATTTATTACAATGAATAATTTTGTGTGACGCATTATTACAACATTTACATCTAACTTTATTATCATATTGACCACTAGACACATGTAAATTGACACGGTTAGATTTAGCATCTATATAATGTTTTGGCTTTGAACCTTTATTATCCAAAAATTCTAACGAATGGTACCTGGTTTCTAAGAAACTATTAAATTCATCAATAGTAGGCAATACATTTGAATGGTTTGTAATGATGCTAACTTTACTCTCCCATAATTTTCTACTCTCAATATCCAATTTCTGACTCACAATATATATGACTAAAACATCCCATGACTGTATGTTAATGTCTAAATTTGACAATCCGTTCAACATATCATTTATGCTATCTAAAAACAATTTAATACTAGAAGCTGATTCTACTGCAATAGGTTTTATATTAAACAATCTTTTCAGCATACAATTAACTAAATACTGTTTATTATTATAACGATTATTTAACAAAGTCCAGCAGTGTTTGTAACTGCTATTAGAAATTGGGGTATGACGCAGTAATTGCTCCGCTTCTCCCGTAAGATGTCCCTTCAAATATTGTAAATTCTGTACGTCATCAATACATTCATTCGTATGTATAAGAGAAGTAAATAGATCTCTGAAAGTGATCCATTCCGTATAGTCTCCAGAAAATTGAGGTATAACTATTTTCGGTAACTTGATAGCGGTCTTGTTAATAGAGGTGTCTGATGCCTTTTCTTTGAATGCTTTTGGTGACATATCATTTAGCATATCCTTTAAGTCAGCTTTAAAATCAATATATAATTCTTCTATTTCCGTAAAAACATCTTCCACAAAATAAACCGCTTTTAAAGAACTTCCTTACTTAATAATTGCATAATGATTTTTCGTAAAATCCTTATATTTAGACTTTAAATTTTGTAACCTTGTCTCAATATATGAAGTTGTCAATCTATCTTTAGGACTTTTTCCATAATTTATTTTTAGTTTTCTAATTTGTGAAGCTTGACAAGTTCCATTGTTAATGATTAAATGAAAACGAAAACGAAAATCTCTACAACTGCATAAATAATTTTCAAAAGTCAATATTCACAAATTGTTCCTAAGTTCAAATTGCATCATAATTTTTCTAAGTCCTGACAAATTTGCGCAAAATTTTTCTAAGTCCAAACTGCATAATAATCCGATATAAAATCGGGCATAGGTTCCCCGTCTGTTCACTTTTTCACAAACTATTCTAAGTCCCTATTCAACACAAAATATTTTACAAGTCCACTGGTTATAACAAATTCTAAGTCCCTAATCTACTAAGTTAGTTTATCACTGAAAGTTATACGTCACGTGACTGTCCTTTAGTGTGGCCGGTGTTGATGCGTGGTTGTCGGTAGTCGCCGCCCGCCTTGCGCCGCCCTGGAGTATCCGCTGGCCGCCGCCCTTGATGCTGCACTCCTCCGCTCCGCTTCACTCCCCTCACTGGGAGCAAGAGGATCTTCGACGACAATCCGCCGCCACTTGATCCCTTATTTCAAAAACCGTACCTCCACCCAAAGGTCAACTTCTGCCATCCGGCTCGAAGGACCATGTACACGACCGAGACTGTCCCAAGAGCGCCCCCTATAGTGATCTCGAATAAAACACCAGTTGGGGTTCGGATCTGATTCCACTTTAATTAAAAAGTATTATAAAGGTAACAAATTGCATAAACGAAACCATACCGCGAGGTAAATCTACGGTGGCGCCATCTCGTTTTGCCCTTAGAACTAATTAATTATAAATACTATCGATTATCTCAAACACTTACCATGACCAATAGACCATATCTTATCCGAAGAGCAAGTCAAGAGTCTAACCGGCGAGCGTGTATAAGAAGAACTATAAAAGTGGAAAGAGACAGAAAGGTCTGTTAGGACAGAACCTGTTGGAACTCTGTAACCTCTGCCTACCCTGCAAGGGATCTGACATGATGATATAGATTATAAGATAGTATTAAAGTATCTTAAGTCGTAAAATAATAATATGAAATATAACTTTATTTGCACACTAGATTATGCCGATATTATCCATCTAAGTGTATATAAATCACACCAATATGCATTTGGTGGGTTTTTACCGGCCTGCATGAAGGCCCGAAGATATTTATCATATTTTAGCTAAAGAAAAGCCTGGCAATCTTTCGATTTCCCTCTTCCTCTTTACAGGTGATGAAAAGCCTGGAGTCATGCTAAAATTGTTCTACAACGAAAATTAAGTAATATTTAAGTTGACTGTATAAATAATTTTGCAAAACAAAGACGACTTGATTTAAGCGAAAAAGGTAGACTGCTTAACTTACTTTGTCAAATAGTCGCAGGTACGATCCCCGCACAGCGCACGGGAATATTCATTTGGGATTTGTGATTTTGAAATAAAGAAAATATTTTATGCGCATACGGGCAAAATAAAAAAATTGTTTGTCCGTGTTAATTTCTAAAACGGCGGAACCGATTAAAAACACTATCACTGGAAAATGGAGGATTTCTCAGAGATTGTTTAAGACTACGTTTTAGCTCGGGAAATGCAAGATGCCATGGGGGATAGTTGTTTTTATTTCTCCATATTAACACGGCTGTACGGATTTAAAAGAAACTTAATATGAAGGTGTGTCTCTTAAGTCTTGGAATAATGCAATCCCAAAAAGTCCTACCTACCTATGTCAAATTACAAAATAAACGCGTGCGAAGCCGCGGGAAACAGCTAGTTTATAATATATTAGTGTAGTTTTCGTAACGAAAACTTCCCAGTACGAGTCCGAAGTCTGGAATTGTGCCCGGTATATGGCGATAGGGTCGCCCCCTATTACATGGGACCTAACATCGTCGGCGAAACGTGGGTGTACTCAGTACACCTCTGCCACCCCCGCATGGGGAATATAGGCCTGACGATGTTTATAATATATTATTAAGGCAAGAGTAAATAATAACTCAATAGGTTATTAATTATTTTATCAATACGTCTAATTTTAGTTTACACTAGTTTCTGCCCGCGATTTCGTCTGCGTTGACTTTAGACAGGAACCTTACATTTTTACGGGGTAAGAAGTATACTATGCGTTAATCCAGGTAATAAATATCTGTGTGCCAAATTTCAATCAAATTAGTTCAGCCGCTTTTGTGTGATTGAGTTATAAATATCCAAACATGAAATAAAACTATTTTTCGGATTTTATCGCGGTTTATTTTGATTTTTAAGTTCCTGACGTTTCGAGTGCTTTGCAGCACCCATGGTCACGGGAAGGACTGAGGTGTCAGACGTCCAAAAGATATAGTTGTTCCAGGGTACCCTCTTCTTACTTATTTTTGTTGGTCCGATCTACGCAGAATGAGCTCACGGTGTCTTGAGGCCTTGCAGGGTTATGCTCGGTTTTGGATTTGATTATATTAATTACCGGATCCCAAGTCGATGTAAGCCATCTTCTCCATTAAAATTAGGATGTTTTTTAATTTCAATAGCCTCGTGATGTGATGTGTGATGAAAGATTTGTGGTCTATCAAATCTGATTTTATGGTAGGTGCGATCAAGGACATGTTTACAGACTGCAGACTTCTTTGAGCGATGGTGTTTTAGGTCAGCTATGTGTTCTTTAACCCGAGTTTTTACCGGTCTTTTTGTTTGTCCTATATAAGAGAGACCACATTCACAATCAAGCTTGTATACTCCTGCATCTTGTAGAGGGATGGGACACTTGACAGATGTTAAAAATTGACTGATCTTCTTCGGCGGCTTATAAAATGTTTCTCAATAGGTCTGAGTATTCCGCTGGCACGTTGTTCTCCGCTAGTTTCCTGTGAACAACATGCCAGCGGAACTTTCAAAACTATTGATACACTGCCGTTTGAATAAACCCCAAAACAAACATTCCTTCGATGTACAAGCAACATTACACAATTATTACGATACTTTCAGCTCCTCAAGCTCATATTGTCTGAACCACAACATTGTTCGTACTGTAACAGCACATCTTTTCATAAACCGCCTTTGGATATAACATGCTTGTTAGGTCCTGTACATATTTGTATAATAGAACTTATAGTCGTGATCCCGAAAAGGTAAGTAGTTAGTAAAAATATGTGGTTTCGCCAAGACATTTATTTGGGTGTTACTCTTTAATGTTACTTTTATAAGTGCTTAGGATTTGTTCTACAGATAAACAAATTATGAATTATCTTAAATATCTGCCTAGGCAAATGAATTGCAAGTGAATGGAAAGCACATCTGTTTCACAGTCTTTAACTAATTTGATATTTTAAAATCCTGTTTATACCAGCCTATAGAGTTGGACAAAGTTCAAACATTCTAAAAATTTAATATATCGTTCTTACGATTATTGACACCAGAGGCTAAACAATGGTTCTTCCAGTCCCACATAAAATTTTGGGCGTAGATCGTATTATAAAAAGTACATCGCTATACGATGATTATGATGATCACTACTATTAAACAGAATTGTAAAAATATGTCTATATTCACATGGCGTCCATAAACGGCGAGCGTGTAGGAGACGAACTATAAGAATGGACGAAGCCAGAGAGGTGTGTAAGGAGAGAACCTGTTGAAACTCTGTACTCTCTGCCTACCCCTAAAGGGATCCGGCGTGATGATATAGATAGATAGATAGTCTATATTACATACCTAATATAATATGTACATACGTCGGGTAAAGCATTGTCTGTGGCTCGCCTTAACATGTGAGAAAAGCTCTAAATTTCAACACATCTGATGTCTCCGTGAATTTTTTTTAATTTATTTATTTAATTCTTTTTGCACTATTGGTATAAAGGCGGACTTAATGCCTGAGGCATTATCTACCAGTCTACCTTAGAGTGATGCAGAAACGAGTGAAGTAGGTGCAGAACCATAGAACCAAAAAAAATGTAGACGAAAATATGTAACAAATATAATTAGTAGAATAAATATTATATCGAACTGACATATAACGATATAATATAGATACAGATAAATACATATA
Organism: Phalera bucephala; assembly: GCA_905147815.2. Classification (NCBI taxonomy): domain Eukaryota; kingdom Metazoa; phylum Arthropoda; class Insecta; order Lepidoptera; family Notodontidae; genus Phalera; species Phalera bucephala. The sequence continues at coordinate 18,430,592 of LR990616.1, read as the reverse complement.
TAATGTACACATTAAAAAAAAAACAAAAAAAATAATATTAATAATAAGTACACATATACATAAACTAAATTAATATTGAGATGATTCCGCCAAAGTTTTGTGCAGATAATCCTGTACTTTGCTTTTGAAAGATAGTAAGATGGATTGGACAAAGAAAGAAGAGTATATAAAATAAGAATGGTGAGAAGGGCATTGAAGAAGGCGATTATTAGAAGAACGAAGAAGTTTATCATGATTAGAGCATAGATATTGAAAATGGGAGGAAAGATAATCAGGTGAAGCAGGAGAATAAAGAATGGAGAATAGCATTGTCAGTGCTCGTAGAGCTCTGCGCTTGCGAATAGGCAACCACCTTAAATGAGATCGATACTCAGACACATGGTCAAATTTACGTAAATTAAATATGAATCGAATGCAGTTATTAAGAAGTCGGTCGAGTTTGAGATGATCTGCATTCAGGTCGTAGTAGCACACATCACCATAGTCGAATATAGGTAGGATTAGGGACTGCACGAGCATTGTTTTAGTGTTGGAGGGAGGCAAGTTTTTAAGCAGATACAGGTATCGCAACATCCCGGTGACCATTTGACCGACGGCCGTGTCAATGTGCAAGCCGAGATCTTTGACACTAGAACTAAAGGGTATAATTTTACCATTGAACATGAGTGACGGGAGAGTTGCCATATTTATTTTGGTAATAGTTCTCGAACTGCCTACGAGAATAGCTTGACACTTAGCCGGGTTAACAGTCACTCCAAACCTGTCAGACCAGTTCTTGATTGCCCCCAAATCCTGGTTTAATTTGCCAACAATGTTAGAAATTTGATCGGCACTGTCTTGCGAGTAAAGCTGCAGGTCATCGGCATAAAGATGATACGCACACTGAAGTTCATAGGTTATTAGATCAATAAAAATAGAAAACAGTAGAGGAGAAAGTATACCACCCTGGGGAACGCCAGTTTCTAAACAGCGCCAAGTTGATGATAACTCGTCACTCAAAACAGCCTGCTGACGCTCCCGAAGATAGGAAGAAAACCAGTCCAGCGACTCTCGTAAGCACAAACGATAGGAAAGAATGGACAGTAGGACATCGTGACTGACGGAATTGAAAGCATTAGAGAAATCTACTAAGACAAGAACAGTAACTTTGGTTTCTTCCATGCCTTTTCGGATATCATCTGACTGATGATGTATGATGATGACTTTAAGTAGAGCGGAGACGGTACTATGGCCAGGCCTGAACCCAGATTGAAGAGGACTAATCAGATTGTTAGAGTAGATAAAATGCGACAATTGTTTGTGAGCGCAGGCCTCGAGCACTTTTGAAAGAAAAGGAAGAATGGAAATAGGACGAAAATGGCTAGATAGGGACGGGTTAGCGATTTTGGGAAGGGGGCGGACAAAGGCTTTACGCCAGAGAGATGGAAATGTGCCGGACTTTAAGGTAAAGTTGACAAGGTGAGAACAAAGACAGACCCGCTTTAGATTTTACTATGCTGATTACACATTACTCAAAACCTACTCCATTGTGACGGATATCTGTTATCCACTTCAATTTCTAAAAGGAATTACATTCGGTTGAAATTTACCCGAAGACGAATCGAATTCATCACTGGTTTGATAAAATCTTACTCTCTCGAAGATAAGACTCAAAAACTGAGTAGCAGGGTATCTAGATACCCTGCTACTAGGAAAACCAGTAATTGGAAATTTTAATATCAAATTGATTACATTAAGGAGGAATCTATTGATGATTACCGAATTTTATTACGTAACATAAATCTTTCTAATTCTGTCTGCTAAATTTAGACTATTCTATGTATTTGAATGTTTTAGTTTTCGATAAGTCTTCGCCCAGTGTTCATGGAATCCTTTAGTACAGTCATCCACTAAACGACATAAGCATGATTCTTTAGTTTTTTAAAGGTTTGGAATAAAAAATGTATGAAAAAGTTAAAAAAGGTATGTTAGTTAGTTTTTCTTAAAAGTCTTTCAAAAAATTGCGTGGGTAAACGCGTAACTGTGCATACACGTCGCCGTAGTTTTTGTAAATATGACAACAAACACTGTTAAATGTGCAAGTTGTAATGTGGTTATTGATGAAATGTTGGCTTTTATAGCCAATAAAATTGATGTGATGGATCAGGAAAGTTTGATGCGAATTTGTGTATCATCCTTTGAAGTGACTGAGGTGGAGAAATCGAAAAATTTACTGTTTGATGCTGTCTCTACGGACATTAGGAAGATAAGGAGGAGAAACAAAAGTCAAGGTAAAATACAGAGGGATCTTGAAGATATTATAACAGTACTTAAAAGCTTAGATCCAGATACAATTCCAATATTTGTAGCGAAAGAACTGCACAAACTACCCCCTTTGACTTTTGATCATTGTGATGTTTCTTCGTTATTGAAAGATATACTTCTATTAAAGACACAAGTTGAGAATATTAAGAGCACATATGTCACAAATGAACAACTGCATGCCTTAGAGGCAAAGCTTCACTCATATAAACACGATTCCTTAATAAATTCTCCTATTCAGGATAAACGCAATAGATTGAATCTTGTAAACACACGCTCGCGCTGTGCAAATGTGCTAAACAATGGACCGATGGCGATTGGTTCAATGCATAACTTAGCAAGCGATCCTACCTCACAGCTGATTCAAGTAAATGACCCAACCCCCACTACGAGTGCGTTTACTGAGCGACCGGTTTGCAACGACGAAGTTTGCGAGGTCGGTGGCAGCGCTCCCTCTATTTGTAATGATAAGACGCCCGATAGCGCATGCAGCGCTGTCCCCGCTGTTGGCGGTGTCACCATGGCGTGTGAGTTGGTGACGTCGCCCTTAAATAAATCAAGCGTATGTCGGCATGAAGGTGCGACAGAGAACTTACAATGTAACAATGCGGTGAATAGAACTAAAAATGTAAACATTGCCATAAGTAGCAGTAGTCAGTGCACTAGTTCACCTAGTATGCATGAAAAAGAGCATGATATGCAGATAAAAATGCCTATTATGAGACCTACATATGCAGATATTGGAAGTAAGAAAGGCTTATGGTATGTGCCGGAACAAGATGAAGAGTGGAAGACTGTGCAAAAAAAGCGTTTGAGAAATAAATTAATTATGAATAAAGGCAAGGCATGTCTGGACGAAAATAGTAAATTTAAGGCTGCTAACGTGAAAATACCGCTTTTTATCACTAACGTGCATAAAGATGTCACTGAGAATGATATTGCAGAGTATATTCTGGCCAACACTCAAGAAAAAGTATCACCAATTAAAATAAAAATGAAGCGACAGCGCAGCTATAACGCCTTTAAATTATTTGTGAGCAAAAGCACGCTGCCAACTTTTCTTGATGATAACTTCTGGCCTGTTGGGATTTCGTTTAGGCGATTTGTAAACAAGGTTAGTAATAACCAGGCCACACACATAAGTGGTGATGAAAGGCGATCTTCAAACTAACTATATGGATAGTACACCCTATAAGAGGTTAGTCTCATTTAACTGTAGGTCGTTTAAAAGTTCACTCAGTGATATAAGAGGACTATGCAAGCAAGCTAGTGTAGTTGCGCTGCAGGAGCATTGCTTGCTGCCACACGATTTATCAATGTTAAACACGGTAGATGACGACTTCGCGTGCATTGGGACTTCAGCTGTGGATACATCGGTGGGAGTGCTACGAGGCAGACCCTATGGGGGGGTAGCCTTACTATGGAGAAAAAGCGACTTCCAGTCGGTATCTATCATTGAGTGCAATGATGTGCGGTTAGTGGGCATAAAAGTTACGCTAGACGATAAATGTGTGATAATATTTAGTGTTTACATGCCAACAGATACGAATGATAGAGATAATCTGATGGAGTTTACGCAGTGCTTAGGTAAATTAAGTTCTATAGTGGATGAAAATGCTGATTCGGATGCTATTTACATGCTAGGCGATTTTAACGCCCATCCTAGTGCTCGTTTTGGTGACAAACTGTTGCAGTTCTGCGGCGACCAAATGTGGGCGTGTATTGACATGGATGTGCTAGGCCTTGAGTCTGGAACGTTTACTTATATTAGTGATGTACATGGATGTGCGAGATGGTTAGACCATTGCGTGGTCACTAGGGCTTCAGAATCGTCTATTAAACATATATGGGTGAAGCTTGATACGGTATGGTCTGACCATTTCCCACTTTTTATTGAATGTGACCTGGGTAAGTTAAGTGGTAAGGACCGTAAGGATTGTACAAACCAGGCATCATTGTTAAATAAGGTAGTTTGGGGAGAGCGAACCGCTGAACAGGTTGAGGCTTACCATCAATTATGCCATTCTCGACTAAGGGAAATTGACTTTCCAGCTGAGCTCTCTCAGTGTTGTGACAGAATGTGCTCTAATGATAGACACAGACGTGTCTTGGATTATATGTACTCGGAAGTTGTTACTATTCTGTCAGAGGACGCGTCATATACATGTAAACGTATAGGGGTGCGTAGGAGAGGAGTTTGCATTGCTGGGTGGAATAAGCACGTAGCAGCATTCCACAGAGAGGCCAGGCTTAAGTTTTTGGCCTGGATTAATGCTGGCAAACCGAATTACGGGCACACGTATGAAGAGATGTGTGAAAGTAGGAAATCATTTAAAAAACGACTAAAATGGTGTAAAGATCAACAAGACCAGATCAGAATGGATATTCTTGCCGCACATCACTCCGCCAAAGACTTTAAAAACTTTTGGAAAGACACAAACAAAATGAATGTAAAGCCTGGCCTCCCTGTTAGTGTCGATGGGGTAACTGATCATAAAATGATTGCTAACCTTTTTAAAGATCACTTTAGGGTAATACCAGGAGCTGGTCAAACTGGATGCGAATTGCTCTGTGGTGAGGCTGGCGGTTCGAAACGTACTGTAAGCTTTACTACGAATAAAGTACGGAAAATCATCTGTGGTATGCACACAGGAAAATCACCTGGACATGACAGTCTCAGCATAGAGCATCTCAAATATGCCGGGTTTCATTTGCCACGCGTGCTCTCCATGTTTTTCAACTTGTGTTTGTGTCATGGCTATTTACCGGTCGAAATGACTAAAACGATCGTAGTTCCAATCATCAAGTGTAAAACTGGAGATGCATCGAATAAAAATAATTACAGGCCGATATCTTTGGCGACCGTAATCGCTAAGGTACTTGACAGCTTGCTTAACGATATATTGCTGCAGTACGTTGAGCTTCACGACGCACAGTTTGGTTTTAAGTCTGGACTTTCAACAGAAAGTGCAATAGTGTGTCTCAAGCAGGCTGTCAGGTACTACACTGACAGAAAGACACCGGTGTATGCCTGCTTTCTTGATCTTTCCAGGGCCTTTGATACAGTGGTGTATGGAAGGCTTTGGGACAGGTTACGGGTGGCGGGTGTGCCGGTGGAAGTCACTGCCATGTTGAAGTGCTGGTACGGTTGCCAAAGGAATCAGGTTAGATGGGGGGGAAATCTATCTGATGAGTACGGCATGGAATGTGGAGTAAGGCAGGGTGGAATCTCCTCTCCTTTGCTGTTCAACCTGTATGTAAACGACCTCATCAGCGAACTCAGCAACACTCATACGGGATGCATCATAGATGGAGTAAGCGTCAATAATATCAGTTACGCAGATGATATGGTGCTGCTGGGGCCGTCGGTGGGGTCAATACGCAAGCTGGTGAGGATATGTGAGGCGTATGCGGCTGAGCATGGACTGAGGTATAACTCCAAGAAGAGTGAAGTTCTTATATTTAGGAGCGGGAATACTGTACCCATCCATGTTCCGCCCATTATGCTTAATGGCGAGTCTCTGCGGGTGGTTAGCAGCTTCAAATATTTGGGGCACATTGTTACTGAGGATTTGAAAGATGACACTGACATAGAGAGGGAACGTAGAGCACTGGCGGTCCGGGGAAATATGATCGCTCGCCGGTTTGCTCGCTGCTCGAAGGATGTAAAGATCACCCTGTTCAAGGCATATTGTCAGTCATTTTATTCGAGCAGCCTCTGGATAAACTATACCCGCCGGGCTGCCAGTGATCTACGTGTCCAATACAATGATATCTTTAGGGTGCTGTTGCGGCTGCCTCGCTTTTGCAGCGCATCTAAGATGTTTGCTGAGGCGCACACGGACGGCTTTCATGCGATTATTCGTAAGAAAGTTGTATCCCTACGACAGCGAGTGAGAAGCAGTCGCAACGGCATCTTGCAGATGATTGCTGATCGTCTGGACTGTCCCATCCAAAACAAATGGATGTATGTTGGAATAGGACAGGTAATATAAATAATAATATATATATATATTTGTATCTGTATTTTTACTATCAAAATTTTAATTAAATAGTAATAGGTAATTAATGTTATAATATGGATGTATATCTGAAATAAATAAATAAATTAAATTAAAACATAAATAAAACTTATGTTTCATGACATTACAAGGCTTTTACTATGCCGTAATTAATTATAAAATTTTGGAACATTCTGTTATTATTTTTGCAAGTTGAAAACTCAAATAGAAACGAAGCATCTCCCGTGGGACGAAATAGCATTCCTGGAAGGTTCAAAGTGTCCTCAAAGCGAATCGCCAATTTCCTTTGTAAACGCTCAAAGTTATTAGGGAAATTGCTCTCAAAATAAATATACCGAGAGAGGCGAATAAACCTCGTTTACTAGTTAAGTGTTGACGGTCTTATGTCGGTATAAAAAATTTAATGACGAAATAGTTTCCGTCCCCCAAGCGGCCAAATGTGAGTGCTCAGTTAGTCGCTGGCTGTCGTGTAATACGTAATATAATGCCCACAGGTTCATATTTGTCACCATAAACATAAAATGAACATGGGTTAATGTGAACGGGTGCGCCGCGTGTCCTAATTCAAGCTGTGCTCGTTAATTATTTACTTAGATATATCTCGGACAACCTTGGGGCAGGGACTGCGGGTGAAACCTTTGTGTACACTTGGAAACTTTGAATACACTTGCTTGTATTTAATATAAATAAAGTTGAAATATGTCAACATTTTAAACTGAAAAACCTTTTTAATTTAAATAATAAATAAACATTTAAAGTTAAATTTAAAAAATATTGCTAGGGTTCCGTGGTTAACAATCTATGCTTTATTTTTACAATGACATAATAAAATATATTAAACTAAAAGCTCTGAATACTTAACACCTGCTTATTAACGAAAATATTTTCATTGGTAAGAAATCAAAACAAACCCGAAAGCATACTGAAATATAATTTATTTTGTTCGTATTTATGGTTTAGAATTAACAAAATAATTGGTAATACACAAGATATTTTTTACTTGTTAACGTTTGTACATTAGGTGCAATACATATCGTACATACGGAGTCTGACCCTACATTGCATCCCACATCTCGAAGTTGAGACGGTTCAAATAACACTTCCAGCTGATAGCATCGTTAAGCTTTAACGCGTTCGTGAACACCCAGTTTGTACTTAGTTTACGTTTAGTTTTATTACGCCTTGCAGCTTTCGTTACGAGCAAGCTGGGGCCCGTTATACTCCGGGTAAAGCGAGTCCCGCCATGATCCGCGAACTGCCCCATCAACTGCTAATAGATAGTGTTGGAGTCATAACAATATAACAAACGGTGGGTAACTAACGAGTGCTGTCATTCTCACACAGCGCAGCCAAATTGTGTGCCGGCCGAGAGAGAATTAATGAGGGGCCCGTCAGTCGCACGCGCCGACCGCCACCCTACACCGCTTGGCAATAAACACCCAAATTACTACTTATACAGAATAAATGGCCATAACATAGTTGTCCCTATTGTTAACATGGTCGTTAAACACGTCGTAGAATTCATCTACGAATACTAACTATATAATAGACGTGCGGAGTAAGGCTGACTGTATTTGCAATCGTTGGTTGTTGTATATAGAAAGGATATCGGAAGTAAGAATGATGATGAAACAATGATATACTAAGAGGAACGATGTAGGTGAGGTGCCAGGGAAGACCTAGACTGTAAAACTATGACCAAACAGACCGTGTCTTATCTGAAGGGCAAATCAAGAGTCCCCGTAACTGGCGAGCGTGTATAAAACGAACTATGAGAGTGGAGGAAGAAGAAGAAGGATAAGAACATGTTGGAACTCTGTACTCATTGCCTACCCCATTACGGATTTGGCGCATCGCGTGTTGTTGTTACAGATAGAGATAATTAGATATATGATTGCTAAGACTAGCCTGCTTGAAAAGTGCAAATTGTCCAAGTTCCTTTAAAACCATAAAACTAAGTGATAAACTAAATTAAATACTGGAATTAGGTCAAACAGAAAGGTAACTAGGAAACTGAAATGAACGCAGCAATTACATAAATAAACAACGAGCTACCCCCCGGTTACTGTTGATGATTCCAACCGGATGGTGTGTACACTTGGTTTTTAGGACTGCGAAAAAAAAACAGAAATGTTCTATGTTAGTAACAATATTTAAAATGGCTCTGATATTTTTTTTGCAAATCTTACTTCCGTACACAGCATTGCCTAAGGTTGAAAGAATAATAGATTTCACATTTCTCACAAAAGCCATCCTTTTCCGAATGCGTCCTCGGAGGCACGATATCGCTCAAATTGTTTCCAATATTCTTATTTGACACTCCGGTGAAAAATGACTACGAGTTTTTCGATATTGTTATTTTTAATCGTATAATCTGGCTGTTTTTTTTTTAGAGAAGATTTTTAATGTTATGTGGCATGATACGTTATAATAGGACAAAAATATTGTCTAAAGAAAGCATAAGATTACGCAATTTGAATGAATGTATAATAATAAAATTCATCATAGATAAAAACCTATGCCTCATCGCCTAATGGCGAATAATGCGCTTTTCGATTATGAGGATTCAAATCCTAGATTAGACAAATGTAGTTTGTTTATCGAAAAATTTCCAGTATTAATCCGGAATCTGGAATTTTTCCCATTTATTCCTCATCACTCATTACGTGCGAACTAGCATCGTCGACAAAAAGTGGGTATACAGTACACTACTGCCACCCCCGCGTGGGGAATATAGGCGTGAAAGAAAAGGATGTGTCTCCTCTACTGCGTTTTGCATGCAAGAATACCACAAATAAACTTAATAAACGACACCCGTGCCAGCAAATAGGTAGAGGGAATCTCGTTTGTCAGACCGCAAATATTTACTTAAGCGCTAGAATTCTCAACAGAGCTGACAAAGGGCATAGTCCTAATAACAACAGAGATGACAGGGCGCAGTTAGGTTGCTCATTAATATTTCAAGTTTGGAGACTGAGAGTTACAATGTATCTATGAGACCCTCTTTGACTATGTGTGTAATAGACTACAATAAGGTACCCAGGAGACAAGCAAATATATATTTTGCATCGCTATAATAGTGAAGAGACCAAGCTGAAATATATTTTAAATATTGTCACGCCTATATTCCCCAAGCGCGGAAGAGAGGTGTACTGTGTACACCCACTTTTCGCCGACGATGCGACGCGGCAGTCAAATATTGTATACTTACAAATGTTTATCGACGACGTTGAATATGTTCATATGGTAATATAATCATATTCACGATTGGTCTGCAAGGTTCTCTATGTTAAATAATAAAGGGAATGTGGAATTTTGTTAAGGTCAAAACGGCTTTTTTTACACAATTAGACACTTAACAATGAGCTAGAAAAAGTGGGGACGTGTGTTGCTACTTAATAATTTTACCAAAGATAATTGTTTATGTAGATTTCTACATGCTCTAGACTAGAAGAAACACAAATGTATGCTAATAGTTAGCTACAATGCGTGTAATACTTAAACCAAATAATTATCTAGCAACTTTAAGTAAATAAACAAACAAAACAACAAAAATCAACAGAATTTTCCTTTTTTTACGCTTGTCTTTAATTATCTGCCTCGTTAGACTAGTGACAAAGCGCATAGCATTTGTGATCACCAGGTCCTGGTTTCAAATCCTAGGTCGGACAAGTGTAGTTTTTCTAACGAAAACTTCCCAGTATGAGCCCGGAGTCTGGAATTGTCCCCGGTATATGTCAATAGGCTCGCACCCTATTACATGCGACCTTACATCGTCGGCAAGACGTGGGTGTACTCAGTACACCTCTGCCACCTCCGCTTGGAGGATATAAGCGTGACGGTGTCTTTAATTATTGTAATAGCTTTTAATCATAATTAATTGGAAGTAAACAAATCTTTGTGACACCTTCTATGTGTATGTCCATTCTGAGTTTTTACTTTAATTGCTCTGACCTTATTGTCAGACCCTAGAAACACTTTAATAACTCTGGTCATGGGCCAATACAGACTGAGTGTCATCGTCTTTTAAAATGACAAGTGAACTAATCTTAATATTAGGCACGCTATCTTTCCAATTAGGTCTTGATTATAAAACACTAAAGAATTATTTATTCCATAGTTTCCAAAAATGTTGGTACATATTACAACAAATATTCCAAAAAGTTATTCTATTAAGTGGTACATTGCTTACGTCTTTTTCTGGATAACTGTTGAGAGCAGTGCCAATTAAAAAATAGCCTGGTGTTAAATAAGTGTAGTCATTAATATCTGTTGACAATGGTGTCAGAGGTCTACTAATTAATATTCACTCTATTTGGGCAAGGGCAGTATTTTGATTCTTCATATATTTGAACCAATCTTTTAAGATTATACTTTGTGCTTTTAACAGCAGCTTCCCATAAGCCTCCAAAAACAGGTGAGTGGCTAGGTATAAAATGAAAATTTAGTCATTTCGACTAAGGTACTGTAACGTAATGAAAGAGCAAACAGGTACTGCACTTTGCTACTTTACGCTTGTGTTAAACCTAATAAGATGAGGATATGATAATTATTTCAGACGGATTTTAACTATTGATAAAATGTGTTAAATAGGCTCCGGATATGTTATACAGGCTCCGAGTATGTTATATAGGCTCCGAATATGTTAATTTACCATCAAAATCCCGTGAATTCTAGCTGCGTATTGCAGAGCTAGAATCGATTCATTCGATTTGTATCGGTGCAGCGGATCTACCAGAATGTTCGGTATGCGTTCCAATGAACATTTGTAATACCGCTCCAGTACCCTCATTGTGTCCGTTAAAACTATGTGCTTTGTGTCCAAAACTGTTTGTTATAGTCGCTACGTTGGTTTTACGCGGGTGTTACTTAGATGTTTATTGCTGTGTAGGCTGTATATTCCGGGGCTGCCGCCGTACTTCACTTCGCGGGCTTTTCACTGTAACCTAGACTAAAGCCTGCCTTTTGAATATTTGTCACGCATTTTTGGCACGCAAACTCTTTAACTGTACCCAAAACACCAGGTGGTGAGAGATATTTGAAACACTATATTCGACGTCCACATTACACATTAGTCCGCCGTATTGATCTCAAACGTAGGCCTTTATAGGTTGTTCGATTGATCTCAAATTAGTTTTATTTCTTAACAGCTAAATCACGCACGTCGTGTGCGTGTTTCGGCGAGCCTGTTCTTATGCAGGCCACTTCTTCATTCGTCTTGTATAGGCAACCCCGGTTGTCAAAACATGAATTTAGCTTCAACCAATTACTCCTACAAAGTTTTAGAATCAAGTATAATATCGTTGCTTATATATGCGCTAAAAAATAACACAAATTACGATCACTAACGAGATTACTACTTTTCACACAAACCCGCTGGCTACAAACAGTTTATAGAGAAAGGTAGACTTTGTATGTTGACAAGTGCGTTACTTTAACGACGCATCTCAAAGCCCATAAAAATGACGTAAAAGTACAAAAGCTTCAATGTACCACCAGCCCTATTTGTTTACTCCTGGCTCAGGTTGATACTCCGAAAGCTTAGCACGAAAAGGTTGACGTTAGCTGACGCTAGCGAGTTGATATACCATCCTTATTACACTACAAATTTACTAAATACACATAAACGTGACAGCATGGTTTACTCGCTAGCCCGCTGCATCTACACGTATAAATAAAAATGTAGAGTCTTCCTGTCTGTGAGTTCAAAATGAACGCAAACATTGAAAGCACAAAACAATAAGCATGTCGTAGTCTTGTTCATTGTTTATCTTTACTTTTACCATTTATATATATATATAGTCTTAAAATATGCTCCCAAAATAAACTAACGATTTTAAAAACTCACTGAACAAGTGTTTTAGGGTTGACTTAAGAAGAAAGATGAGAAAGGTGTAAAGAAAGGGTTTGCTTCTTTGGTTCGGGCATATACAAAGAATGTCATAAGAAAGAATGACAAAACATATATACAATGCGAAAGTGGAAGGATGTAGGTACCGGGGAAGACCAAGACTATTTAACCATGACCAAATAGACCAAGTCTTAACTGAAGGACAAGTCAAGAGTCTCCGTAACCGGCGTGTATGAGACGAACTATGAGACAGGAGGAAGCCAGAGAGGCATGTAAGGAAAGAACCTGTTGGAACTCTGTACTCTCTGCCTACCCCGCAAGGGATCTGGCGTGATGATATAGATAGAAATAGATAGATAGACTTAAGAAGAACTCATCGTGAAAACTCACTTAAAGAAGTTTTCAAAGATCATTATTGATAAAATTTGGAAACCTAACGAACTTCGTCAAAAATTAAACACCTAACAGTCTTACTTAGTCAATAACTATTAATAAACTGAATCCACTTGAATGGGCCGGGCTAAATCTAATAAAATAGGAGTAAAATGAGCTTCACATGAAAATATTAACAAACTTTTAAAATCAAACTCTGTCAATAATAGCGAATTAATGCTGACAAAGAAGTTCTTAGACTGGAATCGCGCCCTATTGTATCCAGACAATTAGGAGGCTTCCCCGTTGGTCTAGTGGCAAATAATGTGCGTATCAATCCCGAGCTCCTGAATTCGAATCCTATCCGAATAGTCGGACGAAAAGTAACTCTTTGATAGAAAATGTTCCAGTATTAGTCCGAAGTCTGGCATTGTAAACGTGTATAATGGAATTGGCTTGCCCCCTATTACATGAGACCTAACCCTAACCCGCTTAGGGAATACAGGCGTGACAGTTTTTATTATTTTTTTACTATTAGGGCCTCTTTTACTACCGTCGAGCACTGGTTAGTACGTCACGATTAGCATTACTTGGTTATTAAAACTGGTAGTGTAAATAATAGGGCTACTCAGAAATGGTGAAATTCGTACACAAAATTACTTACAACCTTAATTGTCGATTAGTCTACTTTAGACTTTACATAAGGTTGGTGAAATAGGCTCTTAGTGAGTTAACTTTTAAATGAGATTCGTAACATTAATACTGAGATACGCAAATCCACGAACATAAGTCCGACTACATTCGCGTAATTATCTCCACATCTGTTCTCTATCTCAAATTAAATTGGACAGAACGAGATGAATAAACCAACAAATACAGGTGTACTTGCCTTAACCCGTAAAATTTTGTCACAAAACACAAAGCGACTCCTGAGGTAAAAGCCTCATTTGCATATTAACAGGAACTGCGGTGTCCTTAATCCAGGTGACGAGCCACAGCCAAATTGATATTTTATACTACCCACTTACAATTACACTACCGACCCATTTACACAGTGACCGCCGGCGTTCTATCAAGCTTGAGAAATAATTTAAACAGAAATAGGTAATATCTCTATCTATTTATCTATCTATAACCTCACGCCAGATTCCTTGCGGGGTAGGCAGAGAGTACAGAGTTCCAACAGGTTCTTTCCTTACATACCTCTCTGGCTTCCTCGACTCTCATAGTTCGTCTCATACACGCTCGCCGGTTACGGAGACTCTTGACTTTTCCATCAGATAAGACTCGGTTTATTTGGTCGTGGTAAGATAGTCTAGGTCTTCCCCGGTACCTGCATCCTTCCACTCTCACATTGTATATCTGTTTTGTCATTCTTTCCTCTGGCATTCTTTCTATATGCCCGAACCAACGGAGCATGCCCTTTCTCATCTTTACACCGATACTATCTTTCATACCTACTCGCTGTCTTACTATGCTGTTGCTAATGCGGTCGGTCAGCTTCACTCCGCACATCTTCCGCAGAGCTCGCATTTCTACCGCATTTATCCTACTTTCATTCTCCTTCTTACATACCCAGCTCTCGCTACCATATAACAGCGTTGGGACAAGAACTCCGTTATGTATGGCCAGCTGCGCCTTATGGCTTAAGTGCCGGCTCTCGAGTAGCTTTCCCATCGCACCATTCACTCTGTTCCCTGCACTCACTCTTCTCTCTATGTCAGCGGTGTATTTCCCATCCTTACTGAAGGCGCATCCAAGATATACAAACTCATTCACTTGCTCCAGCACATCGTTACCAACCACAATCCTTACATTCGTTCTGGTTTCTTCCCTTTCAAAAAACTAATAGGTAATATCTTTCGCAATATCTCAATCTTAGAATGAGTATTGTTACTTTATTTACCTTAACATAAAAAAATGTTTCTGGTATAAATAGGTCATTTCCACTGTGTTAAATTATTGTATGTTTGACATCCTGACAGGACAAACATTTGAGCTTTTCACAGGTATTTATTTTAATTTAAGAGTATCACTCAGCACAGTACAGGGATAGTGAATACCTAGTTAAGGGCAAAGTTTTTTATAGTATAGACTCTATTATGGCTTCCAAGTAAGAACATTAGTCTTTCTAAACTCAGAATAATGTAAATGCACCTCAAAATTGAACATCACACTAATCAATTCAATCAAACTTACTACTACTATATATAACCAGTTTACATACTATTAAAGAATCCTTTTTAAATATTTTTTTTTTTCTCTTTTTATTATATATAGTAGCCCCACATCAGGATTTATTCCTGTGTCGTGGGTGCGTTCACAAACACGAAAATTCACATACACAACACATACCCAGACCGAAACAAATAATTGTGGGTCACACAAAGATGTTTCCCGTGCGGGAATCAAACCCGCCACTATTTGACCCAGTGGGTGGAGCGGCTTAAGCTCTTAACCACTGTCCTAAATTGTCCGTATAAAAACTGTAAATATAAAAACTGCGCTAAATATTAAATCACATAAGAGCATTCAAAGATAAAAACTGCCTCGTGCTGCGTTACATCTATTAACGCATTTCTGTAAACTGAAAATGGCTTGTTCCAATTACTTCTTCGACTTCTGTATATTCTGTGTTTACGTAGTAAGAACGTTGTTCGTAGTCATTAAAGACATACTAAAAAATTTATCGCAACTACTTAGCTTTTTCCTAGAACTTTAAGCATAGATCCAGTGGCACATTTACCTGCAGGCTGAGTAGGCTGAAGCCTAGGGCGGCAAAGTTTCTCAGCTCAAAAATAAATAAGTCTTAAAATAATAAGTCTTTGGTTAAGACTATTTCTTGTGCAAATTTCACTAAATCGTGAGTTGTAAGAATAATCTCGGAACTGACACAACGATCCCTTAGTTTACAATCATACTAATAACGGGAAAAAGCTGATAGAGCACAATATCATAAAATTGCAATTTCATTGACAAAGATAATATTGCAGAGAATTGCAGAGGTTAGTAGGGGCGGCACAAATTGAATAGCCTACTGGCGGCAAATGTGTAAATCCGCCACTGCGTAGATCAAGTAAAACCTGTGTATTAAAATATATGCTACAGATTGTATTCGACTCCATTCGAACTGTTTTAGCTCTTTCAATGAGATTGAGTATCCATCTCAGGTGTGGGTTTATTGATTATATCAGAGAAAAGTGGCTTACACAATACAGTACCTACCCGTCAATCGGCAAAAAGAGCTGAGTATTAACCTTACGAAACAAATTCAAACTCGTTGCACGTACATACCCTTCAGGTGAACGTTCCCATCCTTAGTACAAATAGGAGCACCTACATCCTGAGACAAAACGTATTAGAAGGCATTTTCGCGTTCTTTTGTTGAAATTGTATCGTAGGTAATTTTCATATAAACGCAGTAATGCGCCGGTAATGACCCACGACAGAAAGCTCGCGATATATACACCGTCCCCGCCCTCATACCCACACCCCGGCGACTCCTACACGTCACAGTGCCACCGCCAAACTAACAGACACAAATGTTCAAACTATTTACGATTTATGACCAGATTCAACAACCGTACCGACCGGAATATAGCAAAATATCGAGCTAACAATCGCTTAGTTAACAGTGACCGTTTCGAATAAAACAAAGCACATGCGATACAATATTTTATGCGAGTGACACATTTGGGACGCTCTGTTTTACCATCTGTGTCTTGGGATTTACGTTATATACAGCAGGCAAACATACATAAACGAATACCTAATAAAAGACAACATCAGATTAGACATATGATTTTTGATATTATTTTATGTATGATCAACACATTTTCGTGCAAAAATAAGTTAACAAGTGTACGTATTATGAATAGGCGTGATGAATGAACTTATGTAAGGTGACGGAAACCTAACGGACTGCTAGAATTATAATTTTCTTTAATACGTCTTTTATAATAGTTACTTAATATTTTTTTTTTGGAACTTAACAATAAAACTTCGGAATAAACAAAAACTAGGTACCAAAATAGTGTTTCAAAATAGTGAAACAGCAAATTAGCAATACCTAACGACCATAATATAAAGCTTTCTTCCGTAGAAGCTATAACTTTTTTACAATTACGTGGCTTATCGATAAAAGATTTAGTAAATATACCTATAATCCAATAATTATGCATTGCAAAATGCTGAACGGACCTCAAGCCGTCGCGAAACAATGAGAGGCCGGCGTGGACAACCCGTAATCCTATTCAGTGCAAGCGAGCGCCTCTTGCGGCGACGAACAAACGATAACTCAGGCTCACACTTACATGGTACACCAGAAATTACTCGAATCACGAGGGAATTTCAGGGAGTTTTGTAATAAGTAAAACTTTTATATTTAAATACATAATTTATGTGCCTAATATACGCTTTGATTTATCGTAATAGGTTCTCCCTATTAAGTGAAATACTAAAGGTCATTCTAAAGTGTTAATAAACCAGCGGCATCGTATAATGACATCTACGTAGGATTACTTTAGTGTTGATATTTGTAATCATATAATCAATACATGGTACACTATTCCGTTGTCCAAAACATCAATATCAAGGTTTATAGTGATCTCTACATATGAGCCAAATGACGTCCACTGCATGATACTGGTGCTTCGTGCTTGTTGTATCCAGTTTCAACACGACCTTCGCCAGGTAATCAACTGCCTTATCGGACATTTCAGTTCTACGAATGATGTACCGCGTCATGTCTCAGTATCAATTATTAAACTTGATATATTAACTTACAACACTTTGAGTAAGAGGTTATAAAAATTAGGGGCAAGTAAGTACATAATCTACATGAATTCCCGTCAAATAATGTGATGTCTGAAGTTGATACAGAAAACGCAGTGAATTCAGTGAAGTTACATCCGTCATCTTTCTGTACGCGAAGTGGGAAACAAGGCAATCATAAGTTTGTGACAGTATTGAGAAAACTTTAGTACGGGAGTGTAACAAATTGCAAAAATTGAAATTGGTAAATTAGTGATAAATAATAATAATCTGAATACGAAAACTGTAACGTTAGCGTGACGCTAGCGGTTAATCGTGCTGTTTATTTAGTAAATCTGTAGTGTGACAAGGATGGCATATCAACTCCTACCGTCACGCTAACGCCAATCTTTTCATGCTAAGCTGTTTACTGTACGTCCGTTACTGTTCCTATACTATCTAGTTATAAAAATAGTTTAGCGAAGCAATATTGTAACCATTGCTATGAAAGGTTCCTTTTTCATGTATAATAAACTTTAAATTATAAAAGCACCTATGTACCTACTCATCTGTTTAAATAGAAGATTGATATTGTTTATCTAACAAATGTGAAAATTAGAAAATAGGTTAAACTAATATACAAGGTGTAACATAATAAACGCAAGACCTCAGACACCCCGATTAGAGAATTGCTTCATAAATTCAAAACGAAAACCAACTTTTCAAATTTAATGTTTTTTACCCTTTTTTAAAGCACTTTTAT
This sequence comes from Phalera bucephala, assembly GCA_905147815.2. Lineage (NCBI taxonomy): Eukaryota > Metazoa > Arthropoda > Insecta > Lepidoptera > Notodontidae > Phalera > Phalera bucephala. The sequence goes on along the minus strand of LR990616.1, from coordinate 18,412,531 downwards.
ACCCCAATTGAAACTTGTACATGTGTGTGTGCATTTTGAGAAATACGTTTTAGGAATGCATTTGGAATCTTCTTCTTGCTATGAATTAAGAATAAATTTATTTTTTTATAGCGCACAGAAGGTGTAAAAGCATTTTTTGCTAATTATAAAAAATGTAAGATACATTAAAAATTGTTGGAATCAATTCAGTTACCGATTTAGAACAAACTACTTTCAGGTCTTGCGTTTATTATGTTACAGCTTGTATATATGTATACATCTCTGTAACTCTTATGGGCAAGGATAAATATAACGATAATCATTCGATGTTTAACAAAGATGTCTATGACAGACGCAGACGTGTTTTAAATGGATTCTTATTTTTCGTTTTAAGGAACGAAATCCAGAAATAAACAGATTTATAGTAGGTTACTAGTTAGGTATTAACGCTTAATCTATCATGATGTTACCATAATTGATATCTTATATAATAGTAGCTAAGAATGATTTTTATAAGCACCATAGTAACATGACATTGATAAATGTGGAACATATAATATTGCTTAATGTTCGAACTTTCCATAGGACATTTTTATAATTTATAATACCTAATAACATTGCCTGAGGAAAAAACGTTCTAACGCGTAGGCAATGAGTAGGTAATAAAAAGACATATTGTGTCCCTCATCTGTTAATATCATATCAGTTTTTTTGGACTAAAGTTGCTCGTTATTCCCTCCCTATATTTGTCTTGGCTCTATATTGATACTATGATGGATGAATAATATGAAGAATATTTGATCAAGTGCTTTACGGATGGCGACAAACTCACTCATTTTTGGTCCCAATAAGATGGGAATTTTACAGGGAACAAAAATATTACGGTGATATTCGTTTATCAATAAAAGTACCCGTACCCCACACTAGAATTTATTCCTGTGTCGTGGGTGCGTTTACAAACATGAAAATTCACATACACAAATACCCAGACCGGCACAAATAATTGTCGATCACACAAAGATTTGTCCCGTGCGGGAATTGAACCCGTGACTATTAGACACAGTGGGCGGAGCGGCTTAAGCTCTTAACCACTGCGCTAAATCGTCCGTCAATGTGGATGTGCAAGGTATTATACCTCTGCATATTTTCCTTCACAGAGAAAATCCTAACAGGCATTTATTTGGATGAAGGTTTTATTGTTTTATGGAAAGTTTGTTTGTAATACATGTTATGACAATTAAGCACACACCGTCACGCCTATATTCCCCAAGCGGGGGTTGCAGAGGTGGCCTGAGTACACCCACATTTCGCCGACGATGTTAGCTCCCATGTAATAGGGGGCGAGCCCATTGCCATATACCGGGCACAATTCCAGGCTTCGGAAACATACTGGGAATTTTTCGTTAGCCAAACTACATTTGTCCGACCAAGGATTTGAACCCAGGACCTCGTGACCAGGACAAAGCGATGTGCTTTGCCACCAGACCAACGAGGCAGTATTATGAAAATTTTGTTACCTAAATACATTTAAGAAAACAGATAAGTAAGCCAAGCAACCGTATTCCATGAATCACACCGCTTACAATACACGTTTATTGTACTTTCGTCGTCATTTCTGCCCTGTGATTATTTGATTTTTACAACGTCATATGAACCCCGGCAACAGATAGTTTTCGCCGTAAGGGTAAATGAGAGCATGGGTATATATTGATAGTAAAATGAGTGTTGGACATTTTATGACTATGGAACTGTCCTAAACAATTTGTCAACTGTATGACATCAGCTAAAGAAACAGTAGGTTGGGCTGTAAATGATGATTGATAGCTAGTTGTATTGCCTGGTGACTTGAACTACTTTAATGACGTTTTACAAAATGACAGGAACTATTTCGGGTTGGGGCACTTTACCGTGGCATGTAAAGTAGCGCGTACATCGTTAAGGAAAAAGTTATTGTAATAAGAAACATCTTACCTATTAGTATTCAATTAGCCTGTTTCATTCGATAGGGTGAATTGACAGATTCTAATTACAATCCCACAAGGTTCTTTTGGCCTGCAGTCAAAATAGGAACTAACGCTGTTAGTGTGAAAAGTCACTTCATGAAGTCGCAGGGTTGCCGTTTGCCATTAAATTTATCCAAGATCCACCTGTTGAAATATCTCCTTGGAAGCAGAGATAGGCAAAATGTAATCAAATTACTGATTAACGATTACAATTACATTTTGTAATCTTCAACGATTAGGATAACATTTTTAATTTTCCATCATGATTGAAGATTACAAAATGTAATCATAATCAATAACCTGTATATATTTTGCCCCTCTCTGGTTGGAAGTAGAAATTTTTTAGTAAATAAAAAAAAAACACCGTCACGCCTATATTCCCCAGAGGGGGTGGCAGAGGTGTACTTAGTACACCCACGTTTCGCCGACGATGTTAGGTCCCATGTAATAGGGGGCGAGCCTATTGCCATATGATGATGATGATGCTGATGATGATTGCCATATATCGGGCACAATTCCAGACTCCGGACTCATACTGGGAATTTTTCGTTAGAAAAACTACATTTGTCCGACCTAGGATTTGAACCCAGGACCTCGTGATCACAAAACGATGCGCTTTGCCACCAGACCAACGAGGCAGGTTAGTAAATATTAACCTTAATTTTAAATTTAACCCTCTTTTAATGTCATCCACGAGCCAAAAGATCTTTGTCGCACTATACATGGTATTGGGTGTGAGTCGCGCATCTGTATTGCATAGCGCTAACTTCGATCCGGCCAAGTTACATTAGGCGTACCTGTATCCCCCTCTGCTACAACATCAGCAGAAGGGCCTTCGGTGTCGCGGACGCAAGGGGCGGGGGCCCTGAGCGTCCTTCACGAGCAACCCCGACGAGGACGGCAGCGTGGTGTGGCCCACGTCGCCGTGAGCACCGCGTCGGTGCGGGGGGGAACATGTCATCAAGTCTCCCTCCGATGGCGGGCTCGTCAGAGCGAGGCACAAGAGGGGCACCGGTGCGTTCCATACGGAGATCCCGGAGCCCCTCCAAAGTGCTGATGTCGGCCACCCTGGGGTTTTTAGTCGGTAGGAATCCGATACGCCCCGCGAGCTTCCTTCGAGGCTCGCGGAAGTCCTACGCCGGATTTTCCTCAGGTAAACAAAAGGCGTGCCTGTATCATATAAACGTCGATACGTTTGCATTATACAGGTATGTACGTCGATACCTGTATCATGTAATTGTCGTATTCCGAGTACGTACCATGTAATTCACTCGTTCATTCTCGGACTGTGAACAAGAACAATACTAGGATAGTGCCGAATTAATCGAATAGAAGTCGATGAGACAATTAATCATTTCTTATTATTTTTTTTATTTTCCTTCATCTAATCTTAACTATAAGTAGATCGAGAAACAACCTATCTAAAGCAGAAAAGATAAGAAGCGCTAACAAATATCTACATTCTTCGCTTAGTTCCAATGGCGCGGTCTTTTTCAATATTAAAATTTCTTCAACGTTTATTGCGACGCACTTATTAAATTTAAAAAGTGCCCACTTTATTTTTTGATTTATCCATGCGAAAATATACCTTTTTGATAGTAACACAAGTATTTATAGAGGGCGAAACCTTTATGTACATTAAGGTAAGTATGTGTGTGAATTACCAAATGTTAACACACGAGATTTCGGAAGCTACATTTTAATGCATCTTAGAGTTAGAGGTTAGGGTATGATTTATATGAATACTATAAAATCCACTAGTTTGTACAGTCAGCAAAGTAACGTTTAACATTCTCAGTTTTTCAAATCAGTAATACTCTTTATTTGACAAATGTTGGTGAACATTGATGAAACATAATTATTAGCAATATATTCAAATATATTTAGATCAATAAAAGTAATGGATTTGACGCAAAACAAAAGCTTGCGAGCTATTTGAAAAACTAAGAATGTTAAACGACTTATATGCCTGGCAGTACTATCGTTCAACATGTATCTGCGGCATATGATGTGCTATAACGTTCATAGGAATATAAAAAATTAATACATAACCACATAAAAATGGTGAACCTTCAGTGAACTTAGTTCCTTTACAGAGTTCTCTGTCCCAGCTCCTGACTTTACATGAACATTCACGTAGACTATAGAATGTTTTCACTTAATACATCTGGCTAAAACTATAATTGTTGCTGTTGTGAAATCTTAATAGTAATCTAGGCGTAGGCTCTGTCTTGATAACGTTCTTAATCCTGAGTCCAAAGAGAATAAACACGTCCGAATAATACGTTCATCGCTAACCCGAAACCTATACAAAACACAATAAAACTACTGCGGATTTACGTACATCGGCCAAATAGTTAGTAAATCGTTCAAGGGTCAATAGAAAACGTTTATCAAAAATCGCGCACACAAAGGTTTAGTTGACAGTGACCGAATCAAACAACGAGAACAAAGCTATCAATAGAAAATATCTCAAAATATTTATACGAGAACTTTTTGTACGTACCTACCTAAATACAATTTCGAACTTCGATATCAAGCAATATACAACAAATTTAGGTGATTTCACAAGCATATTAAACTTTTCACGTTACGAAACATTCAAAACAATCGAAAAAATAAAAGACGTAATAATAGCAACGTGAAAAAAATAAATTAAATTTGTTTCGGAGCCCAGCGTAAATATGCGATGAATTTTCTTTTTGTTATGATTCGTTTTTGGCCGTCATTTCTGGAAACGAAATGGTAACGTAATTTCCGCGTACATATATAAGTCAAAATAGGTATTATTTTCATAGTCCTATGGCGAAAAATATTGTGTACATCCCATAGGGACCGCGACAAGTGATCGATGCAGATCGAGTAAGTTTCAAAGGAAACCGCGATGGCAGGATTACACAATCTCTCAAACTCCAGAAATTTAGTGGATAAGAAAACTAAACTCATAATTAATTATAAATCAGACCCGAACATGGTTAGGTCGCTACGAAGCTCGTGACTTGTTGAGTGAAATATTCAAGGCGAAGGTGCTCCAGGCGGCGGGGCGATAAGGCAAACTCAAAACTATAGGAACCAAGAGCGTCGCGTCGCTACGACCGACGACCTGGCCGCTGAACTTACACGCTGAGTACCTATTCCGTAATTAATTATGCAGTTCCATGGACACACTGACATGCCGCAACAGTAAACTTTTTAGGATGAAACGTGCTGGCAGTAGGTTTACTGTGTATTACAAAGTACACACCGTCACGCTCATATTCCCCAAACGAGGGTAACAGAGATATCCTGTTTATTACAAACTCTCAAAATCTTTGTATATCTAGTTTACTGCTAGGTCGACTAGATCCTGGGTTCAAATGGTAAGTCGAGAAAATGTAGTTTTTCGATAGATAAATTCGCAGTCAGTCTGAAGTTTGGATTTTTTTTTTCTTTTATAAAAACGTAGACCCACACAAGGATTTATTCCCATATCGTGGGCGAATTTTCAAACATGAAAATTCCCACACACAAATACCCAGACCGAAACAAATAATTGTGGATCATACAAAGGTTTGTTCTGTGCGGGAATCGAACCCGCGACTATTAGACATAGTGGGCGGAGCGGCTTAATCTCTTACCCACTGCGCTGAATCGTTAGTCAAATGGTGCCCGGTATATGGCAATAGGTTCGCCCCTATTACATGGGACCTTACATCGTTGGGAAAAGCGGGTGTACATAGGAGACGTCAGCCACCCCAACTTGGAGAATATAGGCGTGTGTGAAAAATCGTATATTTCATCTAGTTCTGTAAGCCGAGATGGGCAAAATGTAATCAGATTAATGATTACAATTGCATTTAGTAATATTCAATCAAGATTCAAGATTAAAAGTGTAATCATCATTGTTGAAAATTACAAAATGTAATTGTTATCGTTAATCATTAATACACCGTCACGCCTATATTTGTCAAACAAGGGTGGTTAATCATTAATCTGATTACATTTTGCCCATCTCTGTCTGTAAGTAACCTTGTTCGAAATCCGTTCAAAGCGCTTTGTTCACGTGTACCTATCTCTACTAATGTAATGTTGTACGTAAGTTACAATTAATTAAAAGAATGAGGCAGTTATCATGAAATATAATAACTGTCTTGCCACTCTTCTTGACTTTACTTCTTTTTAACAAAGAGTTAAAAAATGTCACCACAAATAAATTATTATAAAAGGGAGTTTGCATTCCCTTGCTATTTAAACACAAATTGTACGCAATTTCCACACACACGATCGACAATATTTGTCGATTTTTCGGGATTTTCGGAAAAACAGTTTCGGTTTCATACCGCCTCGTTATTCATTTGTAAACAAATAAATTGATCGTTAAATAGGTAAATAAAAGAATCAAAGGAGAAAAACGTCGATTCCCTTTCACGACTGAGAAAATAGTAATTCGTGCCCGAGAAGTGAATTCTGCTTTCATTATTTTACTTAGAAATAAAATATGAATGATCCAATCCCCTTTTAAGCACTACTGAAGACGATTTACATAATTTGCTGTTTATCTAATTAGTTAAAAAAAATAATTTTAATATTAGAAAATTTTATTTAATTCTTAGTCATGGGTCAATCTTAATTATGTATGTACAATATACTACGAGAAGGCATTTGACAGAGTTGTGCGAAAGAGACTTTGGGACATTTTACCAGAGTATGGTATAGATGGCACTCTGTTGCGAGCCGTTCAGTCCACTTATGTGGACTGCAAGGCATGCGTACGGGTGGGTGGTAACAGGTCACCCTGGTTTGACGTTAAAATCGGCGTCAAGCAGGGTTGCGTGTTGTCCGCTAGACTGTTTATAATATATCTGGCAAAAGTCTTCAAAGACTGAAAGCGATGAATGAAGGTGTACAAATGGGTGACTTAGGGGTAAACCATCTACTTTATGCAGATGACGCGGTTTTAATAGCGCCAACAGCCACTGATCTGCAAACACTTGTCACAGTTATGAAAGACGACTGCATGATCAATGGCTTACACTTGAATGTGAAGAAAACCAAGATTATGGTTTTTGAAAGGGAAGAAACCAGAACGAATGTAAGGATTGTGGGTGGTAACGATGTGCTGGAGCAAGTGAATGAGTTTGTATATCTTGGATGCGTCTTCAGTAAGGATGGGAAATACACCGCTGACATAGAGAGAAGAGTGAGTGCAGGGAACAGAGTGAATGGTGCGATGGGAAAGCTACTCGGGAGCCGGCACTTAAGCCATAAGGCGCAGCTGGCCATACATAACGGAGTTCTTGTCCCAACGCTGTTATATGGTAGCGAGAGCTGGGTATGTAAGAAGGAGAATGAAAGTAGGGTAAATGCGGTAGAAATGCGAGCTCTGCGGAAGATGTGCGGAGTGAAGCTGACCGACCGCATTAGCAACAGCATAGTAAGACAGCGAGTAGGTATGAAAGATAGTATCGGTGTAAAGATGAGAAAGGGTATGATCCGTTGGTTTGGGCATATAGAAAGAATGCCAGAGGAAAGAATTACAAAACAGATATACAATGTGAAAGTGGAAGGATGCAGGTACCGGGGAAGACCTAGACTATCTTACCACGACCAAATAAACCGAGTCTTATCTGATGGAAAAGTCAAGAGTCTCCGTAACCGGCGAGCGTGTATGAGACGAACTATGAGAGTCGAGGAAGCCAGAGAGGTATGTAAGGAAAGAACCTGTTGGAACTCTGTACTCTCTGCCTACCCCGCAAGGGATCTGGCGTGAGGTTATAGATAGATAGAATATACTACCAATTTTTACGTAACTCCCCAGAAAAATTGACTTATTATGAGGTGTCGTGAGATTGTCTAAAGTGTGGGCGTGATATGTGGTATGTAATTAGGGCATCCACGAATTAAAATAGAGAAGAGAATAAAAAAGTACTTTTTTTCTCTCTATCTATATCATCACGCCAGATCCCTTAAAGGGTAGACAGAGAGTACTCAAAGTTTGTTTCATACACTGATCAATGGATCGTAACAAAAACTTTTAATTACGAAAAATGTTACATTTCATCTATTTCTGTAAGTAAACTTGTTCCAAACCCATACAAATAAAGGGCCACATGTATAAATTAAACGCTAATACAGAGTAAGTTTTATTATAATTACAAATTATTACTCATAACTTAACACTGGCAAACATTGCTCTATATTGTACCCGATTGCCAATATCAAAAAGGTGAAAAACAATGTATTTTGTGTTTGATTAATAGTCCTTACGTATTAAAGAACCGTCACTTTTCATTTCATTTCTTTTCATAGCGATATGATATCACAATACATATAAGCGCAGAAGTAAATATTTGAACTATTGGAAATATTACACGCAAATTCTTTTCAATATTTTTCTCGGTGTTGTGGGTGAGTGCTCAATATTATTTCGATATGACCCATATATATCTACTACAAACAAATGGGACAGACTGTTGATAAATTCAAGTTTATGCACTCCTCATCTAACGTATCTTATTCGCCAGACGTTGTTTTATTTATTACTTAAGCCATGAGCCATTAATATATAATGATTAAGCCAGGGTGCGAGATAGGATTGCGTGTTACTTAAAATTCTTTCCGGCGTTAGAGTCTTAAGTTATCAATAATTTTCTCTGACTTTTCATAAGTACCTTTTGGTCTACATGAATAAAATAAAAGTTTTATTTTGATTATGAAAACACAGATATCCCCGTTAACTCCGTGGTCTTCAAGTTACGTTCCACATGGTACATAATAACTCCATGGCAAAGACTCAGAAAAAACCTATCATATAAAATATATGTCATATGTACTCACTCATATGATCCGTCAGATAGTCAGACCAAGCGTCAATGAAAATTTAAAACAGAAAATGAAATTCAAAACAAAATATATCTCCCAGTGGACCATTGTCAACACATGTTGCAAAATGAGTTGTTCTATACCAACTGGTATAATTTATTTCGGTCCCAATCCCAATACAATTTTTCACTGTACAGGCACTAATTAGAACAGTCCTTTATCGTCAGACCTTGAGTGATTCAGTAATTCTTTAATTTCTTACGGTTTTGATATCCCACTACAATCTTGTACCAGAAAACCAGTTTTAGAGGTTAGACAACTTTTTATACTACATACAATACTACGACAGTACTCGCTGTTAGAGTATTTCCCATCATGGACTGCTAACAAAAGGAGGTATGACCTTGTTGAACTTCGTAATATTACACTCTCGACCAAATTTTCCACTAGGTTTTTCTGTTATCGCGGGTGTTATCTTTACAATAATAAAAATAGAATACTCGTCATTTCCCCTCTCACTAGATACTATTGTACAAAGAAACTGACTGCATGGCTACAGGCATTGGCGAAAAGCTGAATATCACTACCATTATAGGCCGATCATGTTTAATTAAGTTTTCCGTTATGGCCTGTTTTTTTTTGTTTTATTATCTCTGTTTTATTTTCTACTTTCTTTAGTGCCTACCTTGTATTATGACACTATTCGAGGGGTGGCGGCCTGTTGGCCTGAAATATAGGTTTTCACCTAGGCACAAGACTTCCACATTTTTTTGTGGTGAGTTAATAAATCATTATTATTAATTTTAACATTTTTTTAAATCCCCACGGTAGGATTCATTCTTGTGTCGTGGGTGCGTTTAAAAACATGAAAAGTTACATTCACAAATACCCAGACCGAAACAAATAATTGTGGGTCATACAAAGATTTATCCCGTGCGGGATTCGAACCCGCGACTATTCGACTCAGCAGACGGAGCGGTTTAACTACAGCGCCAAATCGTCCGCCGCACGATAAACATGGTATATTAGAAAAAATAAACATCGTAACATCAATATTCCGCTGGCGGGCTGATAAAGACGTACTATGTAGACTTACTAAACTTAGTGAAAATAAGTTCGAAGCTTGTGTAAAACGAACACTTTAGCAAGCTTATTATTCAATAGAAGATTATTTAAAAGATAAAAATGCTTGGGTATATGCTATTCCAGTTCCACTTGAGTCATGACAACCTATTTATTCAACTGTTATTAGTTAACATTCCCTCTCTTCCTTTTATTAATTTAACATAATGCCATTTTTTACTAGTTTTTTTTTGTAAATGAGGAAACCATGTAGCCATTCTCATTAATAGTATAATTTTTTTTTAAACTTAGAATCACCTGATCACCAACCTACATTCCTCCCATACCCTACAACAAAATGTAGATGAAAATATATTTGTAGAATTTTAATTTCAAAAGAGTAACCGTGGAATGTCTTTCCCTTCTTCTGCACAGGAATGACATTCCGAAGTGGTGGTAGAGTCTTTGTTACTCCTCTGACGATTCATAATTACTGTAATGGTTTACATGAATAAAAAATACTGCCTCTTGGTCTAGAGGCAAAACGCATCGCTTGGTGATCACTAGGTCCTGGGTACAAATCTACGGTCGGACAAATACAAATACTTCATTCCTAACAAAAACTTCCCAGTATTCGTCCGGATTCCGGAGTCTGGAGTCTGGAATGGTGCCCGATATATGGCAATAAGCTCGCCCCCTATCACATGGGACCTAATATCGTCGGCGAAAAGTGGGTGTACTCAGTATACCTCTGCCACCCGCTTAGGGAATATACGCGTGACGGTGTTTATTTTTATTAATTAATAAAACTACATTTTGTGACCTATAATCTGAACCTAATTCCAAGTGGTTAGTATGCGCATTAAGCGCCTAGAAGAACCAGACTTTCAAGGTATTTTATATCACCTACATAAGATAAAATGTCTTAATTAATTACTTAATTATTCTTACTGTTTATATCTACCTATCAATATTTCTAACTACTCTACTCAGTTTAAAAGATCTTGACATTAACTTAATGAAAACAATTTAGACTTTTATAAAATTGTTTTTAAATGTTGTCTATATATCATTTTTGAGTTTAATAACAGTGATTTAGGCAGTGCCAACGAACTCATAAAGATATCAATTGTGAAGTGTAGTTCGATGAACACTGTATTTAAAGCATTCAAATGTAAAAGAACGTGAAGTAAGTACGAAGTTATTAAGGCAACAACTAATGAGAAATCGAAATGAACATACGAATACATTACTAAAGAATATTGTCTTACCACTGCCACACAAAAAATTAGCTACGACTACAAGTATGATTTCGTCTGTATCTTTGGTCTAATCAGGTTAAGTTTTGAGGAATCTCAAGACTTGCTACTGTATATGTAAAAATGTTGCAGCCAGCAAGTGTATTTATTCATTTGTTTTACATTACCCTTATCTACACTACTGTCTAACGACTATCAGCTTTATCCAGCTTTTGTCCTCTTCCTTGTGAGCGTATAGCAGACCACTCATGAACACTGGCCCCCAATCCTACACTACGTGTGTTGATTGTCCCCACTCAAGAATTCGCCACTCATCCCAATGTCACATATTTTTAATATACCAAATGGTAACTTAATAAGTTTAGAGTATCAACCGTCAACCTATTTCATGCCTTTATGGTAGTTCCTACCCTTAAACGTGTTTATGATTTAGTCGGCTCCTGTGTTTATAATAAAGCTGAGATTAATGGCCCGAGAGCGCGGCGGCCTGACGCTCGGCCGCGGCTGTCCAATATCCTCGTTACTTTTTTTATAAACACTCGTCCTTTTATTTAGGAGCCGACCGCACACGCCTCGCGCTTTTTATTGCTCCTCTTTCCGATCTCACAAGAACGCACATAAAAAATTGAACATTATTTACTTTATACATTATTCATGTCGCAAATCTATGAATCTAACGCTGAAAGCTTTGATGAAAATCCTGGAAAGTGCATCCTTGTAAACGCTGGCCATCTATTAGCATCTTCAGTCTCTTTTTAAGATCGGTCTGTACAGGTGTTCTTGCTCAAAATGAAGGAATACATATGTAGGCCACGCTATCCAAATACGGGTAGGCAGATTGATAAGATTTGTACATGATACTGGTTTCTTTTAAGGACTTAGTTTACTAAGAAGACTGTGTTTTTTACATAAGGGAAGTATGTTGATGATACACGTTTTTTTAACGGATGAGTTTTCTATGTAGTGATCGTTTTATTCGATTTCCCCGAAGTCCGGGTTCATATGCTTACAGCCAGATTTCAATCAAGTAAACTGACAGTTAAGTTGATGGAGGGTTACCGACTATGAACGTAAAAGTGAGTAGGGCGGGCCGCGGAAAGTTGATGCCGCGACATCCGTAGCAGCCGCGTGGGGCGGCTCTAAAACACACAAACTTTGTTACACTAATGTTCACTAGACAAATAGGAGATTCTTTGTTACTCCATCACGAACCGAAAAGTTGGCAGAGTTATTATGGAAACAAAAGGTGGTATCAGTTAAACTCCTCTCCTTTATTTTACCCGTGTCAAGCATAGCCGGCGTGTTATTATTATGACATGTTTGTATTAAAATGTTCTACCATAAACGATATTATCCTACGTAATAAAGCTCTGCAGGTATTAATTAGTAAACTTAAGATAAAAGCGAGCAATTTAAAAATGAACGTCACAGTTTTTTAATTCCCCTAAGCTAACATATGTGGCATTTGAGCACGACTAGGCAAAGGTAATTTTTAATGTTTGAATCGTGGCTTAAAGCGAAATAATTTCCATACACGATTCCGCAACACAATTTTCCCAAGCGGGCAATTCCATAAAGCGTAGTATATTTTATAAGCTTCACGGTGTTGCACTTGGCGGTTAAAATATTTCGACGAATATATCGATCATTAGTGCGATATTTTATAGAGCAGCGGGCAGTAACGAATTTATCTGAAGAGAAACAACATTTAAGAAATATAAAATCCAATATAAATATTAAATGGATTTTGTAATTAGTTTAAAAATCAACAGCGTATTTAAAAGTTACAAATTAGTTTTACGTCGTGACACTGATTAGAACCTGCACTATAAGGCAACCTCATCTAGTGTATGGTAAATACGTATATGTATTTTCTTTGACGAATGCTTAGTCTTGTGGTCTGAACGTAAGCCGCTAGACTCCCTGGTTGGAGAAGTCACGGGTTAGATCACCACACGGAATAACATTTATGTGATACATAAATATTTGTGAGCATGATTAATGTTTGTAAATGCACCCACGAGACGGGAATCATTACGAGGTATGCCTTTTAAGTTTTGTCGTTTGAAGAAAAACACAACTAGAATCTTATAGTATCTACAAGTCCAATACTTGCAACATGATCGGTTTTTCCAACGAACGTGGCCACCATCTTCTTTGAAGTGCTTCGAGAACGAACAACTTTAGTCGGCTTTGGCTCGTCTTGAAAGACCCAGATTGTAGATTGTTGTTTGGAATCAGGATCGTAGGCATAGATCCAAGATTCATCACCACTGATGATGTCGTAGACGTAATTTGACTCTCCTCGGTTGAACCTTTGCAGAGTTTTCTTACACTATCTGACGCGGGCCGCCTTGTGGTCGTCGGAAAGCAGATGCGGTATCCAACGGCAAACTAGCTTTCTCACACCAAGCGCTTCATGCGAGATCTTCTGAATGGTTGTCCCTGAGATGCCTAATAGAGCCTCTATCTCTCGATACGTCACATGACGATCTTTGAGAATTAGTTGTCTCACAGCAATGATGTTATCTTCAGTGAAGGTGGATTTTGGGCATCCTTCGCGAGATTTGTCACTAACACTAGTATGTCCACGCTGAAATTCTAAATACCAGCGTTCGACAGTCCGCAGACATGGGGCTTTATCACTGAACACAGATGTTAGCTCTTCAAAACACTGAAGCCGTGTCAGGCCTCTTCTAAAGTTGTAGAAAATTATTGCACGAACATTTTCCTTAGAAAGATTCATTTTCGTACGTAAACTGACAGATTCCAATCGACGCTGTGACTAAAAAATAGCATTAATCCTAATACTTTCAACTGTTTTGAGATTCAAAATTTAAACACATTCGAATATAGAACAGTTCCAAATTCAAAATTGCCGGGAAATATGGAAACGACAGAACTTAAAAGGCATGCCTAGTATAAGTGAGGGGCAACGTTGATTACAATTAAAAAACTATTGCTATCCATCCACTACCCAATTAATACTTAAAATATTAACACCTACCAATTACTTACGAATTAGCCTTTAAGGGATGACTAATACGGCATTACTATAGTGTATGTATTATGGGCGTTCAATATTGATTAATAAGTAGAAATACACGCCTAAAGCATAATTTCGAGGTCATGGCAATATAGAAAACTCCAGGCAGTAGTTAAAATGTACTTAGAGCAGAAAGAACACCCGAAGCGCCCTAAATCATATAATCCGACGTATGTCATAAACATTTGCGCCGGGAATATCGCCCGCTTCACTTTCGGATGCCGTTTACTGAATCTTCCCTGATGAAATTATATCGCGTCAAACCTTTTAGAAATACGAGTGACTTTTACAACCGCTTATAAAGCTAAAACTCGCCCGCACAAAGTGAATTCATAAAGCAACGTGCCACAGCCGCGTCTAGCATTTTATTCCGTAGTTTGCGCTTACACTCCATGACTGAAAACTACGTATCGTATCGTGGTAGTGATTTGATTTAATGATTTATAACCCCTACACACATAATAATAATTATCTCTCAATTAATTTAAAATGAATATCTCAAATATGTTAATAGCCACATCAAAACCACCTACACCATATTACACCAAATATTCACCAGAAACAGTACTCGAGAACAATACACATAAACTATATTATGACCGAGCTATCCTTACAGACAGAACGGCCCACTACAATAGACCAGATATAAATCTTATCGACAAATAAATAAAACTACACTCCTCATTGACATAGCTGTTCCAAATACTCACAATCTTCAAAACACAATAGCAGACAAATTATCAAAGAACGTAGATCTGATGAATGAAATAACCCGTGTGTGGCATCTACAAAAAGTCACCATTGTCCCAATAGTCCTGTTTACAACCGGTGTCATTCCCTCACAACTTTATCATTCCATTAAAACCATACCCCCATATCTGTACAAAATCGTACAGAAAGCTGTGATCGTGAATACCTACGACAGCGCGCCTAGCAATTTAGAATTTTGACTCCCAATGATGCTTACTTAGTCTAGGCCCGTATGCATAATAATATTACAGGCTTTTAAAAGAACCGAGTTTACAAATAATATCAGCCTATAATATCCCACTGCTGGGCAAAGACACTCACAAATCGAGGTGAGAGAGATTAGGTCATACTCTAACACGCGGACCCAGTACGAATTGGTGGAGGAAGTGAGCTTGTGACCACCCGCTGTTGATACTTATCTGCCTACAAAGGATTCCAACTTGGCTTAACGACTACCACATTACGTACACATAGTCGTGGCTAATTTTAATGTTCCACTGTTTCCGTAAAGACTAGTGTATTTGTACTTAAACAACACTGAAACGTGCATACATCTACGGTCTAAAAAAGAAAAAATAACAACGACTACATTTTCAATTTTCAAGTATTTCAATCAAAATATCAAGAAATTCAAAGAAGTCTAAATTTACATTTAAAGTAAGTTAAAAAGGAAACTTTAAAAGCTACAAGTGAAATTTACTTTTTTATTTTCATGAAATTTCTTGAGGAGAAACTACACTTACATATAACTTTCACTCTCATTAACTTCGTTTCAGTGTTGTATGATTATCATAATGAGAGCATAAAACATGTACGGTGAGGAATAATTAATCCGTCTATTATTAGGGGTGTCTTCGTGTTACCGCAGTGTCGTTCGGCTCGGCGTGTCCCGCGATCTTTCACGCCTTAATTATATCTGAAGTATGATGCATGGCAGGCATAGCACCTGTGAGGCGCGGAACGCGGGCGGGTCCAGGCGCGTGGCTAGTTTATTTCTAGAACATCCGGCGGTCCCCAACTGTCCGCCACGTTAATATGACGACACCGCTTACTCTGTCACTTTGCCGGTCTTTGTGAGTGTAAATTAAATGTCAACACCGAGACGCGGGTCCTCTTTTTTATACTTGTCGCATTAAATACGTTTTTTTACTTCTCTTACATTTCCACGGCACCAAAAATATCTGTATCATAAAATGTTTCGCCCGCATTTACCCGCCTTACTCTCACGTAGAATTTTAAGAGGATTTAAAAAAAACGGAAACTATAAATTTCTTGAAAGGCGTCGCATGATGAGGTCTACTCTCAGACCTACTGCGCCTCAAATAGCTTTAGGGTCCAAAAAGTTCCAACTGGAGCTTCAAAATTGTTTCGACCTGCTGGAAACCGAAGGCTGTTCGGCAGATTGTACAGAAGACCGAAGAGTACAATCAGCCGCTGTGTATCGCTTTCGTGGACTACGAGAAAGCTTTCGAATCCATCGAAACCTGGGCGGTTTTGGATGTTCTGCAGCGATGTCACATCGATTGGCGCTATATCGAGGTGTTGAGATGTCTGTATGATACCGCCACAATGACCGTGCAGCTCCAGGACCAAAAGACCGACCCGATCGAGCTGCGTCGAGCGGTAAGACAGAGGGATGTAATATCGCCCAAGCTCTTCACCAATGCACTCGAAGACGTCTTCAAGACGCTGGAATGGAATGGGTGGGGCATTAACATCAACGGCGAATACATCTCACATTTTCGGTTCGCCGATGATATCGTCATTGTGGCAGAGTCACTGGAACAGTTAAGCGAAATGCTGCATAGCCTAAATGGAGCCTCTCGTGGTGTCGGTCTCGGTATGAACTTGGATAAAACCAAGATCATGTTTAATGAACATGTCACGCCGGGACCGATCTACGTCGAGGGTTCCATACTCGAAGTTGTTCAGGAGTATTTCTACCTTGGACAAGTTGTCCAATTTGGTAGAAACAACTTTGAGAAAGAAATCAACCGCAGGATCCAATTGGGCTAGGTAGCATTTGGCAAACTACGTCACGTTTTCGCTTCGCCTATACCGCAATGCCTGAAGACTAAAGTCCACTAACCAATGCGTCCTAGCTGTTATTATTTACGGGGTCGAGACGTGGGCCACTCACAGTGGGACTAGTCCACAAATTCAAAGTCGCACAGCGGGCTATGGAGCGAGCTATGCTCGGCGTCTCTTTGAAGGATAAAATTCGTAACGAGGTAATCCGACAAAGAACCAAAGTTACCGACATAGCTCGCAGAATCAGTAAGCTAAAGTGGTCATGGGTTGGTCACATCTGCAGAAGGACCGACGGCCGATGGAGCAAGCGTCCTAGAGTGGAGACCGCGACTTGGTAAGCGTAAGGTCGACGACCTCAAAAAGGTCACTGGGACAGACTGGTTGCGGAAAGCGGAGGAATGTGTGCAATGGCGCGTGTTAGGAGAGGCCTATGTCCAGCAGTGGACTGCGATAGGCTGATTGATTGATAAATTTCTTGACACTTTGTCCGCAAAAAAGTTTAGGGATTTCAAGTGAACAGTTGCTATTCACAGAAGCCACATACAAACGCTCGAGGCGCTCGTAGCGCTGTGGGACCATGGTGTTTTTATCGATCACCAAGGTTAAGCAGCGTTCGACTCGGTCGGCCTGAGATGGGTGAACGTTTGTGGCATTTTTCATATTTGAGCGTCTCCGTGCTTCGGAAGGCACGTTAAGCCGTTGGTCCCGGTTACGACTTAATGTGGTAGTCGTTAAGCCGAGTTGGAAACCTTAAAGGCGGCTTGATAAGTCCAACAACGGGTGGCCACAAACCTACCTCCTCCAATTCTCACTGGGTCCGCGTGGTGGAGTATGACCTAATCTCTCTCACCTCGATTTGTGAGAGAAGGCCTTTGCCCAGCAGTGAGCAATATAGGCTGATATTATTTTATATACATATAAACCGGAAAAAAAATTCGGGTGCGTCTAAATTCAGACACTCGTAATACGGGCCTTTCAGTGTTGTTTTGCATAAATTTTTAAAAACATTTATGAGAGATGCGTGTGTTAGGTATTTAATATTTTACTAGAATTAATTACTAAGATAATACCATTATATAAAGTTTAAAATTGATTAAAGGCTTTATGATGTATTTTTGGTAAATACTCAATACATAATTAGAAAAAGTATTTATAAACTTCCGTTGTTTTTGAATTTATTTATATAATATGTGATTGTATTGACACCTTGATAATTCTAAAAGATGTTTTAGTAATGTAAATAATTATTGTGAGTAGTATTTAATGATTATTTAAATAATACAGAGCTATTTTTGGTATCACTATATTCATTGCCGTTCTTTTAATTCTCGTTAAAAAGACTCTAAATTGTTACTGTGCTCTGTTTGGCTTATATTCAAATTGTATTGACTTATGTTCAAATTATAACCTTCTAACGTTCTTATATATATTTAAAAAACTGATGGGTATAAAAGGCCATGTAATTTGAGAAATAGTTCAGTTTTTAATCGAGAGCGGATAAGCAAGTTAAGTTCCTTTTTATCCTTCAGGTCCAAAAAGTTGAATTTGCAAAATGTTGAATTTCTATTATGTTGAATTCCCAATATGTTGAATCTCAAAATGTTGGATTCCCAAAATGTTGAATTCTCATTATGTTGAATTTTAGAAATGTTGAATCCCAAAATGTTGAATTCCTGTAATGTTGAGTCTCATAATGTTGAATTCTCATTTTGTTGAATTTTTCAAATGTTGGATCTATCGGGTCTGCTCTCATAAAAAAAAGTTCCGTGTTGTTCCATACTTAGAATATATTAACCCATATTAGCCAATGGATGCCCTAGAAGGCATAATAGAGAATACCTAAACCAGGAAACCAGCAGCACCGTAATGATGAGAATAAATGTAACTTAAAAATAAAGGGAAACGGACTTCTAAAAGAAACAATAAATAATTGAAGTCGGTGCCGGTTAGTGCAGTCGGTTACTTTGCACTTCCGGTGGTGGTCGTGGTGTGCAAAGTGCAAACTTTGCTTTTTTAAGTCAGTTTTCCTTTTTAAATTTTACAATTTTAAGTGATGAGTGAATTATAATATTCTGCTTAGTTCTACAATAAGGTACATACAGGATTAATGTAATACCCATAATAACGAAATCTATACATTCATCCTGATTGCCCTTCCTTATACTTTCAAAGTCCAAGGTTCAATACCGATTTCTTTAAAATGGGTTCACCTCGAAGCTATATTAAACCGAAAAGAATTATCGAAGTCAGTTCATAAATAAAGACGTTATAAAAAACAGACGAATTGTAAACCTTCTTATTTTTTTAAGTCTTAATATTCTAGTTAGTTCTATAGTATGGTACCTATAGGATTGCCACAATACTTATAATAACTCCATCTATATATTTAAGTTACTTGTCGTTAAGGAGTCCCCTGGTGTACCTTCAAAGTCCAAGATCCAATACCGATAATTAAAATGGTTGATTAGATTAAAATTAAATTAAAATGGAACCACTTTGAAGCTATACTGAACCCAATTCAAAAAGAATCAAAATCGGTCCACAATCGACGGAAATATCGGCGAACATACATAAAAAAAGCATACATACAGACGAACACAGGACAAGAATTCAGTTAAAAAGCATTAGGATCTACTTCAAGAACGTCAACGTAACGAATATGAATTCAACATTTTAGGATTCAACATATTGGGAATTCAACATTTTGATAAGTTCAACATTGTGAGAATCGTTTATTCAACATAATGAGAAGTCAACGTTTTTGGACTCAACATTTTGGGAATTCAACATTTTAAGATTCAACATATTGGGAATTCAACATAATGAAAATTCAACATTTTGCAAATTCAACTTTTTGGACCTGAAGGGGCGAGTATACATAAACAGACCTTTTGGTGTGTTAATTGTTGTACACTTTTGGGACTCTTACGCTTAAAACAAATTCTGTATAAGCGTTACTACAGTCTAATTTAGTATAATAAATCCCACCGCTTAACTTCGCGAAAACCTCTTCTATCCGAGGCAACGGGTACTTATCTATATGTATATCTTTATTGGCCGTCTGAGAATAATCACCACAAATTCTGATACTCCCATCCGCTTTACGAACAGGTAAAATCGGCGTGGCATATTCCGAATAGCTGACCGGCACTAAAATACCTTCTTGAACTAACCTAGCAAGTTCCGCTTCTACCTTTTCTTTAAGTGCAAAGGGTAAAGGACGCGCTTTGAAAAATTTTGGGGTGGTACCTTCTTTTAAATGTAATTTGACTTTGTACCGATTAAAACATCCTAACTCGTTTCTAAACAATGTATTAAACTTTATGAGTAAGCGTTGAACATCGGAATCCATTGATTTTTCAATAGACAACTTATTAAAATTAGAAGAAAGTCCAAGTTTAAACGTAATCATAAAATCATGTCCGAGTAAAGGCGGACCCCCGTTCTTAACGACGTAAATTATTAATGGTTTCGTTACTTTTTCAAATAGATCAGAACAGAACAGATCAATATTCTATTGATCGATATGTACCCCATAGGTGTAATTTTATGGCCATCGTAACACCACATTTTTGTTGCACATTTAGTAAGTTACCACTTACTAAATGTGCAACCTCAGAGAATAATTTAATATACAAGTCATGCGAGATGACACTTTTCCTCGAGCCGGAATCCAGCTCCATCTCTAATGATCTACCATTAACCACAACATGCAACAATATTGGATCTTCATCATCATTAACGTACCTTAATTTAAACATTTGACATTCTTCACAGTCGCTGTCCTCGGAACTGCTACCCGCGACTCCGCCGCCACACGTCTCGATCTTATTCACTCGCCACTCTTTATATTCACACATTTTTTTTAAATGCCCTTTTTTCCGCACTTATTACACTTGTAATTTTTGTATCTACACCTTAAGTCATCGTGGTTTTTGAGACCACATACTCCACAACGTTGGTCGGACCGCTGTGGTTGGCGATGCTCGCCATCGCGCTTGTTCGATACAAGGGCTCGTCCTTCACGTGTACCCCTGCACCCGGTGCCTGCGCAGCGTTGTTGGCGCGGCGCGCACACGCCGCCTGCTGCGCCACCTCCACGGCCCGCGCCAGCGTGAGCTTGCTGACGTCTTGCTCGAACAGTCGATCGCGCTTTGGGCCTGCATTGAGCCCGAGAACGAATTTATCCCGAAGTAATGTATCCAGGGCAGATACAAACTCGCAGTAGATTGCCAGTCCCCTCAATCGAGCCGCCCACTCTTCGATACTTTCTTCATCGCTTTTAGTGGCCCCATAAAATTTAGCTTTATCGGCGAATGTCGACCTCTTCGGTATGAAGTGGTTCCTGAGTAATTTAACCAGCTCTTCGTATTCAATACTATAGATCTCTCGTGGGTGAGCTAAGTTGCGCAAAAGACGGTAGGACTCGTCGGATAAATGCGTCAACAGCACAGCACTCTTTTGATCGGCTTTTATGGAATTTAACTTCACGAACTGTTCCAATCTACTTTCAAATATCTGCCATTCTTGTGACAGATATTCAAAAATAGGCAGAGTACCGATGAAATTGGCCATTGCAACTTTTTTATTCCTTTTTGAGGGTCGGTACACCAACGCGTCATCGCCAGTTGATATGTTAAGACAAGAATCAAACAACCGTGCGCACTGCAGCTAGTTTATTACTGACTTATTACAATTAACATTGAACGAACGGAACGTTACGCAGGAGCATCGTTCGCGGTATACATGTGTAATCTAGGTACATACATATCACTGTCCCTTTTATTTCCTTATAACATAATTAAGTATAATCAGTAAATAACAATACTAGTGACTTAACATAAAACTTTAAATGACTTAGCCCATATCTTAATATTATCTTCGCTAACACGTGCTTATGGCGAGGATGGTAAAACAGCTAAACGATGCTCTTTCCTGAGCCCTGCGCAATATCCGGGTGGTACTTAAACCGTGTATCAATTTCCGCTGAAAATTAATTTAAGCATAATGTATTTGAAACAGTGGTAATATGACATGCTTAATGCCCATATTTACAATGCGATAACTCAGATATTTAAAGACGACCGTAATTTTAGGATGAGCGACCACCTAGATTAAGCAGCGGTCGACTTAGTCAATTGATTTTAGTTACCAATTATAGTGATAGTCTTTAAGCTGAATTGGAATCCTTATGGCTTAATAAGTTTCAACAGCGGGTGGCCACAAACGTCTACCAATACCCCACTAGATCCGCGAGGGTTATTCGTTATACTCTTTCGCTCTCTTGATTTGTGAGAGAAGGCCTTTGCCCAACAGTAGAAGCTAATTTATATAATTTTATGTGTAAAGAAAGGTTTTAACCTTGAACGGAGATACGTACAGTTAGTTAGCAACAACATTATGTAGGTATTTCGAGTACAAAATTGAACGAATAATTGAAACAAAACATTCATACAGTAAATACTCAAATATTTTTGTAGTGAGTATATTCTTTTATCATAATAGATGTTATATAGGTTATCCACTGAAATAATAACTGTACCATTTAGGTCGGATCTGAATTTTTAAAACTGACAATAAATTCTAACATTTCACTGTTTATTTTTCTTACTTAAAACTTGCGAACTTAGCAATAGCCATGTTAGTTGGTAGCAAGTTGTTAGTATGGTATACGAGGCATGCCTTTTAAGTTTTGTCGTTTGAAGAAAAAAACACAACTAGAACCTTATAGTACTTTTTATTGTTTTTCAAAGTATTCACCACGTAGCTTAATATACTTTTCCATTCGCTCAAACCAGTTATTATAACATTTATTCCACTCTAAAGTGGGGGTGTTCAAAATGGCTGACTTGAAAGCGTCGACTGCTTCTTCACCGGACTGGAACCTTTGACCACGAAGACTTTTCTTAATTTTAGGAAATGTAAAGAAATCGTTAGGGCTTAGGTCAGGACTGTATAGAGGATGGTCAAGAATTTCTACTTTTTCCTGCTTCAAATACTCAATCGTTTGACGAGCTTGCGTTGTCGTGGTGCAGGATGATGCGTAGCTTTGAATTAGATTTTCGAAGTTCGGCGATGACTTGTGGTAAACAAACTGTGGTATACCACTCTGCGTTAACCGTTCTACGATCTTCAAGTGCAATAGTCGCAACATGGCCGGTTTTTCCAACGAACGTGGCCACCATCTTCTTTGAAGTGCTTCGAGAACGAACAACTTTAGTCGGCTTTGGCTCGTCTTGAAAGACCCAGATTGTAGATTGTTGTTTGGAATCAGGATCGTAGGCATAGATCCAAGATTCGTCACCACTGATGATATCGTAGACGTGATTTGACTCTCCTCGGTTGAACCTTTGCAGAGTTTTCTTACACCATCTGACGCGGGCCGCCTTGTGATCGTTGGAAAGCAGATGCGGTATCCAACGGCAAACTAGCTTTCTCACACCAAGCGCTTCATGCAAGATCTTCTGAATGGTTGTCCCTGAGATGCCTAATAGAGCCTCTATCTCTCGATACGTCACATGACGATCTTCGAGAATTAGTTGTCTCACAGCAATGATGTTATCTTCAGTGAAGGCGGATTTTGGGCGTCCTTCGCGAGATTTGTCACTAACACTAGTATATCCACGCTGGAATTCTAAATACCTGCGTTTGACAGTCCACAGACATGGGGCTTCATCACTGAACACAGATGTTAGCTCTTCAAAACACTAAAGCCGTGTCAGGCCTCTTCTGAAGTTGTAGAAAATTATTGCACGAACATTTTCCTTAGAAAGATTCATTTTCGTACGTAACCTGACAGATTCCAATCGACGCTGTGACTAAAAAATAGCATTAATCCTAATACTTTCAACTGTTTTGAGATTCAAAATTTAAACACATTCAAATATAGAACAGTTCCAAATTCAAAATTGCCGGGAAATATGGAAACGACAGAACTTAAAAGGCATGCGTCGTATAATATTATTTCCTTCTCAACCACACCCACGCTTTGTTACCTCCGAAGAAAACCCTTTTTCTACTTCTTCGAGGTAAAAAAAAAGATAACTTGTTGAAATGTGTTGAGTTCACCTAAACATAATTTGTTGCTTTTTACCAAGTATTTTAACCCTAATGTGATACATGGCGAGCCAGTGAGAGTATCTCTTGATTTTTTATAAAAACTGACTTAGCACCTTAACGGCTAAACACGTTCTTTTACGTCCTCCGCATTATTGCGTTACTAAATATTTAAGCCATCTGTGCAACTTTAATATTTAAGGATTAGCACAGACCTAATCTTATTTTTTAAAAAAAAACGTACCCCGACTCTTGGATTTATTTCTATGTCATGGGTGCGTTTACAATCATGAAAATTCATATACGCAAATACCCAGACCGAATTAAATAATTGTGAATTACACAAAGATTTGTCCCGTGCGGGAATCGACCCCGCGACTATTAGACCCACTGGGTGGAGCGGCTTAAGCTCTTAACCACTGTGCTAAATCGTCCCTCATTTGATGTTAATATCACTTTGTCGATAAAGCGTGCTGTCATAGTCATATTTATTTAGTAAATATGTAATGTGATAAGTATGGAATACAACTCTCCATAATTACGCCAACGTCAATCTGGTCGTACTAAGGCCTTGCTGCGATACAAGCCAATGTTGCGCAGCCTTTCCACTTTCCGGCTGAAGCATATAGCTCTAATGTAAATAAAACCAAATCAGCAAAAGTAGGTTTATGTTAGAACTCCGCTTTAATCGAAAATGTTGGTTAGTTTGTTTGTTTTAGTCCAAGCGTAGATAATTCAGCTGCGTTTTACGTACTCTCATCATCTCAGCCCATACTTGTCCACTGTTGAACATAGGCCTCCCCAATCGCTTTCCAGCGTAACCGGTCCGATGCCACCTGCATCCAACGACTTCCTGCGATTTTCACAAGATCGTCGGTCCATCTGGCAGGCGGTCGTCCCACGCTGCGCTTGCCAATACGTGGTCTCCACTCTAGAATCTTTCTGCCCCAACGCCCGTCCAATCTACGCGCTATGTGGCCCGCCCATTGCCACTTCAGCTTGCTAATCTTAACGGCTATGTCGGTGACCTTGGTTCTTCTACGAATCTCCTCATTCCTGATTCGATCGCGTAGAGAAACGCCGAGCATAGCTCTCTCCATAGCTCGCTGAGCAACTCTGAGCTTTTTTATGAGACCTATTGTAAGAGACCACGTCTCTGATCCATATATCATCACTGGTAACACACATTGACTAAAAACTTTAGTCTTAAGGCACTGCGGTATTTTGGATGAGAAGATGTTGCGCAGTTTCCCGAACGCTGCCCAGCCGAGTTGGATTCGTCGATTGACCTCTCTCTCAAAGTTGGACCTACCTAACCGGACTGCCTGTCCCAGGTAAATGTATTCGTCGACAACTTCAAGAGTAGAGTTCCCAACGGTGAGTGCGGTGGGTACGACATGGACTTTAGACATTATTTTCGTTTTGTCCATGTTCATTTTAAGACCCACTTGTTGAGATACTCTGTTGAGGTCACCGAGCATTCGTCCTAGATCTTCCAGCGACTCCGCCACGACCACAATGTCGTCGGCAAATCGAAGGTGAGTGATGTATTCGCCATTGATGTTGATGCCAAGTCCTTGCCATTTCAAGAGCTTGAAGGCGTCCTCTAAGGTGGCCGTAAACAGTTTCGGAGAAATGACGTCTCCCTGCCTTACTCCTCTTTTTATGGGGATCGCCTTCGTGGACTGCCCCTGTACTCGGACTGACATGGTGGCGTTATTATACAAGCACTTCAACACTTCGATGTACCGATAGTCAATGCGGCATCGCTGGAGAGATCTAAGAACCGCCCAAGTCTCGATCGAATCGAAGGCTTTCTCATAGTCCACAAACGCCAAGCATAGTGGCCGATTATACTCCTCGGTCTTCTGTATAATCTGCCGCAGCGTATGTATGTGGTCTATGGTACTAAAGCCTTTCCGGAAACCGGCTTGTTCGGGAGGCTGGAAGTCATCAAGCCTGCGTTCGAGACGATTCGTGATGACTCTCGAAAACAACTTATAAACATGGCTCAGCAGTGTGATGGGCCTATAATTCTTCAGTAAAGTGTTATCACCTTTCTTGAAAAAGAGTACCACCACACCCCTGTTCCACGCTTCCGGCGTTTTTCCTTCGAGCAAGACGGAATTAAACAGCCTCTGAAGGACTTTAAGTACCGGCGATCCGGCCGCTTTCAGAAGCTCTGCGGTAATTCCGTCTTCACCCGGCGCTTTGTTGTTTTTAAGGTGTTTGAGAGCCATCCCAATCTCGTACAGGCTGATGTCCGGGATATCTTCAGTGTAGCGTCGTTTACGTACTCTACCATCATTTATATATAATGTTAGACATGTCGCAGCCAGCTTATGCATTATTATTTTCAACTGTTATTACGGCGTAAGAAAGCATCGGGACAATCGAGCGTACCATTAATATTTCACCTATTGCAAAGACATGTTTTACTCTTCCAAACCACAGTTCGACAATAACTAAAGTTACCTCAGTAACTTGAAACAGCGAAAGTTCTTGTCCAAAAGTTTGTAATAACTGACCGTTGTATTTTGTGGAATCCACATGTGGTTTGTAATTATAAAATTTATTTTATGATTTGCAAAAGAAACAGAATTAAGAATTCACAACTCGAGTAGTCATTTTCGATTTATGAATTTATCTGCCTTAGAAATTTCCCAAATATACGTGGTTTGGACTACTGACATTTAGTATCATTATAGTATCACTTATCTCGTCAAAAAGTTGTCGTTGAAGGTGTGGTATGACTGTGGCAACTGCCCGATAGATAATCCTTCATACGTGTTTGATTGTTCACAGTAATTTACACTCCCAAATATATTCACCGTCCAACTTACAAAATATGAGATACTCGTAAAACAATGGATTTTTCTTTTTTCAAATCCAATTTGTACCAATCGTTACTACACCAGCACTAAACGTCCACTGAAATAAGAATATGATCCTTTTTGTGTCTTCCAATACGAGGAGTGAGAAAAAATACATCGACTTATTCTATATATCTATCTATCGACGGAGGCAAATTCCCTGGCTGGCTGGACGAAGGCTTCGTAGGCAAAGGGATCGAGAATCCCTTGGGTGTCGTAAAACTGCTAAACCGTCGTCTAAATTGAGAAACTTACTGAAGTATCTTACATGTGGGAAATGAGAGATATTTTTCAAAAATTAATTGGACGGATTCCAATATTTTATAAGTAATTATTTATTAAAAATTGTATTCCGTATATATATATTTTCGACATTTTAGCGTTTTACTATAAGTATGCTTTAGATATTATATGACCTTAGATAACGTAAGTTCAGCCAACATAACTCATCCCATTGTCTATATATTCTCTTTGGAAATTGTCACGTATGTTTCAAAAGTGTTTATTAAAAATATCTTAAAACTGAAAGATAATCTATCCATACATGTAATAAAACTGTAACTGAGCCGAATCTCTTCTTCAGCCGAAAGACGTCCACTGCAGGACAAAGGCCTCCCCTAAAGACGGCCACAACGACCGGCTTTGTGCTGTACGCATCCAACTTCGACCCGCGACCTTCACCAGGTCATCGGTCCATCTTATAGGGGGCCTACCCACTCCACGTCTTCCGGTACGGTGGTCGCCATTTGAGAACCTTTTTGCCCCAGCGGCCGTCAGTCCTACCAGCGATGTGCCCCGCCTACTGCCACTTAAGTTTAGCAATCCTGAGTGCTATCTCAGTGACTTTCGTCCTCCTGCGGATCTCCTCGTTTCTGATTCGGTTCCGCAGGGTAACTCCGAGCATAGCTCTCTCCATCGCCCTTTGGGTGACCTTGAGCCTTCTTATGAGGCCCATCGTAAGCGACCATGTCTCAATGCCGTAAGTCATCACTGGCAACACACACTGGTCAAAGACTTTTGTCTTGAGACACTCCGGAATTTTGGACGAGAAGATGTTACGTAGCTTCCCGAACGCCGCCCAACCGAGCTGGATTCGACGATTGACCTCTTTCTCGAAGTTGGACCTACCTAATTGGATTCTTTGTCCCAGGTATATATAATCGTCAACAACTTCGAGTGTAAAGTCTCCAACCTTTATAGAAGTTGGTGCTACATGGGCGTTTGACATGATCTTGTCCATGTTCATTTTAAGACCTACTTGTTGAGAGACTCTACTGAGGTCGTCGAGCGTGGTACTGAGGTCTTCCAGGGTATCAGCCATGAGCACGATATCATCGGCAAATCGAAGGTGAGAGATCTACTCGCCGTTGATGTTGATACCTAGTCCTTTCCAGTCCAGAAGCTTGAAGACATCTTCCAGCGCAGCGGAGAACAGTTTCGGGGATATAACGTCTCCCTGTCTCACACCACGCTGCAGTTGAATAGGTTTCGAGCTCTGGTCCTGAAGGCGGACTGACATAGTAGCGTTTTCGTACAAACTCTTCAGCACCTCGATATACCGGTAGTCAACTTGGCACCGCTGGAGAGACTGTAGTACAGCCCAAGTCTCGATCGAATCGAAGGCCTTCTCATAATCCAAAAACGCTAAGCATAGTGGCAGGTTATACTCTTCAGTCTTCTGTATGACCTGTCGCAGCGTATGAATGTGGTCTATGGGGCTGAAGCCTTTTCGGAAACCGGCTTGTTCGGGAGGCTGGAAGTCATCTAGTCTGCGCACGAGACGATTCGTGATGACTCTCGAAAACAGTTCATAGACGTGGCTCAGAAGTGAGATGGGTCTATAATTCTTCAAGAGGGTTTTATCACCTTTTTTGAAGAATAGAACCACCACACTTCCACGCCATGACTGTGGCGTTTTGCCCTCGAGGATGACGGTGTTGAATAGTTTTTGGAGAGCCCTCAATATCGGCTTTCCACTAGCCTTGAGAAGCTCAGCTGTTATACCGTCATCGCCTGGCGCCTTGTTGTTCTTGAGCTGTTTGAGAGCCATACTAATTTCGTAAATACTGATGTCCGGGATGTCTTCGGTATAGTGTCGGGTCAATTTGGCTCTTGGGTCTATGACCGGATTGCAGACAGGTGGTTGTACTGATGTGTAAAGCTGGCCGTAGAACTTCCCGACTTCCCTCAAGAGTTTCGGTGTAGAGGATACAATCCTGCCGTCTCCGGTCTTCAGCTTACTCAGCCGGCTCTGTCCGATAGACAAATCCCTTGCAAACACTTTAGGGCCTTTGTTGCGCTCGATAGTCTCTTATTTTCTCAGTATTATACTCGCGTACATCGCGAGTCAGAGACTTAGAGATCTGCCTATTGAGCTGCTGGCATTCGGAAACTTCTTCTGGAGACTGCAAGATCATCCTGCGTCTTTCCTCCATAAGTTTGAGGGTAACGCCTGAGAGCTTTTTGGTTTTTTTTTTGTACGGTGTACACAACATTTTAAAGTTCTTACTTTTATTTTTATTTAAAATAGTACCATATTACATTTGATGCTACTTACGCACTAGAACTTATATTGGTCCTCCGGTGCACTTAGTTTCACTACAGTTCTCTCTTTGTTACACACTTTTACGGCACTTTCGTCTCACTGCACAATATGGATCTATATGCAAAGTTGTCGAGTTGCATGGAGGATCTATCTGCCACGTTTACGTCACGCATGGCCCAGTACGAGGAAGACTTGCAGAACTTCAGCAGCAATGAAACAGCACACAAGACCATTGCCAGTCTTTCACGGGAGTTCACTGAATTTAAGTGTCTTATTTGGAAGACAGTCAGTGCACTTAAATCACAAATGGAGCTCCTGATAATGGGTTTGGATAGACATGAAATGGCGTCACGGAAGGAAGTCTTGCTTCTTCATGGCCTTCCCGAACAAAAGGATGAACAACCAACATCCGTGGCTGTTGCTGTGCTGACAGGAAAATTGAAGCTGACAGATGTCTCCTCCACGGATATTATAGCTTGCCATCGCCTTGGTGTCAACACAAGGAAGCCTCGCCCACTTCTACTGCGCTTTCGGAGTCAAACTTTACGCAGACAGGTTTGGAGCAATAAAACTGCACTGAAGAGTTCTGGCCTAATATTCTCCGAGTTTCTTACAAAACCCAGACACGATACGTTCTTGGACGCTCGCAAACACTTCGGTGTAAAGCAGTGTTGGACCTCTGAGGGTAAGATTATCATCCTGCTGCCGGATAAGACTCGACGAAAAATTGAGTCCGCGGCCGAATTACGAAAACTTGCAGCGCAGTTTCCCATCGCCTCTTTGAAGAATGATGAGCCCTCAACTTCAAAGATCAAGCCGGCTGGTGACAAAAGGCCACGCAACAAAGCCAAGTAACACGTAGGCAGTGATAAGAACATGCTCTTTGTAGATGCATACTTGTCGCAATAACTTTTAATTTTTTTTTTTTTTTCTCTTCTTTTGACGGTCACTCAATAGTATAATCTTTGTCTTTTTATTTTTTTCTTTGTTATTGTTTTTTTGTTTGTTTTTTTTTTTTTATATTTGCTTCTCTCAAATGTCACTTGTCACTCGTTCTTAGATAAACTCCGATTGGTCGGTAATTTGTTTGAGTGACGTTCAAGCGCTCGTTCAGAAACCATTTAGAAACGATTACAAATTATAGATACGAGTTCTTTAAGCTATTTTGTCGTGAACTGGTGAGTGCATCGAGGACAGTTATCGATAGTTTAATTTTATTTTCGTTTTTATTATTTTATATATCGTATTTATATATATATATATATATATATATATATATATATATATATATACATATAGATAAGTATTGTACATTATTGCAATGTGCGATAATATTGATGATAGCTTTTTGTCTTGTTCTTCTTCTTGTACATCTGATGAGAATTATGCGAGCGCGTTCAGTGATGATTCTGTCCATTTACGTGATCAACTTATTTCTACTTTTTCTGGCTATAACAAGTCTTTTAATATAGTTCACATTAATGCTCAAAGTGTTCCTGCACATTATTCTGCTCTATTATCTTCCTTCGATTCTGATCTCATTCACGCTATCCTCATCTCTGAAACATTTCTCAAGCCTGTTCTTCCTTCCATTCAATACTCTTTGCCCGGCTATAAATTAGTGCGTAATGACAGAACAGGTAAGGGGTGCGGAGGCGTAGCTATTTATCTCCGTGGAGATATAAATTACAAGGTCATTGATCAGTCTCCGAGTAATTATTCTAACTTTGCTGAACACTTATTTATTGAAATCGCCTCTAATCCTACAAAACTTCTTTTAGGTGTCTACTATAGTCCCTCTAGTCATATTGATTATTTTTCTACATTCGAATCTAAATTAGAATCTTTTTCTTCTATATATGACGACGTTATTATCCTTGGAGATTTCAATACTTGTTTGTTCAAGGATAATGAGCGCAGCCGTAAACTCCGATCTCTTGTCTCTTCTGTCAATATGCATATCCTACAGCTTAACGCTACTCATCATGCTCCCCATTGCACTCCTTCTCTTTTAGATTTAATTCTAGTCTCCGACCCCCAAAAAGTAGCCGTGCATGGGCAACTCGCTGCCGCTTTCTCGTATCATGATCTCATATTCCTGTCTTATAAAATTCGCGCTCCTAAACGCAAATCCAAATTTCACTTACTTCGCAGTTTTAAGAACATTACCTTGGAACGTTTGAGGGAAGACGTGAGTTGTATTGACTGGTCGCCAATATATAGCTGCAGTGACATAGACAATAAAGTGTCTGCTTTTAACAAGATTGTCTTAGATGTGTATGATAAACACGCTCCTCTGAAGAGGGTAAAAGTAAAGCATCTACCTGCACCCTGGTTATCGGATACCATCAAAAGAGAAATGTCAAAAAGAGACAAAGTCAAGAGACGTTATAAAAACATCCTTCTAATGAGATCTGGTCTCTATACAAAAAATTGCGGAATCGTTGTAATCGTCTGTGTAGGGATGCTAAAAGACGCCACATTCATAACTCAATCCAAAACTTCAGTACGAAACAAGTATGGCAATTTCTCAAGTCTCTGGGTATTGGAAAAACGTCTAGTAATGACTCACCCAATAACGTAGACCTTAACACTATAAATTTGCACTTCTCCAAGTCACCAGTTACCTTGGATGACGACATAAAATCCTTTACTCTCAATAATTTATCTAATCTTCCGTTGCCTAGATGTACTTCATTCTCATTTCAGCAGGTTACAGAGGGGGAAATTAAGAAATTAGTCTTATCTGTCTCCACGAAAGCGGTGGGTCATGATGGTCTTCAAATCCAAATGCTTCGTCCCATCTTAGATGATCTCATTCCTGTCATACACCACATCGTTAACTATTCTCTGCAATCTTGCACTTTTTCTTCAGCCTGGGAGAAGGCCCATGTTATACCGCTACCCAAAGTACCTAATCCTTCTTCTGTTTCCCAATTCCGTCCTATATCCATACTCCCAATTCTGTCCAAGGTCCTTGAGAGTGTTGTTCAAAATCAACTGTCTCACTATCTCTCCATTAATAATCTGCTTAGTTCCTTCCAATCAGGATTTCGCCCTGGCCATAGCACTGTAACAGCACTGGTTAAGATAACTGATGATATACGTATGGCCATGGAAAATAAGCTTCTCACTGTACTGGTTCTACTGGACTTCAGCAGCGCCTTTAATTCAGTTGATTTTGACATCCTCTTAGGAATTCTCTCCTCCCTAAATGTCTTTCCTTCTGTAACTGCTTGGTTCAACTCGTATCTTCGCGGTCGCTCGCAGTCGGTTCGTTCTGATGAAGTCTCCTCTGAGTGGTGTAATCTGGCTGCGGGGGTTCCGCAAGGTGGCGTACTCTCTCCTTTGCTTTTTTCAATTTTCATTAACGCAATCACTAAAGTTATATCTTCACACTATCATCTCTATGCAGACGACTTGCAAATTTATCAGCATTTCGAAGTCGATGATTTTACCGCTGCCATCGCTGCCATCAATAATGATCTCCAAAATATTAATAACTGGGCAAAAAGCTTTGGCCTTTTGATAAACCCGGCAAAATCACAAGCACTAATTATTAGTGGCAGATATTTTAATAACCTTTTAGATCGCCAGTCTCTTCCGCAAGTTGTATATGATGCTATACCGATCCCTTTTTCAAGTAGTGCAAGAAACTTGGGCATCTACATAGACAGCAATCTATCGTGGAATGTACACGTTTCGGAAGTAAGCAGGAAAGTTTATTGCTCATTTCAATCTCTCAAACGGCTCCAAAAGTTCCTGCCATTTCAAACCAAGGTAACTCTTGCTCAATCTCTTCTATTGCCACTTCTTGACTATGCCGATGTCAGCTTTCTCGATGCAAGTGAGGAACTTCTGAATAAACTCGAACGGCTGCAGAATTTGTGTATCCGCTTCATTTTTGGCCTTCGGAAATTCGACCATGTGTCCGAATTTCGTAGGCGGTTGAAGTGGTTGCCTATTCGGCAGCGTCGGGATACTCATATTCTCTCTTTGCTTTTCTCTGTTCTTAATAATCCAAATTCCCCAGTATACCTTCGTGAACGCTTTGAGTATCTTGTCCCCAGGGGAAAACCCTGTCGCTCCACCTCTTCTCTTTTACTTAGTACACCCCGACATACCTCAAGTCGATATGATAGCTCATTTACTGTGCGTGCTGTGCGTTTATGGAACTCTCTCCCTCACTCTTTACGTGATAGCCCTACTCTACAGATTTTCAGGAGAAGAATTAAACAACATTTCCTATCTACGTAAGATGTTTGTATGTATGTCTGTATATGTCTATGTAGTGTATTATTTTATGGTATTGTATAGTATGTAGTATATTTATGGATATATATCTGTAGTTTATATCTCTAATATCTTCTGTGTTGTACACTTATTACTATCCTCCTTTTGATGATTTGTTTCTCTTTCACTCAAAGGTTTGAGTGAAAGAGAAACAAATCATCGACTTTGAGTTAAGCTCGACTTTGAGTTAAGCTCGCCTTTGTACATTTACCTATTCTTTAATTTTAATTTTATAATTTGTTACTATTTGTACAATAAAGAATTAAGAAATTACGGTGGGTTTTAAAGAAATTGTGCCCAACCGTATGGACAGTTTCCACTACCCTGCTGCTATAATCGTCCACGTTTGTGCACTCGCCTAGACCTTCGAAGCGATTCTGCAGTTCGAGCTGAAAGCTATCGGGCTCCTGAATCTGGACAGGTGCTGGACGGAGTGTAGACTTCATCAGTCTAGACCTTTCAAGCTTGAAATTAATATTCAATGTGCCTCTTACTAGTCGGTGATCACTTCCAGTTTTAACTGCGTTGATCACAGAGACATCTTTGAATATGTGCCGCCTCGTCGACATGATGAAGTCTATCTCGTTTCTTGTTACACCATCGGGGCGCACCCAGGTCCATTTACGGTGTTTCCGCTTCTGGAAGAAGGAGTTCATCATAAAGAGTCCCTACTTCTCCATGATGTCAGCCAGCATTTGGCCCCGGGGATTCCGTTGTCCAGTACCAAAGGTTCCTACTCTCAGCTCATCATCACCTCGTCTGCCCAATTTCGCGTTAAAGTCCCCCATGACAACGGTGTAGTGAGTTTGAGAGGTATATATGGCTCTAGATATATCCTCATACATAACCTCTACCTCATCGTCGGGGTGTGTCGAAGTCGGTGCGTATACCTGTATAATTTTCAGTGAATACCTTTCAGTCATTTTGAATATCAGGTACGCTACCCTGGTCGACACACTCTCGATCTTGACAACGTTGTTCACGAAAGACCTGTGGACTATAAACCTGACACCCGACACCCTGGGACTGCTGGTCACCCTCCCGGAAATAGAGCAAGTTACCGGATTTAAGTGTTATCGAGTCCTCACCCTCTCTTCGGACTTCAGATAATCCTATGATATCCCAGTGTAACTTGCTCAATTCTTCCTCTAACTCGTCGATCTTTTCGTCAGTTCGCAGTGGTCGCGTGTTAAAAGTTGCCAGGGCCAATGGTCTTCGTTGTCGGTAGCCATGCCTCTTCCGGGGATTCTTAGCACCCCCTGCCCCGCCGTTACCGTGGCTGCTACCGTGGCCAGGACTAGCGGGGCCGCCGGGGACTGGGGGCCGTTTAATATTTGTGGATATCATTAGGGAGATGATTCCATAATCGCCACGCTTGGCAGGCGGGTTGGCGATCGCAGTATAGCGTAAGTAGGGATTAAGAGGACGCTGCTGCCCATCCTCTCGTCTTACAAGCCCCTTAGGCACCTCTTACGGCACCTGTGGGCTATGATCTCCTAGCAGTATCCCAACTAACTAGGGCTTTGGATGCCATGTGTATCGCCATTCCAGAGAGTGGTGCCCTGCTTCCGGCAACACTCAGCCCAACGAGCCCTCTTCCGGTGTGGCACCAGAGTACCGCCTCGCTTGAACTAAAGCTTGCGGTATTTGTTGCTGGATTTGGTCGCCTCTTACGACCCGCTTTAGGCCAGCATGCGGTGGGGGACTGTTTTCTTGATCCGTCCCCACACGGACAGCCGAATCTGTACATTGAATATTTTTTGAAATTTTTTATTGCCGGATGGGTTGGTCCATTTGTTAGGAGCTTGAGTTGCTCCGCCCACTGGATTTAGTAGTCGCGGGTTCGATTCCCGCACGGGACAAATGTTTGTGTGACCCACAAATATTTGTTTCCGTCTGGGTGTTTGTGCATGTAAATTTCGTGTTTGTAAACGCGCCCACGATACGTATAATTCCTAGTGGGAGGCTAAGTTATATTTAAAAAAACAATGGTGTACACTTCCTTA
Source organism: Phalera bucephala (assembly GCA_905147815.2). Lineage (NCBI taxonomy): Eukaryota > Metazoa > Arthropoda > Insecta > Lepidoptera > Notodontidae > Phalera > Phalera bucephala. The sequence continues at coordinate 18,376,827 of LR990616.1, read as the reverse complement.
TCGATATATAGGCCGAAACAATATTTTTTGGAATTATTGTCTGTCTGTCTCTTGGTATTTCAATCACGCAAAACTACCGAACGGTTTCAATAAAATTTGGTAGGGTAAATACCTTATACCCTAACTTAAAATTTAGGATACATTTTATCCCGGAAAAATAAAGCAATCCGGGATTATCGCGGGATAAACCATAAAACGTTAGTCGCGAACTGGAATGTCGTGTTAAAATTGGTGATTTTGCCTACACATGAATTCATTGATAAACTGATATTGGACTCAGGGTCGTCTCCCTGCGAGAAACTCTTCAGTGGTTAAAAGCACTCACCCGAGATTGTTCATGCACGTTAGATTTAAACACTCAAACATGATTTCGTGCATGAACCGATGATGCATTTCACAAAGATCACCTGTATGGGATAAGACTGAACTCGGTGATAGACATTGTTTATAGAGAAATGAGTCTGATGAAAGTTGTTAAAATATATTTGATGAATATAAAATTTATCGCTACACGGATCTTGCGGGATAGCTGTTATTTATTTATAGTAAAATTACTAAACAGGTTTAATTGAAGCTTTATATAAAGGTGTCTTACATAAAGAACACTAAAAAAAAATTAAATAAACTCAGTATTTTATTTTATTTACACACTAAATCAAGCCAATATTACCCGTATAAGTGATATACCTATAAAATCACACCAATAAGCATTGAATTTTTGTACCGGCCTGCATGAAGGCCCAAAGATTTTATGAATCTTAGTTTAGCTGAATAAAAGCCCTACAATCCTTCGATTTCACGCTGCCTTCATAGGTGGAGGCCTGGAGAGTTCTACAACTTTGTTCACTTTTTACATATTTTGTAAAACGCGACGGCGTAGTTTAAGCGATAAAACATAGGCTGCTCAACTTACTTTGTAAAATACTCGTAGATACGGTCCCCGCACGGCGCATGGGAATTCAAATAAATAGAATTGATGTGTTGATTTGTGATTTTGAAATAAAGATATTTTAAGCTCATGTGGCTTTTTTCACGATAAACATATGTTTGTTTGCATCCACAACGGCAAACCGGTTTTAAATGGACTATAACTGGAAAATGGAGGAGGAGGAAACATGAACGTGACAGCACGGGTACTCGCTAGCATCACGCTGACGTAAATTTTTTGGTGCTAAGCCCCCTGAGGGCGAAGCATAAATCATTTGACATTATCACAACGTCATCGAGAAAGTGTGTTGTTAACTTCTTTATTAAGTAAATATTTTAGTGTGAAAATCTTTTATTTAAAAAAAACCGACTTCAAAAAACAAGAAAAAAATATTTGAAGTCGGTACCGGTTAGTGCAGTCGGTTACTTGGCACCGACTTCAAATATTTATTTCTTGCTTTTTGAAGTCGTTTTTTTTTAAAAGATGTTTATTCTACAATTATAAGTGACAACTGAATTATTTACTAATACTAGTGGTCGCCCATAGGTCGATATTCCACCTACTCTTTCATCGCTTGCTGGTTATGTTTGACATTCAGTAAGACTATAGACAAAAAAAGACAAACATCAATTTGACGTGTATTGTGGCAAATACATGGTAGTGTGTGTAATGTTTTTTTCATTGATTTAATGTATGTTTTATGCATAATTTAAAAACAATATTAGCATTCTGCACTCCTTCTCTATATAAACTATAAGTGTGGGAAATTTCATCCTCCTCCGTTCGCGCAATTTTCTTAAAAAGGTGTAAAAGTTTTTTCTTCATGTATTAATATATAGATTTATATACCTATATTATATTATTTTGCTAAGCAAGGTACCTACAGGATTGATATAATAACCATAATAACGGAATCTATACATTTGTGCTGTTCGCCGTTAAAGAGTCACCTGGTGTATCTTCAAAGTTCAATACCGATTTAATTAAAATGGGACCACCTCGAAACTATACTAAACCCAACGCAAAAAGAATCATCAAAATCAGTTCATAAATAAAGACATAAAAAACACAGACGAATTGTCGACCTCCTCCTTTTTTGAAGTCGGTTAATATTCTGATTAGTTTTATAGTAGGGTACGTATAGGATTGACGTAATACCCATAATATCTCAATCTACGCATTCGTATTGTTTGTCGTTAAGGATTTCCCTGGTGCATCTTCCACGTCCAAGGTTAAATACCGATTAAATTAAAATGGGACCACCTTGGAGCTATACTAAACCCAATTTAAAAAGAATCATCAAAATCGATTCATAATTGGCGGAATGATCGCGTAACATACATAAAAAAAATACGGTCGAATTGAGAACCTCCCTCTTTTTAGAAGTTGGTTGAAAAGGATGGCAATTCAACTCAATAGCGTTACGCTAACGTACGTATAAAAACTTTCGGTTGTAACTGTGCTAGAATACCCGCTGTCATTGATGAATATTACAACACCACAAAGTAGACCCACGAAAACCTTAGCTATTTTTATAGAGAAACACATTTCAGTAGATGAGTAAGTTATGCCCCTTTACGGATAAAGGGGCATAACTGTCGGAACAAAACCCCGGGAAAAGCCAACAACCGCCAAATCTCCTCCTGTATTTCGTTTCTGAAATACGTAACAAGGTAGATCTAAAACTTTCGTTGTCGTGACGTAAAGTTGATATCAGATTAGTTAGATGTGGATGTATAAATACAATTTAGAATATTAATAATTACACAAAGCTATGATTTGCTAAGGTAGCGTTACCAAAGTGGTAATGCTATATGCGCTATACGCAGCGTTATATTGTAAATATATGTGGAATGAGGACTTTTTGGTAGGTTCTGAATGAAAACTGATTTCCAGATCGTTTACTTTTAAAATTGTACACACTTGAATTTAGAGTGACACAGGTATATTTAAAAGAAGTATGTCAAGGGGTACGATTCACAATTTAGAAGACGATGAAAGAAGATGCTATAATATGTTGTTATATGATTTAAGGACTGCCTGCCTCCCTGCCTCTTGTTTCTTTCTATATGATTTAAGGACTGACTGCCTCGTTGGTCTGGTGGCAAGGCGACATCGCTTTTTGTGATCACGAGGTCCTGGGTTCAAATCCTAGGTCGGACAAGTGTAGTTTTTCTAATGAAAACTTCCCAGTACGAGTCCTGAGTCTGGAATTGTGCCCGCTGTATGACAATAGGCCCTATTACATGGGACCTAACATTGTCGGCGAAACATGGGTGTACTCAGTACACCTCTGCCACCCCAGCTTGGGGAATATAGGCGTGACGGTGTTTTTTTTAAATACACAAAGATTGCGATTGTAGCGTTACCACTATGCAGCGTTATATACTAAATATATTGAGCTACTGGCACGCGAGAGCTATGCTACGGTTAAGGTATTTTTATAGTCGCATCACGTTACTGCTTCATATCTTTTGTGAAAGCAAATCACACAAAAATCAATCAGGAGGAATCACGTCTATCCAGCTCCGCCTTTTAGATGGACGTCCGATCTACGTGTCAGACCCGGTTCGCTAAAACGCTAGGGCGTACTGCTTTTTCATACTACCTGGCTGATGATGTATTCAAATTTCAAGACTTATAGATTTCATAGAAAATTCACACTGAAAAAAGTAAGGTAGATCATCGCGAATGCCAATTTCAGTATAAGAAGCAATAACGATATAATCGTAATCAAAGATTTCAGAGATCAAAATAATCATTTATAAGTTTTACATTACATATGTTTAAATACTTGAGGTTTTAGATCCCTTACATTATTTGTATCAAAGAATTATTAATTTGTGACGTAAGAACAATGTACGAGAAACAAATGTACAAGAAATTTATATTCAATGCAAATTACTCTGAAGATCTCAGTTTAGTTTGCAATAACTGAGATAGCTCGTTGAAATACACAAAAAAGTGCGAGATGTCTGCTTCTATTTCACTCAAATAACTGTACATTAACCTTTAACAATTACAAATTGAACAACGGAGCAAAGGTTGGATTTACTGAAATCCCCGAGAGCTCGTGAGGAGAGCACGTTCAGTTGATTCCACTGGCCTCCACAGCTTGTAATTCTACAATAAGCGATCATAAACGTCCAACTTAAATTGAAACAAAGAAAGTATAATGTAAAGCGTTAATTTGTTACTGGAAAATCGGCAGGGGTCCTGAGATAGGCTCGAGAGGTCAGACACCTTCCCACCTGAATACAAGAAAGTTGTTAGACGAAAAAGTTATTGATTCCAAAAAAAGGCAAGACAAAGTTAGGACAAAATTAAAAGTTATATTTTGCATTTGTCTTCATTATGTCAGAAATTGAGAAGGAACTCGTGTAAAGTAAAATATAATGAATCTTAATTAATTAATTTAATTTTCCACTTAAGTTAAATATAAAGTAGGAAATAGCTTCTTTGTATGTACAAATATTTAACATCTAGTTAATCATCTCCCAGTTTGAAAGATACTATATGAAATTAGGCCTGTATAAGCTAGTTATTTATGATATGAAAACGCTCCTGAATATTCATAGAGTATGATACATATCGTTTTAAAAGACTTGCATGTATATTATGAAACAAAGCTTTGTCAACAGTAATGTTACGAAGTCATGAGTTTACCATGTACTATGTTGTTTGTACTCCGTATTTTATTGTTTCTTTCAATATTTACAATGTCTTATATACTAAGTTCGACGCTATTATGTTATGTACCTTTATCATACATCACAGTAATGCATATTAGTGAATACTACGTCTGATGTAGGTGAAGTACACTTTTCATGGTTTCTACACGATGTAATTTTAGTCGTCCTGGAGCCAAACCCCCAGGTGTTGTATCTAATGCAACTGTTTACTGGTAACAAAAAAATGAATACAACGAACACTTTAGTAAGTAACATCTACGTACTGGTCACACTATTACACCGAACACTACTACACCGAAGGTATCTGCCGGCCAGTTGACAAGCCGCGCCAGCCCTCAAAATCATTTTACGTTTGGTATATTGTTATGGAGATGTTAGTACCATTGAACAGTAGGCATTGGATACATAACCTGGGCTTTCGCTCCAGGATGACTAGGATAACACCGTGCCTAATGTTAACTACCTTTGAGTTTCCAACTTGCCAAATATCCAAAAACTCGAAACAGATAGATGCGACGTTGAATGTAGCTATAACAAAATCAAATGAGTCTTGATTTTTTTCATCAATTTTTCAGGTAATTCAAGTAATTTTATAACGGGAGTAGGGTCATCCAGTAACCTATGTGTAATGAGACATTAATGGATCTGGTGTACTGATGTAGATAGACATAACCTCTACTTACCAACTCCTGAACAAACGCTTGATTTTTATTATAAACAACGCATTACTCAAGGGTGACATTTTGTAGGGCAGTGAGATTCACTTTGAAAGCGAAAAACTTCTAAGATGATAATATTGAGCGCGCTATACTTTATCTTAGTTCAGCAAGCACATTTGTCAAGCTGCGGTCATATCCCACTAACGTAAAAATATGCAGATTATGTACCTTAAAGAAAATATTGCTGGATTTACTACATAACCGCCACCCGCGTCGTGACAGAAATAGAAAATATTTGAAAGAACGCTTGCAATAATATACAGCATCAGATGGGGCTAACACAAATTAATGTAGAGACAGACTGGTCTCATATTTGTAAGCATTCAATACACTATGACAACATACATTTGATACATTTTTGTACATACATATCCATGTATGAATTATTAATATGTATGTGTTATATCAGCTAAATATTGTGTCTCTGGTGCTGTGACAATAAAAATCTTTATTTCTTTCATTTGAGCGTATTTGATCATACAAATTTATAGTTGAATGTGGTTCTAATTCATTGTTTTCACATAAAAGCATGTATCTATAGATTCCGTATATTGCGACAGTCTATATCTTAATTTGTATTGAGAAAAATGTATCAAACTATAGTTCATATGATGAGTTCATGTGATACATCTAAACAACCAAATAAAAAGCAAGTAGCAGGATGGAATAGACATATTAGGGATGCGCACCGAGAGGCTCGACTTTGTTTTCAAACGTGGGTCCAGTGTGGAAAACACTAAGTCTGAGAGGAGGGGTGGTATTTGAAAATATGTGCAAGTCGAGAAAAATCTTTAAATCGAAATTGAAATTTTGTCATGACAATGAAACACAGATTAAAATAGACATAGTAGCAAATTGACGGACGATTTAGCGCAGTGGTTAAGAGCTTAAGCCGCTCCGCCCACTGTGTCTAATAGTCGCGGGTTCGATTCCCGCACGGGACAAATCTTTGTGTGATCCACAATTATTTGTTCCGGTCTGGGTATTTATGTATGTAAATTTTCATGTTTGTAAACGCACCCACGACACAGGAATAAATCCTAGTGTGGGACTACGTTTTTTATAAAAAAAAAAAAAAAAAAAAAAAAAAAATTATCACGCAAATAAAAATTTTAGTACTTTCTGGAAAAATAGTAACAAATTAAAACCAAGGTCGAGCCTGCCTGTGTACGTAGCCGGAATCCAAGAGCCGTGAGATATAGCCTGTGCTTTTCAGCGGCATTTTAAAATAGATCTATTTCTTAATCCACCACCACAGGTGCTCGCTGATGAGGGTCGTCCCGGTAATCTAAGTGTTAGATTCTCTGCCAAGGATCGGTCATTAATAAGATGGTGAAAGATAAATCGCCAGGTCACGATAGTCTCAGCATTGAGCACCTAAAGAATTCTTTGAGTCAGTTTACTTAAATTTGTGACAGTTTAAAAATAATCATATAACAACACAGTATTTATATCCCAATTAAAAATTTTCTTTCTCACATCTTTCATCCACAACTGGTATAAAACAGCAATAAATAAATCAAGTTTTTTAATGGATGACATAACGAATATACGAGCCAACATAAAACGTTTCGATGTATCTAGTGCGTGTTAAGTGATCGATTACGGGAAAAAGTGGGGTTAAGTACGAGTGACGAAGTACGAATGACGTCGTAGGATACGCCATCTTAACACTTGAGTTACACATCAATTTCAGTTCCGACTGTATTTGTCGTGTCTGTATAGTGTTCAGGTCAGGTCTGAAAATACATTTACGTTGGGGATGAAAAAAAGGTGCCTCCAGTGAACTACATATTTTAAAACACTATTTGCTTAATTCAACAAGTCTATACTGTCCCATAGCTAGATAAAGACCTTCTCTCAGAAATCGAGATGAGTGAGATTAGGTTATAGTCCACCAGGCGGACCAAGTACGGATAGGTAGAAGCAGGTTTGTGGCCACCTGCTGTTAGATCAAGCCGCCCATAGGGCTTTCATCTCGGCTTAGCGACTACCACATTAAGTGGTGACTGGGACCAACGGCTTAACGTACCTTCTGAAGCACGAAGACGCTCGAATATAAAATGTCACACACGCTCACCCATTTCAGATGCTGCTTTACCTCGGTGATTGCCAAGAACACTGCGGTCGCATAAAGCTACGAATTCCTCATTTATATATAAATAAAAATAATGACTGCCTCGTTGGTTTAGTGGCAGTGGTTCAAATCCTAGGTCGGATAAATGTAGTTTTACTAACGTAAAACTTGCCAGTATGAGTCCGGAGTCTGGAATTGTGCCCGGTATATGACAATAGGCTCGCCCCCTATTACATGGGACCTAACATCGTCGGCAAAAAGTGGGTGTACTCAGTACACCTCTACCACTCCCGCTTGGGGAAAACAGGCGGGACGGTGTTTATAATAGGGATAATTGAAACTTTGAACCATGTCGGTCAGCTCTATCGAAGTTCTCTGCATAAGAAGTCTGCATTATCGCATATACAAATCAACGCCATTATTTGCTTTGACAAAACGCAGCGCGTTAAAAAAGCTTCGTGAAATGATCATGTAATGGTCATCCTCCACTGGACTATCATCAAACGATCGGAAGGGTTATTAGGAACAACCTCTTTAGAAAACGATATTTTTCTGCCCTAAAAGAGAGATGGATGGAGATTTGTTTAATTGGGCATAGTGAATAAGGTCTTTTATCAATTTACCCACTGTCTGCATTACCCAATATCTGCAATCCGCGATGCGAAAAATACGCTTTAGTCACTATATAAAAATCAGCTATCGACTTGAGCCCTTATGTCGTCAGTGGCAGGAAACTGTGGGATATGTTACGAGTAGCGGAGTACCGTCTTGACACATGACTCAAGCATGACACCGCACCGCAATTTCCGAACCAAATATAAATAACCTCGGTTTCCGGCGCTACATTATATCTTATCGTTTTATTGCTCCCCTCTAACTCTGTGTGTGCTTGAGAATCACAGAGGATATAAATATCCTCTACAGAATTGGTAAATTCTTAGTAGAATCAAAATTTTGCAGGACGGGAAGGCAAGATTTTAATAACAGATTATGTTGAAATTAGATAAAGGGAGATATTACGGACCGATGGCCTGATGAAGGTAATAGGTGGAGAAGGCAGATGCGTACAGCATTAAGCCGGTCCTTGGGAGAGGCCTTTGACCTGAAGAGGACATCCGGCTGTAGATAGATATTCATTATAGAATCAGTACTAGTTTAAAAATAAACATCGTAATCCCTAAGTACGGGTAGTAAAGGTGTACTGTGAACTCCAAAACGGAAAAAGAGAAACGTATGACATCGCTAGTACCTATCATAATATCAACTGGTTTTTGGTGATATTGTGACTCATAGTGCAGTTTACGATCGCGAGATCCTGGCTTCAAATCCTAGATCTAACAGTGTTGATGAATTTTTTTATCGAAATATTCTTATAAGCAGTCCGGAATCAGGAATCATGCCTGATATAATGACAATAGGCTCACTCCCTATTAAATTTTCGCAGGAACTTTAATATTTTCGGATATAAAGTATGTTAATCTAGGTAATATACAATCTGTGTGCCAAATATCACCCAAATCTGTTCAGGCGTTTTTGCGTGATTGAATAACAAACATCCAAACATACAAACTTTGACATCTATAATATTAGCAGGATAGTACGATGACTGAGTTCTTAAATATTTTCTTTATACATGGCCTAAACCCTCTCAGTTTGAGAGGACGCCCGTGCCCAACAGTGAGACAAATTCTTAACAGGGCCAATACTATTATGTATACATTTATTGAGATACTATTTCTTATAAAATATATATAAAAATACAAATATTCTTATATATATATATATATTATATAAAAAATGTGCTCCACTGACAGCGAGGTCTACGACCCAAGCTACCGGTGGTCAGGGCTCTAAAGAAAGAAATCTCCTCACGATGCGCGCCGTGTCCAATACTACAGCCTTCTGTATCAGGTCCTTCACCCAACTGCCAAGCGAGAGCTTCTCGAGGTGTTTATCGAAGCTCTTCGCTATTAGGCCGTTGACTGATACGACCATCGGAATAATGATAGTTGAATCAACATTCCACATGGCGGTAACCACATGAGCCAAGTCCAAATATATAGATATTTTTTCTTTTTCGGCCTTCACAAGGTTCTCATCATGGGGAATGGTGACATCAACGAGCATTACACGACGCATCGATCGATCTATTATCACGATATCAGGCTTATTGACTAAAATAGTCCTGTCCGTGATAATAGATCGATCCCAGTAGAGCGTGATATGACCACTTTCGAGAACTGGAAGAGGCTGGTACTGGTAGTTCGGTACTTCAGAGTCCACAAGGCTATATTTAAGAGCAAGTTCCTGATGGATAATCCTAGCCACTTGGTTGTGTCTGTGCAACACACATTGCACACCTCGCGGTTGTGTAGAGTCTTAGCATTTAAAAACCCACGACCACCGCACTTCCGCGGGATGTACAACCTCATAACAGACGACCGCGGGTGATGCATACGATACACTGTCAGTAATCGACGGACCTTTCTATCCAGGACATCCAGTTCAGATTGAGTCCACCTTATTATGCCAAAAGAGTAAGTAAGAACAGGCATGACCCAACCATTGAAAGCTCGGACTTTATTTCCACCTGATAGAAGGCTTTTTAACACTTTTATCAGGCGGCCAAAGAACCGATCTTTCAATGATTGTTTCATGTCCTGTTCAGCTATACATCTATACTTAAGGCTTGTGACATACCAATATACTTGTAGGAATCCATTTCATAGAGACCTGAGGGATATATCTTCCGAGAGCTGTAGATTAAAAGAATCTTCAACTCTCCTTCTTTATACATGGATGACCGCACACTTGTCTACTCCAAACTCCATTCCGATGTCGTTGCTGAAATTGCCGGTTATTTTGAGCAACTCCATCAGGTCTGTTTTCTTCAAAGCGTACAACTTAAGGTCATCCATGTACAGTAGATGAGATATAGGCTTACTCTACCTCCGCAAATGGTAACCTAGCTTTGAACCCTTAAGTATAGCACTTAATGGATTCAAAGCCAGGCAGAACCACAATGGACTCAAACTGTCGCCCTGAAAGATACCCCTACTTATCTTTATTGAGTCCGAAGAGCCAGAAAGGCCTCCATATCCTGGATGACGAAGAACTGTGGTCCACTGCCCCATACACAAACCGAGGAAAGAGCATAGCGCCGGGTGTACTTTGTATAGCTCTAGCACCCTCCTCAGCCATGTATGAGGCACCGAATCATAGGCCTTCTTATGGTCGATCCAGGCCATGGAGACATTCTTTCTAGACCGTTGCACCTGTTGGCAAATGGCCATATCAATAAGGAGCAAATCCTTTGTACCCCGGGACCCCCCCTTACACCCATTCTGAGTAGGCGATAGAATGTGCTGTGCCTTAAGGTGATTATTGATTTTTGTTCTCAGAATGGATGTAAGGAGTCGATTTCTGTGATGTAAACAATTAGAATAACTGTGTTATAAATAACTGTAAACTTATAGATACACTGTAAATCAAATTATAGTGATTATAAGAAATATATAACTATTTTGGAGAAAACAATGTTAATTATCTTTGTTGTATCACATCGCAATGACAGGGTGATTGAAGCCTTAAAGCTGGACAGATTCAGGATTAACTATTTCTTGATAAGCATTAAATAAATTAAAGGGATTTCAATCATTAAAGACCACAAGAATTAAAGGGATCGTTACAAAGGCTATACTGATCTGGCAATTCTCAATTCAAAAACCTTTTAAAGGCTTATGAGTAATTTTTTATACAGCCCACGCAGGAAGATGTGAATATATTGTCATACTAGGCTATTTATCTATTCATCTATATCATCGCAACAGATCCCTTGCGGGGAAGGCAGAGAGTACAGATTCCCAGAGGTTCTTTCCTTACATACCTCTCTGGCTTCCTCCACTCTCATAGTTGGTTTCATACCCGCTCGCCGGTAACGCCGACTCTTGACTTGCCCTTCAGATAAGACACGGACTATTTGGTCATGATAAGATAGTCTAGGTCTTCCCCGGTACCTACATCCCTCCACTTTCGCATTGTATATCTATTTTGTCATTCTTTCATCCGACATTCTTCCTATATACCCGAACCAACGGAGCATACCTTTTCTCATCTTTACACCGATACTATCTTTCATACCTACACGCTTTCTTACTACGCTGTTGCGAATCGGTCGGTCAGCTTGACTCCGCACATCATCCGCAGAGCTCGCATTTATACTGCTGTTATTCTCCTTTTTACATACCCAGCTCTCACCCAGCGTTGGGACAAGCACTTCGTTATGTATGGACAGGTAAGCCTTTTGGCTTATGTGCCGGCTCCCAAGCAACTTTTCCATCGCACTTTCACCCTGTTTCCTACACTCATTCTTCACTCTATGTCAGCGGTGTATTTCCCATCCTTACTGAAACCACATCCAAGATATACAAACACATTTACTTGGAACCAAAATCCTTGTATTTGTTATGGTTTCTTCCCAAAACAAAATAAATCAAATTTAAGCCATTGTTTATGCAGTCGTCTTTCATAACTGTGATTAATTTTTGCAGATCAGTGACTATTGGTGCTATTAAAATTGCGTCATCTGTATATAATAGTTTACCACTAGACTCAATACTATACACCTTCATTAATCACTTTCAATCTTTGAAGACTTTTATCCAAATATATTATAAACAGTTTAGTGGACAACACGCAACCACACCTGATGAAATCGGTTTCAACGTCAAACTAGGGTGACATGTTACCACCCACCCGTACGCGTACCCTTGCTGTCCACATAGGCGGACTGGACGGCTCGCAACAGTGTGCCGTTCACGTTTACCTTACTCTGGTAAAATTTCCCAAAGTCTATTTCGCACAACTCTATCAAACACCTTCTCTAGTGATTAGACCGTAGGACTCCAATAACAGAGGTACCGGGTTCAAACCCAGGCACGCACCTCTGTCTTATCGAAAGCATGTGCGTATTAAAAAATAACTATCACTTGCTTAAATAGTGAAGGAAAACATCGTGAGGAAACCTGCATGTCTAAGAGTTTCTCGAAGGTGTCTGAAGTTTGCCAACGTGCATTGGGCCAGCGTGGTAGACTATGGCCTAAACCCTCTAAGTTTGAGAGGAGGCCCGTGCCCAACGGTGGAAATATTTCTTAAAAGGGCTTATATTATTATATATGTAATATATGACCATGGGATAGGAGTGGCACTTTTTCACGAGATAATTCATAATAATGTACGATTAGAATATGAACGTGTTCCAAATGTCTTTATTATTTTTGCAGACGCAGATGATGTTCATAATATCTTCTTTGGGTAGCTTGCAATAGTCAAGACTTACGATATTAACGGGAAAACGTTAAAACCTCATTTTTAATATATAATTAAGGCAAAAATAAATAAAACCAGTTTGAAAGTTAAGTTAAACTTTACCAATACGTCTAATTTTAGTTTTAGTACCTGACCCATATAGGTATATTACATACTTATATTTGTAACAGTAATAGATTTGAAATAAATAGGTATGCTTCGTAGCCGAATGAATAAACCCCAAAACACACATTTCTTCGACGTACAAGCAAGATTACACAATTAATACGATACTTTCAACTCCTCAAAGTCATATTGTCTGAACCACAACATTGTTCGTACTGTAACAGCACTGAGACTAAGATCTTTTCATAAACCGCCTTTGAATATAACATGCTTGTTAGGTCCTGTACATATTTGTACAATAGAACTTATAGTCGTGATCCCAAAAAGGTAAGCAGTTAGCAAAAATATATTGTAGTTTCGCCAAGACATCTATTTCGGTGTTACTCTTTAATGTAATATTAATAAGTGCTTAGAATTTGTTCTGCAGATAAACATGTTAAGAATTATTTTAAATCTCTGCCTGGTAAAATGAACTGCAAGTAAATGGAACTCACATTTATTTCACAGTCTTTAACCAATTTGATCTTTTTAAATCCTGTTTATTAACATATATGTATACTATCCGATACAGTACTGTCGTACAAAGTTTACAGTTTTTAACAATTTAATATATCGTTATTACGATTATTGACACCAGAGGCTAAACAATGGCTTGACCACATAAAATTTTGCTCCTAGGTCGTATTATGAAAAGTACATCGCCATACAATGATTATGATGATCTATCTATCTATCTATCTATCTATAACCTCACGCCAGATCCCTTGCGGGGTAGGCAGAGAGTACAGAGTTCCAACAGGTTCTTTTCTTACATACCTCTCTTGCTTCCTCGACTCTCATAGTTCGTCTCATACACGCTCGCCGGTTACGGAGACTCTTGACTTTTCCATCAGATAAGACTCGGTTTATTTGGTCGTGGTAAGATAGTCTAGGTCTTCCCCGGTACCTGCATCCTTCCACTTTCACATTGTATATCTGTTTTGTCATTCTTTCATCTGGCATTCTTTCTATATGCCCGAACCAACGGAGCATGCCCTTTCTCATCTTTACACCGATACTATCTTTCATACCTACTCGCTGTCTTACTATGCTGTTGCTAATGCGGTCGGTCAGCTTCACTCCGCACATCTTCCGCAGAGCTCGCATTTCTACCGTATTTATCCTACTTTCATTCTCCTTCTTACATACCCAGCTCTCGCTACCATATAACAGCGTTGGGACAAGAACTCCGTTATGTATGGCCAGCTGCGCCTTATGGCTTAAGTGCCGGCTCCCGAGTAGCTTTCCCATCTCACCATTCACTCTGTTCCCTGCACTCACTCTTCTCTCTCTGTCAGCGGTGTATTTCCCATCCTTACTGAAGGCGCATCCAAGATATACAAACTCATTCACTTGCTCCAGCACATCGTTACCAACCACAATGATTACGATTATTAAACAGTATTGTGAAAAGATGTCTATATTAACATGGCGTCCGTAACTGGCGAGCGTGTATGAGATGAACTATGAGAGTGGAGGAAGCCAGAGAGGTATTAAGGAAAGAACCTGTTGGAGCTCTGTACTCTCTGCCTACCCCGCAAGGGATCTGGCGTGATGATATAGATAGATAGATAATCTATATTACATACCTAATAAAATATGTACGTACGTCGGATAAAGCATTGTCTGCTAGCCTTTACATGTGAGAGAAGCTCTAAATTTCAACAGGGCGACATGCGATGACACCGTGAATTTCTTTTGTGCCCTGACAGTTTATTACGAGAACAAAGATATGACGTTGTTTGAACAGACCCGCTTTAGAATTTACTACGCTGATTACACATTACTCAAGATCTACTCCATTGTGACGGAGGTCTGTATTCCACTTCAATTTCTCAAAGTTATTACAATCTGCTATAATTTACCCGAAGACGAATCGAATTCATTAGTGGTTTGATAAAATCTTACTCTCTCGAATTTGATGAATCATCCGAAATTTGCAAGCGACGAAGCTCAAAAGCTGAGTAGTAGGGTACCTAGGAAAACCAGTAATTGGAAATTTTAATATCAAATTGATTACATTAAGAAGGAATCTATTGATGATTACCGAATATTCTAACGTAACATAAATCTTTCTAATTCTGTCTGCTAAATTCAGACTATTATATGACTTCGACTGTTTTAGTCTTCGATAGGTCTTCGCCCAGTGTTCATGGAATCCTTTAGTACAGTCATCCACTAAACGACATAATCATGATTCTCAAGTTTTCTTATCGACTTAAGTCGATATGAAAAGTTAATGTCGAAATTGTTTCCGTCCCTCCCAGCGGCCAAATTTGAGTGCTCAGTTGGTCGCCTGCCGTCGTGTAATACGTAATATTAAACCCGAAGGTGGGTCCATGTGAACGGGTGCGCCGCTTGCCCTAATTCAAGCAATGCTCGTTAATTATTTACTTAGATATATCTCGGACAAACTTCGGGCAGGGAAACTTTGAATACACTTACTTGTATTTATTATAAATAAGGTTCAAATACGTCAACGAAATTTAACGAGAATAAACATTTAAATTTAAATTTGCTAGGGTTGCGTGGTTAACAATATGTATTTTATTTTACACCGCCATTATTAAATCTGAATACGTTACACCTACGTATTAACGAAATTATTTTCATTGGTCAGAAATTAAAACAAACCCGAAAGCATAATGAAATTTCATTTCTTTTTTATTTGTATTTATGGTTTAGAATTGTAAAAGAGCGTGATTTTTAGCCACACTACAAATACAGACCTTAATAATATATTTAAATTGATATGTGTTTACCTACACAATATATTTCTTACTTACTAATCATTTGCACATGTGGTACAATACATATCGTACATACGGAGTATGAAGGAAAGCAAACGAAGCCTGACTCTACATTGCATCCCACATCTCGAAGTTGAGACGGTTCAAATAACACTTCCAGCTGATATCATCGTTAAGCTTTAACGCGTTCGTGAACACTCAGTTTATACTTAGTTTACGTTTAGTTTTATTACGCCTTGCAGCTTTCGTTACGAGCAAGCTGTGTCCCGTTATACTCCGGGTAAACCGAGTCCCGCCATGATCCGCGAATTGCCCCATCAACTGCTAATAGATAGTGTCGGAGTCATAACAATATAACAAACGGTGGGTAACTAACGACTGCTGTCATTCTCACACAGCGCAGCCGAATTGTGTGCCGGCCTAGAGAGAATTAATGAGCCCCGCCAGTCGCACGCGCCGACCGCCACCGTACACTGCTCGCCAACAAGCTCCCAAATTACTATTTATACAGAATAAATGGCCATAACATAGTTGTCCGTATTATTAACATGGTTGTTAAACACGTCGTAGGATTCATCTACGAATACTAACTATATAATGTAACGTGCAGAGTAAGGCTGACTGTGTTCGAAACAGCGTAGAAGAAAGCGTGTAAGTATGAAAGATAAGTGCCCGTGTAAAGTCGAAAACGATATGCTTCGTTGGTTGTTGTATACAAAAAGGATATCGGAAGAAAGAATGATGATGAAATAATGATATACGAAACAGGAAGGATGTAGGTGCCAAGGAAGACCTAGACTGTATTACCATGACCAAGTAGACCGTGCCTTATTTGAAGGGCAAATCAAGAGTCCCCGTAACCGGCGCGCGTATACAAACTATGAGAGTGGAGGAAGCCAGAGAGGTCTGTAGAATAAGAACCTGTTGGAACTCTGTACTCATTGCCTACCCCGTTACGGATTTTATGTCATCTGTAATCGCTAGCAACAGATGTCAGCTGTCATCGCTTCACAACTAAACACCTAAACGCACTCGAGCAATCATTAAAGGCATGGAGTATGTCTATGAAAAGATTAAAACGTTACTAAAATGAAAATAACGTTCGTCATTCCATAAACTGTGATTTTCAAATAATAGGATACGACATATTTTGAAAAGAATAAATAAGTTTACTTAAAAATCCCCTACCTACCAGCGTCACGCCTACATTCCCCCACTATTTGCGGCAGTGTCATTTGTAGATATTGTTCACCCAATTTTTAACAACCACGTTAGTTCCTATACAAAAGGGGACGAGCCTATTGCTATTATACCGTTCATTTTTCGATACAAAGTCTACACTTTGTCTGACCTAGGATTCTGACCAGGATCGCTGCGCGCATTATATGCCATTAGACCAATGATGACAGCCTTAAGAACTTTACTTACTTATACCGCAAAGTAACTGTGCTTACCTATACTAAAAGACTACACTTACTTAAATACAGATTATGAAGTCATGTATATTTTTAATTTTTTCGTCGTTACAAAATACCTTATAAAAAAGTTTAGATTAACTTTTGAAAAGGCTGTTTATTTCCCGAAACTTTACGATCCTATTCCCTAGGGACTAGTCAGAGACATTCAAAGTTTTATGTGTATCTCCAGCGCCTACGGTTTGGCAAAAAAATAACATAATAACTACCCTATTTTTAAGTAGGTCTATACTTCTCCTTATCTCTATATGCTCTACATTAACATTTTTACAATACCACTTCTTAAAACTGACCATGCATATGATGTTTATAAAAATAACACACCTTTACTTTATATATTAACAATAAACCTTCATGTTTTAAATTATAGGACTTTATAAGATTTAAATAATGAAAATTTGTCGGCTCACAGTCATAAGTACGAACGGTTTATGTAAAATGCAATGACAGCTTACACCTGAATGTAATACCTTTATTACCTAGCTCCTAACTTTTAGGAGCAATTTCGTCTGCCAATAATAATACTATAACTAAGTCGTAGTTCAATATAGTAACAAAGATTTGTTCCCTTATAAGTGGGTAATATACCAAAATAGTAGATAAAATCAGAAAGTTACAGCAAAATTTGTTGCCTGCGTGCCAACCACAGCGATATTCATTTCACCTTATCACATTCAGTCTACATTTTAATAAGGGCTGAACCCAATGTCGAAAGACAGCCAGCCTTCAAACTGTTCTCATTTTATAAAAACTCTTTCAATATACTAACCCACACTCAGTATTCGTGGTGGAATATCATATCGATTTGTGAAGAAAGCCCTGGAGTGGGACAGTACGGGCTGATTTATTTAATCTCTATGTTGACAAGGGTCCATTCCAAGATGCATATGTAGCCAAATGATTAGCTATCCGTGAATATTTTCTGCTTTTAAAATACTATGGTTTCATTTTTTTTTATCTTAGCGTATTTTCGTAGTATCAAAAGAAATGTGTAGATAGTGTAGGATTCCGCATATACAAAGGGAAAACGGAACAATTAAATAAATAAATAAAAAAGTTTATTTCTCACCACTAAAAGTATTGTACAACAAACATTACATATTTAGGTATTCACAGTATAAACAGATAACATTAATTCTATATTATATCTAACACAATAACGGTGTGTGTGGTGGTTATGGAGAATTAAACAAAGATTTTTGACCCTATCCCCTGAACTAGGCGAAAGCCTGTATCTCAGGAGATAGTGCTCAGCGATGTGCGAAAGAGACTTTGGGACATTTTGCCAGAGTATGGTATAGATGGCACTCTGTTGCGAGCCGTCCAGTCCATTTATGTGGACTGCAAGGCATGCGTACGGGTGGGTGGTAACAGGTCACCCTGGTTTGACGTTAAAATCGGCGTCAAGCAGGGTTGCGTGTTGTCCGCTAGACTGTTTATAATATATCTGGACAAAAGTCTTCAAAGACTGAAAGCGATGTACACCTTCAGGTGTACAAATGGGTGACTTAGTGGTAAACCATCTACTTTATGCAGATGACGCGGTTTTAATAGCGCCAACAGCCACTGATCTGCAAACACTAGTCACAGTTATGAAAGACGACTGCATGATCAATGGCTTACACTTGAATGTGAAGAAAACCAAGATTATGGTTTTTGAAAGGGAAGAAACCAGAACGAATGTAAGGATTGTGGTTGGTAACGATGTGCTGGAGCAAGTGAATGAGTTTGTATATCTTGGATGCGCCTTCAGTAAGGATGGGAAATACACCGCTGATATAGAGAGAAGAGTGAGTGCAGGGAACAGAGTGAATGGTGCGATGGGAAAGCTACTCGGGAGCCGGCACTTAAGCCATAAGGCGCAGCTGGCCATACATAACGGAGTTCTTGTCCCAACGCTGTTATATGGTAGCGAGAGCTGGGTATGTAAGAAGGAGAATGAAAGTAGGATAAATGCGGTAGAAATGCGAGCTCTGCGGAAGATTTGCGGAGTGAAGCTGACCGACCGTATTAGCAACAGCATAGTAAGACAGCGAGTAGGTATGAAAGATAGTATCGGTGTAAAGATGAGAAAGGGCATGCTCCGTTGGTACGGGCATATAGAAAGAATGCCAGAGGAAAGAATGACAAAACAGATATACAATGTGAAAGTGGAAGGATGCAGGTACCGGGGAAGACCTAGACTATCTTACCACGACCAAATAAACCGAGTCTTATCTGATGGAAAAGTCAAGAGTCTCCGTAACCGGCGAGCGTGTATGAGACGAACTATGAGAGTCGACGAAGCCAGAGAAGTATGTAAGGAAAGAACCTGTTGGAACTCTGTACTCTCTGCCTACCCCGCAAGGGATCTGGCGTGAGGTTATAGATAGATAGATAGATAGTGCTCAGCCATGAACATTATATATCTGTGTTAGCTCCTTGATTTCTTTGTGTATCACTGTTATGTATATGTTTAGCAATTTCAAGATTAGATCAGATTTATACTTTTTTCTTTGTGTGTATGGGTGTGTCTTTGTGTGTGTGTGTGTGTGTGTGTGTGTGTGTGTGTGTGGTGTATATGTGCGTCTGTGCATGTGGGTGTGTGAGTGTGTGTGTGTGTGTGTGTGTTTGTGTAATATTTTATTTGTATGTATGAGAATAGAATTTGTCAAAGCATATTACACATTTAACGTCATCAGGTTTTCAGTATTTTCGTAATCTAGTTGTAATAGCCACTTTTTAGTCTTAGTTTTAGCTTCATGTCTACTTAACTGTATAATATTAAGTTTCTGATTTATTTTATCATACAAGTGTGAACTCATAACATAGTTTTGCCTTTTTGCAAAAGTTGTCCTATGGGAGGTGCCTGGACATACAAACGTGTATTTCCGCGTATCAGTGTTAGGTGGGAAAGAAGTTCCAACGACGCACATTCTCTTAGCGTTTTGAACAAATAAATCATACTTCTTGTCCTAGCCACTATTTTACTTATTTGTTTATCCCACCTAAGCTTTCCATCAATTTGCTCTCCTAAGTGACTTACGGTCTTTGCAGATGTTAAAGCCTGGCAGTCGCAACTCGGTATTCCGTTTCCACAAGTATGTGCAATTATGGAAAAAAATTGAGGTGGTGTAGTATTTTTTCCTATTGAGAACGAAATATAGCTAGTCTTATTTATATTTAGTGTAAGAAGGTTAGAATTAAACCACTGAAGTACTTGTTCAAGGCTCAGCTTTTTCTTTTACAATATCCCAGCTAGCACCGTGTATCACAATAGCTGTGTCATCGTCATAAGCGTATATAGACACATTGGGTTTATGTATTCTGCAAAGGTCATTTATGTAAATTTTAAACAACGTTGGGCCCAAAACACTGTCCTGTTGGACGCCATAGGTAATCTCATGTTCGTCACTAACATCAGAATCAATTTTTACTTGTTGTGTCCTATTTGTTAAATAATCCTTAAAAAACAGTAAGGGTAGACCCCTAATGCCTATATTTTCCAGCTTTGTTATCAGGATAGGGACAGAGACTGTGACAAAGGCTTTGGCTATATCCAAGAAGATACAGAGACATTAGTTTTTTTAATCTAATTATCTTGCAACAAACTGTGTTAGATCTATTACGGTATCCTCAGTAGATACTTCACTTCGAAATCCGTATTGGTTATTAGAAATTATGTTGAATTTATCTAAGTATTTTTTCAGCCTTAAGTTAACAATTTTTTCTAGTATCTTTGAAAGTGCGGATAACACTGATATTGGCCTATAGTTAGCTACACATTTTCTGTCCCCTGCCTTGTGAATAGGATGAATCATGGCTTTTTTTAAAAGCCTGGGGAAATACTCCTGTTCGTATCGATTGATTGCATATATGTGTTATGGAGGGAATCGAGACATGGCGACATTGTTTTATTATATTGGTTGATATTTTATCCCATCCTGTTGCACAACCACTACGTAATATTAAGTAAGTATTACTGATTCCACCTCTATAGCGTTTGTCTCTAAAAGCAAAAAGGAATTTACTGGCGGATTTGAATTACTTTGTAATGAATGTATATTTTGATTAGCAGATGTTATTTTATAAGCCAGGTTTTTACCAACATCTGTAAAAAATGAACAAACTTGATTAACAGCAAGGTGAGGATTGGCACAGGAATTTAACAAATCTGTAGACGGAGTACGTATTTTTTTGGAATTGGTTATGTCTTTAATTACATTCCAAAGGGCCTTTGGATTACAGCCAGCGTTCTCAATTTCTTTTTTGTTATAATCATTTTTTGATTTGCGAAGAAGACGGTTACAAAAATTTCGATAGTGAGTATAAATTAACTTAAGTATCAAATTACCCGGGTTCCTTTTCGAATTTTTGTGTAGTTTGTTTCGGTTTGCTATACAACGCAATAGACCTGCAGTTATCCAAGGTTTTATATTCCGTTGTCTCCTAGAGACCTTGGTTGCATGTGTATGTTTGGCTATCACAGACGTTACAACATAATAAACTGGTCTGCAGATTCATTTGCGTTTTTTATTGTTAGAATTTCTGAGAAGTTTGTTTCCTCAAGTTCTTTTTTGATTGCTTGGTGATCTATCCTTGTTTTAAAATTGCATTTTTTCTATAATTTTCTATACAAAGTATAATTGGCGCATGATCTGTAATATTAGTTTCTAATATTAAGCATTTAGCCATTGACTTTGACTTTAACAAAATATGATCCAAGCAATTATTCAGCCTAGTTGGTAATAGGTGGGCTGCGTTAATTCACCCGTGCATTGGATTTAATATGAAATAATCATTGCTTTTATCATCTATAGTATCTGTTTTGATATTTATATTGATGTCTCCTATGAGAGCAATACTGTTAAAGCCTGAAAATTTAGAATAAGTATTTTCTAGACTGTTTAAGAAATTATCATAATGTTCTCTATTTCTATAGGATGGTGAGCGATACACAGCTACAACAGCTAATTTCTGATCCACATAACAGACTAAACAGTTTGCACCAACAAAGTCTGGCTCACATATCTTACAATTTAAATTAATGCCAGAATATACAATTATGCCATCATTCTGATTGCATGTACGTTACCATCCAGAATAGGTATAAAACTAGCTTTGCTAAGCCAACATTCTGTCAAAATTATTATATTACATTTGGTTGTAATTGTAGATAACAATACTATGAGATCATCGAAATGGTTGTTTATACTTCTTATATTTAAATGTAGGATATTTATTAATTTATCATGATTGAATAAATTTATTTTGCGATCCTCTGGTAAGCATGTTTTGGAAGTAGCCCTTTTAAGATTAGCCAATTCTTAATTTTTTGCTGTTATATTATCCATTTTTACGTAATATGTAGTGGTCAAAAACTGGTATCAATATATGATATAAGGAAATATTTTTAATATGTACGTTTGCGTTGATGACGAAGGTTTTTATATTGTGTGTATGGGATTGTGTATAATATGTGTGTATGTCGTACGTGTGTATATATGTATATGTGTGATAAATAGAGTGTTGTAATAAAGTATCATACAAGTATGTACAAAAGTCTCTTACATAGTGGTGTCTAGGTATAAAGGGACAATAGCGCATGCAACAACATAATTTTTGTAACCATAAATCTAAGAAAGTTAATGTATTAAAGTAGTAATTACTAACGATTAGTGCGAGTCATATACTCGTATCCAGATAAGTTAAACATTTTTCAGACGAGATAATGATTTCTTTACGTAGAAATATGTTACCATTTGTAGACCAGCAAAATTTGTATCCGTTCTTTTTTGCAAATTCTCGAGAGAGATAGAATAATCTCTTCAAACTGGCTGGTAAAAAATCCGCAACATATATAGGTTTACGTGGTGCAGGCATACCAGTCAATACGGTGTTCAGCTTTCCTTCGTTGTTTTTGGCGTTACTGTTGTATTTTCGGACGGCGGTTAAAATTTCCTGTTTAGTTTTTACCGTCTTAAATTCCGCAACAATTGGACGCGTAATGCTGGGTTTGCCTGGGAGACGATATATATCCCGTATCTCTAATAGTAAGTCAGAAAATCCAACAACACTAGCAATATTATTCACTGTTTTTGTTAAACTTTCAATATCTTTTTCCTCTTTTGCTGGAATGTTTCTCACTTCTATACTGGATGATCGCGACTTCAATTGAATATGGTTTAATTTTCTTTCAAGATTTTCTATGTATATTTTCTGTTCTTGCCGTTCTTTTTGCAAAAATATAACATCTTTTTTTAGGTCTTCATATTGCTGGTTGACAAAGTTTATAGATTTTTCGATTTCGGAATTAGATCTCTTTATATCCTCATTTTGTCAATTACAATCCTTCTGCGTCTACTCGTATCTGCCACATACGTTTTTCTCGCTAATTGGTAATATCAGGATGGTAGCATACCTTGGTAGGTAGGAATGGTATCCTAGAGGAAGTACGAGGGAATGCACTTTTCCTTCGTTCGCGTTCTTTAAAAAGAACTTTTTCATACGATGACCAAGCAAAAAAGCCCTAAGATTTTTATTTTTATATGCCTAGAATATCTCTTAAATTTCATTGATTTTTGTGTGTGTGAATGATCTACGCTGTTGGCCGCGGGGCCTTTACAGCTTCACCGGAAAAGAGGGCAAGCGTGTAACCACTACTGGAAAGGCAAGAAGGCAACTAGCTCAAGGGCGCCTCAAGGAGGAACGACCTCGGTTTGGGCAGTCGCTATGGGGGAGGGCGTATACTAGGTGTCTCGCCGTGGTGCTCTGCGCCGACCGCCGGATTCTTCGACCTCGCTGGCTAGGTCGGTGTCTGATTCTGTATGCGGTATCTGTATCCGAAAGAAGGGATGTAAGGGCATCGGGAGGGTCGGAGAGAACATGCCGCGGACGGCGGTAGCGCCTGATAGGAGGGGAGTTAGGTTCGTAGTTGGCGGCGGCTACGGATTGGACGCGTTCGCGAAATATCGGGTTGTCGCCTTTTTAATAAAGACGCGAAAAGGTTCGAGGCCGAGATCGGAATGGAGATCGACAGTCCGTATGCACCACGAGGCTCCGACGGCTTTGCGAAGGAAACGAGATAAAACCGTTTGGAGTCTATCGATGTGAGAGCGGGTGGTGTGCCCGAATACAAACACCCAACACAGTCATTAACAATTTCAGTATTATTGGATTTTATAAGCTTACACTTCAGAGCATGAAAAGATTGACAGCAGCGTGACGTTAGCGACTTGATCTTGTCACACTACAAATTTACTAAATAAACATGAACGTGACAGCACGGCTACTCGCTAACGTCACGCTGACATCATTTTATTGGTGCAAAGCCCCCTGAGGACTAAGCATAAACCATTTGACATTATCACAACGTTATCGAGAAAGCGTGCTGTCACCTTTTTTATTTAGTAAATATTTTATTGTGAAAAGGATCGCAAATCAACTCAACAGCGTTACGCTAACGTACGTATAAAAACTTTCGTATATACACTTTCGGTTCCAACTGTACCAGAATACCCGCTGTCATTGAGGAATATTACAACATCATAGAGCAGATCCATAAAAATCTTAGCTATTTTATAGAGAAACACGTTTCAGTAGCTGAGTAAGTTATACCTCTTTATCCGACAAAACCCCAGGAAAAGCCAACAGCCACCCAAATCTCCTCCTGTATTTCGTTTCTGAAATACGTAAAAAGGTAGATCTAAAACTTTCGTTGTACTTTCGTTGTCGTGAAATAAAGTTGATATCGGATTAGTTAGATGTGGATGTATGAATACAATTTACAATAAAATACACAAAGCTATGATTTGCTAAGGTAGCGTTACCACTATGCAGCGTTATATATTTGTAAATATATGTGGAATGAGGACTTTTTGGTAGGTTCTGAATGAAGACATTTTGCCAGATGATTTACTTTTAAAATTGTACACATTTGAATTTAGAGAGACAGAGATATGTTAAGAAGACGTATGTCAAGGGGTATGATTCACGATTTAAAAGACGATGAATGAAGATGTTATAATATGTTGTTTAATGATTTAAGATGGATTTAAGATTATAATATAAAATACATCAAGAAGAAGACTTTATTCATTTTCTGCGAAGACTCCCGCGACGACCCTCAGCTCCTCCCATCTCTCTACATATTGCATGTTCCATATATCACCTCTATCACTCTTAATTCAAATATTTACATCTTAAAAGGAAATCATCTGGCAAACAGTTTACATTCAGAACCTACCAAAAAGTCCTCATTCCACAAATATTGAGTTAACGGCACGCGAGAGCTATGTTACGGTTTAAGTATTTTTATAGTCGTATCACCTTACTGCTTCATATTTTTTTGTGAAAACAACTCATACATAAAAATAATCAAAATGAACCATTTCCATCCAGCTCCGCTTATAAGGTTGACGTCCGGTCTACGTGTCGGACCCGTTTCGCTAAAACGCTGGGGTGTAGTGCTTTTTCATACTACCTAGCTGATGATGTATTAAAATTAAATGTAAAAAAATTATACAAGCACTTCAACACTTCAATGTACCGATAGTCAATGCAGCATCGCAGGAAAGATCTAAGAACCGCCTAAGTCTCTATCGAATCGAAGGCTTTCTCATAGTCCACAAACGCCAAGCATAGGTAGCTCGGTCTTCTGTATATTCTGCCGTAGCGTATGTATGTGGTCTATGGTACTAAAGCCTTTCCGGAATCCGGCTTGTTCAGGAGGCTGGAAGTCATTACACCTGCGTTCGAGACGATTCGTGATGACTCTCGAAAAGAACTTATAAACATGGCTCAGCTGTGTGATGGGCCTATAATTCTTCAATAAAGTGTTATCCCATGTATGAATTGTTAATATTTATGTGTCATATCAGCTAAATATTGTCTCTTGTGCTGTAATAAATTTCTTTCTTTCATTTAAGCGCATTTGAATAATGCAAGTTTGCAGTTGAATGTGGTTCTAATGCATTGTTTTCACACAAAAGCATGTATCTATACATACCGTATATTGCGACAGTCTATATCTTAATTTGCATAAACCGCTGAATTATATTTAGTCTACTCGCGCAGAAGTGAGCAGAGAAATGGGCATGAAATAGGCCAATGCGGGAATGTAATCAGCGGTCTCTACCACTGTTTACATTTTATTTCCCTGCCTTGCAGGGGACAAGAAAATAATCAGAGTGACGATGTGACATTAACATGCTCCCACGGTTATAATAATATACTCAATATCTAAAATAAGCGGGAAGTCATGTAATCTCGGCATCGGTACCTTACGAAGAATGTTTTACGCTCGCATTTTAGCTCATGACTGTCGGTTTCCACTCTCATGTTTTTAGTTTAAGTTATAAGTAAAACCTAATTAACAACCTTAACGTAAATTATTAATATATATTTTAATATTTAATGAAGATTTTAAGTTTCAATTTTCTATATCTATCTTTTCTAGTAATTAAAAATGTATCTCATAAATCTAATATTTTGCTCGCGCTTGCATATGCATCAATCATGAAAAAGGCGAGTGATCTTAATATTTAAAGTTTTAATGTACCCTTAAATTTATTTTTGAAGAACAATTTGTCTGTTTTTATTTCATGATCTTAGTTGAATTCAAGACAGAGTTAAAATAATAAATATCAAAGAGCGAACACTAAAATAGAAGCGTCCATTATAATTAACAAAGAATTATAAATTGAATTTGAAATTAAATAATTACCATCGCAAAATATTTTTCCATCTATCTATCTATCTATATCATCACGCCAGCTCCCTCGCAGGGTAGGCAGAGAGTACAGAGTTCCAACAGGTTATTTCCTTACATACCTCTCTGGCTTCCTCCACTCTCATAGTTCGTCTCATACACACTCGCCGGTTACGAAGACTCTTGACTTGCCCTTCAGCTAAGACACTGTCTATTTGGTCATGGTAAGATAGTCTAGGTCTTCCCCGGCACCTACATCCTTCCACTTTCGCATTGTATATCTGTTTTGTCATTATTTCTTCTGGCATCCTTTCTATATGCCGAACCAACGGAGCATACCCTTTCTCATCTTTACACCGATACTATCTTTCATACCTACTCGCTTTCTTACTACGCTGTTGCGAATACGGTCGGTCAGCGTGACTCCGCACATCTTCCGCAGAGATCGCATTTTGACCGCATTTATCCTGCTTTCGTTCTCCTTCTTACATACCCAACTCTCACTGCCATATAACAGCGTTGGGACAAGCACTCCGTTATGCATGGCCAGCTGCGCCTTTTGGCTTAAGTGCCGGCTCCCAAGTAGCCTTCCCATCGCACCATTCACTCTATTACCTGCATTCACTCTTCTCTCTATATCAGCGGTGTATTTCCCATCCTTACTGAAGGCGCATCCAAGATATACAAACTCATTCACTTGCTCCAGCACATCGTTACCAACCACAATCCAATACAAATAATAACATATTTATAGTTGTCTTTTTATGTTTTGATTCGATGTTATGACATCGAATCAAAACATAACAAAGACCAGGTTAAAAAATAAAAATCGACGATTAATATGTTATGACATAACATGTCTAACACGTTCGTAGTACGATCGATGCCGAAAATTGTATTTATTAGCGAACTTAACGAAATTTACGGATTGCCTTAGTTTGGTGAGTGCAATTATTAGTAATGAAGGCATTGAGTCAGTTTACTTATTAGGTGACTTCAATGCACATCCAAATGAGTTATTTTACAATGAACTAATAGGTTTTTGTAGCGAAGTAGACTGGACTTGTGTTGACGTTGACATGATGGGACTATCTTCGGCCACTTATACTTATATCAGTAAAGCTAATGGTGCCAGACGCTGGCTTGATCACTGTCTAACAACCGAATCTGCCTTACCGACTGTGGTAAATGCTTATGTAAAATATGACGTCATGTGGTCGGATCATTTTCCTTTGATAATTGAGTGTAAACTGGATATGATTAAACCTAAGATACGATGTAATAATGTTAAAGGTGGTATGAATAATCCAGTGCATTGGGGTAACAGAAATCCTAACCAAATTGACATGTATAGTAAATTATGTAATAATAAATTGAGACATTTAAATTTTCCAAATAAATTATGCCGTTGTTCAGACCATGGATGTAATGAATCCGATCATAGATTTATTTATATATTGATAATATTTATAATAACATAACGAATATACTGTGCCAAGCAGCAACTGACACTCACTCTATACGGCGTGGGGAGAGAAGAAAGCCGGTAATTGGGTGGAATGAGCATGTAAGTGACAGTCACAGGGAGGCAAGGTATAAATTTCAACAATGGATTTTACAAGGTAAACCAAGGTCGGGTTATGTCTGGAGTGAGATGAATGAAAGTCGGAAATTGTTTAAATCACGATTGCGGTGGTGTCAAAAGAACAGTGAACAACTAAAAATGAATGAACTGGCCTTACTTTATGATAAACACGACTTTCGTAATTTTTGAAAGGCTACCAGTAAGTTGAGTAGTAAGCCGAGCCAACCTGTGAGCGTCAACAGTATAAATAATCATAAATGTATAGCTGACATGTTCAAAGAACAATTTGCCGTTAAATCGATATTGGGACCATCACGGTTGGTTTGTGAAGGGGTTTCACTAGAGTATGAGCTAAAAGTCCGATTCTCAGCGAAAGATGTTAGGAACGTCATTCAACCTATGACGCGTGGTAGGTCTCCTGGCCATGATGGACTGAGTGTGGAGCATCTTAGACTTAGACACGCTGGTGTTCATTTGCCAGGAGTGCTTGCCATGTTTTACACTTTGTGTATTGGGCACTCATACCTACCGGTGGAAATAATGAAGACTGTGGTGCCAATAGCGAAGAACAGGACTGGGGATATCTGTGATAAAAACAATTACAGACCGATATCACTGGCTACTATACTGGCGAAGGTGCTTGATGGTTTGCTCAGCACACATCTAGATAAACATCTTGAAATTCATGATAACCAATTCGGCTTCAGATCAGGGTTGTCTACAGAAACAGCTATATTGTGTTTAAAGCAAACTGTCAAGTACTACACTGAACGAGATACCCCCGTTTATGCCTGCTTCCTCGATTTGTCGAAGGCGTTTGACTTGGTCTGCTACGATATCCTGTGGCAAAAGCTTAGTAGAACGTCGGTGCCAAAAGAACTTATTCAGATCTTTAAGTATTGGTATCAGAACCAGGTCAACGTCGTAAGATGGTCGAATGAGTTTTCAGAGACCTACAGCTTGGAGTGCGGAGTACGGCAGGGAGGGGTGACATCGCTCAAGCTCTTCAACCTGTATGTGAACGCTCTGATTGAGGAGCTCAGCAGTGCTCGTGTCGGCTGCCATATTGACGGCATATCCCATAATAATATCAGTTATCCGGACGACATGGTGTTGCTAAGTGCGTCAGTCTGTGGCTTGTCAAAACTGCTTGGCATATGTGAAAAATATACGCTCAGCCATGGCCTAATATATAACACTAAGAAAAGTGAATGCATGGTCTTTCGGGCCGGAGGGAAATGCCCAGATTATATACCAGCCATCAGACTCAACGATACCCCACTTAATAGGGTTGAACAATTTAAATATCTTGGGCTTATCGTGACCTCAGGCTTGAAGGACGATGCAGATATAGAGAGAGAGCACAGGGCGTTGTCTATACGAGCTTACATGATCTCCCGAAGGTTTGCTCGCTGTTCGAGGGGTGTTAAAATTACACTTTTTAGAGCTTTTTGTACGTCCTTCTACACGAGCTGCCTTTGGGCGTATTACACACAGAGGCAGTACAACGCTCTGCGCATACAATATAATACTGCGTCTAGAGTGCTGATGGGACTGCCCCGGTTCTGCAGCGCGTCAGGAATGTTTGCCGAGGCGAGAGTTGATTGCTTTTTCGCCACTATGCGGAAACGGTGCGCATCCCTGGTGCGGAGGGTTCGGGGCAGTTCCAACAGCATCCTAAGGGCCATGGCTGATAGACTCAACTGTCAGGACATGAATCATTGCTGTATGCTTCATGTACAGACTTGATTTGTGTGACTTATTACGTTTTGTTGTTGTTAATGTTTCTTTACTAACCCTAATATTAAGACTAAATGTTTTACTAACACGTGACTCCAGTTGGTTGAAATAAAGAATTTATTATTATTATGTATCTCGCTGAGATTCACGGGCTTTACCCGGACCTTTGAAAGGCTTGCATGGGGACATGGGTCCAACACGTAGAGGCCCTTTGCGAGAAGTTAATGTTATGTAAGCCACCTGCTGAGATCACTTGCTGAAAATGAAGAAATATAACCAGCGAACTGACCCCGGCAGGTGCAAGGACTATTGTAAATTATGGAAAGAAAACAAGGGCTATGTAAATGAGGTTTGATGGACAAAAGCTGGACTATTTCAAAGGGGACGGACACCAGCCATAATTAGTGATACCTAATTACCCGTGGCCGGCGGTGACTCGCCGCTTACTAGATGGGCCCTCAAACGGTCGTCCTAGGACAACTGAGGGCAACACCGGTGTGAGCGGCTCAGGGGTGTAGAGAGGTGTGCTGCGCTTTCTCCGAGGTTACTCGCGGCGTTATGCCCTTTAACACTTCCACCCCTGGAGTACATCGACGTAGGAACGCATTATCTTCCTACGTCGATATAGCTCTCACGGCTCCTCTCTGGGCGGCCAATTAAGGCTAGCTAGATCCGAGAGCCCTGCGGGCACCCTTCGGTTTCCACTCGACCGACGAAGACACGCCGAGTTGGGGGCCCTGACCGACTCTCTGAAGCACTTGAGTCCGTGGTGTCGTTACTCACCAACAGCTCACCACAAGCTGCCCTGCGGGCTTATTATTATTCTAGTAAATATGGATTTAATAAATAAATAAAAATAAAATAAAACAAAAATTGTTTATTTCAGACATCCATTCAGTCCATATAAGTATAAACACAGAAAATTATTACATGTTAAAATTGATACAAAAAAATAAAAATAAAATATATACACAAAAAAAAGAAAAAAAAAATATAAATAATGATTTAAATTAAAAATATAATGAAATAGAATAATAATACAAAATAATGAATAATGAAACAATCAAATTATTATTATTATTATTTCCCTTTTAAATTACCCTTCGGACCAGGGTCTTCCAGAGAGGGGATGAGAATCGGTCCGCAACAGTCCTCAGGATGCCGTTGTGACCGCCACGCACTCGGTTTATCAGGCACACAATTTTCTTCCGAATGATGGCATGAAAACCATCAGTGCCATAATGCGCAAACATCCCCGATGCACTACAAAAACGAGGCAGCCCCAACATCATCCTAAAGATGTTGTTATATTGTACCTGTAGATCCTCCAGCGCCCTTTTGGTGTAACTGACCCACAGACTCCCCGTATAGAAATTCGGACAATACGCTTTAAAGAGCGTGATCTTAACTTGATCAGTACAACGGGAGAGTCTGCGAGCCAGCATGTTCCCTCTGACCGCTAGAGCCCTACGAGAGAGCCCATTGAGAGGTAGCGTAGCTCCCTCTCAATGTCTACATCGTCCCTAAGGCCGTCGGTTATAAAATGCCCCAAATATTTAAATTTCGTAACACGATTAATATTTAATCCATTTAGGGTGATATTATATAAATAATCAGCGCATACACCGGCGGCCTTAAAGACCATATATTCGCTTTTTCTTACATTGTATATGAGTCCATGCACATTCGCATAGGCCTCGCAACGTCGTAGCAACTCTCTAAGACCCCCCATCGTTGGGCTCAGCAGCACCATGTCGTCCGCGTAGCTAATGTTGTTAATGCTAACGCCATCTATTCGACAACCGACAGTCTTGCTGCTCAGCTCGACGATGAGGTCGTTTATATATATGTTGATCAGCTTGGGCGACGTTAGCCCCCCCTGTCTCACTCCGCTATCCAACCTATACATTTCAGAGAGTGTGCAATTCCACCTCACAAAGTTTGATTGATTGGCATACCAATATTTAAACAACTTAAGAACTTCTACCGGTATACCCCTATCTCTCAACTTTCTCCAGAGCACGTCGTATGATACGAGATCAAACGCCTTGGAGAGGTCAAGAAAACAGGCGTACATCGGCGTTTTGCGGTCTGTATAATATTGTACAGTATGCTTGAGACTTATGATTGCGCTTTCGGTAGATAGTCCGGGTCTAAACCCAAACTGAGCGTCATGAAGATTCTAATACTTGTCTTATAAAGAAGCAAGCATACTGTCCAGTATTGAGTTCTTAGATTTACGCGAATATTACACATTAAATAAAACTATTTTACGGATTTTATCGCGGTTTATTTTTTTTTTATTTTTAGTTCCCGACGTTTCGAGTGCTTTGCAGCACCCATGGTCACGGGAGGGACTGAGGTGTTAGACGTCCAATAGGCATAGTTGTTCCGGGGTACCCTCAAACTTCTCAATTATTTTTGTTGTTGTTGGTCCGATCTACGCAGAATGAGCTCACGGTGTCTTGAGGTCTTGCAGTGTTATGCTTGGTTTAGGATTTGATTATATTAATTACCGGATCCCAAGAAGGTGGAAGCACCCAGCCATCTTCTCTATTGAAATTAGGATGTTTTTTAATTTCAATAGCCTCGCGAACCATCCTTGGTAGGAATCGGTGTTCTTTCACGAGGATTTGTGGTCTATCAAATCTGATGTTATGGCGGGTGCGGTCAAGGACATGTTCACAGACTGCAGACTTCTTTGAGCGACGGTGTTTTAGGTCAGCTATGTGTTCTTTAACCCGAGTTTTTACCGGTCTTTTTGTTTGTCCTATATAAGAGAGACCACATTCACAATCAAGCTTGTAAACTCCTGCATCTTGTAGAGGGATCTGACACTTGACAGATGGTAAAAATTGACTGATCTTCTTCGGCGGCTTATAAAATGTTTTAATCGAAGCACGCTTCAAGATGTAGCCAATCTTGTCCGTGACTCCTCTCATGTAAGGTAGTACAGCAGGGAGACGCTCAACTGTGGCTGGTTTCACTCGGTCACTGTGACGTTGGCGTGGGACTCGAAGCTTATTGTCGTGCAGGACTTGCTTGACATGTTGAAGCTCGGCAGCCAGATGTTTCTTGTCACAGATCCCTTGTGCTCTCTGAAACAAAGATTTACTCACGGTAGCTAACTGTGTTGGATGGTGGTGAGATTCACCGTTTAAGTACTAGGTAGAATCAGAAATGAGACTATCCGGCATAGAACCAAAGTCTAGCTCTGAATATCAGTCATAGCTCTGAATCCATCCATCCACATCCATCCACAAATCCATCTGAATCCACCAGTCCATTGCCACTGTAGCGTGCATCAGCACGCTACAGTGGCAATGGACTGGTCACATTTGCCGCAGAACGGACAACCGTTGGAGCAGATGAGTTTTGGGGTGAAGACAACGAACTGGCAAACGCAGTGTAGGATGCCCCCCCCGCGAGATGGAATGACGACATACCTCGGATAGCCGGCAGGAATTGGATGCATAAAGCCGAGGATCGGTCTCTGTGGCGCACATTGGCAGAGGCCTATGTCCAGCAGTGGGATAATTTGAGCTGATGATGATGATGATCGTAACGCGCCGCGATGCGAGTTTAATCGTTCATAGCGAACAAAAGCGGAAAACGACAACTATTTGAGTTTGTAACTGACACTATAAATACGCTGTCGTACCTACACGTATATAGTAATTCAGATATATGTAATGGAGTGGTAATTCTATCGTAGTTATATAGTAGTTCCATTATGTTGATGTCGTTCAAAGCGTAAATTACGTATGCTAATGAAGATATTTTAGTGAAATATTGCCATTTCGGAATACCTAGCTAGTAAAGTAATAATATTGCAAAACATTTTCTATACTATCATTGGAGCTAACATGATGTGTAATGTTGACTTTAATACTATGATTTTACTTTCAAATAAAGAAAGATTTTAGCATAAAATTGCAACCTACTCATCCCTCATTACATTCAACAAAAATACTTCGGCTGAAGGTGAGTGTATCACGCAAATCTTTACCTACCTGCGTAAAAAGATTTTAAGGTTAAAGGATCTAAAAGTTTATATATTTATCTTACCTAAAACTAATCCGTCGTCCAAAGACTGATTAAAATGAAATTGTTTTTGAAATACTAACTATTACTACTAACTATTTTTCGGAGTTAATCAGGGTTCATTTTCAGATTTTTAGATTTTTAATTTGCAGCACCCATGTGTTATATTCGCGTAAATCTAAGAACTAAATAAAATAATTTTGACAAATCTAATAGTGCTCAGGATTAGCTGTAGATTAGTTATTCATTTAATTAAAATTTTGTTGTTTTATTAATTCTGAATATTTCATTACCAACACTAGTTGACAGCCACGTCGTGACTTCACTTTTGGACATATCATAAAATTATATTCCCAACGCAATTGTCACCATGAACATTTACATGCAAATGAATGTATAACATCTACGTTTTATACAGAGGCCTTTGCCCAGTAGTGGGATACAAATGGCTCATTACAATAATAACTCTTATTTACAGACGGCTTAGTCCAGTGGCGGTGGAAGTCACTCCGGCTCAAATTTGCCATTCCGGTGAACGACTAGTTAATGAAGCAAATTCACTGTAACAATCATCTGAAACAACATATACTGAGCACGGGTTGTGTGTAATTTTTGGTAAAAAAAAGTTTTTTATAGGAATAGGTCCAAAAGGATAGCTTGGTCTAGTGCTTAGGTGGACCCGCCCAATGGATCGATTAGCCACGGGTTAGATCCCTGCACGATCTAAATGTTTGTGTTAGCCACAAATATTTGTATGGATCTGAATGTTTGTGTATGTCAATTTCATGTTTCTAAACTCACCCACGACACAAGAAATATTTCTAATGTGGAGCTACGGCTGAAAAAAAATGGGCTATCCGAATGAATAGTAGGTATCATTCAATCATTAAGTTATCATTGGCAATTCTTAGACTTTTATTTCGCAGCAACAATCAGCTACTTACATTTCATTAATTATATTGTGATTTGTTGTGCGATTATTGACACATCTGTGGGCTAAGCATGAACAGATTGACATTGGTGAGTTACTATCGATTCGATATACTATCACACATGAAATTTACTAAATACAGAAGAGTTTCACACTCACTACACACTTTCTCACCAGCGTAATGCTTACGTGAATATTTTAATGCTAAGCCCTCTGATTTAGTTGGCTAGCCATTCGCGACTGCCTCGTTGGTTTAATGTCAAAGCGTATCGCTTTGTGATCACGATGTCAAATCCTAGGTCGGACAAATGTAGTTTTTCATTAGAAAAACTACACTTGGAATTGTGCCCGGTATATGCCAATAGGCTCGCCCCTTATTACATGGGACCTAACATCGTCGACGAAACGTGGGTGTTCCCAGTACACCTCTGCCACCCCTGCTTGGATAATATAGGCGTGACGGTCAACCCTCTGATTTAATAAATAAGTCTATTTTCCGATGTCCATTTTGATAATCTGATATATTCGTAATGCTATAATAAGCAGCTAATATAGCTCACTGCTTTACTGAATCCTTTTAATATTGTATTATTTTATGTTGTGATACGTGTGATGAAGTTTTAAATACAATTTTCTTTTTCTTTTAGAAAACTTTTTCCCATTCATCCCTTATTGTGAGTGCGTATACAAACATAACATTCACATATAATATCAGCCTACACTGCCCACTGCTGGACAAAGGTCTTCTCTCACAAATCGAGGTGAGAGAGATTAGGTCATACTCCACCACGCGGACCCAGTGCGGATTGGCGGAGGCAGGTTTGTGGCCACCTGCTGTTGGAACTTATCAAGCCGCCTTTTAAGGCTTCCAACTCGGCTTAACGACTACCACAATAAGTGGTAGCTGGGACCAACGGCTTAACGTGCCTTCCGAAGCACGGAGACGCTCGAATATGAAAATGCCACAAATGGTCACCCATCTCGAGCCAACCGAGTCGAACGCTGCTTAACCTTGGTAATCGGCAAGAACACCGCGGTCGCACAGCGCTACGTGTGCCTCTTTGCACATTCACATACTCAGATCGTAACAAACATTTGTAGGTCACACAAACATTTTTACTGTAAGGGCATCGAACCTGCAACAACTTGATCCTATAAAACTCAGCCATCGTTAGATATTCAACTTTAAAGCAACGATTTTGAAGGAAATATAGAACTTTTGGTAAGTATAGTACATTTAATGACCACCCACATAAAAAAGGAAAATTAACTAACTATTATTTAGAACATGAAAAATAACTTAAGTCATAAAATAAAAATACTGGTAAAATGCTATGCGAGCCAGGTGTGCACCATAAACTTCCGTTTAAGAATAACCTCGTGAATAGATCCTTAAGATATTTTTTGGAAACCGTATTAAAGAATCTTAAATTGCATCTTATATCTAATCAGTCTGTTGTCGCATGATATGCTTTGATATATTTTTGTTTGACAACTGCTTTAAAAGCAATAACAAGAAGGTAGTTACAGCGTGAAACCCAGACTTAAGTGACGTTACTTAATAGCTTTGGTGTTTTAAGTGATACTTCATTATGATATATTATCATTATCATGTCATTTGAACAACGTATGACTTATTCACATAATAACAGAAACATTCCCTTTGATAATGGGACAAGTTACATTCTTAAAATGAAGTGAACTTTGCTCTCATAAAGCAATCCTTTAAGTCAGTTTACTTAAATTTGTCACAGTTTTAAAACAATCATATAACCACACAGTATTTATATCCCAATTAAAAATTTTCTTTCTCACATCTTCCACCCACAACTGGTATAAAACAGGAATAAATAAATCAAGTTTTTTAATGGATGACATAACGAATATACGAGCCAACATAAAACGTTTCGATGTATCTAGTGCGTGTTAAGTGATCGATTACGGGAAAAAGTGGGGTTAAGTACGAGTGACGAAGTACGAATGACGTCGTAGGATACGCCATCTTAACACTTGAGTTACACATCAATTTCAGTTCCGACTGTATTTATCGTGTCTGTATAGTGTTCAGGTCAGGTCTGAAAATACATATTTACGTTGGGGATGAAAAAAGGTACCTCCAGTGAACTACATATTTTAAAACACTATTTGCTTAATTCAACAAGTCCATACTGTCCCATAGCTAGATAAAGACCTTCTCTCAGAAATCGAGATGAGTGAGATTAGGTTATAGTCCACCAGGCGGACCAAGTAGGTAGAAGCAGGTTTGTGGCCACCTGCTATTAGATCAAGTCGCCCATAGATAGGGCTTTCATCTCGGCTTAGCGACTACAACATTAAGTGGTGACTGGTCCACTTAACGTACCTTCTGTAGCACGGAGACGCTTGAATATAAAAATGTCACACGCTCACCCATTCTGAGTCTGGAATTGTGCCCGGTATATGACAATAGGCTCGTCCCCTATTACATGGGACCTAACATCGTCGGCAAAAAGTGGGTGTATTCAGTACACCTCTACCACTCCCGCTTGGGGAAAAGAGGTGGGACGGTGTTTATAATGAGGATAATTGAAACTTTGAACCATGTCGGTCAGCTCTACCGAAGTTCTCTACATAAGAAATCTGCATTATCGCATATTCAAATCAACGTCATTATTTGCTTTGACAAAACGCAGCGCGTTACAAAAGCTTCGTAAAATGATCATGTAATAGTAATCCGCCACTGGACTACCATCAAACGATCGGAAGGGTTATTAGGAACAACCTCTTTAGCAAAACGATATTTTTCTGCCCTAAAAAAGAGATAGATGAAGGTATAAACTGCGTATATCACAGCTCAATTTTATAGTAAAGAAAGATTATAATAACTTCAACATTATGTATTTAATTGGGCATAGCGAATAAGGTCTTTCATCAATTTACCCATTGTCTGCATTGCCCAATATCCGCAATCCGCCATGCGAAAAATACGCTTTAGTCACAATATAAAAATCAGCTATCGACTTGAGCCCTTGTGTCGTCTCTGGCAGGAAAGTGTGGGATATGTTACGAGTAGCGGAGTACCATCTTTACACATGACTCACGCATGACACCGCACTGCAATTTCCGAACAAAATATAAGCTCGGTTTCCGCCGGTACATTATATCCTATCGTTTTATTGCTCCTCTCTAACTCAGTGTGTGCTTGAGAATCATAGAGGATCTAAATATCCTCTACAGAATTGAAAAATTCTTAGTAGAATAAAGATTTAGCAGGACGGGAAGGCAAGATTTTAAGAACAGATTACGTTGAAACTTGATATGGGGAGATATTACGGACCGATGACCTGATGAAGGTTGTGGGTGGAGAAGGCAGATGCGTACAGCATTAAGCCGGTCTTTGGGGGAGGCCTTTGACCTGTAGAGGACATCCAGCTGAAGATAGATAATCATTATAGAATCAGTACCAGTTTAAAAATAAACATCGTAATCCCTAAGTACGGGTGGGTTTTTGCGTGATTGAATACCAAACATCCAAACATTAAAACTTTGACATTTATAATATTAGTAGGATAGTAGTATGACTGAGTTCTTAAATATTTTCTTTATAAACCTTAGGCCTAAACCCTCTCAGTTTGAGAGGACGCCCGTGCCCAACGGTGAGACAGTTTCTTAACAGGGCTAATATTATTATTATTATATTATATGATTTCTTGCTACAGGAACTAGTTCACTGGTCTATTTTTTAATATGTTTCCTTTTAGCCTCCATGATTGGGCGTCCATACGGACATGATTTATAGCTTTAGCGCTCGCGCTATAAAGTGTACTACATCATTATGGCAATATTTAAGTTGCAGGAAAATATTTTTGATTTAAATATTACCTAATAGGCACAATTCTAGGTACAAGTTTAGTAAAATGTTGAATGCTGTATTCGACGCAACCATTATTCATAGTAAACAAGGATTTGTGTGCGTACGTATACGTCCGCATTAACTATCTCTCCGTCAACGAAAAAAATTACTAAGCAAGATACATCGCGCATATATCGTGAATCCAACGATAATCAAGTAAAATTTGGTGGTATATATCTGTAGTCTGAACAACTACCGCTAGTGCATCATGGTCTCGATGCAAAATTGTTATTAATGATGCATGATTATTCTGTAAGTGACGTTAGATAATTATTAAAGATTATCTTTTTTAAATGGGTATGTTCCGTTGCTTCGGGCATATAGAAATAATGTCAGAAGAAAGAATAACAAAACAGATAGATAATGCGAAAGTGGAATAATGCAGGTTCCGAGGAAGACCTAGACTATCTTACCATGACTAAATAATTCAGGAGTCTCCATAACCGGCGAGCGTGTATGAGACGAACTAGGAGAGTGGAGGTAGTCAGAGAGGTACGTAAGGAAAAAACCTGCTGGAACTATATACTGTCTGCCTACCCCGCAAGGGATCTGGCGTGATAATATAGACAGATAGATCTTTTTCGAATTTGTTTTATGCGAATGTCTGTACAAGCTAGATTTGCCAAACCTGTGGAACAAGGTCTACCGCTCCTTTCCTTTATCCAATAACCTTGACATATATTATGACATTTTCTTAAGAACGAAGATTCGTATTCCCTGTTAGAGCGCTTCAGAAAAAAAAATACGTTATTTCTCTATGAAATAAAAATAATAATATTTACTTTCCTACAAATTACATTTCTCGTTTTTCAATCAATTTGTGTTCAGTCTCGCCAGTACATTCGCCTGGAAATTCCGCGAAGATAAAGAAAAAACATTATATAAATATCCCCTTCAATACGATCCAGAATTTTGTCTCCTAATGCGTGCCATTGAATCTATAGTTACCTTTAGCTAACGTTAACAATACGATAATTACACTACTTGGCTGGTATAGAGTGCGTAATTACGCTATTTACCCGTGCCATTGAGTAAAGCTATTACCTCCCAATGCTATATAAATGCTGTAACGTGATTCTAATTGCCTTTTCGGTCAAGATTTCGGTATATAAAATAAAACTAAATCGGTGGTGGTAACCGGGACATAAGCTTACATTACATTTATTATACAAACTGTTGTTTTGTATTCTCGCGAAATTTATGGAATACATAAAAGAACATTTCACAAGAATTAAAGAACATTGGTAAGCGTAAGGTAGGACGGCCCCCAGCTAGATGGACCGACGACCTCAAAAAGGTCGCTGGGACAGACTGGATGCGGAAGGCGGAGGACCGTGTGCAATGGCGCGTGTTAGGAGAGGCCTATGTCCAGCAGTGGACTACGATAGGCTGATTGATTGATTGAAAGAACATTTCCTATCTATGTAAGTTATATGTATGTATGTATTATATCACATATCATCATATCATATATAAGTATCATTTTATTATCTAGAACTATTCCCTTTCTGTTGTACGCTTATTTCTATCCTTCTTTTAATGTTTTGTCAATGTCACTCAAAAGTTTGCTGTCAGAGAACTCAATTTTGAGTTCAGCTAGCCTTTGTACATTTTCTTTTGTTGTTGTTTTTAGTTTGTAACAGTATGTGTGTTTACAATAAGGAATTAAGAAAAAATACTGAATAATTTAACCCTTAAAACTGGCTATGTTTGTTTTTGTCCACAGTTTTATTAATACTCGTTTGACATTATCACAACAACTTTAGTTGAAGCGAAGAATACCCTACCATGTGGTAGATAGTATTGTATGCTCGGTCGGACTGCTTAGCTGTCACCACACACGTGAAGTGATAGGACAAGATTTTTATTAAATTTATCTATCTATCTATAACCTCACGCCAGATCCCTTGCGGGGTAGGCAGAGAGTACAGAGTTCCAACAGGTTCTTTCCTTACATACCTCTCTGGCTTCCTCGACTCTCATAGTTCGTCTCATACACGCTCGCCGGTTACGGAGACTCTTGACTTTTCCATCCATATTTAATTTATAATACATGAAATAAATACATTTTCTAGTGTCTCGTTTTTTTAGTCAATTTGTGTTCAGTCTCACCAGTTCAGTTCCTCCTGCAAATTCCGCGAGCAATCTTAAAGTTTTAAGTCACCTTGAGTCTGAGTAAATTAATATACGTCCATGTAGAAATTCACAAAAGAGATATGGATGTATTTAAATGCCGTTTTATTCCTTGTATGTACTTATTTGGAATATGTTACAGTTTATAATAAAGTTATTCATAAAATAAAACCAATGTTTACAAATTCTTACGCGGTTTATTTTGATTTTGTCCCAACGTTCCAAGTACTTTACAACATTAAGAAAAACAGTTAAGAAGTACGAACAATCTTTTAAATGTCACAATGTCAGTCTATCCTGATATCATGAGTACTGAAGCACTCGAAATGTCGTAAAACAAAAAAAGCAAAATAAATCGCTATAAAATTTGTAACAAATGCCTAGATTTTTTTATGTGCTGCCACTCCACAAGCGATTTGTCATGTAAGCGTTTTTGTGCTGCCAAGTTCTTTTAATAAATAATATTACACGTATTCCACGACTCTAATTCACGAATAGTATACGTGACGGTAAAAATATCCAATAAAGCTCCTAACCGCCAAGGTAACAAAATCGAAATATCGCCTGTAAAAGCTATTGTGACGCTCGTTATCTAACCATCACCTGTCACGCCTTAGAACGTTCAATTCCTTTTTACCGAAGAATTGATATAGATACAGGCGGAAGGTTTTTCTATAATAATACATCATTAAGATTAAAATGTATCTTCAGAGATAAAGGTAAAGGTGGTGGTTCTACTTTGGACAGTTTATAAAAATTTGAATGTTACAACAGAGAGCTTACCACAAAAATTTAGACTTTAGTGTGGCGCTAGCTAATAATCGTGCTGTCACGTTCAAGTAATAATCAAGTCAAGCAAGCGTCACGCTTACGTAAATCTTCGTGCTAATCTCGATATACAGATGAAAAATATTTTCAGGTGTGTACAACTTTCGATTATAATATGAAATAAATTATTCTATAGCCAAAATAACTCATGCCACTGGCTGCGTAAAATGCGAAATGACAGAAAGAGGAAAAGAGAAATAAATACATCAAAGGCAAACAGCCTTGTTTTGAAAAGATAAAATTATTGTAATGAATAAATTTTTGTATTATTGTTTTACTTTATGTCTTATGTAGACACGTAATCGAATTTCATCACTAGCAAAATTAAGTTTTTAACAAAAACTATTATCAGATAAGCTTCTATTAGTTTCGATAATAAATAAAGGCAACATTTGTTTCTTAGATTTTAAGTAAAACTTTTAGCAGGGTAAAGAGTAATGAGCAGAAAAAGTTAAATTTATTAAACATATCATAATATTATCTCCATAATTGCGTACCTTTCTCCTTTTTATGTAATTTATGTGACAGTAATAAGTTACGGGTACATTTACATAATATTTTTGATAGCTCCCTGCAACCGTATTTTACATAATGGCTTTTGACTGTAACACATCAATGAATAAGTGGTAATTTCCTATTATTTTTTGAATAAGGAAAACGCGTCTACAGCCCCATACCTTAGATCTTAGCACAAAAAGATTCACGTAATCGTGACGCTAGCGAGTAAGCGTGCCATCACTTCATGTTTATTTAATAAATTTCTATTGTGACAGGGGTGCTAGCCTCACGCTAACTAGTCTTTCCGTGCTAGACCCTCCCATTTAACACACATATGTAATATGTTCATGTCTTTACTCTCATTTCACGCTCGAAAGCCGTAAAAAATTGTATGCAACTTTAACAACATCATAGACAGAGAATACCACTTGCAGACATAGATTTACTTAACGTATATAAAACTGGATTTAAGTATAAAATGTGACATTGTAATTCAGTCTGGGTAAGATTTATGATTGCTCTTCACGGGCCGCTTTCATCGTATTAATATTACTGAGTCGAGGAGACATTACTCTAAGGAAACCGATCTGGACACATTCCTAATTAAACGAGTCCGCTCCCGCGCCCAGCCCGCTCTAACCAACCCCTTCCTTTCTGTTTCACTAACCTAAATAAATTATCTGCCTTTTACAGGAATTATCGCTGTTAACTACCGCTGTAAGGGTTTCAAACGTAAATATTGCATAAAACAAACTTCATAAATTCGGGGTTGCCCAATTTTGCTTGAGATTATTTTTTAAATTGCTCGCAAACCTTCAACAAAACTAGCTTGAATAATTTATTTAAATATAAATTATATTTAGACTTCCTAGTAATAACTCTTCATTATTAAGAATCGTTTAAGAAATGTAGTTCTAAGGTACGTTGCACATTATTATATGGAGACAAGGTTTTTTTTGTACCTACATTTTATCATCCTATCGGGTACATTAAGCACGAACAAGGACATAATTTTTGCAAATAAAACAAAAAATGTATCGCACGATGAATTCAAGCGACATCACGCAAATTCTAATGTCTCTGGATGTCAGTAG
Source organism: Phalera bucephala (assembly GCA_905147815.2). Lineage (NCBI taxonomy): Eukaryota > Metazoa > Arthropoda > Insecta > Lepidoptera > Notodontidae > Phalera > Phalera bucephala. The sequence goes on along the minus strand of LR990616.1, from coordinate 18,333,281 downwards.
CCAAGCTTTAGGGCAATATTGTAGATGAATATAGAGCTAGAAACCATCAAAACAGTAGGCTCACTACGGAAACTTTGATGTTAGCGTGACGCTAGCGAGTAATCGAGCTGTCATTTTCATGTTTATTTAGTAAACTGGTAGAATGACAAGGATGGCATATAAACTCGCTAGCGTCACGCCAACGTCAATCTTTTCATGCTAAGCTCTCAGTATGTTATTTGATATTGTAACAGCGTCCTCCTAATAACATACGTTATCGACATACGTGTGTCTCAGAATAGGATGAACGTACGGATAAAATGACTGTTTTATTAAACACCATCACGCCTATATTCCCCAAGCGGGGGTGGCAGAGATGTACTAAGTACACCCACGTTTCGCCGACGATGTTAGGCCTCATGTAATAGGGGCCGAGCCTATTGCCATATACCGGGCACTATTCCAGACTCCGGACTCATACTGGAATTTTTTCGTTAGAAAAACTACATTTGTCCGACCTAGGATTTGAACCCAGGACCTCGTGATCAAAAAGCGATGTGCCTTGCCACCAGACCAACGTGGCAGTGACTGTTTTTTTAAAAGCTTGCTAAAGATGCGTATGTAAGCAGTTTTATAATACAAAGGCTGGTTACCAAGTAATATCAATGTGGTCTTATTTATTTTTATAGAGTCTTATAAATATAGACTTCTCCATAAGGATTGTTATATTTTGTGTGATTTTATGCAATTACATCATTGATTCTTAACGGATCTGAGTAAAACACAAATTTTTAAATATATAATATATAATTAAATTAAATATATTACAACTAAATATATAATATATATGACTGCCTCGTTGGTCTGGTGGCAATGCGCATCGCTTTATGATCACGAGGTCCTGGGTTCAAAACCTAGGTCGGACAAATGTAGTTTTTCTAACGAAAAATTCCCAGTACGAGTCCGGAGTCTGGAATTGTGCCCGGTATATGGCAATAGGCTCGCCCCCTATTACATGGGATCTAACATCGTCGGCGAAACGCTGGTGTACTCAGTACACCTCTGCCACCCCCTCTGGGGAATATAGGCGTGACGGTGTTTATAATATACAAAATAATACGTACAACGTTGGCTACTTTATTCTTCTTTAAGATGGGGCAGCATTATCTGAACGAAAGTAAGATAAAACCTGATAGAATAATATTTATTAACACGTTTTGTTATCCGCCGCCTACCTACTCAAGGTCTGCGACAGCCGTTTCTTATTTGATTCGGCAGCCCCACTGCGTCACGAAAGTTTTCTTATTTTTATTCAAAGTGTCGGGAGCACCTTGCGGCACCCACTAGATCCAACAATATATAGCGGATATGAAACAAACGGTGACTCGGCCCCTACCCGCACTAAACAACCCAACACGTATTGCGTTGTTAGTATTAAAGGTTTTACAACAAAAGTTATGTATGGGTTGAACGGGGGTTTCGCTTTGGTATGATCTAATTTTGTCTCAGTAGGAAGGCGGTAAAACAACGTAATGGGCATGAACAAAACGGCTCTAATTTATGGAGGGCGCCACCCAGCTCACACTGACATAAATAGAAAGCGGTTTCCCTTAAAAGGGTTACGCGAATATAATACATGTTTGCAGTACGCTCAAACAAATAAAATTACAATAAATATATAAACAGTTATGCCGGTGTATCGGCGATAAAATACTTTTCACGGAATACGCGTTAGGGACCACCTATAAGCAACGGTTTACGTGGGAGAATTTTTCGTCAACTAATCAGCGACAACGAGAAAATGTGCTAATCTTTCACGGACATAGCATCATCATCATCACTATGTTCATCAGCCGAAAAACGCCCACTGCAGGACGAAGGTTTCCTCAAAGATCGCCACGACGCACGACCGGCTTTGTTATGTATGCACATATAATTTTTGCATTTAGGTAGGTACGTACACTTAAAACGTATACCATAATATGTATGTATAACATTACAGTTTTAAAATAAATAGTTTTCGGCCTACACCGCAAAAGATCTGGCGTGACGATTTAGATAGATAGAAAATAAATTAAATGAGAACTATATCAAACACGGAAATCTAAATTCAGTGTTTATAACACTGAATCGTCCCTATTTATTTAAGCTACAGATTTAATACGTCAGCAGACACTTATTCATCCGCTGTTAAACATGTTATTCAAATGAGGGTGTGCACAAAACTGAATAACGCTATTATAGAAATATTTTGCTAGATAAAATGAATCACACCTATATGAACTTAAATACAAGTGATGTAAATTTTATTGGTTAGTTTGTGCGACTGGTAACTCACTTATTCTGAGTACGTACTTAGTCGAACACACGAGACTCGTTTGTTGGTAGACGAGTGCGTAGACCCCTTAGTAGGCAAAGGTCAAAACTAGCACTTTCGTGTGTACCACTTTTATAGCCGCCTAAATTGCTTGAACACAAAAAAGTACTTAAAGCAAACAAAGCACGGCTTACCCATACCCATTAACCTGGAACAAACCGTAAAAGAAACCGAGGAATATATTAACTAATTTACATTAAAACAAGTCGAACATACGGGGATGAAAGCGATCCTAATGAGGTTAACTATTTGGAAAATACTCGACACTAGGGAATAATGCGATAACAACGCGTCACAGATACAGGGAAAATATTTCACGCATATGTACTTCTATACAAAAAGGTTTTATGGCTCGTAAAGCCAATGATCTAAAAATTGCTTTCGGCTTTTTTCTAATCTATAAGGTTTGAATGTAAAATACCAATAAAATTTGATTAAAATTAAATAACGTTTACAAGAATATGATATTAAATCTTATGAGCGCAAAAAAAATAGCTTGAGAAAATATATTAGCTAATAAAAACAATTACGGTGTCCGAATAATGTTATTGGCTATTCAGCGCGCACATAATGCCGATTGCTAAGATAACGCTGGGTACACATTGTTCACCTCAGGATTGCTCAACTTCAGTAGGAACTAGTAATGGGTATGGTGGTCATTAATGCTGCTTGCTAGTAGGAAGTACGTACGTGTGATTATTTCTTACCTACTATCACGTCTACACGTACAAGTTGATAGTCACAGACTTTTTAATAACTTGCATCGATATATGCGGTTATACATATTATGAGCATTAGCCTAACGCTGCACCTGTATGTCTACCATGAAACGTAATTTCGAAGTTTCGGATCGAAATTTCGAGCTTTTCTCGTAAACGGAAACATACTTCGTATCTGTCATTCATTCACGAACACAGTCTATGGTGCCCGACCGAAAGAAATAAATCCGATGCAACTTCATGGTAGGTACACGCATCGTATTTCGTTCGTGTATCGTTCGGCTCCGAAGTTTCGGATTGAAACTTTCATGGTAGACCTACTGTTCATTCTGGGTTTTTTGCATGAGAGGCGCAGAAAATAACCATACTTGCTCATCATCATCATCATCATCTCAGCCTATACTTGTCCACTGCTGAACATAGGCCTCCCCAATCGCTTTCCAGCGTAACCGGTCGGATGCCACCTGCATCCAACGACTTCCTGCGATTTTCACAAGATCGTCGGTCCATCTGGCAGGTGGTCGTCCCACGCTGCGCTTGCCAATACGTGGTCTCCACTCTAGAATCTTTCTGCCCCAACGCCCGTCCAATCTTCGCGCTATGTGGCCCGCCCGTTGCCACTTCAGCTTGCTAATCTTAAGGGCTATGTCGGTGACCTTGGTTCTTCTACGAATCTCCTCGTTCCTGATTCGATCACGTAGAGAAACGCCGAGCATAGCTCTCTCCATAGCTCGCTGAGCAACTCTGAGCTTTTTTATGAGACCTATAGTAAGAGACCACGTCTCCGATCCATATATCATCACTGGTAACAAACATTGACTAAAAACTTTAGTCTTTAGGCACTGAGGTATTTTGGATGAGAAGATATTGCGCAGTTTCCCGAACGCTGCCCAGCCGAGTTGGATTCGTCATACTTGCTACATCTAGTCAAAATGCTGTATCAATTCTACCTTACCCACTTCTTCTACTCTCATTTCCGTAGCTTGTCTTATACTCGTTCATCGATTTCGAAGTTTTCGGGCTTCTCCTTGAAACAGATCATCTATTTAATATCTACAATTATTATAATATACGAAATTTACAAGGATTTTTAGCATGGTAATTAGTATAATCTACCAACGCAGAAATGTTATAATATTCCGTATTAAACACAAGTCTACTGAATTTCCTTAATTTATCTTATGTAATCTTAGGAAAAATTACAATAAATTCATATTAATCAAAAAATGTACAATGGTTAGTATTGTAGCAACCCCTATACAGCGCTACATAGTTTTGACTACCTACAAATAGATGGTGCTGACGATTCGCCATACATCGCTAGAACGCGATATTAGTGTGCGCACGACGTGTAAAATATATACAAGCACCCGACAAGAACTCTGGGGGAGAGTGGCAAGCCCCGCCAGACACAACACCTGTCTAGCTGGAAGATCTTCCCTTTGACAAACCCTGCCACAACGTACCTCCATATTGGTGATCAGCGAAACGGACATCAAGCAAGCCTTCTGCAGAGTCATTGTCATCGTACATCCCTCCACAACAGGTCTTTCAGATTCAACAGCGGCAGTTACACAGCAAGTCACTCCTCATTCTCAGCGGACCATTGGCAGCTTACTCACAGGCGACATGGTTCGACTCTTGCTGCTCAACCGACTCAGTGGACAACATGGACTTCGCCACCAACAGTCGACACTCTAAGCTCAGTCTCGACTCACTGAAGACTTCGAGCATCTGCGCACACAGTCTCGACTCACCGCAGACTACGCGCAAATCGGCACTTGCAAGCTCATCACTACAAGCACGACGCAGCGACTTCAATGAATCATGACCTCCGGTCTCGGAGGGGAGCCATGTCGCGACCTCTATACATCACTACATAGTTGCGACTACCTACCAAGAGATTGTGCTGACGATTCGCCATACATGTCTAGAACGCGATATTAGAGTGCACGCGAAGTGTAACATATATACAAGCCCCCGACAACAACTCTGGGGGAGAGTGGCAGGCTCCGCCAGACACACCACCCGTCCGGCTGGAAGATCTTCCCTTTGACAAATCCTGCGACAACGTTCCTACCATAACGTTCCTGTCATAGTATGATTTCAAATATTAGTCTTCCTACACTAGGTCCGTGACACAAACACATACATGTTGTAAAGTTGCAAACATCATTTTGCCGACAAAAACCGAAACAAATACTTCTGGACCAAACAAACATTTATTCCCTTCGGGCAACGAAATCGAGTAACTCTAATAGCGTACGCTGAAACCACTGAACTAAAAGATCACTCATCAGATTCAATTCATCGAATCAATTCATCGGATCTGAGGGCTTAGCACGAACAGATTGATTTAACGTGACGCTATCGAGTTGAAATTTTATCCTTTTCACAGTTTAGCTTCACTAAACGAAGTGAAACGTGGCAGCTCGCTGTCTATTATCAAATGGTTATAATAAGAACATAACTATTTTGTTCAAAATACTGCGTGGTTTGTATACCTGCCCTAACATGAATCTAAGACACAGGTGGACGCGGTGTACGCACTTGTAAATATTTGATGCCCACCTCTAACAGCTCTTCTGTATTGTAATCTACTGTACGTATAACCCTAAACTCTCACCCACTCACATTTCATATTTTATATGTAAAGTTACGGCCGGTCTTAAGAGTAATACATTAGTGTGGAAAAAACGATGAATAAATAGTGATCATATTTTATGGGTACACATGAATATGGTTTATTGTAATGAGCCTATTATGTTTGATAAATAATAACCTAAAATTTTTATTTTATTATTAATATGTTCTTCGTATACGAAATTACAATTGTTATAATTTTTATGTTGGCAATTGTGATATTTTATTTTCTTGCTTGCTTGTCCACCACCGGGTAAACGGATCGTGAACTACTGCTCTTGGAGTAAAGGTCGTCATGATACATAATACATAATGCAACTTTATAAATGGATCCATCTGAGAACTCGGTATCAAGATCCATTGTTTCAAGACCTTTTATACTTAACAGACATTCAGGCAAAAATTAATGGTAATCTAAAATTTTCTGTTGGACCCATACTTATTTAAAACATGAACATTATTGAAGAAGTTTAGAAATCTCCTTTCTATTAACGGTATTATATAAGACTATTATTATTTTCATACTCTTAACGCCCCATGTAATCGGATTATTCCAACATCGTACCTTAATGTTGTACATGTACGTAGCTTTAGTGTACCGCTGAAGTGGACAGAGAAAGCTTTTGGTTTAAAAAGTAATAATAATAGTAGTCTTATACAATATTACGACATGACGAAAGAGTGAGGTCTAGTAAACATATTTATGAAATAAAATAAGTAGAAAATACTAGTTTTTCCATTCGACATAATTTTATTGCAGCACAAAGTCAGAGTTGTGTTATGAATAAAAACCAATTTCGTTTGAAGAACGCATGTAAAAACAAACAATGCACGGTAAAAACATTGTCTAGGAAAAGGATATGAGTGAAATACAGTTTCTTTTAAAAAATTTTATAACTACGGAACGTTAGTTTAACTGAATAGTAGGTTTAATAAAGAATATACTATCCTTTTCCAATCAAATATACATGTGTAGTACATGTGCATTAAAACCGTGGGTGGTCGTTCAAGAATTGTGAGAGCGTAGACTTACTTCATCAGACGCGATCTTTCCGTTTCGATATTAATATTTAATGTACCTCTGACCATTCAGTAATAACTGTCGGTTTTTACCCTGCGAATCACGGAGACTTCATTAAATATTTGTCGTGGTGCTCATGATGAAGTCAAGATCTCGTTTTAGTGGAGCCATCAGGGCTCATCCAAGTCCATTTCCTATGAGACGGCTTTTGGAAAAAAGAGTTCATCATAAAGTGTCCCTCTTTTTCCAAAAATTCGGCCAGCCTCTGACCCCTGGGGTTCCGTTGCCCATATTCAAATTACCCCACTCTCATCTCACCATCACCTCGTTTGCCCAGCCGCGCATTGAAGTCACCCATAACCACTGTAAAGTGTTCTTTAGAAATATGTACTAATGTCCTCATAAATGACTTCGACCTTATCATCTGAGTGCCCCGAGGTCGGTGCGTGGACCTGTATGACCTTCAGCGAATATCTAAAAGATATTGGCTGAAGGTCGATGTTTAATAATCAATGTATTATAATGATTTTACTCATCTTGTCGCATTTTACAGCTAGTGTTACCAACCGTATTCCAAAGAAAAATAGAGTACTGTCCTCTGTTTATATAGGTGTACTTTATAATACATAACACTATACAGTCTATCTCCGGCTATTACTTTACTTTTCAGTTCAAAGTTTTAGCACAACTCAAAAAATGACTAAATGTGTTACTGGACAAATAGTAACTAAATTCACATAATAACGCAAAATTGGAAAAATGTAGTGAATGATCTTTTTATTTTAATTATGTACGTGTGGGATATGTATACTTGATTCATTTCGTCTATAAAGGTTGGCAAACCTATCCACAGCATGAAGCTGACGCTATGCAATTTCCCGCTAACTAGGTATACAAAAACTAATAAGAATTATAACTTTATCAACCCTCAATTATTAATAATTTTGAATTCGATAGCCAGATTGCTCTAATTTTATGAATTGAACTTGCCCAAACAAGGTGAACTTGCAAGCGATTCAGTTTTATTTAGTAGACGAACCAAAAAACGTTTTTTCGGAGATATTACTACCTACGCCTTAATATTGTTTGTGAAAAAATTCTAATAAGCCCCTATCGTGACGTTCGTTACTCATTTACCAGGCGTCATTTACGACGCACTACTGATAGAAATGTTTATAAGCATAATAACTAGTAGTATAACTTCAACGCAAATCTTTCTTCCACTTATTATAACGAGATTTAAAATATTGGCAATATTAATAAAAAAGAAATATTTGCTATAAACACTTAACCGTAAAAATTTATTGTATCACTAAAAGCACTTTAATAAATTTGCTACATTTAAAAAAATATAGAATTCCATTACATGCAACCGTTACAACCTAAATATTTTCACTAAACCAAATCTTAATTAATAAGGTAAGACAAACACATATAAAAATAGCCGTGACAGGTATGATAAATAACAGATATCAGAAGGGGAAAGATTAATAAATTAAGCAAATATTTTTGTTTCACAAGTTCCGCGGCACCATATGCATTCTATTTCCTACGTCTGACCGCGACATGGGTGGTTCGCCGGCCGTAAATCAACACAATTTGTCCCTAGAACATTTAGATCGCCTGTATTATCGTGATAATTGGACGCAGCAAACAAAAAGATTGGAATCCCTTTTCAAATTTAGTTTTAATTAATCTCTATCTATCTACATCATCACGCTAGATTCTTTGCTGAGTCGATAGAGAGTACAGAATGCTAACAGGTTTTTTTCCTTACAGACTCTCTGGTTTACTTCACTCTTATACTTCGTCTCATACGGCTTGCCGGTTACGGAGACACTACTTACCCTTCAGGTTAGACCCGATCTTTTTAGTTTTAATTATAATATTTTAATAATTAGCAACTATGCCGAATTGACAGTAGGTACACATAACAAATTTACACCTATTCATTCCGGAAGTAGATACTTTAAAATATGAAGTACTTGGGTAAATTTTAAAAACATTGTCATCAAAATTTGAAAACAATTTACAAGTATTTTACAATGTTAAGCGTTTCTCATGGAAACTGTTACCTGCAATATTTCATTTATTTTTTTAATATAAATAAAGCTGGATTAGTTATAGCGATAAATATTCTACCTACAATGAAAGAATGAAATCAGATTAATATATGCGCGCAATGGTTTGGAATTATAAAATATTTTGTTTAGTTTAAAAACGTTCTGTAAACTATCTCCGAGTTTCTTTGTCTAAGATACGAATCTCTTTATCATAAAGGATACCGTCACTCTTTCTTCCTGTGGATTAAATCGGTAACAACTGATCAGAATTGATAAATTGATTAACCCGTCAAAGAAAAAAATGTTATTAAATCTTGAATACTCTAAACAATAGCCACTTATTACAGAGATTTAAAAGTTCTACCATGCTTTTATGGTAGATTTTTTTATATTTTCTCATAAATAATTTAAAAGACTTACTGGAGAATATAAATAATAAAAAAATATTATGTTTTAATGTGTATAGGTGTATGAGCGTAAACAAGCTAATAAAGTGTTATAGACAGAAATAAGACAAAAATAATCACAGGGTCAAAACAAAAATAATCAAAGTACATATGCTTTTGGAGCCTATAAGATTTACAAACAATAGGTACATCTTATTTGTAAGTAATATAGGTCGCGTCGCTTATTTATATTTTCCCGGTGTTCATACAATTTACTTTCAAGTATAATTTTGGAAAATAGCAAAATATCATAGTCATTCTGCCTTATATTACAAATACATGACTCAACAAAAACACATCAAACAGATATGAGAATAAGTTATACGAGTATTGGATGGTACACTGATAACAATTTCACTTACCAACATCTTAGGTTCTAAGTAAACAGTTGAGATAAGTGAACAATAATAGCAATAGCCAAGATAGAAAGACAGCGTAAAATACATTATAAAGACGAGAAAAGGCGAACATTGTATTAGCTACGTCATGTTCCTTTGATGTACGGAGAGACGTATTTAGTGCCTATTTGGGTCACTTCTCGGAATAAGAACATTTTACTATTCCAAATAGACTTATGATATTTTTTAGAACGACTTCGGTTCTTAGTAAACTTAATAATACTTTTACGGCGGTAGCGTTTGATTAATATTCAATGTTTCAACAACTCACATAATTCAACAATAAGTGTACGCACCTACTGAATTGGATAAATCAGAACAAATTTCAATTTCATTAATTTAAAGTACACCTACCCCTTTTAACTCTTGGAAGTTGTCGAACGCACTGTGAATAATCCTTTATTTTTAATTTGGAAGAGAAAAATTCTGTAGAAGATTCTCAGCCCAATTGAAGTACTAGTCAGATATGTGGGATTTTAGAGGAGATTGGTAGAGAAAGGCTCCAGAATCTTAAAATGGAACACATTCATATTCCGTGGGTGCTACTTTCATGTACATTACTCAATTGATTATATCTTGGAAACAAAAATCGCTTCCACAGCATCCAACCAGACAACAAGGACCCCAAGATACCCCAGACGTCTGCGATCACTAGAAAACTCTTGAATTTACACCTCATTGGAACGAAGCCGTGGTTTGATTCTCCTAATTTAGCGATATCGTTGACATTATTAATCTTTCTTTGTTTTTGTTACATAACTAGGTGATCTGTGTATTATAATAGCTGGCAGAAAGTCAAATATTCACGATAGACTTATGCAAAAATTTGTAATTCCCATGGTATAGAATAGTGATGCTAAATGCAAAGTCATCGCTTCGGGTGCGAAATCCTATACCTATCCTACATAAATTATAATAACACCAAACATCTTTTTATATGCCTTGGTTCATATTGTTAAAGAGAAATCAAACAAAATCTTTTTCATCAGTTTTAAAATTGTACCTAGAGCAATAAAATTTACAACAATAAAGACCCCCATTTTAATTCCCTTCACAGTATGGAGAGTTTTTAACCCTATAATTACAATAAAACAAAGCAATCAACCCAATTTCCTTTCATAGTTCACTGTGAAAGGTGTCTGTTAATTCTCCTTTACGTTAGGTTATTCCGTCCGGAACTATTTGTGCGGTCGTTAACATAATGGACCGCGGAGCCAAAGATAAATTGTTCGTGGAAAGCGAAATCAAGCAACCAAGAAGTAGGAAACTAGGTAAGTACGTAAGTGCCGCCCTGTAATGGCCATGCCCCTATAAGACTATTTCCGATTACATTGTGTAGTATAGTTACGTAGATTATGCTAATAGTTCATTTGCGAACGAAACTTGGCGATTCGTGCACATTGTCTTGAATAACTGCCACAGGATTGACGACCAACCACACAAAAGAAGAATATTTATAACTAACCAAAATACAAGGCTGCGTCATCATACGGATTGGGCACTGGCTTTATTTGAGGAGCCACCATAGCTAAGATTTGGTTATCAGTTTCACTTAGCACACTTTTATGTGATCCACCACCAGTTTTTAAAATTTCTCTCTATAGAAATGGAAAGATTAGTTAGCATGCAGGCAAATTGTGTTAATACATATGCTTAATAAAGAAAATGTTCACCTTATCCTCTGATGCTTTTTTTTAGCTGTGTTGACTTCATCCTTTTCATAAAACTGTAGTTTCTACAATGAAAAATCACATATTGTTGAATATATAACATCACACAATGAAATACACAGAAGATACAAAATAAAAAAAGTCATTTTACGTTTTCTTTTGCCACATTTTTCTTTGACTTCTGTTTTATATTTTCATACAGATGCCGTAGTTGAAGCCAAGTTCTGTGACCACTCGTAGCTACGGCATTGTATTGATGGGTAATTTCCTCCCATGTATTTTTCTTCTTAGTGATAAATACTGCATTTGTCTCCTTGTTTTCAATTATGTGGAGAAACCTAAAATTAATACGGTATTTGAAAACTAAGCATTCGTATTTTGTTGCTAAAACTGTTACAATATAATAAGTAATCACAAAACTTACGTATTAATTATTTTTAACAAAATTTCTTTCTCGGCACTGGTGTAATTGCAACCCCGCTTTTTCTTACCTTCCATATCGGGCAACAAAACAATTATAAATTGTATTTGTGATAACAAAATTAAAAAGATCTTTGGTAGATATCTAGTTTCTACTTGAATTTGTTTTCCTTCATCAATCGAATGTCAATATTGACAGACTATTATTGCGTTCCGTTGTTATGTCGTTTGAGTACCTTTAAGGCCATTAGGTCTTAAAATTTTAATAACTTTATTTTTTAAAATTAATATGAATTCCAAATGTTCTTACGTATATCACGGGAGTGTATTTTAAAATAATTAAATTCTAATTTACCCCTCACTTATCTTTAGAAATTTTGCATAAAATGAAACTACTACTTATATCGTTGATGACAACAACATTAACAAACCAAATAAAAAAACAGGTAATCTCTAAAGTTGTCATCATATAAGTGAATAATCTATTCTGTATATGTAATTACCTATTTGTTTTGTTGTAGGGAGTAAGAAGACAGTAAAAGCTAGCAGCACCAAAGAAATGTATTTTAAAACAAAGCTGGCTAATGCTAGGTTAGAACGAAAATTGATGATCAATAAATATAAAATGGAACATCAAAAATTGAAAATGGAAATGGAAATTTTAAAACTAAGATTAAAAAATCAGACTAAGAAAAAGCCTAATTAATACTTAATTACAGGGCTGCATCCTCATTAGGATTTTGCACTTTAAAATTAAGATTAAAAAATGAGACTAAGAAAAAGCCTAATTAATACTTAATTACAGGGCTGCATCCTCATTAGGATTTTGCACTGGTTTTTTTAGGATGTGAAATATTGGTTGTCGTATCCAGCACTTTATAAGATTACTATCCGATTGTACATTATATATATATATATAGTATAAATAATAATACATATATAAATAAATAAGGTCATTATTTTGACTTTTTGGCTGTATCATGTTTATTCCATCCTATTCATAATACTGAAGAAAGATTTTTTAGTGTTGATGTTTGCATATTGTCTGCAGAAGATGAAGCTAGGTTGTCAAACTACTCGTAGCCGTATGACTGGCCATTATTATTGATACATGATTTCCTGCCACTTATTTTTCTATCTATCTATCTATATCATCACGCCAGATCCCTTACGGCGTAGGCAGAGAGTACAGCTCTGGCTCTGGCTTCCTCTACTCTCATAGTTCGTCTCATTATTGAATGATAATGATTAAATGATAATTTTTTTTTACATTCATATTTTTTACACACCTACCTATGCAATAGATTATATACATTTAAGAAGATATAATTGGTAATTAAAAAATAAACAATATTTAACTAGAAAAATGTGTATTAATTATCATGGTTCTTACAAGAAAATTCTCATTAATGACATTGTGGCCATCCTCCATTAAATCCTCACCAGGAAAATCCTGGGCCAATATATCATCCCCTAGATGGTCATGCTGTGACATGGCAATATTGTGCAGTACTGCACAAGCTACAATTATGGGAGGGATATTTTTAGTTTTGACGCCCAAGCCAAAGTGAAGACAGGGAAATCTCCTCTTCAAAACACCGAAAAGTCTTTCGATAGGGTTTCTTGTGGAGATTTGTGCACGGTTGTAGGCTTCTTCTGCAGCTGTAGTCGGGTTTAGTATTGGCGTCATGAGATAGTTGCGGCATGAGTAGCCACTGTCTCCTACCAGCACCATATTTCCAAAGTCTCCTCGATCAAATTGAGCACAAAGAGGTGAATCATTAAATATGGTGCTATCATGCACCGAGCCTGGCCAACGTGCTATAATATGTTTTATAATTAAATTTGCATCACACACCATTTGTACATTAAAGGAAAAATAACTTTTCCTATTACGGAAAGTCTCTGCGTGAATCCCTCCTGAAATGAAAAAGAAAACAAGTTAAATTATCCCAAGTATGCTTGAATTTACCTTCATTAAATATTATTGTAAAAGAAATATCCCAACAAACCTGGTGAGTTAATTTTAATATGTGTACAACCCACTGCACCTAATACTCGTGGAAACCCTGCAATAGCATAGAAATTGTTGGCTATTTGTAAGCTTTCTTCTGGAGTTGGCATGTTAATGTAAATGTTTTTCAATTTGGCAATTTCTGCTGTAACACTGTGAATAATACGGTGCACAGTTGGTTGTTCCACTTTAAAAATATCGCCAATTACACGTTGGTAACTGCCGGTGGCGTAAAAACGCAGTGTGATTAAAATTTGATCCCTGGGTTGGATTGCTCGATTTCTTTTTGTTAAAGGTTGGAGTTTGTCACCAAATAATGCTACTAGATGTAAAACCGTGCTCTTGTCGAGGCGAAATCTCATTTTAAATTCAAGGTCATCATATATTGCAAAAGCGTCCAATTTTTCTAAATTCCGGCGTATTCGGCCGCTACTCGTTGACGCTTCTTCTTCGGAAAGTGAAGAAAGTGAAGATAGAGACATTTTTCACAATTTATCAGTTAAATACAAAGGACAAAATAATTTAAGATTGCTTGTGAGGACTCTTAAGTTTAACGGGGTCTTAGAGCTATTTAAGTGAAGATTTGACAGATGTCAAACACTAAGTGGCGTTTGAGAATACGGTTTTTGGTTTAAGTAGCCATTTAAGCGGTACTTAAATTAAGTTCAATTAAATTTAAGACGATGATTTAAATGACGTTTGACAATACGAAAATGCAAGTTAACGACGTCTCAAACATCTAAGTGGGACTTAAATATTTAAGTAGCGTTTGAGTATTGTAGTAAGACAATCCCTCGCCTCTGGCTAACTAATGGGTGGCCTTGCCCAAAACCTGTTAAGATACCGTGTTTTGCTTTCATTAGAAACAAGATAATATTATTTAGTGAAATTTATGATAAAGAATACTGGTGACTTACAAAATTCACAAGTTTGACTATTATAAGCAAAATGTAAAAATAAGTTATTGTTACTCTACAACTAAAGGTTTGTAGTTGTAGAGTAACAAAAACTTTTTCTACATTAGACCAACGGTACCTACACAGTAAAAAAACTCTTAAATCTTTTTCTCCAATAGTTTACTTTTTTTAAATCTAAATATCTATTACGCCCGTTTTGCCCGAAGAAATTAGAACCTCATGCCTTACAAGGTAAGTGGGCATCTTATTTTGCAGTCTCCGATTTTGTTTTCTATTTTGCTGTAACTATTATGATCTACCAGGCAAATCGAAAACTTCGGCTGGCAATGAATATAGAGTTTTATGTATTTAACCGACTTCAAAAAGGAGGAGGTTCTATGTTCGGTTGTATGTATGCTTTTTTTTTTTTTTTATGTATGTTCAGCGATATTACCGTCAATTGTGGACCGATTTTGATAATTTTTTTTGCATTGGGTTCAGTATATCTCCAAGGTGGTCCCATATTAATTTTATTGACATTGGACCTTGG
Source organism: Phalera bucephala (assembly GCA_905147815.2). Taxonomy (NCBI): domain Eukaryota; kingdom Metazoa; phylum Arthropoda; class Insecta; order Lepidoptera; family Notodontidae; genus Phalera; species Phalera bucephala. The sequence continues at coordinate 18,318,085 of LR990616.1, read as the reverse complement.
ACTTAGAAGATACACCAGGGAACTCCTTAACGACAAACAATAGGCATGTGTAAATTGAGATATTATGGGTATTACGTCAATCCTATAGGTACCCTACTATAGAATAATTCACTGGTCACTTAAAACCATCACTAAAAATTGTAAAATAAAAATCTTTTATAAAAAAAGGTAAACCGACTTCAAAAAAAAAAAAAAAATATTTGAAGTCGGTGCCAAGTAACAGACTGCACCAACCAGCACGGACTTCAAAACTTATTTTTTTGCTTTTTGAAGTCGGTTTACCTTTTTTTATAAAAGATTTTTATTTATATCACTATACAAGGTGTATCTCAAATAATGTAAGGCCTCAGACACCCTGATTAGATAAGATAATTGCTTCACACATTCAATATGAATAACCGAATTTCAAAATATAGAGTGTTTTACCCTTTTTACTTTTATACCTCAGTTAACAATGAAACTTGTGTGTGAATGTGTGCATATTGAGAAAAACGTTTTAGAAATTCATTTGAAATCTCTGTATTGCTTTGAATCAAGAATAAAATTAGTTTGTTATAGCGCACTAAAGGAGTAACAGCATTTTTGTAAATTAAAAATAATGTAAAAAAAAACATTAAAATTGTTGGAATCAATTCAGTTACCGATTTAGAACAAACTACTTTTAGCTCTTGCGTTAATTATGTTTAGCTTTTATATATGGTATCTATATGTATGGTGAGTGAACAAATATCTACTTTTTAAGATTCCGAAGGTACCGTATTGCATGAAAACAAATAGTCTTACTGTGGATGCGGGGACGAGTTCACTCCTGTAAGAATTTTAATAAGATAAGGTTAATAAAGATACGAAAGATATCGAGCGACGAGCGAGATTTATGAAGTCATTAATACATCAAAATTTACGATTATTTCACAGGCGGCAATCTCGTTGCCTGCAATTTGTTTGTTTATACAAAATGCAAGTTACATCACAAGAATATTCAGAAATTTAAGGCAAGAGACGAAATTAAGTTAATCATGTGAGTGAGCAAGAGCGCCAATAAAATTATGCGTAATTGATTTATATTAGGTTCAATATATTTTTAGTGCCCAATATAATAGGGACCGATCCATTATCATAATACCGTACTACCGTCCACAAATTTAGACTGGACTCCAACTGAGAATTTTTGACTGAAAAATCCTAATACGGTTTGGCTTAGAATTTAAACCTAGAACTTTGTGATCGCAAACCCCACCATGCGCTACTGACGTTATAAAATAATTAAAGAAATGCTTTAATAGGCATGTTAAGTCATTTTTCTGTTAACATTTGTAATCTAAAAACTATGAAATGCTGAATTAAGGTATCTATTATCAGCCGAAAGACGTCCACTGCAGAACAATGGCCTCCCCAAAGACGGTCGGCAACTGGGTTTCTGCTATACGCATCCACCTTTTACGCGTGACCTTCACCAGGACGAATTAAGGTAAACCTACTTTTGGTATAATAAAGCTTGTAGCGTTTTATACTAACATACATTAATTTGGTTAAAATATTCCCACTCTGGTACCCAGTAGTATATCCGGCGTCCATGTCTATTTGGACCCTTTAGATGCTTAGGCTAAAGGTACTTCTCATGCATTAATCATAAGTTCCCTTGCGGTATCACAACTGGATTGTATTCTTTCCCACGATGTTTCCCGTGTACCGCACACGATACCTTCTAATCATGCATTGTAGGCGTTGCCAAAACACCCAAAGAGCTTAGAATGAAGATATTAACGTAAATGTGATGTTTTTGAGTTGAAGTGCCATCCTTTACACTCAACAAATTAACAAATATAACAGAAAGTGAAACAGCACACTTTCTCAATAGCGTTCCGCTTACGTCAATATCTCATTATCATCTCTTTACAACCCACTGCAGGGCATAAGTCTCCTCTCTTTTGTGGCATTCTTCGCGGTCCTGTGCCAATCGAGTGCAACAGTTCTCCCTCCAACTCTCGATATGTCGTCTACCCACCGAGTCATTGGTCTGCCCACTTGTCGATTGCCTATTCTAGGTCACCATTCGGCCCATATCTTACTCAATCGAATGTCATATCTCTATATCTATCTATCTATATCGTGACGCCAGATGCCTTGCGGGTCCCTTCCCATAGTTGGTCTAATACGTTCTCGCCGATTACGCCGAATGTCATTTTTTCGATCAATATGACCTATCCACAACCACTTCAATGAAGAGATAGATTGACAATGGTTTGGACTTTTGTCCGCCGTCTAATCTCGGTGTTTCGTATTACTACCCCCATGATTTCTAATAACCCACTGACCGCCATTCAGCTTAATCGATGTTAAATGGTTTATTCCTTTTACGGACAGTCCGAGAAGAAAAATGAATTAAGTTAATTATACATCCGGGTTATTATGCCGATTCTGATAAGGTTACACAGAGTTCAAGGTATATAAACATAAAGGGTTGCTCCTACATCCGCATTATCGGATACATTTAGGTCACCGTCATTATGCTAAACTTCCATTATATACCGAAGAGAACTCAAAGATGCAGTACTATTTTTAGCATCGATGATATATAAATGTATCATCAACTTAAAATAATATTACCACTCGTTGATCAAGAAAGACTGCCTCGTCGGTCTAGTGGCAAATAATGCGCGTGGCGATCACGGGGCTCTATAGTACGAATCCTAGGTGCAAAGTGCAATTTTTCGAAAACTTCCTAGTGTCGATCCGAAGTCTGGCATTGTCCTCGATATAATGGCAATACACTCGCCGCCTATTATATGAGGACCTAACATAGCCGACGAAAATTGGGTGTCCACATTTACCTCTGCCACCACCGCTTGGGGCATATAGGACTAACGGTGTTTTTTTTACTGATTTGGTGGTACAACTTACATAAACTTACACCATTACAATTGACAGAACTTCCTTCAGTTTCATTCCTTCGTTCTATTACTGAGAAAAATATAACAACAGAAAAATCGTAGACTTCACAAACACTTACATGGTCCATGCCATGTTCCTATGGTCACCTTCCGACTCCACCATCAGACCAGCTCCATGCTGGCATATTATTGCATTGCATTGCATCACTGGAATTACACACGCATGCCTAATTTCAGCTCAATTGGATCGGAAAAATGGATCACAAAATTTAAACCGATAATATATACAGATATGCGAACAATGCACGTTAAATAAAAGCTTATAAAAATGAACCAACCCTTCGCAAATGCCTCTAGGTGCCTACTTATCGTGGCACTACGATTCTAACTCTTCAAGGTCTAAAGCAACAAAGAACTTCCAATGTCATTCTGCTTAATTTTTACAGAAATAAATATCTAAAAGTTTAACAATAATACCATAAATTTGTGTTTTTCGTGGTCACAGTGATCTCGAAATCTACTCCCAGAAACTTGGCTAAGTTACAAAAACAAAATCATTTCAGTAAATAAATAATTTCCTCTTCAGAATCCACTTTGCTCTTAATTCTACCGTTGATAACTTGGCTTCAGAAGTACGCTCTTTGAATATGTAACCGTTTTCTCATAAGGCATAATTTAAAATATCTGGGTACATACATATAGAAATGGATCATAGGAAAATGTGTTTAAATAAGCGATAAAACGTTGGTTTATATACCAATGGACAGAACATCATTTTTCTTCTTTTTCTTTAAAAAACCGTAGCCCCACACTAGAAATTATTCCTGTGTCGTGGATGCGTTCACCCACCCAGACCGAAACAAACATTTGTAAATCACACAAAGATTGGTCCCGTGTAGGAATTGATCTGAATCGAGTGGACGGAGCTACTGGCTGACTGACTTAACCCCTGAACCAAGCAGTCCGTCAATATGTCTATATCATCACGCCAGAACCCTTATAGTTCGTCTCATACACGCTCGCCGGTTACAGAGACTTTGACATAATAATCATTGTTATTAAAAAATGTAAAACATATCTGTAGGTACACTACACAACAGTTCGGCCAAAGAAGAATTGACGGCGGGAATATGTAAGATATTCTTATTGTTGGCAAACACGATAAGGTTATGAAAATTTATCCCGAATTTATCCGTATTTACGTAATTACCCAATAAAATAACTAGAAACACGTAAAGCTTTCATTTTTTTCACCACAACATGACCCTATCAACTCACCTAAGTTTTCTCTCAAGTGGAAAAAACTACACCTTTAAAAATCAAGTGTTGGGTAACAACGTTATGAACTGTCAATAATGAAATTGGTTTGGATATATTTTATTAACTATTACCTCTATATCCAGTTTCCAATTTGTTATCGGTCCCGGTGGGTGCTAGCTGCGGGGTAAGGGAGAACACCCACTAGCGCCCCCTGCCCGGTGATATTTCTCCGTCATGTTCTGTTGTTGCCCCGACTGGGCTATTTAGTTATGAAATAATTCAATAATGTACTGTCAGCTGTCGATGTACCTACAAGCCTGGACGATTTCTTTGTTATTGTACTCACTACGTTATATTTACATACAATATATCACTCTTCTCCCCTTGTCAATTAGGTATTTTCAACTTATTATTTTATTTGGTGGTACAAGTGATTCGCCTTATTAACAAGTACTAAGAAAGAGTTTAGAAATTTGCATAATTTTGACATTTTATTAAGTTTACAACGAATTGAAATGGTTTGAAATATATCCGAAATGTAAAAGAGTATCACAAATAAATCACTCGGAATCACGTCACCATAATTCGCTACATAAACCTTCTGAGCAATATGGAGACATGGGCTTAATAATACAGTGAAAATAATGATAGAAAGAAGAAAATGCGTCAAATAAACGGAATGAATTATTAAATTTATTCCAATAATTCACTGTTGTTATGTCGTGTACACAATATTGGTATGATTTATAGTAAAAGTTCATAGTTTATTGCCAACCGTAGCTATTGTAAGCTCAAAGCAATTATTCAGCGCACCCGAAGTGATCATCATAATTCTACTTATTTTCTACCGGTGGAAGACACTTCAGCCGTTTTAGTGCCATAAATTGAGTTATCTTGTTTATTATAAACGTATATTCAACAGCTACGGATTTAGGATGAGGTTCGCGAGATGCGAACAAATGGACAAATTTAATAACATTTTTTGACGATATTTTTTATTTTTTATAAATAGACTAGGCCCGTCTGTATACCGTTTTAGAAATAGAACTATTTAAAAACAACTGTTAAAAAATAACCGTCTATGTTTTATAAACTTATGTACTTCTGCGAGCGAATTTTCCAGGTATTCCAATCCAAATTCGACACTTGAATTTGTTTTTTCAAATTAAATTAGATATGCTCTAAGCTTTTTAACCTCTAGGCCGCTTTTTACAGTGTTTAAAAGCGCCTTTGCGTGTTTCCGCAACCTATAAGTTGTTAGTTGTAACCTAAATGTTTATGCGTATTAAACGTAAGTGTTTATTTTTAAGCTTCAAATAAAATACGATTTGAACGTCTTATCTTATCTAAAAATCGTAAAACATAAATGAATCAACAATACCTATCTAGATATTCGTAAAGGATTGAGAATCAAGCCAAATCGGGCGAGGTCTACGACACTTGACAATGAACTTTAAGTCCGCTACTGAAACGAAGGGGTTTATAAATCGTAGCGGCGCGCCATAAACAAGGTCTCTCCGGCGACTGTCAATCGTGCTACCGAAAGGGACCCCATAAATATTGCTGCAGGTATTCCTCACATATTTCCATACCGAATTGCGGAACGATAGTCGTCTATCATTCGCTTTGACGTTTTCCACATCGCAAAAAATTTTTTACAAAGTTACAAATGTTCGCAAATTGAGGACATACCGTGCAAACCGTTTTACTCATTTTACCTTCATGAAACAAAACGTAATGAAATTAATTCAGTTAACGGGTGTTAAATGTTATGTAAGTACTACTCAAAATTAAAAAACATCGAACGCGAAGACGTCCTGAAACCATCAAATGTAAAAAGAAATGGTGTCCATAATTTTATTTGCGTTGTATTTTCAATCCCTAAGATTAAACGATTATTATAATAATAATAAAACGATTATTAACGAAACATTAAATAACAGTTTTATTTATGACATGACAATAAGTGTTCGACTGAACATTCGGCTTTAAATTCGGCCAAAAATACCACCTTCGGCCAAAAACACCTAACTTCGGCCAAAAAACTTCACCTTCGGCTAAAAAAGTTTTGGCTGAAGCCGAAGGTTTCTAACTAGCACCGAAATTGAACGATCCATTACGACTTACAACTTACGAATGCGCGAGAGCGTAACGGAAGGGGAGACGCGCGGGGGGCAGGGGTCACATTGCGTTGCGCCAGCCATCCGCCATTGCCAGTAAACAACTAAATCAAAACAAGTTCGTTAATACAGTCAACATGACTTTTTTTAAATTTAGCTAATCATGAACCAAATTTCTTAGGGTTATTAAACCTTCGGCTTCGGCTGAAGGTTTTGGCGATGGCTTATTAATCCGCTTCGGCTTCGGTCAAAATTCGACCTCCGGTCGGACACTAATGAAAATATTAACTAAATCAAAAATGATATATTACTCGTAAGAAATACAAACTAAAGTAGGAAACTATTTCAGACGTGCTAAGCATAACAAAACTTATTTAAATCCCAAAGATACATATTTAACAGTAACAAAGATTTGTAATCTGTATATTTAGTATTTATTTTAGTTTTTGCGAAGTAATCCATAACTTAGAGGAAGTGGTGGAAAACTAATCTAGCCAGGTTCGCAAGGCTTAAGGGAATACTAATATTAAGTATAAAGTACACTAATTACGGACCTCACCCGAGTCAATCCTATTAAAACTATAAATGCAAAAAATTCTGGGGATGGATGTATGTTTGTTACTCTTTCACGCAAAAACTACTGATCAGATTTTGATGAAACGTTATAGTAGTTAATACAGATTATACAACTGAGGTGTTAACATCAATGGCTTATACACAGTGTCGTGCACTTAAGCAATTTCTACCTCAGTGTAATATAATATTTAATTATTATATTTAAGTAAGTAAGATGATTGATGTTAATTTAATTATGTAGTAAACATTGAAATTAGGTAATGTTCTTATGAGGTAGGCACTGCGTAATATTCAGATTGCTAGCCGAATAAATATATTACTTACAATATCAGCGCGGGCGATGCCGCGGGTAACAGTTATGCTTAATTGAAAGTTTCCCGCTACGCATTATTTCCGTATATGTTTTAGGGTAAAGTATTTAAGTGGCGGGGTCTCAGGCGCGCCAGTCGACGCTCTGACCGATCATTAGTCACTGCCGACCCCCGCCGCGAGCACCTGCTCACCAATTTTAATTAACCCAATAACACCGAATTTCCACCAAAAACTCATAAAAAAATATTTGACATTCCAGATGGGACGTTTTATGATTTTAACGGGTTAAAAAATTTAATTGAAAATATGGGAATAAAATATACTGCGCTGTAAATTTTCTTAAAAATAGCGAATGTAAACGTAGCATGTTGCAAGAATATTGATGCCGAATATTGCAACTATAAAAACACCCGCCGACTGATGGGTTCATTTAAAATAATATCGAGTGGTGTCTGATATAAGTATTTAAAGCAAACTATACTGAACTTAGGGATATATCAAAATAATGTCTTACCTAATCTTGACAGTTCGCCACATAAGCGGTGTTTATCAAGACAATATGGGATGTTAGGGATTAAGGAGTGCATCTTAACACTAAGCTTACGTTTCGCGATCAATTGTTCAAATATGCAAAAAAGCTTTTAGAAACTTAGGATCTTCTCTTCGCATGGTGCGGGGATTTATGGCGTTAAAGCTATTGAAGCCAAACCATCTCGAGTGTAACGTAGTCATTTGGGCTCCACATGAAACTAAGTATAGGCTTATGTTGAAGAAAGTACAAAATAAAAATCTTAACCCTACCATGTATATATATATCTTTAAAATATGCAAATTCGTTCGTAAACATTTTACAACTTTTACTCAAGACGCGGCGACCTGCCCACAAAATTTACATTAAGGCACAAAAATAGATTAAACCTCCCAAACTCACGAATACAAATGCACTCTTCTAGTCCTTTTGTGATGTCTATCAAAATTTATAATAAATTGCCAGAATAAATTAAAGAAGATAATAAATACACTACATTTATAAAGGAGTTAAAGATATTTTTAATAAACAAATCCTACTACACTATAGATGAATATCTGAATGTTAAATTTTAAATTAAATATGAAAAATTAATAGACGATAATATATTATAAGTAAGAATAAATAAAGTTTAAAATAATTAATAAATATAATAAATAAAATATAATATATAATAATGAAAAACTAACAAATATAATAAATAATAGTAATAAAAATGTAGATTATTTTATGTAATATATTCTATAATGATCCCAATTAAGATAATCGACGCTCTTCCTCTCTCCTAACTTTACTGCGCCCGACAGGGTCCATAATTGTACAATATTAATGTTTTAACCATCTATAAACACTATGGAAAGCAATATTTTTTTAAAAAAATTTTAATTTGAATTTTACATCATTCGTAGAACTAAAATGTCCAATAAGGCAGTAGATGACCTGGCGAAAGTCGTGTTAAAAACTGAATCCAACAAGCACAATGCACCAGTATCATGGAGTGGACGTCATTTGGCTCATATGTAGAGATCACTATAAACCTATACTCAACACTAAAGTAATCCTACGTAGGTGTCATTATACGATGCCGCTGGTTTATTAACACTTTAGAATGACCTTTAATATTTCACTTAATAGGGAGAATTTATTACGATAAATCAAAGCGCGTATAATTAGGCACATAAATTATGTATTTACATATAAAAGTTTTACTTATTACAAAACTCTCTGGTATTCCCCCGTGATTCGAGTTCTGGTGTCCTATGTAAGTGTGAGCCTGAGTTATCGTTTGTTCGTCGCCGCAAGAGACGCTTGCTTGCACTGAATAGGATTACGGGTTTTCCACGCCGGCCTCTCATTGTTTCGCGAAAGCTTTAGGTCCGTCCAGCATTTTGCAATGCAAAATTATTGGATTATAGGTATATTTACTAAATCTTTTAGTGATAACCCTCGTAATTGTAAAAAAGACATAGCTTCTACGGAAGAAAGCTTTATATTATGTTCGTTAGGTATTGCTAATTTGCTGTTTCACTATTTTAAAACACTATTTTGCTACCTAATGTTTGTTTATTCCTAAGTTTTATAGTTAAGTTAAAAAAAATATATATTAAGTAACTATTATAAACGGCGTATTCAAGAAAATTATGATTCTAGCAGTCCGTTAGGTTTCCGTCACCTTACGTAAGTTCATTCATCACTCCTATTCATAATAGGTGCATGTGTTGTTAACTTATTTTTGCACGAAAATGTGTAGATCATAAATAAAAAAATATCAAAAACACTATGTCTAATCTGATGTTCTCTTTTATTAGGTATGTTTACCAGCTGTGTATTATGTAAATCGCAAAACATAGTAGATAGTAAAACAGAGCGTTCCAAATGTGTCACTCGTATAAAATATTATACTGTGTCCTTCGTTCTCGATATAAAGTATATTAGCAGCTCTCTCGAGTCGCTTGGCAACCGCGCGTCATTCAGATACTTGAAAAGTCAACGCCGCCTCTATGGTATCTGTGGACATACCTCTGCAACCATTCTTTTGAAAGCGCGGCAGCCGATGCTTTGTAATAAAGTTTTTGGTCGACATTTAATTTAATAATCTTGTTATGGCACTGAAATTATTTAGCAAAAAGGTTGTAATATACTCAAGTGACCTTGTGAAATAAATTTAAAACATCATATAGGCAAATTTAGAAAAGTTTACGTCCTGGCAAAGAAGTACATTCTAAAAAGATCAACCGATAGTTGTTTATTTGTGGTGTTTTCAGCTTAACTTGTTTATTTATATAATATCTAATATTTGGAGACGTGAGTTTCGTCATATTAAAATTTGGGAAAGCTTCGTCGCCCGAAAAGTAAACTTATGAAGTCTATGTACCCATTCGTGTACAAACAGCTTAACACAAAATATACCTGAAAACGATTATTAACCGTCTATAAATTGGCAATGTTATACCTCCAATAAGAGAAATTAGAAGGACGTTCATCAATTATGATGATTGTTAAGGATCGATGGCATTTTAAGGACACGGGTGATGTACGAGATACATCGACGTGGTCCGCAAGACTTGACGATAATTCTAGGACACGAGTGGTGTACGAGATACATCGGCGTGATCCGCAAGACTTGGGGCCCATACGAGATATGTGCTGAAGGTCATACTACTCATAGGTTTCATCCATAAGGTGTTCCTGTGCAGTTCACATTTCTACAATGGTAAGAATCAAAAATGTTATCTAAAATACATACCTTAAACATGCCTAAAACAGTAAATACAAAGACTATTGCTATAAACTATAAGCAATTTGTCATATTATATGTTCAAAAGGAGACTTACTGAAAGGGTAATTAAAGTGACATTGTTTATGTATTACAATACATTATTAATAACAAAAGTCACTCCTTTGCAGAAACATAGTGTTTTTATTGATTTCATTATTAGACATACTTGTATAATAATACTGAAATAGCCCAAACTGGAGCTTATTACACAAAGAATTGTGCAAAATTATGAGTACTTGTATTAAAAAAGTTAAATCCAGCAATACTTATTCCTGAACAAGGTTTATAACCAAATAAGTCAAAGTAATATACTAATGGCAATGCCTGTTGTAACTGACAAGCAACAGGACTGTGGATACATTCCAAATATAATATCTTATCCTACCGATGCTGCGGCAGGCAGGTTGTGGGATAATTTGTGTTATGCACAAAGATACTTAAAAGATAATATAAAATACCTGGTCTATCCAGTTAACATAAAACTAATCATTATCTATCAATATTATCAACCCAGACTCCTTGTAGGGTAGCCAGAAAAGATGAATCCTAACAATACAGTCATGAAACCTTTATTGAGATAAGAACCTTTAAGGTCAGCAGTATATATTTTGCATAAAAGGAGTGTTAATATAGTGGATTATCAATATGGAATTATTAACTAGCTAGTCATAGCCAGTAGTTAAAATTTCATAAAACGACCACCGTTGTAACCAATATAGAACAACAATCCTCATCCTGGGTGTGAAAATATTAAGTCACAGTGTACCTATCAGTTCATCAAAAACAACATCACGTTGGACATTGGAAATCTCCTACCAAAGAAAGTGAGGCACAAAAAGCATGATAGGCATTTTACACAAGGACTTGGTTTTTAAGTTGCTGAAAAATTCAGAAAAACGATCAGGAATACAACATGGGTCTTACAAAGAAACCATAATATTGGAGGCTAAAGGTATTCACTGACTTTGGTATGTATCTATGACACTAATAACGCCTTCAACGACAAACATAATTTTATTGTTTTGTGCAAGTACTTGCACTTCAGACAAGTGAATATTGCCCTACATATGTTTTACATTATGTATAGAAACATTATTATTAGAAACACTATTGTTTAATAATTGATATATAATTTATAGCCATTTTTATTAGAAAAAAAAAACCAAAAACTAATGCTAACAATAGACCTTACAGTCATAATAAATATACTAATAGAAAGTTTATTAGTACCTATTCAGTTTTCTATCATGTAATGAGTTCAATGGTTTTGGGTTTTTGATTATTTCCTGCATCAATTATAGTGTACTTAATAATATTAGAAATTTGAGGCACACACAATAGAAAGCTATACACCAATTCATCATTTGGAGAATTAGATGTTTTTACTGTATTTTTGTTTGATCATATGATAATCAATAAATAATATGTAATTAAATAAGTTTATTCAAGAAATTAATAACTATAAAAAATAGTTTTGTAATTAGTTTGGAATGTGTACAGTTATTTTGAACACCAGTGATGTTTCTGGTATAGTCATGATAACACAAGCACAAACTGCTACTATTAAAGTAACAAGTTGGTTTTAGAGCACTATATATGTTGTAATTTATTTAAAGGTGTTTCAGTAATAAATATTGGATTGAGATATCATACAAAAATTTGCAATTTTTTTATTGTTATATTTAAATTATTACATCTACATGTTACATGTATCTTATAAATAGGTATCTATATATAAAAAGAAAATAAAGTCATGCAAATGACTTGATAATAATATCCATTTGAAAATTTAATGATATTATGTTGACATGCTACGGTGGATGAAATATTGAGTTACAGTATTTGAAAGTATGGATTATCTTAAACAAGAATAATCAAAAGTATCATCAGTAATCAGCAATAATCTAAGTCCTAAGGAACTTGATATTATTTATTTATTATTAATGGGGGATTCATAATAATAAGTTGAGTAACACTCAATTCTCACGGTTGGACATCTAGAACTAACTAGAAAGTTACGCATTGAATTATTTTTTTTACTTATAAATACAGTCACATACAAAGAAGCAAAGGAAGTGTGGTATTAAATGAAAATTTCATGGTATGAAATAATTCAGTTATGAATAGGATTCCCAATATGATACAGTTGTAATCCGTGGTTCGGTTTAGTCGACTGTAACTTATTCGCTTCTTAAGTTATTACTAAATTAGGAGTGTGTTTTTTCATCAGTAATGTAATTTTATCAGGTGTGGCCCGATCGTATTGCCAAAACGAATGTTCGCGGGCGTTATTGCGCAAGAACGAATCGTTAAGTAATACATTTACAAGGATTTATTTGTCGGCGCACACTCAGATCATGGAAATGATTCCGGGATAGTTTCGAAATTATATAGATATATTTGAGATTATATAGATGATATATGACTATAAGATGTGTGTGTGAGTGATGTACGCTGATGGCCGCGAGGCCTTTACAGCTTCACCGGACTTAATTCCATATAAGTTCAGTAGTACAAAGGCCTCTAGTACAAAAAATGTTAAATTTTGATATATGTACATTTTTAAAGATTAAAAATATAACTAACATTAAATATAGCCGAATGTTGATATTAAAAAAAAAATATAAATTAAATATGTAATGATAGCAAAAACATTTTTATAATCACCAAATTAATTCGTAGCCTTTGTTTGGTACTGTACTCAAAAAGAGATCATTTGACAATAAAAAAAAAGAGAACCACATGCCAGTTGGAAGACACATTAGTGGGGAAATAGGTTTCCCTGTTATATTTGTATCATATTGTTATAGATTGGGTACTAACAGACTTTGTTTCTAGCTATCCATCTATCTCTATCCATATTATGACGCCAGATCTCTTGCGGGGTGGGCAGAGAGTGCAAGGTTCCGACAGGTTCTTTCCTTGCATGCCTGCCTGACTTTCTTCACTCTCATTGTTCGTCTCATAATGGTTGTCAATGATACAAGAATTATTATAAAGCATTTAATTTTATATAAACAAAACTCTAGATGGGCAATTCCTCAACTCTTGTTATATAGAAGATATCTATAGAAGAAAGATCTCTATAGAAGACATAACAGATGGAGACTGCACTGATATCTGATAAGTAATGATTGATTAATATTACCCGGTATTAATGAATTTTGGACAACAGATGTGGTATAAAGGTACATAACAGGTGCTTTAAAGGTTTTGTTGGGATGGATCTACACTACATAACATAACATGTTATTGAATTAGATTATATAAATTTATTTTAAATAAGTTTGACATACTGGTTGTAAGAAACAATCTATGTGTATATATTTGTTGTGTTTGTGTTGTATGGCAATACAAAAAACGGGAATGTGTTATAGTACAAATATACTCATTATAGGTTATTTTTTAGAGGTCACGCTCAAAAAAAAAAACCTTTATGTGGTATACTTCAACTTTACCCTTATAGCTCTAAACAGCTGCTAATATAGTTTATATCGAGAACGAAGGACACAGTATAATAAGTGATCAAACGAACTTACCTGAAATGAAGTTCGATCATTATTATACGAAGTCCTTCGTTCGAAGATATTAGTACCCAACCCGCCCTGCCTGTTGGTAAAGTTGAAATGTACTACTTCTAAAAGGAAGTGTCGCAGAGGTTATGTCCACAGATACCATAGAGAAGGCCTTGACATTTCTAATGCATTGTTTTGTTTATATCTTCAAACGAAGCATGTTTATATCTTCAAACGAAGGACTTCGTATAATAATGATCGAACTTCACTTCAGGTAAGTTAGTTTGATCACTTATTATACCGTACAGGAATTTCTAAATGACACCTTTTAATCTATCTATCTATCTATATCATCACGCCAGCTCCCTCGCGGGGTAGGCAGAGAGTACAAAGTTCCAACAGGTTCTTTCCTTACACACCTCTCTGGCTTCCTCCACTCTCATAGTTCGTCTCATACACACTCGCCGGTTACGGAGACTCTTGACTTGCCCTTCAGCTAAGACACGGTCTATTTGGTCATGGTAAGATCTTCCACTTTCGCATTGTATATCTGTTTTGTCATTCTTTCTTCTGGCATTCTTTCTATATGCCCGAACCAACGGAGCATACCCTTTCTCATCTTTACACCGGCTGCCGCGCTTTCAAAAGAATGGTTGCAGAGGTTATGTCCACAGATACCATAGAGGCGACGTTGACTTTTCAAGTATCTGAATGACGCGCGGTTGCCAAGCGACTCGAGAGAGCTGCTAATATAGTTTATATCGAGAACGAAGGACTTCGTATAATAATGATCGAACTTCACTTCAGGTAAGTTCGTTTGATCACTTATTATACCGTACAGGAATTTCTTTTATGCGAAACGGTCACTGTCAACTAAGCGATTGTTAGCTCGATATTTTGCTATATTCCGGTCGGTGCTGTTTGTTGAATCTGGTAATAATCGAATCTGGTATAAATCGTAAATAGTTTGAACATTTGTTTCTGTTAGTGTGGCGGTGGCTCTGTGACGTGTGGGAATCGCCGGGGTGTGGGTAGGAGGGCGGAGACGGGCGTCTATATATTGCGAGCTTTCGGATATGGACCATTACCGGCGCATCACATGTATTTATATGAAAATTACCTACGATACAATTTCAACAAAAAGAACGCGAAAATGCCTTCTTATACGTGTTGTCTCAGGATGTAGGTGCTCTTATTTGTACTTAGTAGGTAGGTACTGTAGTACGACTTTGAATTTGTTTCTTAAGGTCAACACTCAGCTCTTTTTTGCCGGTTGACAGGTAGATACGGTATTGTAAAAGTTACTCTTCTCTGATATAATCAATAGACCCACACCTCAGATGGATACTCAATCTCATTGAAAGAGCTAAAAGGGTTCCAATGGAGTCGTATACAATCTGTAGCATATATTTTAATACACAGTTGTTACTTGATCTACGCTTATAGTTCTAAAAAGATAAGTAGTTGTAATAGATTTTGTAATATCTCTTTGATGACTACGAATAACATTCTTACTACACAAACACAGAATATACATAAGTAGAAGAAGTAATTTGAAGGTAACTGGAACAAGCCATTTTCAGTTGACAGAAATGTGCTAATAGATGTAACGTAGCACGAGACAATTTTATTATCTTTTAATAATCTTAAGTGATTCGATGTTTAGCGCAGTTTTTATATTTGACGGTTGATTTAGCGCGGTGGTGTCACGGGTTCGATTCTCGCAAAGGACAAATCTCTGTGTGACCCACAATTATTTATTTCAGTCTGGGTATTTGTGTATGTGAATTTTCATGGTTGTGAACGCACCCACGACACAAGAATAAATCCTAGTGTGGGGCTACGGTTTATAATAAAAAAAGAAACAGAAAAGAAGAAATATTTATTAAAATAGGATTCTTAAATAGTATGTAAACTGGTTTATATCTAAAGTTTGATTGTATTGATTAGTGATGTCCAATTTTGATGTGCATTCCTTGATTCCGAGTTTAGGAAGACTAATGCGCTCACTTGGAGGCCATAATAGAGTCTATTCTATAAAAAAACCTTGCCCATAACTACGTATTCACTAACCCTATTGTGCTGAGTGATACTCTTAAATTGAAAAAAATACCTGTGTACAGCTCAAATGTTTGTCCCAGTAGGATGTCAAACTTACAATAATTGACACAGTGGAAATGATATATTTATACCCGGGCCTTTTTTATGTAAAGGTAAATAAAGTAACACTACTTATTCTAAGATAGAGATATTGTGAAAGGTATTTCCTATTTCTGTTTAAATCATTTCGAACGCCGGGGGTCACTCTGTAAATGGATCGGCAATATAATTAATTGTAAGTCAGTAGTATAAAATATCAATTTGGCAGTGGCTCGTCACCTGCGACCAATGGATTAAGGACACCGCAGTTCCTGTTAATATGCAAATGAGGCTTTTACCTCAGGGGTCGCTCTGAGTGTGTTTTGTGACAAAATTTTACGGGTTAAGGCAAGTACACCTATATTTGTTGGTTTATTCATCTCGTTCTGTCCAAGTTAATTAGAGATAGAGATCAGATGTGGAGATAATTACGCGAATGCAGTCGAACTTATGTTCGTGGATTTGTGTATCTCAGTATTAATGTTGCGAATCTCATTTAAAAGTTAATTCAATAAGGGCCTATTCCACCAACCTCGAGTAAAGTCTAAAGTAGACTAATCGACAATTAAAGTTGTAAGTAAGTTTGTGTACGAATTTCATCATCTTTGAGTAGCCCTATTACTTAAACTAACCAGTTTTAATAACCGAGTATGGCTAACCGAGACTTCCTAACCAGCGCACGACGGTAGGGAAAGAGGCCCTAATAGTAAAAAAAAATAAACAGTGTCACCTGTATTAACCTGTATTCCCTAAGCGGTACCCCTGCTTAGGAAATACTATATACACCTACTCTTCGCTGATGCTGTTAGGTCTCATGTAATAGGGGGTAAGCCAATTCCATTATACCCGTTTACAATACCAGACTTCGGACTAATACTGGAACATTTTCTATCAAAGAGTTACTTTTCGTTTGACCTAGGATTCGAATTCAGGACCTTGGGATTGATACGCACCTTATTTGCCACTAGACCAACGGGGCAGCCTCCTAATAGTCTGGATACAATAGGGTGCGATTCCACTCTAAGAACTTCTTTGTCAGCGTTAATTCGCTGTTATTGACAGAGTTTGATTTACAAAGTTTGTTAATATTTTCATGTGAAGCTCATTTGACTCCTATTTTATTACATTTAGCCCGGCCCATTTAAGTGGATTCAGCCTATTAATAGTTATTGACTAAGTCAGACTCTTAGGTGTTATATTTTTGACGAAGTTCGTTAGGTTTCCAAAGTTAATCAATAATGATCTTTGAAAACTTCTTTAAGTGAGTTTTCACGATGAGTTCTTCTTAAGTCAACCCTAAAACACTTGTTCAGTGAGTTTTTTGAAATTGTTAGTTTTATTTGGGAGCATATATTAAGACGATATGCATATTTTTTTAAATTGCTCGTTTAATGGTAAAAGTAAAGATAAACAAGACAATGAACAAGACTACGACATGCTTATTGTTTTGTGCTTTCAATGTTTGCGTTCATTTTGAACTCACAGATAGAAAGACGCTACATTTTTATTTATACGTGTAGATGCATCGGGCTTAACACGAAAATATTGACGCGACGCTAGCGACTAAACCATGCTGACACGTTTATGTATATTTAGTAAATTTGTAGTGTGATAAGGATGGCATTTCAACTCGCTAGCGTCACGCTTACATCAAACTTTTCGTGCTAAGCCCCCTGGGTATCAATGTGAGCCAGACATAAGTAAACAAATAGGGCTGGTGGTACATTGAAGCTTTTGTACTTTTACGTCATTTTTATGGGCTTTGTGATGCGTCGTTAAAGTAATGCGCTTGTCAACATACCAAGTCTACCTTTCTCTATAAACTGTTTGTAGCAAGCGAGTTTGTGTAAAAAGTGGTAATCTCGTTAGTGATCGTAGTTTGTGTTATTTTTTTATAGTTTTAAGAAGCAAAAATATTATTAGTTATTGTAAAACTTTGTAGGAGTAATTGGTTGAAGCTATATTAATGTTTTGACAACCGGGGTCAGTTATATACAACAAATGAAGAAGTGGCTTGCGGAAGAACAGGCTCGCAGAAATACGCACATGACGTGCGTAATTGAGCTGTTAAGAAATAAAACTAATTTGAGATCAATCGGACAATCTATAAAGGCCTACGTTTGAGATCAATACGGCGGACTAATATGTAATGTGAACGTCGAATATAGTGTTTAAAATATCTCTCACCACCTGGTGTTCTTAGTTATTTAGAACTAACAGTTAAAGAGTTTGCGTGTTTAAAATGCATGACAAATATTCAAAAGGCAAGATTTAGTCTAGGTAACAGTGGAAAGCTCGCGAAGTGAAGTACGGCGGTAGCCCCGGAATATACAGCCTACCCAGCAATAAACATGTAAGTAACACTCGCGTAACACCAACGTAGCGACTATAAAAAACAGTTTTGAAAACAAAGCACATAGTTTTGACGGACACAATGAGGGTACTGGAGCGGTATTACAAATGTTCATTGGAACGCATACCAAACATTCTGTCGAATGAATCGATTCTACCTCGGCAATACGAAGCTCGAATTCACGTGAAATTAATTTTGATGTTAAAATAACATATGCGGAGCCTATATAACATATTCGGAGCCTATTTAACACATTTTATCAAAGCTAGCATAGTTAAAATCAATCTGAAATAATTATCATATACTCATCTTATTAGGCGTAACACAAGCGTAAAGTAGGGTAAGATATCTCCTGGATATCTTATTGTAGTCTGTTACAAATATAGTCAAAGAGGGTCTCATAGATACATTGTGACTCTAAATTCTCTGAACTTGAAATATTAATGAGCAACCTAACTGCGCCCTGTCATCTCTATTGTTATGAGAACTATGTCCTTTGTCAGCTCTGTTGAGTATTCTAGCGCTTAAGTTAATATTTGCGGCCTGACAAACGAGATTCCCTCTACCTATTTGCTGGCACGGGTGTCGTTTATTAAGTTTATTTGTGGTATTCGTGCATGCAAAGCGCAGTCGAGGAGACTCATATAATCCTTTTATTTTATTAAAAAAACCTTCCGTGACCTTCACGCTTATATTCCCCAAGCGGGGGTGGCAGAGGTGTACTGTTCACCCACATTTCATCGACGATGTTAGGTCGCACGTAATAGGGTGTGAGCCTATTGCCTTATATCGCGAAAAAATCCAGATTCCGGATTAATACTGAAAATTTTTCGATAGACAAACTACAATTGTCTAATCTAGGATTTGAATCCTTGTGATTGCAAAGCGCATTATTCGCCATTAGGCGACGAGGCATATGTTTTTATTTATGATGGATTTTATTATGTTATACATTGATTCAAATTGTGTAATCTTATACTTTCTTTAGACAAGATTTTTGGCATATTATAATGTATCATGCGACATTAAAATTCCTTTCTTAAAAAACCAGCTAGATTATACAAATATAAATAACAACGTAAAAATAACAATATCGAGAAACTCGTGTTAATTTTTCACCGGAGTGTCAAATACTAGTAAAGAATATTGGAAATAATTTGAGCGATATCGTGCCTCCGAGGACGCATTCGGAAAAGGATGGCTTTTGTGAGAAAGGTAAAATCTGTCACTCTTTGGGCCACCTTGGGCAACCTTGCTGTGTACGGAAGTAAGTTTTACAAAAAAAAATATCAGGTCCATTTTAAATATTTTCACATAGAACATTTCTGCGATTTTTCGCAGTCCTAAAAAACAAGTGTACAAACCATCCGGTTGGAATCATCAACAGTAACCGAGGGGTAGCTCGTTGTTTATTTATGTGATTGCTGCGTTCATTTCAGTTTCCTAGTTACCTTTCTTGTTGATCTAATTCCAGTTTTAATTTAGTTTATCACTTCCTTTTATGGCAAATTGTCCAAGTGCCTTTAAAAGGCACTTGGACAATTTGCGCTTTTCAAGCAGACTAGTAATAGCAATCATATATCAAACTATCTCAATCTGTATCATCACGCCATGCGCCAAATCCGTAACGGGGTAGGCAATGAGTACAGAGTTTCAACAGGTTCTTATCCTACAGACCTCTCTGGCTTCCTCCACTCTTATAGTTCGTAATGTACACGTTCGCCGGTTACGGGGACTCTTGATTTGCCCTTCAAATAAGGCACGGTCTATTTGGTCAGGGTAATACAGTCTAGGTCTTCCTTGGCACCTACATCCTTCCTGTTTCGTATATCATTCTTTCATCATCATTCTTCTTCCGATATCCTTTTTATATGCCTCAACCAACGAAGCATATCGTTTTCAACTTTACACGGGCACTTATCTTTCATAATTACACGCTTTCTTCTACGCTGTTTTGAACACAGTCAGCCTTAATCCGCACGCTACATTATATAGTTTGTATTCGTAGATGAATCCTACGACGTGTTTAACGACCTTGTTAACAATACGGACAACTATGTTATGGCCATTTATTCTGTATAAATAGTAATTTGGGTGCTTATTGCCGAGCGATGTACGGTGGCGGTCGGCGCGTGCGTTTGGCGGGATCCTCATTAATTCTCTCTAGGCCGGCACACAATTCGGCTGCGCTGTGTGAGAATGACAGCACTCGTTAGTTACCCACCGTTTGTTATATTGTTATGACTCCGACACTATCTATTAGCAGTTGATGGGGCAGTTTGCGGGTCATGGCGGGACTCGGTTTACCCGGAGTATAACGGGCCACAGCTTGATCATGACGAGAGCTGCAAGGCGTAATAAAACTAAACGTAAACTAAGTACAAACTGGGTGTTCACGAAGGCGTTAAACCTTAACGATGCTATCAGCTGGAAGTGTTATTTGAACCGTCTCAACTTCGAGATGTGGGATGCAATATAGAGTCAGACTTCGTTTGCTTTCCTTCATACTCCGTATGTACGATATTTATTGTACCACATGTGCAAATGTTTAGTAAGTAATAATGTGTTGTGTAGGTAAACTCATATGCATTTAAATATACTATTAAGGCCTGTATTTGTAATGTGGCTAAAAATCACGCTCTTTTACAACTCTAAAACTTAAATACAAATAAAAAAGAAATTGAACTTCATTATGCTTTTGGGTTTGTTTTAATTTCTGACCAATGAAAATAATTTCGTTAATACGTAGGTGTAACGTATTCAGATTTTATAATGGCAGTGTAAAATAAAATATGGATTATTAACCACGCAGCCCTAGCAAAATTATTTAAATTTAAATGTTTATTTTCGTTACATTTCGTTGACATATTTAAACCTTATTTATATTAAATACAAGTAAGTGTATGCAAAGTTTCCAAGTGTACACATAATTACAAAGGTTTCACCCGCAGTCCCTGCCCGAAGGTTTTCCGAGATATATCTAAGTAAATAATTAACGAGCATTGCTTGAATTAGGGCATGCGGCGCACCCGTTCACATGGACCCATGTTCATTTTATGTTTATGGTGACAAATATGGACCTTTGGGCTTAATATTACGTATTACACGATAGCAGGCGACCAACTGAGCACTCACATTTGGTCGCTGGGAGGGACGGAAACAATTTCGTCATTAATTTTGCATACCGACTTAAGTGGGTGTCTACACTTAGCTAGTAAACGAGGTATGTGGAACGATCGCCTCTCTCGGTATATTTATTTTGAAAGCAATTTCCCTAATAACTTTGAGCGTTTACAAAGGAATTTGGCGATTCCCTTGAGGACACTTTGAACCTTCCAGGAATGCTATTTCGTCCCACGAGAGATGCTTCGTTTCTACTTGAGTTTTCAACTTGCAAAAATAATAAAATAATGTTCCCAAATTTTATAATTAACTACGGCATAGTATAAGCCTTGTAAAGTCACAAAACGTAGGCTTAATTCATGTTTTAAGAAAAACTAACCGTTAATCGGTTAGTTTTTCATAGATTTTTTATTCCAAATCTTTCAAAAACTAGAGAATCATGCTTATGTCGTTTAGTAGATAACTGTACTAAAGAATTTCATGAACACTGGGCGAAGACCTATCGAAGACTAAAACAGTCAAAGACATAGAATAGTCTTAATTTAGCAGACAGAATTAGAAAGATTTTTGTTACGTTAGAAAATTGGGTAATCATGAATAGGTTCCTTCTTAATGTAATCAATTTGTTATTAAACTTCCAATTTCCGGTTTTCCTAGATACCCTACTACTCAACTTTTGAGTCGTCGCTTGCAAATTTCAGATAATTCACCAATTTCTATCTTATCTTCGAGAGAGTAGGATTTTATCAAACCAGTGATGAATTCGATTCGTCTTCGGGTAAATTACTACCGAATGTAATTCCTTTTAGAAATTGAAGTGGAATACAGATCTCCGGCACAATGGAGTTGATCTTGAGTAATGTGTAATCAGCGTAGTAAAATCTAAAGCGGGTCTGTTCAAACAACGTCATGTCTTTGTTCTCGTAATAAACTGTCAGGGCACAAAAGAAATTCACGGCGACATCGAATGTAGTCTGTTTAAATTTAGAGCTTTTCTCACATGTTAAGGCTAGCCGTACGTACATATTATATTAGGTATGTAATATAGTCTTTTGCGGGGTAGACAGAGAGTACAGAGTTCCAATAGGTACTTTCCCTACTTTACAGTCAGAGATGGCTTCCCCCACTCCCATAGTTCGTCTCATACACGCTCGCCGGTTACGGACGCCACGCTAATATAGACTTATTTTAACCGACTTCAAAAAAGGAGGAGGTTCTCAATTCGGCTGTATGTTTTTTTGTATGATTTTTGTTTTGTATGCTATCATTCCGCCAATTATGAACAGATGTGTAGATTAAGATATTTTGGGTATTACGTCAATCCTATAGGTACCCTACTATAGAACTAAGCAGAATATTAACCGACTTCAAAAAAGGAGGAGGTTCATCATTCGTTTATATTTCATAACTTTTTGCTAATAAACCGATTGTGATGATTCTTTTTGCATTGAGTTCAGTATAGCTCCGGGGTAATCCTATGTTAATTATATTGGTATTGGACCGTGGACTTTAAAGATACACCACGGGACTCCTTGACCGCAAACAGCACGAATGTTGAAAATCAGTTACTATGAGCATTATATCAATCCTGTAAGTACCTCACTGTATAATAATATAATATAGGTATATAAATATACATAATTAATTCCTCATCACTTAAAATCGAAAAATAAAAAAAAATAAAAAAGGGAAGCCGACTTCAAAAAATATTTATTTTTTGCTTCCTGAAGTCGGTTTCCCTTTTTTTTTTTAAAGATTTTTACAATTCTATTTAATAAACGTGATCATCATCGTCGTATGGCGATGAACTGTTAATTATACGACCTACGATCAACATTTTATGTGGTGGAGTCATTGTTTAGTCTCTGGTGTCAATCATTGTAATAACAATATATTAAATTGTTTAAAACTGTGAACTTTGTACAACTGTATCGGGTAGTATACTTATATGTTTATAATACTATAATCATTGTGAAGAAGCACTATATTCACCTATTTTTACATAGGCTGTTTAAGAAATTACTGAGGAGCCGTTAAAAGGTTTTTAGAAATGAGAACTGTCAGATAAGTAACCGAACAGATAAGTCGCCTTTGTAACGATCCCTTTAATTCTTGTGGTGATTCAACTGTACTTAATGCTTATCAAGAAATAGTTAATCCTGAATTTGTCCAGCCTTAATCTAGGCTTTAATCATCCTGTCATTGCGATATCAACAAAGAAAATTAACATTGTTTTCTCCGAAATAGTTATATATTTCTAATAATCACTATAATTTGATTTACAGTGTATCTATAAGTTTATAGTTATTTATAACACAGTTATTCTAAGAGATGGCTCTTATCTATGAAAAAATAAGTTACCATTCACTCTGTTCCCTGCACTCACTCTTCTCTCTATGTCAGCGGTGTATTTCCCATCCTTACTGAAGGCGCATCCAAGATATACAAACTCATTCACTTGCTCCAGCACATCGTTACTAACCACAATCCTTGCATTCGTTCTGGTTTCTTCCCTTACAAAAACCATAATCTTGGTTTTCTTCACATTGTTTTCTTCACAGGAGACATTTAGTAACAAAAAAAACAATTTAGAATAATTAGGCTTTATTATTATTAAATAAATTCAGTTGAATGACCTACACACTAAGGAGTTGGATACGTCAACAACTATTTATGGGGCTCATACACGATGCAAATAAAACTGGTGCGGGTTGAGGTGCTTGTCCGGGTTAGTTGCATTATATGAATGGATGCGTAAATAAATGAGTAAATAAGTTTAGTTCCGTTCAAACAAAAACATGCAAATCTCGAATTTAAATCCAAAATATTGTCTTGATAAACACCTCTTAAGTGGCGAAATGTCAGGATTAGGTAGGACATTATTTTGATATATCCCTAGTTGGGTATAGTTTCCTTCAAATGCTTATAATTCAAATGTGTCGACGGTCTTTGAAATGAACCTGTCACTCGGCGTGTGTTTTAATAGTTGCAATATTGCATGAATCAAAATCAAATTCATTTACATTCGCTATTTTTAAGGAAATTTACAGCGCAGTATATTTAATTTCCATATTTTCGATGTTATTTTTTTACCCGTTTTAACTATAAAACGTCCCATCAGGAATGTCAAATAATTTTTTATGAGTTTTCGGTGGAAATTCGGTGCTATCAAGTTCAATAAAATAGGTCAGCAGGTGCTAGCGGTGGGGATCGGCAATGACTAATGATCGGTCAAAGCGTCGACTGGCGTGCCCGGAGACCCCACCACTTAAATACTTTACCCTAGAACACACACGGAAATAATGCGTAGCGGGAAACATTTAATTAAGACTAGCTGTTACCCGCGGCTGCCCCCCTCGTTAATTTAGTAAGTAATATTTTTATCCGACAAGCGATCTGGCAATTACGCAGTGTCCACCTCATAAGAATGCTTGTACACTATATTTTTTCAATGATTACTACATAAATAAATTAATATCAATCATCTTACTTACTTAAGTATATTAATAATACAACTATATAATATTATACCAAGGTAGGAATTGCTTAAATGCACGACACTGTGTAAAGGCCATGGATGTTAACACCTCAGTGGTAGAAGCTATACAGATTTTGATGAATCTTTATTGTAGGTAATATTACCTACTACGAAGTTTCAGCAAAATCTGTTCAGCAGTTTCTGCGTGAAATAGTAACAAACATACATCCATTCCCACAAATTTTTGCATTAATGATATTAATAGGATTGACTCAGGTGAGGTACTTACTACGTTATTAGTGTACTTTATACTTGTTATAGTATTACCTTAAGCCTTGCGAACTTGTCTAGATTAGTTTCCTGTACTTCCTTTAGTTTATGGATTACTTCGCAAAAACTAAAATAAATACTAAATATAAAGATTACAGATCTTTGTTACTGTTCAATATGTATCTTTGGGATTTAAATAAGTTTTGTTATACTTAGAATGTTTGAAATAGTTTCCTACTTTAGTTTGTACTTCTTACGAGTATTACATTTTTTATTTAATTAATATTTTCATTAGTGTCCAAATGGAGGTCGAATTTTTGCTGAAGCCGAAACCGATTAATAGGCCATCACCAAAACCTTCAACCGAAGCCAAAAGTTTAATTACCCTAAGAAATTTGGTTCATGATTAGCTAAATTTAAAAAAGGTTATTTTAAGTATATTAACGAACTTGTTTCGATTTAGTGCCTGACTGCCTCGTTGTTCTAGTGGCAAAGCGCATCGCTTTGTGATCACGAGGTCCTGGATTCAAATTCTAGGTGGGACTAGTGTTGTTTATTTAGCAAAAACTTCCCGGTACGAGTCCGGAGTCTGGAGTTGTGCCCGGTATATGGCAATACGCTCGCCCCCTATTACATGAAACCTTACATCGTCGGCGAAACGTGGGTATGCTCAGTACATCTCTGCCACCCCTGCTTGGGGAATATAGGCGTAACGGTGTTTTGATTTAGTTATTTACTGGTAATTGCGGATGGCTAGCGCAACGCAATGTAATCCCTCACTCACGCACGCACTCATGACGCATGTCTCCTCTTCCGCCGCGCTTTCGCACATTCGTTAGTCGTAAATCGTAATAGAGCGTTCAATTTCGGTGCTTGTTAGAAACTTTCGGTCTCGGCCAAAATTTTGGCCGAAGCCGAAGTTTCGGTCGAAGATGGCTGAAGCCGAAGCCGAAACAAAATGTTCGGTTGGACACTGATTTTCATGTAGTTTTATTTCATGTTTCTGTTAAAATCTTTTTAATCTTATGGAGTGAAAATGAAACGCAAATTAATTTAAGGACATCATAAGTTCAGGCAAACTGAAATCGTTTATTTTGCATAAACCCTGCGGGGATGTTTACGAAGTGTCATATTTACAATTTTTTTAAACTTATTAATCTACCACCGGATCGGAACGCGACCTCCACTGAGAACATCCGGCAAGAAAGTCAGCGGGCTTGTCTTTTTTGTTTAATTCTCCATTATTTTTTGTATAGATACATACATTTTAATATTATACAAAATCATTAATGCGATCCAGCTCCAGTGTGATGCTTTACGACTGAGATATAAGACTATTTTCAAATATATGTTATAATGAAAAGCTAGAGGATTCTGGGCGGACCAGCCTCCGCAAGCTGCACTCGTTCACGAATACGACTACTTGAGCAGCCATTACCTCCCTCGACCATATTAGCAAATTCTATTTACATGACGGTATGAGGACGCATTCGCGTTCGATGCTTTTAAATTTTGAGTAGTACTTACATAACATAAATGTTAACTGAATTAATTTCAGTGAATCATTACTTTTTATATTACGCAGGTAGAATGAGTAAAACGCTTTGCACGATATGTCCTAAATTTGCGAACATTTGTAACTTTGTTAGATTTTTTTTGCGATGTGGAAAACGTCATAGTGAATGATAGACGACTATCGTTTCGCAATTTGGTATGGAAATATGTGAGGAATACCTGCAGCAATAATTATAGGGTCCGTTTCGGTAGCACGATTGACAGTCGCCTGTCGGGACCTTGTTTATGGCGCGCCGCTACGATTTATAACCACTTCGTTTCAGTAGCGGACTTAAAGTTCATTGTCAAGGTCGTAGATCTCGCCCGATATGGATTGATTGTCAATCCTTTACGAATATCTAGATAGGTATTGTTGAGTCATTTATGTTTTACGATTTTTAGATAAGATTAGACGGTCAAGTTGTATTTTATTTGAATACATTATTTTAAACATATAAAGAGAATGCGAAAGATGTAGGTACCGGCGAAGACCTAGACTATCTTACCATGACCAAACAGATAGAGTCTTATCTTAAGGACAAGTCAAGAGTCTCCGTAACCGGCGAGCGTGTATGAGACGAACTATGAGAGTGGAGGACGCCAGAAAGGTATGTAAGGAAAGAACCTGTTGGAACTCTGTACTCTCTGCCTACCCCGCAAGGGATCTGGCGTGATGACATAGATAGATAGATAAACATTATTTAAAGCTTAAAACTATAAACTTACGTTCAATAAGCATAAACGTTTAACTTAAAGGTTGCTGAAACACGCGAAGTCACTTTTAAACATTGCAACAAAGCGGCCTAGAGGTTAAAAAGCTTAGAGCATGTCTTATCTAATTTAAAAAAAAGTACGAATTTTTAATTTGGATTGGAATACCTGGAAAATTCGATCGCAGAAGTATATAAGTTTATAAAACATAGACGGTTATTTTTGACAGTTGTTTTTTTAATAGTTCTATTTCTGAAACAATATACAGACAGGCCTAGTCCTATATCGTCAAAAAATGTTATTAAATTTGCCCATTTGATCGCATCTCTTGAACCTAATCTTAAATTCGTAGCTGTTGAATATACGCTTATGATAAACAAGATAACTTAATTTATGGCACTAACGCGGCTGTAGCGTCGACTTCCATCGGTCATATCAAGTAGAATTATGATGATCATTCTTGGGTGCGCTTAATAATTGCTTTGAGCTTACAATAGCAATGGTTGGTAATAAAACGACGAACGATTGTGTACACGATAGCAACAGTGAATTATTGGAGTGACTTATAACGTTTCTTTGACGCATTTCCTTCTTTCTATCATTATTTTCACTGTAATATTATGCCCATGTCTTATATTATATTGATCAGAAGATTTAAGTAGCTTTAATTATGGTGACGTGTTTCCGAGTGATTTATTTGTTGTTTATTTGATATACTTTTTACATTTAGGATATATATTTCAAACCATTTCAGTTCTTAAACTTAATAAAATGTCAAAATTATGCAAACTTTTAAACTCTATTTTAGTAGTAGTACTTGTTAATAAGGCGAATCACTTGTACCACTAAATAAAATAATAAGTTGCAAATACGTAATTGACAAGGGGAGAAGAGTAACATATTGTATGTAAGTATTACGTAGCGTATACAAAAATAAAAAAGAAATCGCCCAGGCTTGTAGGCACATCGACAGCTAACAGTACATTATTGAATTATACTGTGTCCTTCGTTCTCGATATAAAACATATGCAGCTCTCTTGACTCGCTTGGCAGCCGCGCATTCTTTAGAGACTTGAAACGTCAACGCCTCCTCTATGGTATCTGTGGACATAACCTCTGCGACCATTCTTTTAAAAGCGCGGCAGCCGATGCCTTGTAATAAAATGTTTGGTCAATTAAAACTAAATAAATAAATAGGTAAATTTAAAACATCGTATAGGCAAATTCAGAAAAATTTTACTTCCTGACAAAAAAGTACATTCTAAAAAGATCAACTGATAGTTGTTTTGTGGCTAGTTTATTTGTGGCGTTTTCAGCTTAACTGGTTTATTTATATAATATCGAATGTTTGGAGACTTGAGTTTCGTCATATTAAGACTTGGGAAAGCTTCATCATCCGAAAAGTAAACTTACGAAGTCTTATGTCCCTATTCGTGTAAATACAGTTTTACACGCAATATACCTGTAAACAATACTATATATTGGCGTCTCGCCTATAAATTGGCGATGTAATACCTCCAAGAAGAGAAATTAGGGGGACATTCATCAATAATGATGATTATTAAGGATCGATGATAATTCAAGGACACGGGTGGTGTATGGGATGCATCGACGTGATCCGCAAGACTTGATGGTAATTTAAGGACACGAATGGTATACGAGATGCATCGGCATGATCCACAAGACTTGGGGCTCATATGAGATATGTGCTGAAGGTCATATTACGCATAGATTTCACCCATGTGTGCCTGTGCAGTTCACATTTCTACTATGGTAAGAATCAAAAATGTTACCTAACATACATACCTTAAATCAGTAAAAACAAGGACTATTGCTATAAACTATAAGCTATTTGTGATATTATACTGTGTCCTTCGTTCGAAGATATAAACATGCAGCTCTCTCGATTCGCTTGGCAGCTCGATAATTTTAGAGACAAAACGTCAACGCCTCCTCTATGGTATCTGTGGACATAACCTCTGCGACCATTCTCTCTTTTAGCGCGGCAGCTGATGCCTTGTAATAAAGTTTTGGTCAACATTTATTTTAATCATATAGTCGTAGCAGTGAAATTATATAACAAAAGGTTTTTATATACTCAAGTGATGTTGTGAAATAAATTTAAAACATCGTATAGGCAAAATTCAGAAGTATTTTAGGTCTTGAAAAAAAAGTACATTCTCAAAAGATCAACTGATAGTTGTTTGATTTGTGGCGGTTTTCAGCTTAACTTGTTTATGTATATAATATCGAATATTTGGAGACGTGAGTTTTGTCATATTAAGACTTGTAAAAGTCTTCACTCGAAATGTAAACTTACAAAGTCTCATGTCCCTCTTCGTGTAAAAACAGTTTAACACGCAATATACCTGCAAACAATTATTAACCGTCTATAAATTGGCAATGTAATACCTCTAATGAGAGAAATTAGGGGGGACATTAATCAATAATGATGATTGTTAAGGATCGATGGCAATGTAAGGACACGGGCGATGTACGAGATGCATCGACGTGGTCCGCAAAACTTGGGGCCCATACGAAATATGTGCTGAAGGTCATACTACTCATAGGTTTCACCCATGAGGTGCTCCTGTGTCAGTTCACATTTCTACAATGGTAAGAATCTAAAATGTTACCCAACATACATACCTTAAACAGTAAATACAAAGACTATTGCTATAAACTATAAGCAATTTGTGATATTATATCTCCTAAAGGAGACTTTCTGAGTCTTCGGGTAGTTAAAGGGACATTGTTTATGAATTTATGAATAACAATACATTATCAATAACATAAGCCACTCATTTGCAGAAACATAATGTTTTGCATTGATTTCATTATTAGACATACTTGTATAATAATCCTGAAATAGCCCAAAGTGGTGCTTATTACACAAAGAATTGTGCAATATTATGAGCACTTGTATTAAAAAGGTAAACCCAGCAATATTTATCCCTGAACAGGGTTTATAAACAGATGAGCCAAAGTAATCTCTACTTATAACAATGCTTGTTGTAACTGACAAGCAACAGAATTGTGGAAATATTCCAAATATAATATCTCAGACTACCGATGCTGAGACAGGCAAGTTGTGCAATAATTTGTGTTACACACACATCCTTAAAATATAATATAAACTACCTGGTCTATCCAGTTAACATAAAACTAATAATTATCAATATTATAAGCCCAGACCCCTTGCAGGGTAGCCAGGGAAGATGAGTCCTAACAATACAGTCATGAAACATTGATTGGGATAAGAACCTTTGTGGTCAGCAGTATATATTTTAAATTCAAGGAGTTTTAATATGGTGGAGTACCAATATGGAATTATAACTATCTGTTCATAAACAGTAGTTTAAATGTCAAAAAAACACCAGTGTTGTAACCAACATAGAACAACAATCCTCATCCGGTGTGTAAAAATATTAACCCACAGTGTACCTATCAGCCCACTAAAAACAAATCACAATGGACATTGGAAGTCTCCTACCAGAGAATGTAAGGTAAGAAAAGTTTGCTAGGCTTTTTACACAAAGGCTTGTTTTTTGATTTTGTTTAAGTTACTAAAAAAAAAGTTAAACATTCAGGAATACAACATGTCTGTTACAAATAAACCATAATATTGGAGGCTAAAGGTATTCACTGACTTTGGTATGTAACAATGTATCTATGACACTAATAAAAACGTGTGTCTGTGTGCCTTCAACGGCAAACATAACTTTATTGGGTTTGTGCAAATACTTGCAATCCATATAAGTAAAGGTTAAAAAAAAAACATATATAACATTATGTATAGAAACATTATTATTAGAAACATAATATTTTAATAATTGATATACAACTTATTCTCATTAGAATTTAATTAAAGATAGATGATCACAACGGTGCTATAATCCTTATCCCACAAAGAAACTCAATGCTAATAATAGACATTAGAGTCATATTAAATATACTAATTAAAAATTTATTAGGAGCTATTCAGCTTTCTATTGGGTAATGAGTCCAATGGTTTTGGTTTTAGTTTTTTGGTTACACCCTGCATCATTTATAGTGTAATTAATACATTAAAAATTTGAGACACGCAGAGGAAAGATTATACATCAATTCATGAATTGAAGAATTAGATGTTTTATTGTACTTTTGTTTGATAATATGATAATCAATAAATAATATATAATCAATCAAAAATTATTCAAGAAATTAATAACTATTAAAAATAGGTTTGTGTTTAGTTTTGAATGTGTACATTTTTATATAGAGTACCAGTGATGTGTCTGGTACAGTTTGGATATCGGAGATATGACACAAACACAACCTGCTACCATTATGGAAACAGGTGGTTTTTAGAGCATTATCTACACATGCTGTAATTTATTTGAAGGTGTTATACAAATGTACTCATGACATGTTATGTTTTAGAGCTCACGCTTAAAAATGACATTCATGTGGTATACTTCAACTTTACTCTCATAGCTCTAAACAGCTGCATGTTTATATCGAGAACGAAGGACACAGTATAATAAGTGATCAAACGAACTTACCTGAAGTGAAGTTCGATCATTATTATACGAAGTCCTTCGTTCGGCGTCAAGCAGGGTTGCGTGTTGTCCGCTAGACTGTTTATAATATATCTGGACAAAAGTCTTCAAAGACTGAAAGCGATGAATGAAGGTGTACAAATGGGTGACTTAGTTGTAAACCATCTACTTTATGCAGATGACGCGGTTTTAATAGCGCCAACAGCCACTGATCTGCAAACACTAGTCACAGTTATGAAAGACGACTGCATGATCAATGGCTTACACTTGAATGTGAAGAAAACCAAGATTATGGTTTTTGAACGGGAAGAAACCAGAACGAATGTAAGGATTGTGGTTGGTAACGATGTGCTGGAGCAAGTGAATGAGTTTGTATATCTTGGATGCGCCTTCAGTAAGGATGGGAAATACACCGCTGACATAGAGAGAAGAGTGAGTGCAGGGAACAGAGTGAATGGTGCGATGGGAAAGCTACTCGGGAGCCGGCACTTAAGCCATAAGGCGCAGCTGGCCATACATAACTGAGTTCTTGTCCCAACGCTGTTATATGGTAGCGAGAGCTGGGTATGTAAGAAGGAGAATGAAAGTAGGATAAATGCGGTAGAAATGCGAGCTCTGCGGAAGATGTGCGGAGTGAAGCTGACCGACCGCATTAGTAACAGCATAGTAAGACAGCGAGTAGGTATGAAAGATAGTATCGGTGTAAAGATGAGAAAGGGCATGCTCCGTTGGTTCGGGCATATAGAAAGAATGCCAGAGGAAAGAATGACAAAACAGATATACAATGTGAAAGTGGAAGGATGCAGGTACCGGGGAAGACCTAGACTATCTTACCACGACCAAATAAACCGAGTCTTGTCAGATGGAAAAGTCAAGAGTCTCCGTAACCGGCGAGCGTGTATGAGACGAACTATGAGAGTCGAGGAAGCCAGAGAGGTATGTAAGGAAAGAACCTGTTGGAACTCTGTACTCTCTGCCTACCCCGCAAGGGATCTGGCGTGAGGTTATAGATAGATAGACAGTGCTCCACCCACCAGTTGTGACCCTCTTCGCGCAGAGTTTCTTCCTATATTTTCCAATGCCCAGTCGCTTGAACGTGCATGGCGCGATGTTTCGCGCTCCTAAATATTATTTCGTTGTGTCACAACTAGTGGGCTTTGCATCGAGTTTATTAATCAAATTAACCAATTATGATACAATTATACCGGTCCCTTTCCAGGGTTACACTCCTCTAATTGTATACTAGTGTTTATGCGCTACGATTCTATGACATTATCTTATTTCTAACTTAAATTACATAATGTACTACAGTAACTTAATCTATTACATAATCTATTTATACAAATCATGCAGACGTCGTCCTGTACACTTACTGTGTACTAGATCTGGAAACTAAGTATGTTGGTACCCAATCTATAACAATATAAGACAATTAAGACAGGGAAACCTGTTTCTCCACTAAAGTGTCTTCCAAGTGGCATGTGGAAGGTTTTTTTTATATATAAATAAATAATATTAGCCCTGTTAAGAAACTTTCTGGAGTCGCAGGGGCTCTTCTTGATGAATTCGTTCTTTAAGAAGAAGCCTCATAGAAAGTGGACATGGCGAAGCCCCGACACTGTGACGAGGAACGAGATAGACTTCATCATGACTGACAGGAAGTCTATACTTAGAGACGTCTCCGTGATCAACAGGTTTAATACCGGCAGCGATCACCGACTTGTCCGAGGCGCTCTAAATATGGACTTCAAGGCCGAAAGACGTCGCATGATGAGGTCTACTCTCAGACCTACTGCGCCTCAAATAGCTTTAGGGTCCGAAAAGTTCCAACTGGAGCTTCAAAATCGTTTCGACCTGCTGGAAACCGAAGGCAATGTTGACGAGAAAACCGACACAGTGGTCAAAACGCTACAAGATGTGTCTCGAAGGGTGTTTCCCGGCAAAAGCGGTAACAGAGAGTCTAAACTCTCGCTCGAGACTCTCGAACTTATGAGGCAGAGACGGGAAATGTCATCCACGCAGGCGTCTTCGCCGGATGGGAGGAACCTCAACCGGAAGATCCGGAAGCGGGTGCGACGTGACCTCCGATGTTCCAACACCCGCGCCATCGCGGCTGCGATTGAACAGAACAGAGGCACCAAAGTCTTCGCTCGCCAGCTAGGTAGATCCCATCTGACGAAACTTAATACAGCGGATGGCAAAACCGTGACCTCCAAGTTCGAGATACTCGAGGAAATTGAGAGTTTCTACAAAGACCTGTACGCATCACGGATGGCTAAACCCTCGAGACCCAGCGCTGACGACCACAGAGCCCCACTAGCACGCCACGATACGGAAGACATCCCTGATGTCAACCAGGACGAGGTCAGAGTGGCTCTCGAGCAGCTCAAAAACAACAAGTCGCCAGGCGATGACGGAATCACCACTGAGCTCCTAAAAGCAGGCGGGACTTCAATCCTGAAAAAGCTAGCGAGTCTCTTTAATTCCGTCATCCACCAGGGATTAACACCTCAAGCGTGGAGCGGGAGTGCGGTGGTTCTGTTCTTCAAAAAAGGTGACAAAACCTTGCTGAAGAACTACAGACCCATCTCACTCCTGAGCCACGTCTACAAGTTGTTCTCGAGAGTACTCACAAACCGCCTCGCCAGAAGACTTGACGAGTTCCAGCCACCGGAACAAGCCGGGTTTCGAAAAGGCTACAGCACCGTAGACCACATCCATACTGTTCGGCAGATTGTACAGAAGACCGAAGAGTACAATCAACCGCTGTGTATGGCTTTCGTGGACTACGAGAAAGCCTTCGACTCCATCGAAACCTGGGCGGTTTTGGATGCTCTGCAGCGATGTGGCATCGATTGGCGCTATATCGAGGTGTTGAGATGTCTGTATGATACCGCCACAATGACCGTCCAGCTCCAGGACCAAAAGACCAACCCGATCGAGCTGCATCGAGGGGTAAGACAGGGGGATGTAATATCCCCCAAGCTCTTCACCAATGCACTCGAAGACGTCTTCAAGACGCTGGACTGGACTGGACGAGGCATTAACATCAACGGCGAATACATCTCACACCTTCGGTTTGCCGATGATATCGTCATCGTGGCAGAGTCACTGGAACAGTTGAGCGGAATGCTGCATAGCCTAAATGGAGCCTCTCGAGGTGTCGGTCTCGGCATGAACTTGGATAAAACCAAGATCATGTTTAATGAGCATGTCACGCCGGGACCGATCTACGTCGATGGTTCGATGCTCGAAGTTGTTCGGGAGTATGTCTACCTTGGACAAGTTGTCCAATTTGGTAGGAACAACTTCGAGAAAGAAATCAACCGCAGGATCCAATTGGGTTGGGCAGCATTTGGCAAACTACGTCACGTTTTCGCTTCGCCTATACCGCAATGCCTGAAGACTAAAGTCTTTAACCAATGCGTTCTACCTGTTATGACTTACGGGGCAGAGACGTGGACACTCACAGTGGGACTAGTCCACAAACTCAAAGTCGCACAGCGGGCTATGGAGCGAGCTATGATCGGCGTCTCTTTGAAGGATAAAATTCGTAACGAGGTAATCCGACAAAGAACCAAAGTTACCGACATAGCTCGCAGACTCAGTAAGCTAAAGTGGCAATGGGCTGGTCACATCTGCAGAAGGACCGACGGCCGATGGAGCAAGCGTGTCCTAGAGTGGAGACCGCGACTTGGTAAGCGTAAGGTAGGACGGCCCCCAGCTAGATGGACCGACGACCTCAAGAAGGTCGCTGGGACGGACTGGATGCGGAAGGCGGGGGACCGTGTGCAATGGCGCGTGTTAGGAGAGGCCTATGTCCAGCAGTGGACTACGATAGGCTGATTGATTGATTGAAGAAACTGTCCCACTGTTGGGCACGGGCCTCCTCTGAAACTGAGAGGGTTTAGGCCATAGTCCACCACGCTGGCCCAGTGCGGGTTGGCGAACTTCACACACCTTTGAGAAACTCCTCACGATGTTTTCCTACACTTGCAAAAATTGCAAATTTTTTGTATAACATCTCCAATCCAATATTTTTACACTAAAACACCTTCTAATAAATGACAGCATGTATAGTGCTCTAAAAACAACTGTTTCCATAATGGTAGCAGTTTGTACTTGTGTTATATTCTAACTGTACCAGAAACATCACTAGTGCTTAAAATAACTGTACACATTCAAAAACTAAACACAAAGGTTTTTTTTTATAGTTACTATTTTCTTGAATAATCTTATGTAATTAAATATTATCTATTGATTATCATATCATCAAACAAAAGTACAGTAAAAACATCTAATTCTTCAATTCATGAATTGATGTATAATCTTCTCTGTGTGTGTGTCTCAAATTTCTAATATATTAATTACACTAAATGATGGAGGACGTAATCAAACAAAAAAAAAACAAAACCATTGAACTCATTACCCAATAGAAAGCTAAATATCTCCTAATATTTTTTTATTAGTATATTCAATATGACTCTTAAGTCTATTATTAGCATTTAGTTTCTATGTGGGATAAGGTTTATAGCACCGTTGTGGTCATCTATCTTTAACTAAATTCTAATGAGAAAATATATATATATATATATATATATATATATATATATATATATATATATATATATATATATATATATATATATATATATATATATATATGTTGTATTTGTGCTGTATAGCAATGCAAACAACGGGAATGTGTTATACAAATGTACTCATGACATGTTATGTTTTAGAGCTCACGCTTAAAAATGACATTCATGTGGTATACTTCCACTTTACTCTCATAGCTCTAAACAGCTGCATGTTTATATCGAGAACGAAGGACACAGTATAATAAGTGATCAAACGAACTTACCTGAAGTGAAGTTCGATCATTATTATACGAAGTCCTTCGTTTGAAGATATAAGTACCCAACCCGCCCTGCCCGTTGGTAAAGTTGAAATGTACTACTTCTAAAAGGAATGGTCGCAGAGGTTATGTCCACAGATACCATAGAGGAGGCGTTGACGTTTTGTCTCTAAAATTAGCGAGCTGCCAAGCGAATCAAGAGAGCTGCATGTTTATATCTTCGAACGAAGGACTTCGTATAATAATTATCGAACTCCAAAATGAGACTTTCTGAAAGGGTAATTAAAGGGACATTGTTTATGAATAACAATACATTATTAATAACATAAGCCAGTCCCTTGCAGAAGCATAGTGTTTTGTATTGATTTCATTATAAGACAAACTTATATAATAATTCTGAAATAGCCCAAAGTGGAGCTTATTACATAAAGAATTGTGCAAAATTATGAGCACTTGTTAAAAAACAGCAATATTTATCCCTGAACAGGGTTTATAAACAGATGAGACAAAGTAATCTCTAGTTATGGCAATGTCTGTTGTAACTGACAACAACAGAACCGTGGAAATATTCCAAATATAATATCTCAACCTACCGATGCTGAGACAGGCGGGTTGTGGGATAATTTGTGTTGCACACATACATCCTTAAAATATAATATAAAATACCTGGTCTATCCAGTTAACATAAAACTAATAATTATCTATCAATACTATCAGCCCAGACCCCTTGCAGGGTAGCCAGAAAAGATGAGTCCTAACAATACAGTCATGAAACATTTATTGAGATAAGAACCTTTATGGTCAGCAGTATATATTTTGTATTAAAAAACTATCTATTCATAACCAGTAGTTTAAATTTCAAAATACCACCAGTGTTGTAACCAACATAGAACAACAATCCTCATCCGGAGTGTAAAAATATTAACCCACAGTGTACCCATCAGCCCACCAAAAACAAATTACAATGGACATTGGAAGTCTCCTACCAGAGAATGTGAGGTAAGAAAAGCATGCTAGGCATTATACACAAAGACTTGGTTTTTTTAAATTACTGAAAAATTCAGTAAAACATTCAGGAATCCAACATGGGTTTTACAAAGAAACCATTATATTGGACTGACTTTGGTATGTAACTATGTATCTATGACACTAATAAAAATGTGTGTCTTTCTGCCTTCAAAGGCAAACATAACTTTATTGGTTTTGCGCAAATACTTGCAATCCAGACAAGTGAAGGTTAAAAAAGCTGGTCCTACATATGTTTAACATTATGTATGGAAAAATTATTATTAGAAACATAATATTTTTTAATAATTGATATACAATTTATAGCCATTCTCATTAGAATTTAGTTAAAGATAGATGATCACAACGGTGCTATAAACCTTATCCCACATAGAAACTAAATGCTAATAATAGACTTTAGAGTCATATTGAATATACTAATAAAAAATTATTAGGAGATATTTAGCTTTCTATTGGGTAATGAGTTCAATGGTTTTGTTTTTTTTTTGTTTGATTACGTCCTCCATCATTTAGTGTAATTAATATATTAGAAATTTGAGACACACACACAGAGAAGATTATACATCAATTCATGAATTGAAGAATTAGATGTTTTTACTGTACTTTTGTTTGATGATATGATAATCAATAGATAATATTTAATTACATAAGATTATTCAAGAAATTAGTAACTATAAAAAAAACCTTTGTGTTTAGTTTTTGAATGTGTACAGTTATTTTAAGCACTAGTGATGTTTCTGGTACAGTTAGAATATAACACAAGCACAAACTGCTACCATTATGGAAACAGTTGTTTTTAGAGCACTATACATGCTGTCATTTATTAGAAGGTGTTTTAGTGTAAAAATATTGGATTGGAGATGTTATACAAAAAATTTGCAATTTTTGCAAGTGTAGGAAAACATCGTGAGGAGTTTCTCAAAGGTGTGTGAAGTTCGCCAACCCGCACTGGGCCAGCGTGGTGGACTATGGCCTAAACCCTCTCAGTTTCAGAGGAGGCCCGTGCCCAACAGTGGGACAGTTTCTTAACAGGGCTAATATTATTTATTTATATATAAAAAAAAACCTTCCACATGCCACTTGGAAGACACTTTAGTGGAGAAACAGGTTTCCCTGTCTTAATTGTCTTATATTGTTATAGATTGGGTACCAACATACTTAGTTTCCAGATCTAGTACACAGTAAGTGTACAGGACGACGTCTGCATGATTTGTATAAATAGATTATGTAATAGATTAAGTTACTGTAGTACATCATGTAATTTAAGTTAGAAATAAGATAATGTCATAGAATCGTAGCGCATAAACACTAGTATACAATTAGAGGAGTGTAACCCTGAAAGGGATAGGAATAATTGAAGAGTGTAACCCTGGAAAGGGACCGGTATAATTGTATCATAATTGGTTAATTTAATTAATAAACTCGATGCAAAGCCCACTAGTTGTGACACAACGAAATAATATTTAGGAGCGCGAAACATCGCGCCATGCACGTTCAAGCGACTGGGCATTGGAAAATATAGGAAGAAACTCTGCGCGAAGAGGGTCACAACTGGTGGGTGGAGCACTGTCTATCTATCTATAACCTCACGCCAGATCCCTTGCGGGGTAGGCAGAGAGTACAGAGTTCCAACAGGTTCTTTCCTTACATACCTCTCTGGCTTCCTCGACTCTCATAGTTCGTCTCATACACGCTCGCCGGTTACGGAGACTCTTGACTTTTCCATCTGACAAGACTCGGTTTATTTGGTCGTGGTAAGATAGTCTAGGTCTTCCCCGGTACCTGCATCCTTCCACTTTCACATTGTATATCTGTTTTGTCATTCTTTCCTCTGGCATTCTTTCTATATGCCCGAACCAACGGAGCATGCCCTTTCTCATCTTTACACCGATACTATCTTTCATACCTACTCGCTGTCTTACTATGCTGTTACTAATGCGGTCGGTCAGCTTCACTCCGCACATCTTCCGCAGAGCTCGCATTTCTACCGCATTTATCCTACTTTCATTCTCCTTCTTACATACCCAGCTCTCGCTACCATATAACAGCGTTGGGACAAGAACTCAGTTATGTATGGCCAGCTGCGCCTTATGGCTTAAGTGCCGGCTCCCGAGTAGCTTTCCCATCGCACCATTCACTCTGTTCCCTGCACTCACTCTTCTCTCTATGTCAGCGGTGTATTTCCCATCCTTACTGAAGGCGCATCCAAGATATACAAACTCATTCACTTGCTCCAGCACATCGTTACCAACCACAATCCTTACATTCGTTCTGGTTTCTTCCCGTTCAAAAACCATAATCTTGGTTTTCTTCACATTCAAGTGTAAGCCATTGATCATGCAGTCGTCTTTCATAACTGTGACTAGTGTTTGCAGATCAGTGGCTGTTGGCGCTATTAAAACCGCGTCATCTGCATAAAGTAGATGGTTTACAACTAAGTCACCCATTTGTACACCTTCATTCATCGCTTTCAGTCTTTGAAGACTTTTGTCCAGATATATTATAAACAGTCTAGCGGACAACACGCAACCCTGCTTGACGCCGATTTTAACGTCAAACCAGGGTGACCTGTTACCGCCCACCCGTACGCATGCCTTGCAGTCCACATAAGTGGACTGGACGGCTTGCAACAGAGTGCCATCTATACCATA
Source organism: Phalera bucephala (assembly GCA_905147815.2). Taxonomy (NCBI): domain Eukaryota; kingdom Metazoa; phylum Arthropoda; class Insecta; order Lepidoptera; family Notodontidae; genus Phalera; species Phalera bucephala. The sequence goes on along the minus strand of LR990616.1, from coordinate 18,277,399 downwards.
CTCTGGCAAAATGTCCCAGTCTCTTTCGCACAACTCTGTCAAATGCCTTCTCCAGATCTACAAAACCGCAGAAAACCTTCCGGCCCACTGCCAGATGCTTCTCTACGATGTTGCGGAGTGAGAAGACTTGATCCGAACATCCTCTTCCAGACCTGAAACCCCCTTGTGCCTCGCACAACATTCCATCGGACTTTACGCGCATTCTCCGTTCAATAATTTTACCGTACACCTTGGCTGCCAAGCTGATCAAACTGATGGCTCTGTAATTGGCGCAGTCATATTGTGAACCCTTGCCTTTATACAAGGGTACTATGACTGCGCGGCGCTAATCTGTAGGGACTCTACCGGTACTCCAGCAAAGGTTTGCAAGATCGCGGAAAGCGTCCCGGACGCAAGTTTCACCATATTTGATCATCTCGGCAGATATCATGTCTACTCCCGCAGCTTTACCGTTTTTCATACTTCCTATCGCCCATTCAACTTCTTCCATAGTGATGTCCTCCGTTGATTCTGGTGCCGCAATCTCGCCTTTGGGCACGTCTGCGGCATCAGCATCCGGGACATCTCCATACATTTTCAAAATATTCACTCCACCGGTTTAGCACAGCTTGTGTGTCTGCATGAATGTCACCATCTTTAGATTTTATCCTTTCCTTTCTGGAGCTTGACGAATCACCTCGAGCCTTTCTCACCTTGCTCCAAAAGAGTTTGGTGTTGCTCTCGAAGTTCTTCGCCAGCCTCTCCTCCTCAATCATACTGGCTCTTTCACGCTTTTCTTTCACTAAAGTTTTAGTGGCATTCTTGCATTGCCGGTATATTTCTTTCCTCATCTCTGTCATACTGGCATTCAGGTTCAAAGAAGATACATAGTCCTGCCACGCTTTCTTCTTACTTTCTATAGAGCTTTGCAACTCCGCATCCCACCATGCATCACCTTTTGCTGTAATATGCTTCTTTGAGCAACCACATACTTCTTTCGTGGATTCCACCAAACTCTCTTTCAGGTTATTCCAGCATTCATCTACATTTGAGTCCGAAGAGCCTGCTGTCAAAAGCTTGTCCCGGACTCTGTCTTCTCACGTCTCACGCTCTCATCTTGCAACTTTTCAACCTTTAGTCTTTCAAGTTCTCCGAAGGGGATACGCTCTCGCCAGTGCCTCCACTTCCTGAACAGATCACTAAACCGCGCAACTACGAGATAGTGGTCTGATTCCAGAGTGGGGCCTCTATACGCACGCGTATCTTGTAGTTTGCTTCGGAGACGCTTATCAACCAGGATCAGATCTATCATGCTTTTTTGTTCATTCCTTCTCCACGTATACATATGTATGTCCTTGTGCTGGAATATCGTATTAGACACAAGGAGACCCCTTTCCAAACAAACATCTACAATGAGCTTACCTGCATCGTTCACTCTCTTATCACCATAGGGACCCAGAGCAGCGTCGCAAGTTTGCCGCCTGGTTCCTACCCATCCGTTTAGATCGCCACACAAAATCACCTTTTCGTTAGCCTCAGCCAAATCCAGAACTTCCCTGCCATTATCCCAAAACTTCTCAAGGTCCTGGGGTGTCGACGAGCTTACGGGAGCATATGCTGCGACCAAAAATACTCTAGTGACACCCAGTTTTAAACGGACCCAGAGAAGTCTCGCATCGCACAGGCCATAATCTCTCACTCCAGAGGCCAGGCGACGGGACAGCAAGATACCCACCCCCATGCTGGCACGACTGCTCTGCGGTACCCCAGACCACAGAGCCATCGTTCCATCAGGAAGATCACAGGTTTCACTGCCCCTCCGCTTAGTCTCTGTTACACACAGAGCATCCAGGCGTCTCTCTTTCATCACATCAATCACCTCATGCATCTTATCTTCCATACCACCTCTTACATTCCAAGTGCCTATTCGGCACACTGCACCCCACGACTCGCCAGTTCGGGCCCGGCGTGATGGGTGGCGGCCCCCATCGCCGCTTCCACCTATATTCGTACCGACGGGGGCGGGCCGGTACGCGTCGCCTCGGGGGGACGCCCTAGCCCGCACTGCGGTACGTCTTCGGTCCAAGATTGCAGCCATAATGACTGGCAGAGGTCGCGACGAGCACGCTCTTGGACAGACCCCCTTGGAGCACTGTTTCAAGATTATTCGGCTTTTATTTGAATTCCCCTTCACGACGCATACTATCCACAGCAGCAACAGGGCGCACGACGTATTATTCGTCCTGTTCATTTGGTCCTTCGAGAGCCGGATTATCGTCGTCAAGAGAAAATAGAAGACGCAAGCTGAAAACAGAAGAATCAAGCTGAAAAAGGAAGAAAATAGAAGAAAGAAACATGCCAGTCACACGCTCCACCACCAGTAGATCAGCAGCATCGGCCCCAGTCGCCGAATCGTCGGGGTCGACTACAGCGACAGAGTCGACCGCCACGTCAGAGTCGACCGCCATGACAGAATCTACTGTCATGACGGAAACAACCGCCATGGCAGACACTCCCGCGACGGAGAAAACAAAAAAACCAGTGTCCAAGAGGACTGGAACAAAGAAGACGCTCTCAACGAAGACGCGAAGATTGAAGCTCGCCCACGCCAAGGAGGAGCTACTAGAATTGCAAGTCCAATTAGCAGCTGCGAAAATATCACGAATCGAAGCCGAAGATGAAGAAAGCGAGAGTGACACCGACACGTGCATATCAGACGAACAAGAAACAGAGAAAAGAGTCGGGAGCTGGCTGAACGACTCGCGACCTCACGTCCTGGCCATCGCCGACAGGCCACACGACATAGACGTGGGTCGCACCATCGATACAGCGCCGCGGGCGACAATGCCGTTGCCCCCTGCACCGATCTAGCCACCACCCATCGCCGTGTCGAAGAAGGAAGAAACGACAGTCGCGACGCCGCCACAGCAAATTGACCTGCGTGAGCTGGCGTCCGCAATCACCCTTGCCACCCGGTCCGGGAGCGCCCCGAACCACCGCTTCGCTACTGAATTGCCGAACTTCAGTGGGTCACATCAAGAGTGGCTCACCTTCAAAGCTGCTTATGAAGAATCTGCGCCGAGCTTCACGGACACAGAGAACGTCGCGAGACTACGAAGAGCGCTAAAAGGTAAAGCTAAAGAAGCCGTCGAGAACTTACTCATCTACAACGCCAAGACAGCCGACATACTCCGGGCGCTCGAAGCACGCTTCGGCCGACCAGATTGCATCGCGCTGGGCGAACTAGAACGCCTGCGCGCGCTGCCCCGACTCAGCGACAACCCAAGAGACATCTGCGTGTTCGCCACGCGGGTGATGAACATCGTCGCGACTCTACGCGCACTTAACCGCGTGGCGTACCTGTACAACCCGGAGGCTGTCAAGATGACCATCGACAAGTTCACACCGGCGCTCAAGTATAGATGGTTCGACTACGCAGCAGAAGAACAGACAGAAGAACCCGACCTACTGAGGCTCTCTAATTTCCTCAGTAGGGAGGCCGACAGCACCGCACCGACCGCTTCTCCCGAACACGTGACACCCGAACGGGAACATACAGCCAGAAGACAGACGAACAAGACTTATAGCACCGCTGTATCGAGCCCGAGGAAAGAAAAATGCGCTGCGTGTCACGACACAGAACACGAGGTAACCAAGTGCAAGAAATTTATTGAATCGACGGTCAACGACAGATGGGACATTGCGAAGGCACGAAGATTATGCTTCGCGTGTCTACGCTTCAGAACGAAGAGTCATCATTGCAAGAGGCACACTTGTGACACCGACGGGTGCAAATACTCGCACCACAGACTGCTTCACCACGTCAAAAGCGAAAGGGTCGCGGAAGACGACAACACGGAGAAACAGACAGTCGCGTGAACGTGGACAAGAGGCTTCGCATCGTATCTCAAAATAGTGCCGGTACACATTTCCGGACCGGCGGGAGGAGTAGACACTTACGCCCTCCTCGACGACGGGTCAACGGTGACGCTCATCGACGCCGAGCTCGCCAACCAGACAGGCGCGCGCGGCCCCCGCGAGTCACTGCACATCGAGGCGATCTGCGATTGCAACGTCCGGTCATCGAACTCCCGTCGGGTCCAGCTGACGTTGAGAGTTACGTCCCAGCGCGCACATCGGATTCAAGCGCGCACTATTCAGAATATGAAGTTGTCACCACAAGCCGTCACCGTGCAAGACATCGCCGATTGCAAGCATCTGCGGGACATACAAAGCGATATCACCTACAGAAGAGCGAAACCCCAGATACTCATCGGCCAAGACAATTGGCACCTGCTAGTGACGTCGGAGGTACGCCGGGGACAACGTCACCAACCCGTTGCCTCCCGGACTCCTCTCGGCTGGGTATTACACGGCGCGCGCCCACGGCTCACTGAACAAGACGCGCACAAAGTCAACTTCATCGCGGACAAGAGTGAAGAGGAAGACATGAACGATCAGCTGAGACACTACTTCGCACTCGAGTCACTCTTCGTTGAGCCCAGAAACCCGAAGAGCAGCCCAGATCAACTCGCGCTTGACAAGCTCGACAAAGAAGTCCGTATCGACAGCGGCGGGAGATATGAAGTCCCTCTACTGTGGAATACCGACACTATTAAGATGCCCGAAAATTATGAAAATACACTGAAGCGTTTACACAATATCGAAAAGAAGGTTGACCGCGATTCGACTCTGAAAACAAAGTACACAGAACAGATGGACGCACTTATCCAGAAGGGATACGCCGACCCCGCACCGAAAAATAGAACTGAGAATCGAACGTGGTACCTCCCGCACTTTGCAGTAGTGAACGCATTGAAACCGAACAAAGTGCGAATAGTCCACGACGCCGCCGCTAAGACGAAAGGAGTGTCACTCAATGACCATTTATTGACGGGTTCCGACTTGCTGCAGTCACTCCCCGGCGTCCTCATGAGGTTCCGACAGCACAAAATCGCCGTGTCTGCCGACATCAAGGAGATGTTCATGCAGATAAAAATCAAGACAGAAGACAGAGACGCGCTGCGGTACTTGTGGCGCGGCGATCGGCGCGATGAACACCCGCCCGAAGAGTACAGGATGACGTCACTCATCTTCGGGGCCACATGTTCACCGTCCATCGCAATCTACGTGAAGAATCACAACGCAGAAAAGTACAAGGACACCCATCCAGAAGCGAGCCGCGCCATCGTTCGCAACCACTATGTCGACGACTTGTTACACAGCTTCGACGACGAAGACAGCGCCATCAACATCTCAAAACAGATCGACGAGATACATCGGGCGGCGCACTATGAGCTGAGACAGTGGTCGTCTAACTCCACGGCGGTACTACAGACTCTCGAACCGGGCGCGACACAGCGGGCGATCGGAATTAATGAAGAAAGAAAGACAGAACGAGTGCTTGGGTTAGAGTGGAGGCCAAAAGGGTGGAGGTTCAAAAATAAACTTATGCGTACATTAAAACTTCAAATATTAAGATCATTCACCCTTTTTGTGATTAATGCATATCCAAACGCGAGCAATATTAGTTTTTTGAGGTACATTTTTAATTACTAGAAAAGGTACATATTAAAATCTGAAAATTTAAAACATTCTTTAAATAATAATTACTTTACGTTAAGCTTGTCAGTTAGGTTTTACTTATAAATTGAATTAACAACATCAGAGTGTAAACGGGCAGTCAGGAGCTAAAATGCGAGCATGAAACATTGTGCGTAAGGTACCGATGCCGAGATTACATGACTTCTCGCTTATTTTACATATTTAGTATATTATTATAATCGCAGGGGCGTGTAAATATTACATAATCACTCTGATTATTTTCTAGTCCCCTGCAAGGCAGGAAAATAAAATGTAAACAGTGGCAGAGACCGCTGATTATATGACCGCATTGGCCTGTTTCATGCCCATTTCTCTGCTCACTTCTGTGCGAGTAGACTATATATAATTCAACAGTTTACTCTGTACTCTCTGCCTACCCCGCAAGGGATCTGGCGTGAGGTTATAGATAGATAGATAGATAGTTTACGTAAATTATGATAGAGACTGTCGCAATGTACAGAATATATATACATGCTTTTATGTGAAAGCATTGAATTAGATCCCCATTCAACTGTCACATATGTACATTATTTAAATGCGCTGAAATGAACGAAATAAATTTTATTTGTCACAGCACAAGACAAACAATATTTAGGTAATCAAATGTATGTTGTCATAATGCATTGAATGCTTATAAATATGAGACCAGTCTTTCTCTACGTTAATTCGTGTTAGCCCCATCGGACACTGTATATTATTGCAAGCGTTCTTTTAGATATTTTCTATTTCTGTCACGACGCGAGTGGCGGTCATGTAGTAAATCCAGCAATATTTTCGTTAAGGACCGTAATCCGCATATTTTTACGTTAGTGGGATATGACGGCAACCTGACAAATGTGCTTGCTGAAGTAGGATAAGGTATAGCGCGCTCAATAATATTATCTTAAAAGTTCTTCGCTTCCAAAGTGAATCTCACTACTCTACAAAACGTCACCGTTGAGTGATACGTTGTCTATAATAAAAATCAAGAGTTTGTTCAGTAGTTGGTAAGTAGAGATTATGTCTATCTACATCAGTACACTAGATCCTTTGATGTTTAATTACACATAAGTTACTGGATGATCCTACTCCCGTTATAAAGTTACTTGAATTACCTGAAGTATTGATGAAAAAAATCAAGACAGCATTTGATATAGTTACATTCAGCGTCGCATCTATCTATTTCGAGTTTTCTGATTTTTGGCAAGTTGGAGACTGAACGTATGTTATTTTAGTCGTCCTAGAGCGCAAGCCCAGGTGATGTATCCAATACCTACTGTTCAATGATATTAAAAAAATAACATCTCCATAATAATATACCAAACGTAAAATGATTTTGAGGGGCGGTGCGGCTCGTGAACTGGCCGGTAGATATCTTCGGGGTTTCAGATTTTTCACCCTAGCTATGATATTCGGAAATGTCAGTAGGTAGATGTTGCTTATTGAAGGGTTCGATGTATTGATTTTTTTGTTACCAGTAAACAGTGGCATCAGATACGCTGGGCTGGGCCTGGGCTTTCGCTCCAGGACGACTAAAATTACATCGTGTAGAAACCATGAAAAAGTGTACTTCGCCTACATTGCAAATATGCATGATATAGGTACATCACTTAATAGAATCGAACTAAGTATATAAGACATTGTAAATATTGAAAGAGACAATAAAATACAGAGCCAAACAACATAGTATTTTCATTACTTCGCAACATTACTGTTTACAAAGCTTTGTTTCATAATGTTACGACCCGAACATACCCCGATATCTTGAAAAGTCTTTATCGGGGGATGTCGATTCTTAAACGCATTACATACACTTAGGTCCCCAAGCGATCTGTTTAGAAAGATCTAGAATCCGCGCTTAAGTTGTAAAACGTCTAGAAGGTACCACCCCTTTAATTATCGTCGGCGAGCGGGCGCGGTATACAAGTACCTATTTGTTCACGCATCAATAGGTATGTAATAATAATACCGGTTTGTGCGCCGCGCCAGATATTGTTCGATGTACTTCTATCGATGTACTTAGAGGGTTCGCGTCCGTTCTAGAACTTTCATATACGTATAAAAGGAACACAGAGCGCAGGGACGGACAGTCTCTTCTCGGACGCGATTGTGATCAAATCGGAGAACAAGCGATCTAAGTGGAATACACCACACACTATGTATTATTAATAAAATATATATAATGCGCAAGTGGAAGGATGTAGGTACTGAGTAAGACCTATTCTACCATGACCAAATAGACCAAGTAACCGGCGAGCCTGTATGAGACGAACTATGAGAGTGGAGGAAGCCAGAGAGGTATTTAAGGAAAGAACCTGTAGGAACTCTCTACTCGCTGCCTACCCCGCAAGGGATCTGGTGTGATGATGTGTTGTTGTTGTTATTAATAACTAGCTTATATAGGCCGTAAATTCATATAGTATATATTCATAGGATGAATTTAATTAGATGTTAAATATTTCTACATTGAAAGAAGCTATTTTCTACTTTACAATTAACCTAGATAGGCATTTTAAAATTAATGAAGTTTCATAATATTTTACTTTACACGAGTCACTTTTCAATTTCTGTCATAATGAAGACGAATGCAAAATATAACTTTTTAATTTGTCATAACTTTCCCTTACCTTTTTATTTTTAAATCAATAACTTTTTTCGTGTGCTAACTTTATTGTATTCAGGTCGAGAGGTGTCTGACCTCTTGAGCCTATCTCAGGACCCCTGCCTTCCCAATAACAAGTTAACGCTTTACATTATCCTTTCTTTGTTTCAATTTAAGTTGAACGTTTATGATCGCGTTATTATGGAATTACAAGCTGTTGAGCCAGTGGAATCGACTGAACGTGCTCACATCACCGGCTCTCGGGGATTTCAGAAAATCCAACCTTTGCTTCGTTGTTCAATTTGTAATGATAAAAGTTTAATGTACAGTTATTTGAGTAAAATAAAAGCAGACATCTCGCATTTCTTTGTGTATTTCAACGGTGCGAGTTATCTCAGTTATTGCTAACTAAACTGAGATCTCTAGAGTAATTTGCATTGAATTTAAATACATTTGTTTCTCGTACGTTGTTCTTATGTCATACATTAATAATTCTTGCGTACAAATAATGTAAGGAATCGAAAACATCACGTATTTAAACATATGAAATTGAAAAGAACGTAAAACTGATAAATTATTTAATTGATCTCAGAAATCCTTGATTAAAATTATATCGTTATTGATTCTTATGCTGAAAATAGCATTCGCGATGATTTAGCAACAAAAACCCTAGCATTTAAGCGGGCGTACATCTAAAAGGCGGAGCTGGATGGACGTGATTCGTACTGATTAATTTTTTGAATAAGTTGCTTTCAAAAGAGATATGAAGCAGTAACGTGATCCGACTATAAAAATACCTAAACCCTAACATAGCTCTCGCGTGCCGTTAGCTCAATATATGTGGAATGAGGACTTTTTGGTAGGTTCGGAATGAAGACTGTTTGCCAGATGATTTCCTTTTAAGATGTAAATATTCGAATTAAGAGTATGGAACATGTAAGATGTAGAGAGATGGGAGGAGCTGAGGATCGTCGCTGGAGTCTTCGCAGAAAATGAATAAAGTCTTCTTGATGTGATTCTTGTCTCTTCTTGATGTATTTTATATTATAATCTTAAATCCATCTTAAATCATTAAACAACATATTATAGCATCTTCATTCATCGTTTTCTGAATCGTGAATGACATTTACATATGTCTTGACATACGTCTTCTAAACATACCTCTGTCACTCTAAATTCAAATGAGCACAATTTTAAAAAAACGCGCTAACGCTGCATATTGGTAACGCTCTCTTAGCAAATCATAGCTTTTTGTATTTTGTAATATTCTAAATTGCATTTATATATCCGCATCTAACTAATCCGACATCAGCTTTATGTCATGACAACGAAAGTACAACGAAAGTTTTAGATTTACCTTTTTAGGTATTTCGGAAACGAAGGAAACGAGGAGATTTGGTGGCTGTTGGCTTTTCCTGGGGTTTCGTCGGATAAAGGGGCATAACTAACTCAGCTACTGAAACGTGTTTCTCCATAAAAATAGCAAAGGTTTTTGTGTATCTACTTTGTGGTGTTGTAATATTCATCATTGACTTGATTTGCGATCCGTTTCAGACTAAAATATTTACAAAATAAATAAGATTACAGCACGCTTTCTCGATGACGTCGTGATAATGTCAAAGGGTTTATGCTTAGCCCTCAGGGGACTTAGAGAAAAAAATGATGTCAGCGTGACGCTAGTGAGTAGCCGTGCTGTCACGTTCATGTTTACGTATTTAGTATATTTGTAGTGTGACAAGGATGGTAGATCAAGTCGCTAACGTCACGCTGACGTCAATTTTTCATGCTCTGAAGTGTAAGCTTCTAAATCCAATAATATTGAAATTGTTAATGACTGTGTTGGGTGTTTGTATTCGGGCACGCCGCCCGCTCTCAAATCGATAGACTCCAAACGGTTTAATCCCGTTTCCTCCGCAAAGCCGTCGGAGCCCCGTGGTTCATACGGACTGTCGATCTCCATTCTGATCTCGGTCTCGAACCTAGTCGCACCTATATTAAAAAGACGACAACCTGATATTTCGCGAACGCGTTCGATCATAGAAATCCGCTGATCGTAGCCGCCGCCGACTACGAACCTAACTCCCCTCCTATCAGCCGCTACCGCCGTCCGCGGCATGTTCTCACCGACCCTCCTGATGCTCTTACATCCCTTCTTTCGTTGGCTAGGTCGAAGAATTCCTTGCCCGTCAGCCAGTGCAGAGCACTACGGCGAGACACCTAGTATCCGCCCTCCCCCATAGCGACTGCCCAACCCGAGGTTGTTCCTCCTTGAAGCGCCCTTGAGCTAGTTGCCCCCTTGCCTTTTTGGCTTGAGCGTAGTGGTTCCACGCTCGTCCTCTTGTCCAGTGAAGCTGTAAAGGCCCCGCGGCCAACAGCGTATGTCATTCACACACACACACATAAAAATCGATAACATTTAAGAGATCTTCTAGAAAATTCTTAGGCCTTTTTTGAGTGGTCATCGTTTGAAAGAGAAAAGAGTTTTAAAGGAACACTAACGAAGGCACATTGCATTAAGCCGTACTTCCTCTAGGATACCAATCCAACCTACCAAGGTATGCTAACATTTTTAACCGACTTCTAAAAAGAAGGAGGTTCTCAATTCCACTGTATGTTTTTTTTTGTATGTATGTTACGCGATCATTCCGCCAATTATAAATCGATTTTGATGATTCTTTTTGTATTAGGTTCAGTATAGCTCCAAGGTGGCTCCATTTTAATTTCATCGGTATTGGACCTTGGACTTCGAAGATACACCTGGGAACTCCTTAACGGCGAACAGCACGAATGTATAGATTCCGTTATTATGGTTATTATATCAATCCTGTAGGTACCTTGCAGTACAAGCTAGCAAAATAATATAATATAGGTATATAAATATTAGTAAATAATTCACTTGTCACTTAAAATTCTAACATAAAAATCTTTAAAAAAAAAATAGAACCGACTTCAAAGGGCAAGAAATATATATTTGAAGTCGGTGCTAAGTAATCGACTGCACTAACCGGTACCGACTTCAAATATTTCTTTCTTGCTTAATGAAGTATATTTTATTTTTTTTAAAACAAGATTTTTAATATTACTAATTAGCGAGAATAACGTATGTGACAGGTACTAGTTGACGCAGAAGGATTGTAATTGTTCCGATTTCCCTTTGTATATGCGGAATCCTACACTATTTACACATTTCTTTTAATGCTACGAAAATACGCTAAGATAAAAAAAATATGCAATCACAATATTTTAAAGGAGAGAACATTAACAGATAGCTATTCATTTGGCTACATATGCATCTTGGAATGGGCCCTTGTCAATATAGATATTAAATAAATCAGCTCGTACTGTCCCACTCCAGGTCTTTCCTCACAAATCGATATGATATGCCACCACGAGGCCCGGGTGTGGGTTTGTATGGGTAGATTTTTGCCTATATGCTGTGGGAACTCATAACATACATATTACATGGTAACCGGGACCAGGGGTTTAGCTTACTTTCCAAAGCACGGTGACTCTCGAATTTGGAACTGCTATAAATGGTCACCCATCTCATACTGACCGAGCTTAACGTGATCGGTAGGAACAATGCGTCACTACAACTATACACGAGTCTGATACGACTGTACCTGCTACGTACATATATACCTAACATACGTTAGACTTGAATTACCTGTTCAAGGCAGGATTGTTCTTTGCATATTGAAAGAGTTTTTATAAAATGAGAATAGTTGGATGGCTGGCCCTTTTATTCAAATTTAGACTGAAGTTTGATAAGGTAAAATTAATATGGGATAGGAAGACTTTTAGCGAGGAAAGAAACAACGAATAAAGGATCAAACTATCAAGAAATCAAACCGAATGATTCATATATAGGTATTTTCTTTTAAAATAAATTATTATATCCGAATCCACCTACTAAAAATTCTGTGAAATTTACTTGTCATCCTGGTGTATGCAAAGTGGAAACCAGGGCAATCACAACTTTGTGACTGAAGTGCGCAAATTTTCCTTCAGGGCCTTACCATAATTTCTTTAACAGGATTATTGTCACCTTACTTTACCTTAAGAAAAAGATGAAAATACGAAGTTTACGTAGATCTGAATCTTTCTCACGACAAAGTAATTACAATAATGTTGTTAAAAGTATAGTCACTCCAGGTATGTACTGCGGGGTGATATTGTATTTGGCGCAACCAACTCACTAGACGCGCGCAATGAAATCATGGCGGCAATGGTTGGCGCGCAGGCAACAGATTTTGCGGCCCATTATGATAAATAATAGCCTGTAACTTTTCTATATTACCTACTATTTTCGTATATTACCCACTTATAAGGGAACAAATCTTTGGCACTGTATTGAACTACGACTTGGTTACAGTATTATTTGACAGACAAAATAGCTGGTAAAAGTTAGGAGCTAGGTAATAAAGGCATTATTTTCAGGTGTAAGCTATCATATCTTGTACATATTTCATTTTCTGGAAAATAAAACACATTTTACATAAACCCTTCGTACTTATGACTTCAATCCGACAAAGTTTCATGATTTAAATCTTTTTAAACCCTTTCATTTAAAACATGAAGTTTTATTGTTGAGAAACAAAGTAAAGATGTGTTATTTTCATAATCATCGTATGCGTGGTTAGTTTTAAGAAGTGGTATTTTAAAAATGTTTTCAAAAAAGTTAATCTAGAGCATATAAAGATAAGGAGAAGTATATCAATCAATCAATCAATCAATCAGCCTATCGTAGTCCACTGCTGGACATAGGCCTCTCCTAACACGCGCCATTGCACACGGTCCCCCGCCTTCCGCATCCAGTCCGTCCCAGCGACCTTCTTGAGGTCGTCGGTCCATCTAGCTGGGGGCCGTCCTACCTTACGCTTACCAAGTCGCGGTCTCCACTCTAGGACACGCTTGCTCCATCGGCCGTCGGTCCTTCTGCAGATGTGACCAGCCCATTGCCACTTTAGCTTACTGAGTCTGCGAGCTATGTCGGTAACTTTGGTTCTTTGTCGGATTACCTCGTTACGAATTTTATCCTTCAAAGAGACGCCGATCATAGCTCGCTCCATAGCCCGCTGTGCGACTTTGAGTTTGTGGACTAGTCCCACTGTGAAGTATATACCTATTTTGAAATAGGGTAGATATTATGTTAACTGTTATTATTTTGCTAAACCAGAGGCGTTGAAGATACACATAAGTTACTTTGAATATCTCTGACTAGTCCTTAGGATAGTTGTCTGATACCAACAATGTACTTTACTTAAATTAGTTTGCTTTAATATAATAGATGGTGCCACTGTGTCACCTGTGAATCGCGGTATGGTTCAGTAGCAACCATCTTATATGTTATTGACATAAGGTCGAATAAAACAGCCAGCAAATCAGATCAATAGATCAGTACATAAAGGTGGTTTTATTTACAACCCTTTTGGCGTGCACACCTCAGTTATTATAAACGAGGGACTTTTTGTTCATGGTCCATCTCGCTGGATGTGGTCCACTATTTTTGGAATCAAAAAACGGTTCAAGGCTTGAACTAGCTCGTACTCGCAGTGGATCGCTGCGGCAAAGGTACTGGGAGCCCACAGCAGCAGCAGTGGACGAGAGCAGCGCGAGCATTTTAGTTCAGCATGGCAGCCACAGGGGGCGCCACTTGCAGTATCACCGGGATTGTTTGAGTGAGTGAAGTGAAAACGTGAGTACATTTACATTATACCTACAAAGGTAAGAATTGCTTGAAAATCTTCACTGGAAACACAAGTTTCCAGTGAAGATTTTCAAGCAATTCTTTATTTCAATGAAAATTTTAACTTGTAATAATCGAGTAGCGAGTAAGGACTTTATAAACTCTTGTGCATGTTAGTTAAGAACTTAGAATAGTTTCGTAAAAAAACGAAGGAACGGGGAACCTATGCCCGATTTTTTGCCAATTTATGTGGTTAAAATATACAGAGGTAATCAACGACTATTTACAGTTAGGACACCTAAGACCGGTTAAGGGAGATGATAGAAAGAAGGAAATAGCTGTCTATCTACCACATCACGCCGTGATACGGGACGATAAATCAACAACGAAGGTTCGTGTTGTGTTTAACGCCTCGGAAAAGAATAAAAAGGGAGTGTCATTGAATGATACGCTAATGATCGGACCCACCTTACAGGCTGATTTAAGGCACATCGTGTTAAGTTGGAGGGTGCATTGTATAGGAATAGTAGCGGACATCGTTAAAATGTACCGTCAGGGTAATATAAATTCATAGCGGACAAAGACAATGTTCCAGCGGATTCTTTGGCGCAACAGTACTGATAAGGAAATCATGGATTACGAGCTTACCACGGTGACATTTGGAACAGCATCTGCACCGTATCAAGCGGTCAGGACCCTACATCAGGTAGCATATGATGAAGGCGAGAGATTTCCTCTAGCGGCGGATATGGTCTTAAATTGTTTTCATATGGATGATTTGATGACAGGGTGTGATAGCGTAGAAACCGGCATAGAAATATACAAACAAATGACAGCATTATTAGGAAAGGGTAAATTTACCCTACAGAAGTGGAATAGTAATAACAAGGAAATATTAGAAAGGATAGGGTCAATGGAATTAAAAGAACCTACAAAGCATGCATACATAAAGGATAACACAGGGGATGAAAAGGAATCAGTGGAAATCAAACTAGATAATACTATAAAAATTCTAGGACTTCCCTGGAATCGCAACGAGGACACCTTCCAGTACTCGGTGAATCTCCCGCCGTTATCAACTGCACCGGTAACTAAAAGATCAATAATTTCAGACATAGCTCGACTGTTTGAGCCATTAGGTTGGCTAGCACCTAGCGTGGTCTTAGCTAAGGTCTTCATTCAAAAATTATGGCTTGCAGGTGTTGGTTGGGATGATGAACTTAGTACAGTACTAATAAAGGAGTGGAGTACATACCGCGACCAACTGTCTTTACTTACCAGACTCCGAATACCCCGCTGGCTTGGCATGAAGCCGCACGATGATCTGGAACTGCATGGTTTTTGTGACGCATCTAAAACAGCCTATTCGGCAGTAGTTTACGTAAGGATAATAGACGCAGAAGGAAAAATACACGTGTCTCTCGTAGTTGCAAAAACTAAAGTAGCCCCCGTCAAACAGCTAAGTATTCCTCGCTTAGAGTTGTGTGGAGCAGTACTGTTGTCAAAATTTTTGACTGAGGTCGCAGGTATTTTAAATATTCATAATGACAAAATTAAAGCATGGACTGATTCGACTGTTGTGTTGGCTTGGCTTAATAGTCACCCAAGTAAATGGAAGACATTTGTAGGAAATAAAACCTCTGAAATTCTGATGACGATGAAGGCGTCTCAGTTGTGTCACATTTCGACAAAAAATAACCCTGCTGACTGTGCTTCGAGAGGAATGCTACCAAGTTTATTTATCGATAACACTTTGTGGTTTTCCGGGCCAACATTTCTCAAGGAGAAGGCTATAACATATTCAAGACCGAAGGACTTTCTCAAGGAGAAGGCTATAACATATTCAAGACCGAAGGACTTTAATACAGATTTAGAGAAGTCTTTTAAGGTGCTTACTGCAACTGTAGTCCCTGAAAGTAAATTTTCATTATTCGAACGCTTTTCTACCTTACAAAGATTAATAAGAGTGATTGCATATTGCCGACGGTTTTTAAAGAAGGACACTACAAGTTTTACTAAGAAATATTTAGGAAAATTAGAACTACAACAAGCATTAAACTGCTGCATAAAGAAAACACAAGGAGACATATTCACTACAGAGTATGTACAATTACAGAAGAAGGGATATTTACAATTGAAGTCAAGTAAACTAAAATCACTCAGCCCCTACCTTGATGATAAGGGCTTGATAAGAGTTCGAGGTTCGGACTTGAGAAGGCACAATTAGACGCCAGTGCGAAGCATCCAATAGTTCTACCTAACCGTAGCCATCTGACTCACCTTATAGTTGCCGATGCTCATCACAGGACTCTACATGGGGGTCCACAGCTGATGATAAATTATTTGAGGACGGCCTTCTGGATTATAGGGGTAAGAAACCTAGTAAAAAACTGCGTTCATAAATGCGTAATATGTGCAAAACACAGAGCTTGTACCAAACCGCAATTGATGGGTTCTCTGCCAGCCGTTCGTTGTACTCCGGCTAGACCCTTTTTGCATAGCGGTGTGGACTACGCTGGTCCTATAAATATCAGAACAGCGAAAGGTTGCGGGCACCGGTCTTACAAGGGCTATATATGCTTATTCGTATGCATGTCCACGCGTGCGATTCACTTAGAAGTAGTTAGTGATATGACCAGATATACAATGCGAAAGTGGAAGGATGTAGGTGCCGGGGAAGACCTAGACTATCTTACCATGACCAAATAGACCGTGTCTTAGCTGAAGGGCAAGTCAAGAGTCTCCGTAACCGGCGAGTGTGTATGAGACGAACTATGAGAGTGGAGGAAGCCAGAGAGGTATGTAAGGAAAGATCCTGTTGGAACTCTGTACTCTCTGCCTACCCCGCGAGGGAGCTGGCGTGATGATATATATAGATAGATAGATAGTGATATGACCACGCAAGCATTTTTAGCCGCCTTTAGACGGTTTGTATCTAGGCGAGGACACTGCGCCAAGATATGGAGCGATAATGGTACGACGTTTGTAGGTGCTTCTCAAAAGCTTCAGTAAATGGCTTCAATTCAGCCGGAAATGGTTGAACATCTAGAGGCAAATGGTACCGAGTGGCATTTTATCCCCCCTTCCAGCCCGAATTTTGGCGGCCTTTGGGAAAGGGGAGTGCTATCCACGAAGTTTCACCTTAAACGCGTCATTGGTGAGGCTACTCTTACCTTTGAGGAAATGACCACACTACTCAATCAAGTGGAAGCGTGCTTGAAGTCACGGCCTATGAGCGTTATAGATACTACAGACCCTGGTGAATCATCACCTTTAACCCCTGGACATTTTCTTATCGGAGAGCCGATAGTAAATGTACCAGAGTATAACTACGAAGGTTCAAATGTAAATTGCCTGACCCGCTGGCAATTTCTTCAAAGGATGGTGCAATCGTTTTGGAGACGCTGGTCCCAAGAATATTTTTCAACCCTAATGAATCGCTATAAATGGACTTCTCGCGTTTCAGAACCAAAAATTGGAGACATAGTTTTAGTGAAGGAGGATGACTTGCCGCCAAGTCGTTGGTTATTAGGTCGCGTAATCGAAAAGCACCCGGAGGATGATAATAACACCCGTGTGGTTACGTTGCGCACAAAGTCATCCACTATCAAGAGGCCAACATCTAAATTATGTATTTTGCCAGTAACTCATTAATTAGTTTTAACTGATTATTTATTATTTTGTTTTACATATTTGTTAAGGTTGCCTTATGATATTTTCTGTATGGTATGTTAGTTAATTTTATAAATCACTACACTAGATCAAATTATACCACTTTGTTTTACCTTTATACAATTTAAGTTCCAGGTTTATATTTATATTTGTTTTTTTTTCACTATTTATAAGTCGTCGTCATTGTTTACATTTTTATATTTATCATTATATTTATTTTATCATCCTTTGTAGAGTGTGCTACAAACGGATATAAAGTATCAGTTTCCGTTGTAACAAGGTAAAGTGCAAGGTTGATGGTCAGATTTTACCATTCAGTTCTGGAAGGACATTCCGTCAGTAATGTCCTTGGTGGGCGGTATGGCTGATACCAACAATGTACTTTACTTAAATTAGTCGGCTTTAATATAATAGATGGCGCCACTGTGTCACCTGTGAATCGCGGTATGGTTCAGTAGCAACCATCTTATATGTTATTGACATAAGGTCGAATAAAACAGCCAGCAAATCAGATCAATAGATCATTACATAAAGGTGGTTTTATTTACAACCCTTTTGGCGTGCACACCTCAGTTATTATAAACGAGGGACTTTTTGTTGAAGTTCCGGGAAATGAACAGTCTTTGCAAAAGTTTATCTAAACTTTTTTATTAGGCAGCTTGTTTCGAAGAGAATATTAAAAAAAATACATGGCTTTACAAATTGTACTCAGTGTAAGTCAGTGTAGTCTTAAGTATAAGCACAGATACTTTATGGTATAAGTAAGTATAGTTCTTTAGGCTATCATCTTTGGTCTGGAAACGTATAATGCGCGTAGGGATCACGAAGTTCTGGGTTCGAATCTTAGATCTTAGAAACTGTAGATTTTGTATCGAAAAATTTCTAGTATCAATACGGAGTGTGGAATAGGGAACGGTATAATGGCAATAGGCTCACCCCCTTTTATGTGGGAACTAACGTGGTTGTTAAAATTGGGTGAATAATATCTACACCTATGATACCCCCCCCCCCCCCGCGTGGGGACTATAGGCGTGACGATCTTTTTAAGAAATTTATTTATTATTTTAAAACATATTTTCGGTTGTACGGAGACATAGACAATGTAACGGAGTGGCACATTTGTCACTACTCAACCCAATATTAAATAATAGAAATGTGAGATATTTTTGCACGTGTCACATTTTATAGCGAAACGTACAGTATTTTTTTTTAAATAAATAAAAGTAGTTGTCGAGAAAGGACGATGCACGAATCGCTCGTTTTTTGATTTTTGAATTTCACTTTACGACCTACGATATATAAAGCTCATATTTCATTTATTAATATTGAGTTGAATGGGAGGTTAGCAATGGTCATAAGGAGAAAACTAATTTCTCTTCTTTTTATTTAAACGTATTTGAAAAAAGTTACTTAGTTCATGTCGCCATTACTGCAAAAAACAAACTCCACAGTTAGTTTGATTTATTTTCAAAAGAATACTTACGGCTGATTTTTTAAAATCTATATACATTATATGCAGATTTCTTTTTTATCTGTTAGTGGAGCTCATAATGCCCCAAAAAGTTAAGGATAGTCTCCTTAAACCGGTTGAGGTAACTGCTCTTACTGCACCGTCCCAAAAATACACACTGTATATTTATAATAACTCTTATAAATAGCAACCAATTAACCAAATATACCATTTTGATGTTAAGCACCCCTCGTTTTTTCACTATAAAATAATTTATTTCGTTATTATTTTCTCTTTTTTAGTTCGGCTTGTTGTTAAAGTGTTTTTAGTGTTTAAAACCATTATTTTTATGATTTACTCTATGATATATAGAGTATAAATAATCACAAGTTAATTTGTATTTACATTGTAATATATCCATGCTTGGCACACGTTGACTAATGTGTCAAATGCTCGTATAACAGTTGCCGCGATATCTTTTCACCGCGAACGTATTCTGAAATGAATAGCTCGAGCGCAGTGAGAAATGGTATTAGCTATCCATTATACCTACGAATAGTAAGTAACTAGGTGTTTCTTTCTTTTATTGTAAGTCCATGAAGTTCAGTAGTCAATGAATCAAGTAGTCGCAGGTTCGATTGACAGGGACAAATCTTTGCGTGACCCACAAATATATGTTTCGGTTTGAATATTTGTGCATGTGAAATTCATTTTTTTAACGCACCCATGACACAGGAATAATTCATAGTGTGGGGTTAATTTTGTTTTAAGTATTCCTATTACTTAAACGAAAAAAGCATGGTTCTACTATAAAGGTAAATCGTGTTTAGTAAACAGTTATTTTTTACGAAATATTTAAATATTCAGAAAATGTATACTAACGTATATTGAACGAGAGAGATTAGGATCTACAAAAATGTTATCTCCGAGATACGTAAGGATACATATTGGATGCGTGTCAATCTAATTAATTTGTGCGCGTAGCAATAGTCAGTTGTCCATGGAATGTTAATAGGTACCTACCTATTAACATTGCATGGACAATATTGAATTGTCCGTACATATTTATATGTTTTCACAGAGTTTCTCAATGCAGGTCATTTATTAAATCTTCGCCTAAAAGACGTCCACGGTATCGTAGGACATATCGCTCAAAAATCGCCATGTCGACATAGATTATGACATACGCATCTACTTTTTATTCCTTACCATGTGCTGCTCTACTTTGTGGGGGCCTGCCCTATTTACGTTTTCCAGTAGGTACGTGGCTGCCACCTTCGAATCTTTCTGCCCCAACAGCTGTTAGATATGTGAGCAATGTGCTCCAACTACTGCTACTCCTCGTTTCTTAGTCAATCTCTCAGGAAAACTCCGAGCATAAGCCTTTTGAATACACTTACTTGTATTTAATATAAATAAGGTTTAAATATGTCAACAAAATCTAACGAAAATAAACATTTAAATTTAAATAAATTTGGTAAGGTTGCGTGGTTAATAATCTATATTTTATTTTACACCGCCATTATAAAATCTGAATACGTTACACCTACGTATTAACGAAATTATTTTCATCAGTCAGAAATTATAACAAACCCGAAAGCATACTGAAATTCCATTTCTTTTCTATTTGTATTTAAGTTTTAAAATTGTAAAAGAGCGTGATTTTTAGCCACTCTACAAATACAGGCCTTAATAATATATTTAAATGTATATGTGTTTACCTACACAAGACATTACTACTTACTAAACATTTGCACATGTGGTACAATACATATCGTACATACGGAGTATGAAGGAAAGCAAACGAAGTCTGACTCTATATTGCATCCCACATCTCGAAGTTGAGACGGTTCAAATAACACTTCCAGCTGATAGCATCGTTAAGGTTTAACGCGTTCGTGAACACCCAGTTTGTACTTAGTTTACGTTTAGTTTTATTACGCCTTGCAGCTTTCGTTACGAGCAAGCTGTGGCCCGTTATACTGCGGGTAAACCGAGTCCCGCCATGACCCGCAAACTGCCCCATCAACTGCTAATAGATAGTGTCGGAGTCATAACAATATAACAAACGGTGGGTAACTAACGAGTGCTGCCATTCTCACACAGCGCAGCCGAATTGTGTGCCGGCCTAGAGATAATTAATGAGGATCCCGCCAGTCGCACGCGCCGACCGCCACCGTACATCGCTCGGCAATAAGCACCCAAATTACTATTTATACAGAATAAATGGCCATAACATAGTTGTCCTTATTGTTAACAAGGTCGTTAAACACGTCGTAGGATTCATCTACGAATACAAACTATATAATGTAGCGTGCGGAGTAAGGCTGACTGTGTTCGAAACAGCGTAGAAGGAAGCGTGTAAGTATTAAAGATAAGTGCCCGTGTAAAGTTGAAAACGATATGCTTCGTTGGTTGAGGCATATAAAAAGGATATCGGAAGAAAGAATGATGATGAAAGAATGATGTACGAAACAGGAAGGATGTAGGTGCCAAGGAAGACCTAGACTGTATTACCATGACCAAATAGACCGTACCGTAACCGGCGAGCGTGTACATAACGAACTATAAGAGTGGAGGAAGCCAGAGAGGTCTGTAGGATAAGAACCTATTGGAGCTCTGTACTAATGAGTACAGAGCTCCAGTAACGTAACGTAACGTAATCCGTAACGGGGTAGGCAATGGCCTACCCCGTTACGGATTTGGCGCTTGGCGTGATTATACAGATAGAGATAGTTTGATATATGATTGCTATTACTAGTCTGCTTGAAAAGTGCAAATTGTCCAAGTTCCTTTAAAACCATAAAACTGAGTGAAAAACTAAATGAAATACTAGAATAAGATCAACAAGAAAGGTAACTAGGAAACTGAAATGAACGCAGCAATCACATAAATAAACAACGAGCTACCCCTCGGTTACTGTTGATGATTACAACCGGATGGTTTGTGGAAATATTTAAAATGGACCTGATTTTTTTCCGTACACAGCATTGCCCAAGGTGGAAAGAGTGATAGATTTCACCTTTCTCACAAAAGCCATCCTTTTCCGAATGCGTCATCGGAGGCACAATATCGCTCAATTTGTTTCCAATATTCTTTACTAGTATTTGAAACTCCGGTGAAAAATTACCACGAGTTTCTCGATATTGTTATTTATATTTGTATAATCTGGCTAGCATTTTAATGTAATGTCGCATGATACGTTATGATATGAAAAAAATATTGTCTAAAGAAAGTATAAGATTACACAATTTGAGTGAATGTATAACATAATAAAATCCATCATAGATAAAAACATATGCCTCGTCGCCTAATGGCAAATAATGCGCTTTACGATCACGAGGATTCAAATCCTAGATTAGACAAATGTACTTTGTTTATCGAAAAATTTCCAGTATTAATCCGGAACTTGGATTTTTTCCCGATGTAAGGCAATAGGCTCGCCCCCTATTACGTGCGCCCTTACTTAATAATTTTACCAAAGATAATTGTTTATGTAGATTTCTACATGCTGTAGACTAGAAGAAATACAAATTTATGCTTATAGTTAGGTACAATGCGTGTAATACTTAAACCAAATATCTAGAAACTTAAGTTAATAAATAAACAAAACAACAAATTTCCTTTTTATAGGCTTGTCTTTAATTATTGTAATAGCTTTTACTACAATTGCTCTGACCTTATTAACAGACCCTGAAAAAACTTGAATAACTCTGGCCATGGGCCAATACAGAGGCTGGGGGTCATCGTCTTTTAAAATGACAAGTGAACCAACCTTAATATTAGGCACGCTATCTTTCCATTTAGGTCCTTATTTATTTAAGTATTGCTTATTCCATACTTTCCAAATATGTTGGTTCATGTTACAACAAATATTCTAAAAAGTTAGTCTATTGAGTGGTACATTTCTTACATTTTTTTCTGGATAACTGTTGAGAACAGTGCCAAATTTAAAAAAAATAACTTGACTTTAATAAGTGTAGTTATTAATATCTGTTGACAATGGTGCCAGAGGTCTAATATTGACTAATATTGACTCTATTTGGGCAAGGAGGGTACTTAATTCTTCATATGTTGACAATGCCTTTTGAACCACTCTTTTAAGATGATATTTTGTGATTTTAACAGCAGCTTCCCACAAGCCTCCAAAAACAGGTGAGTAACTAGGTATAAAATGAAAATCAATTCACTTGGACTAAGGAACTGTAACGCAATGAGAGAGCAGATAGATACTACACTTTGCTACTTTATGTTGTGTTACGCCTAATAAGATGGGTATATCATAATTATTTCAGACTGATTTAACTATACTAGCTTTGATAAAATGTGTTATTTAGGCTCCGAATATGTTAGATAGGCTCCAAATATATTATATAGGCTCCGCATATGTTATAACTATCTATCTATATCATCACGCCAGATCCCTTACGGTGTAGGCAGAGAGTACAGAGTTCCAACAGGTTCTTTCCTTACCTACCTCATATGTTATATAGGCTCCGAATATGTTATTTTACCATCAAAATTAATTTCACGTGAATTCTAGCTTCGTATTGCCGAGCTAGAATCGATTCATTCCACTTGTATCAGCGTAGCGGATCTTCCAGAATGTTCGGTATGCGTTCCAATGAACATTTGTAATACCGCTCCAGTACCCTCATTGTGTCCGTTAAAACTATGTACTTTGTGTTTTAAACTGTTTTGTTATAGTCGCTACGTTGGTGGAACGCAGGTGTTACTTACATGTTAATTGCTGGGTAGGCTGCATATTCCGGGACTACCGCCGTACTTTCACTTCGCGGGCTTTCCAATATAACCTAGACTAAAGCCTGCCTTTGAATATTTTTTGCGCATTTTTGGCGCGCAAATTCTTTAACCGTATGTTCTAAATAACTTACTAAAACCACCTAAAACACCAGGTGGTGAGGGATATTTGAAACACTATATTCGACGTCCACATTACACATTAGTCCGCCGTATTGATCTCAAACGTAGGCCCTTATAGGCTATTCGATGGATATCAAATTAGTTTTATTTCTTAACAGCTAAATCATGCACGTCGTATGCGTGTTTTGGCGAGCCTGTTCTTCTGCAGGCCACTTCTTTATTTGTCGTGTAAAGCCGACCCCGGTTGTCAAAACATGAATATAGCTTCAAAAAATTACTCCTACAAAGTTGTAGAATCAACTATAATTTCTTTGCTTAATAAAACGATAAAAATATAGCACAAATTACTATCAGTAACGAGATAACCACTATTTACACAAACCCGCTTGCTACAAACAGTTTATAGAGAAAGGTAGAGTTTGTATGTTGACAAGCGCATGACTTTAACGACGCATCTCAAAGCCCATAAAAATGACGTAAAAGAACAAAAGCTTCAATGTACCACCAGTCCCTATTTGTTTACTTATATCTGACTCAGGTTGATACTCAGGGGGCTTAGCACGAAAAGTTTGACGTTAGCGTGATCCTTATCACACTACAAATTTACTAAATATACATAAACGTGACAGCATGGTTTACTCGCTAGCGTCGCGTCAATATTTTCGTGTTTAGCCCTACACGTATAAATAAAAATGTAGCGTATTTCTGTCTGTATGTTCAAAATGAACGCAAACATTGAAAGCACAGAACAATAAGCATGTTCGTAGTTTATCTTAACTTTTACCATTAAACGATTAATTCAAATTCAAATAGATTTTATTATGGTACATAGGTAGAAGTATGATTTTACAATACAAAATATTGTGATTAGGGTGGTACAGCTATGACCCGCCTTTTTAGCATACAATAATTTATGATAAAAATTATATAATGACACAAAATTATATTACAATTACATACTAAACTATTTATAATGTCTAAAATATACATTTCATTCAATTTCTATTTATTATTCACGTCGGTCAGATAATCTTTTAAGTTATAATAACATTTCTCTTTTAAAATTTATACAAAACTGATTTGAACTTGTCAATATTTATCCCTTCTTTAATTTGGTTTTTTTAAAAAAAACATTTAGTCTAAAAATATGCTCCCAAAATAAACGAACGATTTTAAAAACTCACTGAACAAGTGTTTTAGGGTTGACTTAACAAGAACTCATCGTGCGAACTCACTTAAAAAAGTTCTTAGTTTTACGCGAATGAAATAAAACAATTTTACGGATTTTATCGCGGTTTATTTTTTTTATTTTTAGTTCCCGACGTTTCGAGTGCTTTGCAGCACCCATGGTCACGGGAGGGACTGAGGTGTTAGACGTCCAAAAGGCATAGTTGTTCCGGGGTACCCTCAAACTTCTTAATTATTTTTGTTGTTGTTGGTCCGATCTACGCAGAATGAGCTCACGGTGTCTTGAGGTCTTGCAGTGTTATGCTTGGTTTTGGATTTAATTATATTAATTACCGGCAGAAACTGGATGCGAGTAGCCGAGGATCGTACCTAGTGGCGTGCACTTGGAGAGGCCTATGTCCAGCAGTGGACTGCTATAGGCTGATGATGATGATGATGAATTACCGGATCCCAAGATGATAGAAGTACCCAGCCATCTTCTCTATTGAAATTAGGATGTTTTTTTAATTTCAATAGCCTCGCGAACCATCTTTGGTAGAAATCGGTGTTCTTTCACGAGGATTTGTGGTCTATCAAATCTGATGTTATGGCAGGTGCGGTCAAGGACATGTTCACAGACCGCAGACTTCTTTGAGCGACGGTGTTTTAGGTCAGCTATGTATTCTTTAACCCGAGTTTTTACCGGTCTTTTTGTTTGCCCTATATTAGAGGCCACATTCACAATTAAGCTTGTAAACTCCTGCATCTTGTAGAGGGATCTGACACTTGACAGATGGTAAAATTGACTGATCTTCTTCGGCGGCTTATAAAATGTTTAAATCGAAGCACGCTTCAAGATGTAGCCAATCTTGTCCGTGACTCCTCTCATGTAAGGTAGTACAGCAGGAAGACGCTCAACTGTGGCTGGTTTCACTCGGTCACTGTATCGTTGGCGTGGGATTTGAAGCTTATTGTCGTGCAGGACTTGCTTGACATGTTGAAGCTCGGCAGCCAGATGTTTCTTTTCACAGATCCCTTGTGCTCTCTGAAAAAAGATTTACCCACGATAGCTAACTGTGTTCGATGGTGGTGAGATTCACCGTCAACGTCGGGAACTAAAAATAAGAAAAATAACCCGCGATAAAATCCGTAAATAGTTTGATTTCATGTCACTTAAAAAAGTTTTAAAAGATCATTATTGATAACTAACTAAACTAACCTAACCTAACGAACTTTGTCTAAAATTAAACACCTTACGGCCTAACTTAGTCAAGAACTATTGATAAACTGAATCCACTTGAGTGGGCCAGGGCAAATCTAATAAAACAGGAATAAAAAGAGCTTCTCACGAAAATATTAACAAACTTTGTAGATCAAACTGTCCATAACAGCGACTTAAAGCTGACAAAGTAGTTCTTAGACTGGAAACGCACCCTATTGTATCCAGATTATTAGGAGCCTGCCCCTGGGGTCTATAGGCGAATAATGCGCGTATATCCTGAATTCTAATCCTAGGTAGGACGAAAAGTAACCCTTTGATAGAAAATTTTCCAGTATTAGTCCGAAGTCTGGCCTTGTAAGAGTGTATAATGGAATTGGCTTGCCCCCTATTACATGAGACCTAACAGCATCGGCGAAAAGTAGTTGTATTTAGTAAATATACCCCCGCTTAGGGAATACAGGCTCACAGTTTTTATTTTTTTTTTACTATTAGAGCCTCTTTTACCACCGTCGAGAGACGACGCGTCGACGTCTCGATTAGCCTTACTCGGTTATTAAAACTGGTTAGTTTAAGTAGGGCTACTAAAAGATGATGAAATTCGTACACAAACATACTTACAACTTTAATTGTCGATTAGTCTACTTTAGACTTTACATAAGGTTGGTGAAATAGGCTCTTAGTGAGTTAACTTTTAAATGAGATTCGTAACATTAATACTGAGATGCGCATATCCACGAACATAAGTCCGACTGCATTCGCGTAATTATGATCTCCACATCTGTTCTCTATCTCAAATGAATTGGGCAGAACGAGATCAATAAACCAACAAATATAGGTGTACTTGCCTTAACCCGTAAAATTTTGTCACAAAACACAAAGCGACTCCTGAGGTAAAAGCCTCATTTGCGTATTAAAAGGAACTGCGGTGTTCTTATTCCATGGGTCGCAGGTGACGAGCCACAGCCAAATTGATGTTTTATACTACCCACTTGCAATTACAATGCCGATCCATTTACATAGTGACCGCCGCCTATCAAGCTTGAGAAATGATTTAAACAGAAATTGGTAATATTTTCGCAATATCTCAATCTTAAAAGAAGTATTGTTACTTTATTTACCATTACATAAAAAAATGTTTTCTATTATAAATAGGTAATTTCCACTGTGTCAAATTATTGTAAGTTTGACATCCTGACAGGACAAATATTTGAGCTGTTCACAGGTATTTATTTCAATTTAAGAGTATCACTCAGCACAGTACAGGGATAATAATTTCCTAGTTAAGGGCAAAGTTTATTTATAGTAGACTCTATTATGACCCCCAAATGGCACATTAGTCTTTCTAAACCAGGAATCAAGGAAATGCACCTCAAAATTAGACATCACTAATCAATTCAATCAAATAGATAAACCAGTTTACATACTACGTAAGAATCCTTTTGTTTTAATTTTTTTTCTTTTTTTATTATATATGTTCAAACGAACTTCCACGATGTGAAGTTCGTTCATTATTATATGAGTAGCTTCATTCGAAGATATGATTTAATTACCAGGTAGTCCCTCAACTTGCTTGGCAACAATCGCACATTTTTTAGAGATTTAAAAGTTTTTAAATTGATTTTAACGTGTTTCCGACTCTGCCGGTCATTGGGTCGCCACTATTAATCTTCATTTTTTTTTGGAGACGCACCAGCAGCTTACAAAACTTTCCTAACAATTAGGGAATGTACGGGAGGGAGGGTGATCATATCTTCGAATGAAGCGACTCATATAATAATGATCGAACTTCACATCGTGGAAGTTCGTTTGATCATATATTATATTTCTTCGCTTCATTCTTCAGATATGATTTAATTACCAGGTAGATGTTAAGAGTGGAAAGTTTTGAAATAAAACACTGAGAATGTGTGTTCTAGTTTAAATCCTTGTTCGTTTCCAAGTGTACACACAATTACAAAGGTTTCACCCGCAGTCCCTGCCCGAAGGTTGTCCGAGATATATCTAAGTAAATAATTAACGAGCATTGCTTGAATTAGGGCACGCGGCGCACCCGTTCACATGGACCCATGTTCATTTTATGTTTATGGTGACAAATATGGACCTTTGGGCCTAATATTACGTATCACACGACAGCCAAAGACCAACTGAGCACTCACATTTAGCTGCTTGGAGGTACGGAAACAATTTCGTCATTAAATGTTCGTACCGACTTAAGTAGGTGTCTACACTTAGCTAGTAAACGAGGTATGTTCGCCTCTCTCGGTATATTTATTTTGAAAGCAATTTCCCTAATAACTTTGAGCGTTTACAAAGGAATTTGGCGATTCCCTTGAGGACACTTTGAACCTTCCAGGAATGCTATTTCGTCCCATGAGAGATGCTTCGTTTCTACTTGAGTTTTCAACTTGCAAAAATAATAAAATAATATTCCCAAATTTTATAATTAACTACGGTATAGTATAAGCCTTGTAAAGTCACAAAACGTAGGCTTTATTCATGTTTTAAGAAAAACTAACCGTTAATCGGTTAGTTTTTCATAGATTTTTTATTCCAAATCTTTCTAAAACTAGAGAATCATGCTTATGTCGTTTAGTAGATAACTGTACTAAAGAATTTCATGAACACTGGGCGAAGACCTATCAAAGACTAAAACAGTCAAAGACATAGAATAGTCTTAATTTAGCAGACAGAATTAGGAAGATTTTTGTTACGTTAGAAAATTGGGTAATCATGAATAGGTTCCTTCTTAATGTAATCAATTTGTTATTAAAATTCCAATTTCTGGTTTTCCTATATACCCTACTACTCAACTTTTGAGTCATCGCTTGCAAATTTCAGATAATTCATCAATTTCTATCTTAACTTCGAGAAAGTAGGATTTTATCAAACCAGTGATGAATTCGATTCGTCTTCGGGTAAATTAATACCGAATGTAATTCCTTTTAGAAATTGAAGTGGAATACAGATCTCCGTCACAATGGAGTTGATCTTGAGTAATGTGTAATCAGCGTAGTAAAATCTAAAGCGGGTCTGTTCAAACAACGTCATGTCTTTGTTCTCGTAATAAACTGTCAGGGCACAAAAGAAATTCACGGTGACATTCGATGTGACCCTGTTGAAATTTAGAGCTTTTTCACATGTTAAGGCTAGCAGTACGTACATATTATATTAGGTATGTAATATAGACTATCTATCTATCTATATTATCACGCCAGATCTTTTGCGGGGTAGACAGAGAGTACAGAGTTCCAATAGGTACTTTCCTTACTTACCTCTCTGGCTTCCCCCACTCCCATAGTTCGTCTCATACATGCTCGCCGGTTACGGACGCAATGCTAATATAGACATATTTTAACCGACTTCAAAAAAGGAGGAGGTTCTCAATTCGGCTGTATGTTTTTTTTGTATGATTTTTGTTTTGTATGCTATCATTCCGCCAATTATGAATCGATTTTGATGATTCTTTTTGCATTGCATTCAGTATAGCTCCAAGCTGGTTCCATTTTAATTTCAGCAATATTGGACCTTGGACTTTGAAGATACACCAGGGAACTCCTTAACGACCCGCAATACAGATGTGTAGATTGAGATATTATGGGTATTACGTCAATCCTATAGGTACCCTACTATAGAACTAAGCAGAATATTAACCGACTTCAAAAAAGGAGGAGGTTCATCATTCGTTTATGCTTTTCATAACTTTTTGCTAATAAACCTTGACGGACGATTTAGCGCAGTGGTTAAGAGCTTGAGCTGGTCCGCCCACTGTGTCGAATAGTCGCGGGTTCGATTCTCGCACGGGACAAATCTTTGTGTGATCCACAATTATTTGTTCCGGTCTGGGTATTTGTTTGTGAATTTTCATGTTTGTAAACGCACCCACGCACGACACAGGAATAAATCCTAGTGTGGGGCTACGTTTAAAAAAAAAAAAAAAACCGATTGTGATGATTCTTTTTGCATTGGGTTCAGTTACAGGCCCAGAGCTACTGGGGTAATCCCATTTTAATTGTATTGGTATTGGACCTTGGACTTTAAAGATACACCACGGGACTCCTTGACCGCAAACAGCACGAATGTGTAAAATCTATTACTATGAGCATTATATCAATCCTGTAAGTACCTTACTGTATAATAATATAATATAGGTATATAAATATACATAATTAGTTCCTCATCACTTAAAACCGAAAAATAAAAAAAAATTAAACAAGGGTAGCCGACTTCAAAAAATATTTATTTTGTGCTTCCTGAAGTCGGTTTCCCTTATTTTTTTAAAGATTTTTACAATTCTATTTAATAATCGTGATCATCATCGTCGTATGGCGATGAACTGTTAATTGTACGATCAAAATTTTATGTGGTGGAGCTATTGTTTAGTCTCTGGTGTCAATAATTGTAATAACAATATATTATCTATCTATCTATCTATAACCTCACGCCAGATCCCTTGCGGGGTAGGCAGAGAGTACAGAGTTCCAACAGGTTCTTTCCTTACATACCTCTCTGGCTTATATATATATTAAATTACATATAACAATATATTAAATTGTTTGAAACTGTGAACTTTGTACAACTGTATCGGATAGTATACTTATATGTTTATAAACAGGATTTGAAAAGATCAAATTAGTTAAAGACTGTGAAATAGATGTGCGTTCCATTTACTTGTAGTTAATTTGCCCAGGCAGGGATTTTAGATAATTCTTAACATGTTTAACATCTGCAGCACAAATTCCAAGCACTTATTAAAATTACATTTAAGACTAACATCAAAATAGATGTCTTGGCGAAACCACACTATATTTTTGCTAACTGCTTACCTTTTCGAGATCACGTCTATAAGTTCTATTATACAAATATGCACAGGACCTAACAAGCATGTTATATTCAAAGGCGGTTTATGAAAAGATCTTAGTCTCAGTGCTGTTACAGTACGAACAATGTTGTGGTTCAGACAATATGAGATTGAGGAGTTGAAAGTATCGTAATAATTGTGTAATGTTGCTTGTACGTCGAAGGAATGTTTGTTTTGGGGTTTATGCAAACGGCTACGAAGCGTTCCTATTTATTTCAAATTTATAACTGTTACAAATATAAGTATGTAATATACCTATATGGTTCAGGTATCCTACTAATCCTACGACTATTGTAAATGTGAAAGTGTGTATGTTAAGATGTTTGGATGTTTGTTACTCAATCACCTAAAAGCGGCTGAACTAATTTGATTGAAATTTGGCACAGATATTTATTACCTGAATTAACACATAGTCTACTTCTTACCCCGGAAAAAGGTAAGGTTCCTGTCTAAAGTCAACGCGGACGAAATCGCGGGCAGAAACTAATTTAAACTAAAATTAGACGTATTGATAAAATAATTAATAACCTACTGAGTTTATGGATTTTATTTACTCTTGTCTCAATATCTATCTATCTATCTATAACCTCACGCCAGATCCCTTGCGGGGTAGGCAGAGAGTACAGAGTTCCAACAGGTTCTTTCCTTACATACCTCTCTGGCTTCCTCGACTCTCATAGTTCGTCTCATACACGCTCGCCGGTTACGAAGACTCTTGACTTTTCCATCAGATAAGACTCGGTTTATTTGGTCGTGGTAAGATAGTCTAGGTCTTCCCCGGTACCTGCATCCTTCCACTTTCACATTGTATATCTGTTTTGTCATTCTTTCCTCTGGCATTCTTTCTATATGTCCGAACCAACGGAGCATGCCCTTTCTCATCTTTACACCGATACTATCTTTCATACCTACTCGCTGTCTTACTATGCTGTTGCTAATGCGGTCGGTCAGCTTCACTCCGCACATCTTCCGCAGAGCTCGCATTTCTACCGCATTTATCCTACTTTCATTCTCCTTCTTACATACCCAGCTCTCGCTACCATATAACAGCGTTGGGACAAGAACTCCGTTATGTATGGCCAGCTGCGCCTTATGGCTTAAGTGCCGGCTCCCGAGTAGCTTTCCCATCGCACCATTCACTCTGTTCCCTGCACTCACTCTTCTTTCTATGTCAGCGGTGTATTTCCCATCCTTACTGAAGGCGCATCCAAGATATACAAACTCATTCACTTGCTCCAGCACATCGTTACCAACCACAATCCTTACATTCGTTCTGGTTTCTTCCCTTTCAAAAACCATAATCTTGGTTTTCTTCACATTCAAGTGTAAGCCATTGATCATGCAGTCGTCTTTCATAACTGTGACTAGTGTTTGCAGATCAGTGGCTGTTGGCGCTATTAAAACCGCGTCATCTGCATAAAGTAGATGGTTTACCACTAAGTCACCCATTTGTACACCTTCATTCATCGCTTTCAGTCTTTGAAGACTTTTGTCCAGATATACTATAAACAGTCTAGCGGACAACACGCAACCCTGCTTGACGCCGATTTTAACGTCAAACCAGGGTGACCTGTTACCACCCACCCGTACGCATGCCTTGCAGTCCACATAAGTGGACTGGACGGCTCGCAACAGAGTGCCATCTATACCATACTCTGGCAAAATGTCCCAAAGTCTCTTTCGCACAACTCTGTCAAATGCCTTCTCCAGATCTACAAAACCGCAGAAAACCTTCCGACCCACTGCCAGATGCTTCTCTACGATGTTGCGGAGTGAGAAGACTTTTGTCTCAATAATATATTATAACTGAGGTTTTGACGTGTTCCCGTTCTTGAAATATCGTAAGTCTTGATTATTGCAAGCTACCCAAAGAGCATATTACGAAGCTCATTGTGCGCAATTTAGTAATGCCTTCAGGGTGCTGATGGAGCTGATGACTTGTGTTTGCCGAAACGTTCATCAGCTGATTGTGCAAAGATTTGAAACAGGTCACCTCGGAATAGACAAAGATACGGAATAAAAAAGTACGGTAAAGGCGTTTGCAATACGATCATTTTCTAATCGTACATTATTATGAATTATCTCGTGAAATAGTGCCACTCCTATTCCATGAACATATATTCCAAAAAAATAAAATATTTGTAATTGTTTAAATAGCGTAGCATGGCACTATATTCACCTCTTATTGCATAGGCTGCTTAATAAATTACTGAGGAGCCGAGAGAAAAGTTGAGAATATGAGAGTTGAGAATACTAGAATTGAGAACTGTCAGATAAGTAACCGAACAGACAAGTTGCCTTTGTAACGATCCCTTTAATTCTTGTGGTGATTCAACTGTACTTAATGCTTATCAAGAAATAGTTAATCCTGAATTTGTCCAGCCTTAATCTAGGCTTTAATCACCCTGTCATTCCGATATCAATTTATTTCTAATAATCACTATAATTTCATTTACAGTGTCTATAAGTTTACAGTTATTTATAACATAGTTATTCTAAGAGATGGCTCTTATCTATAAGTTTACATCACAGAAATCGTAATAGGTAATAAGACAGTAGATATGGTACTAGTATAGCTGAGTGAACTTTTCGCTACGAATCTAATTGCTTTTAGTACTGGACTAATTTATGTGACACAGGGGCTAAATTGGTATGAAAGCCTTCCAAAAACTTGAAACTGTACATATAAGGTAAATACAATTCATAGGAAAATATTTTTAAAGCAATGATGTGAGTGTTTGTGAGCCCGTGTCTATTTTTCTAACTATGCATGTATGGCAAAGGGACGACAGAGATTGTGAATAAAATCATGCGCTATTGAATTCTAGTGTTTTATTATTACTGCTTCTGGGGTTCATACCAATTTTGTTTATAATATCATTGATCAATATATCGACGGTGGAAATCTCAATACAGGTAAGTAACATGCAATGCAATGTTATGTCACTTACGTTATTAAGATTTCCGCAGTCGATATGTATACAGGATGACCCAATTGGGTTATTATGTCGAAAGTTTTTGCACTTACACATCGGTCTAAACAACTTTTGTTCAACATTTTTTTATTTTTAGCTTTCCTATACAAGTTCGTTCGATCAACTGATAAACTTATATTGATAACTAAAATGTGGAATATAGGCGTTACGGTGTTTAAAAGAAACCATTCGCGAAAAGTAAAAAGTTGTAGAACAAGAGTTGTTTAATCTAACGTATAAATACAAGAACTATTACTACCCTAATTCCGAACCACTCTTTATAGAAAATATTTTAATTAGCCTTACCGCATACAAGGCTTTCTTACATAAGTAATTCTGAAGCATCTAGAAGGATATTTATTATGATTGCGCATTGCAGATTATCTGGACTGAATGTGACTCCCTCACGTAGAGTAACAATGAATGTGTCACCCACACATCCATTATTACGTAATACCTAAAAAAATACTTTTTTTTTGTGAAACATTTACAAAAAATTGATTCTATCGATACTTAAATGACCATAGATACTGGTTTTGGTCTGGTTTCAGTTGTACATGTAAAATTATTGTAAACACACCTACGACACAAACATTCCCAGTGTGGAAAACGTTTTTTAGAGAAATATATAATGTTGAACATTAAATTCTGCGAAATAACGAAAGTATAACGTAGTATGTACAGAGCTAAGAGCTGAGGATTACCAGATTTTTCACAAGAAAGGTTTGAAAGAATACAAAAGGAACGACAGACCGATAAGTTCCGAGCACACATTCCCCAAAATAGAGTGGTCTCACTTCGGTCTCAACATAGTCGGAATAAAATTAAACCATCTTGGATTTGCAGATGACATAATCTTATTCGAAGAAGATCCTAAAAAACTCTGGAAATTATCCAGACACTAAGTGACGAAAGCGCAAAAGTGGGACTGACAATGAACACAGAAAAAACAAAATTATTAACTAATGCAACGAAAGTAGAAACAAAATTGATGACTAGCCATTAGAATATGCTGAGCAGTATACATATTTAGGTCAACTCATGGCTCCTAAAGATCAGACCAGCAAGGAAATAAACAGAAGAATAGCCAACGAATGGCTAGATACTGGTCAATAAAAGAAATCATGAAGGGTGTGAAACGTGGTCACTTACCAAACATCATAGGAACAAACTTCAAAATTGTCAAAGAGTAATGGAAAGAAGCATTTCAGGAGTAAATAAACGGTACCGAATAATGAATGAAAAAATAAGAGCCAGAACAGGGGAGATTTATGTCTTGACGAGAATTGATCAACAAAAGTGGAGATGGACAGACCACATGATTAGAAATAACAGCAGAAAGTGTAAAATTGTAATGAACTAGTACCCGGGAGACGGTAAAAGCAGAAGGGGCAGACAAAAAATTAGATGGGAGGACGAGTTAAAACTTACAACAGGTCCCAATAGGAGGAGGGTCGCTCGAGATAGAACTCAATGGAAGTTGTTAGAGATGGCCTTTGCCAAGAGGCATGCTGGTTTAGGAGACATTTAGTAACAAAAAAAAACAATTTAGACTTATTAGGCTTTATTACGAGGAAGGTTTTATTATGCCAGAGAGGTATGTAAGGAAAGAGCCTGTTGGAACTCTGTACTCTCTGCCTACCCCGTAAGGGATCTGGCGTGATGATATAGATAGATAGATTATTATTAAATAAATTCAGTTGAATGACCTACACACTAAGGAGTTGGATACGTCAACAACTATTTATGGGGCTCATACACGATGCAAATAAAACTGGTGCGGGTTGAGGTGCTTGTCCGGGTTAATTGCAATATATAAATGGATGTGTAAATAAATGAGTAAATAAGTTTAGTTCCGTTCAGACAAAAACATGCAAATCTTGAATAAAAATCCAAAATATTGTCTTGATAAACACCTCTTAAGTGGCGAACTGTCAGGATTAGGTAGGAAATTATTTTGATATATCCCTAGTTGGGTATAGTTTCCTTCAAATGCTTATAATTCAAATGTGTCGACGGTCTTTTAAATGAACCCGTCACTCGGCGGGTGTTTTAATAGTTGCAATATTTGGCATCAATCAAAATCAAATTCATTTACATTCGCTATTTTTAAGGAAATTTACAGCGCAGTATATTTAATTTCCATATTTTCGATGTTATTTATTTACCCGTTTTAACTATAAAACGTCCCATCAGGAATGTCAAATAATTTTTTTATGAGTTTTCGGTGGAAATTCGGTGCTATCAAGTTCAATAAAATCGTTCAGCAGGTGCTAGCGGTGGGGATCGGCAATGACTAATGATCGGTTAAATCGTCGACTGGCGTGCCCCACCACTTAAATACTTTACCCTAGAACATACACGGAAATAATGCGTAGCGGGAAACATTTAATTAAGACTAGCTGTTACCCGCGGCTGCCCCCCTCGTTAATTTAGTAAGTAATATCTTTATCCGACATGCGATCTGGCAATTACGCAGTGTCCACCTCATAAGAATGCTTGTACACTAACTTTTTTCAATGATTACTATATAAATAAATTAATATCAATCATCTTACTTACTTAAGTATATTAATTATACAACTATATAATATTATACCGAGGTAGGCATTGCTTAAGTGCACGACACTGTGTATAAGCCATGGATGTTAACACCTCAGTGGTAGAAACTATACAGATTTTGATGAATCTTTATTGTAGGTAATACTACCCACTACGAAGTTTCAGCAAAATCTGTTCAGAAGTTTCTGCGTGAAATAGTAACAAACATACATCCATTCCCACAAATTTTTGCATTTATAATATTAATAGGATTGACTCAGGTGAGGTACTTACTATGTTATTAGTGCACTTTATACTTAATATAGTATTACCTTAAGCCTTGCGAACTTGTCTAGATTAGTTTCCTTTACTTCCTTTAGTTTATGGGTTACTTCGAAAAAAACTAAAATAAATACTAAATATAAAGATATTTACAGTTCAGATCAGTTACTGTTAAATATCTATCTTTGGTACTTAAATAAGATTTGTTATACTTAGAACGTCTAAAATAGTTTCCTACTTTAGTTTGTACTTCTTCCGAGTAATACATTTTTGATTTAATTAATATTTTCATTAGTGTCCAAATGGAGGTCGAATTTTTGCTGAAGCCGAAACCGATTAATAGGCCATCACCAAAACCTTCAACCGAAGCCGAAGATTTAATTACCCTAAGATATTTGGTTCATGATTAGCTAAATTTATAAAAGGTTATTTTGAGTATATTAACGAACTTGTTTCGATTTAGTGCCTGACTGCCTCGTTGTTCTAGTGGCAAAGCGCATCGCTTTGTGATCACGAGGTCCTGGATTCAAATTCTAGGTCGGACAAGTGTTGTTTTTTTAGCGAAAACTTCCCGGTACGAGTCCGGAGTCTGGAATTATGCCCGGTATATGGCAATAGGCTCGCCCCCTATTACATGGGACCTAACATCGTCGGCGAAACGTGGGTGTACTCAGTACATCTCTGCCACCTCTGCTTGGGGAATATAGGCGTAACGGTGTTTTGATTTAGTTATTTACTGGTAATTACGGATGGCTAGCGCAACACAATGTAACCCCTCACTCACGCACGCACTCATGACGCATGTCTCCTCTTCCGCCGCGTTTTCGCACATTCGTAAGTCGTAAATCGTAATAGAGCGTTCAATTTCGGTGCTTGTTATAACCTTCGGTCGAAGATGGCTGAAGCCGAAGCAGAAGCCAAATGTTCGGTAGGACACTAATTTTCATGTAGTTTTATTTCATGTTTCTGTAATAATCTTTTTAATCTTATGGATTGAAAATGAAACGCAAATTAATTTAAGGACATCATAAGTTCAGGCAAACTCAAATCGTTTATTTTGCATAAACCCTGCGGGGGTGTTAACGAAGTGTCATATTTATAATTTTTTTAACTTATTAATCTACCACCGGATCGGCACGTGACCTCCACTGAGAAGATCCGGCGAGAAACTCAGCGGGCTTGTCTTTTTTGTTTAATTCTCCATTATTTTTTGTATAGATACATACATTTTTATATTATACAAAATCATTAATGCGATCCAGCTCCAGTGTGATGCGACTGAGATATAAGACTATTTTTGAATATATGTTATAATGAAAAGCTAGAGGATTCTGGGCGGACCAGCCTCCACAAGCTGCACCCGTTCACGAATACGACTACTTGAGCAGCCATTACCTCCCTCGACCATATTAGCAAATTCTTTTTACATCTGACGGTATGAGGACATATTCGCATTCGATGCTTTTAAATTTTGAGTAGTACTTACATAACATAAATGTTAACTAAATTAATTTCAGTGAATCATTACGTTTTGTATTACGAAGGTAGAATGAGTAAAACGCTTTGCACGATATGTCCTGAATTTGCGAACATTTGTAACTTTGTTAGATTTTTTTTTGCGATGTGGAAAACGTCAGAGTGAATGATAGACGATAGTCGTCATAGGTCGTCATAGTAGGGACATTGTTTATGGCGCGCCGCTACGATTTATAACCACTTCGTTTCAGTAGCGGACTTAAAGTTCATTGTCAAGGTCGTAGATCTCGCCCGATATGGATTGTTTTTTTTTTTACATAAACGCGTAGCCCCGCACTAGGATTTATTCCTGTGTCGTGGGTGCATTTACAAACATGCAAATTCACATACACAAATACCTAGACCGGTACAAATAATTGTGGATCACACAAAGATTTGTCCCGTGCGGGAATCGAACCCGCGACTATTAGACACAGTGGGCGTAGCGGCTTAAGCTCTTAACCACTGCCCTGAATCGTCCGTCAATTGATTGTCAATCCTTTACGAATATCTAGATAGGTATTGTTGATTCATTTATGTTTTACGATTTTTAGAAAAGATTAGACGGTCAAGTTGTGTTTTATTTGAATACATTATTTTAAACATATAAAGAGAATGCGAAAGATGTAGGTACCAGGGAAGACCTAGACTATCTTACCATGACCAAACAGACCGAGTCTTATCTAAAGGACAAGTCAAGAGTCTCCGTAACCGGCGAGCGTGTATGAGACGAACTATGAGAGTGGAGGACGCCAGAAAGGTATGTAAGGAAAGAACCTGTTGGAACTCTGTACTCTCTGCCTACCCCGCAAGGGATCTGGCTCACGCCAGATCCCTTGCGCCAGATCCCTTGCGGGGTAGGCAGAGACAGATAGATAGACATTATTTAAAGCTTAAAACTATAAACTTACGTTAAATAAGCATCAACGTTTAACTAATAGGTTGCAGAAACACGCGAAGTCGCTTTTAAACACTGTAACAAAGCGGTCTAGAGGCTAAAAAGCTTAGAGCATGTATGATCTAATTAAAAAAAATACAAATTTCAAATTTGGATAAGAATACCTGGAAAATTCGATCGCAGAAGTACATAAGTTTATAAAACATAGACGGTTATTTTTGACAGTTGTTTTTTTAATTGTTCTATTTGTGAAACAGTATACAGACGGGCCTAGTCTATTTATAAAAAATAAAAATATCGTCGAAATATGTTATTAAATTTGCCCATTTGATCGCATCTCGCGAACTTAATCCTAAATCCTAGCTGTTGAATATACGCTTATAATAAACAAGATAACTCAATTTATGGCACTAAAATGGCTGAAGCGTCGACTTCCATCGGTCATATCAAGTAGAATTATGATGATCATAATTCTATGCTTAATAATTGCTTTGAGCTTACAATAGCTACGGTTGGTAATAAAACGACGAACTATTACTATAAATCATACCAATATTGTGTGCACGATAACAACAGTGAATTATTGGAGTGACTTATAACGTTTCTTTGACGCATTTTCTTCTTTCTATCATTATTTTCACTGTAATATTATGCCCATGTCTTATATTATATTGTTCAGAAGATTTATGTAGATTTAATTGTAGTGACGTGTTTCCGAGTGATTTATTTGTGATACTCTTTTACATTTAGGATACAATATATTTCAAACCATTCCAGTTCTTTATAAACTTAATAAAATGTCAAAATTATGCAAACTTTTAAACTCTATTTTAGCAGTAGTACTTTTTAATAAGGCGAATCACTTGTACCGTCAAATAAAATAATAAATTGAAAATACCTAATTGACACGGGGAGAACAGTGACATATTGTATGTAAGTATTACGTAGTGAGTACTAAAATAACAAAGAAATCGCCCAGGCTTGTAGGTACATCGGCAGCTGACAGTACATTATTGAATTATTTCATAACTAAATTGTCCAGTCGGGGCAACAACAGAATATGACGGAGAAATATCACCGGGCAGAGGGCGCTAGTGGGTGTTCTCCCTTACCCCGCAGCCAGCACCCTCCGGGACCGATAACAAATTGGAAACTGGATATACGAGGTAATAGTAAATAAAATATAGCCAAACCAATTTCATTATTGACAGTTCATAACGTTGTTACCCGACACTTGCTTTTAAAGGTGTAGTTTTTTCCACTTGAGAGAAAACTTTGGTGAGTTGGTAGGGTCATCTCGAAGTCTTTAAATATTTCGCAGAATGGTATGATGAATGATAATTATGTCAAAGGTCTCCGTAACTGGCGAGTGTGTATGAGACGAACTATAAGAGTTGAAGGTACGTATGCATGAAAAGAACCTGTTGGTACTCTGTACTCTCTGCCTGCCTCGCAAGGGTTCTGAGTGATGTTATAGATAAATTGACAGACTGCTTGGTTCAGGGGTTATGTGAGTTCAGTCAGTCGATTCGTCCACTGGATCCAGATTGATTCCTACACGGGACAAATCTTTGTGTGATCCACAAATGTTTGTTTCGGTCTGGGTGGGTAAACGCATCCACGACACAGGAATAATTTGTAGTGTGGGATGGTTCTTTTTAAGAAGAAAAATGATTGCAGTACATTACAACTCCCTAAGCCGAGCCACCGTCACGCTCCCGTCGCGCAGCGTCGGCTATGTGGCAAAACCTTTAAGGTATACTACTTTTGGTATAATAAAGCTTCTCGTCTTTTATACTTACATAATTTAATTTCATTAATATGACGTCAGATGGCCAAACTAGCACAAGAGCTCAATCTTTAGACTCAGACATGCGCGGGGTTAGGTTTCCAAACAGCTAAACACAATAATTGCCCATCAGTTATTGAATCACATCACTTATCCACATGAAACACAATATCAACCATTTAATTATCAAAAGGGCAGGACGACCATTTTGACACGTCGTCATCGCATCGTTCTCCATGTTCTGTTCATCTTCCTAATTCAAAATCCCGTTGACTCTCGCGTTCTGTCAGCACGCGGCCGTAGCGCTGACTAGCGGACGACCCGCGCACTATTTGCCACAGATAATAACCACGCTGACAAATATATTCATCCATCCCGGTACCTAGTAGCAAATCCGGGATCCATGCCCATTTGGACCCTTTAGATGCTTAAACTAAAGGTACTTCTCATACATTATTAAAAAATTCCTTTGCGGTATCACAACTGGATTGTATTCTTTCCCACGACGTTTCTCGTGTACCGCATACGATACCTTCTAATCGTGCATTGGAGACGTGGTCAAAAAAATATCCTAAATAGCTTAGAATGAAGACATCAACGTAAACGTGGCGCTGTTTTTTTAACCGACTTCAAAAAGGAGGAGGTTCTATGTTCGGTTGTATGTATGCTTTTTTTTTTTTATGTATGTTCAGCGATATTTCCGTCAATTGTGGACCGATTTTGCATTGGATTCAGTATATATCCAAGGTGGTCCCATATTAATTTTATTGACATTGGACCTTGGACTTAGAAGATACACCAGGGAACTCCTTAACGACAAACAATAGGCATGTGTAAATTGAGATATTATGGGTATTACGTCAATCCTGTAGGTACCCTACTATAGAATAATTCACTGGTCACTTAAAATTGTAAAATAAAAATCTTTTATAAAAAAAGGTAAACCGCCTTCAAAAAGCAAAAAAATAAAAATATTTGAAGTCGGTGCCAAGTAACCGACTGCACCAACCAGCACCGACTTCAAATATTTTTATTTTTTTGCTTTTTGAAGTCGGTTTACCTTTTTTTATAAAAGAATTTGTAACAACGTAGCCCCACACTTGGATTTATTCCTGTGTCGTAGGTGCGTTTACAATGAAAATTTACATACACAAATACACAGATCGAAACAAATAATTGTGGATCACACAAAGATTTCTTCCGTGCGAGAATCGAACCCGCGACTATTAAACTCAGCGGCGGAGCGGCTTAAGCTCTTAACCACTGCGCTAAATCGTCCGTCAAACGGGTTTTTGCTTTTGAGTTGACGTGCCATCCTTTACGCACAACTAATTAACTAAATACAGATGAAAGTGACCGCACGCTTTCTCGATAGTGTTACGCTTACGTCAATTTGTGGCATTCTTCGCGGTCCTGTACCAATCTGGCCCAACAGTTCTTCCTTCAACTCTCGAGATGTCGTCTACCTAGCGAGTCATTGGTCTGCCCACTCGTCGATTGCCTACAATAGATCACCATTCAGCCTATATCTTACTCTATTTAATGTCATATCTCTATATGTATTTATCTATATCATCACGCCAGATACCTAACGGGTCCCTTCTCATAGTTCGTTTCATACGTGCTCGCCGGTTACGCCAAATGTCATATCTTCGATCTAAATGCCCTATCCATTGCCACTTCAATGAAGAGATGGGTTTGGCAATATCTTGGACTTTTGTTACGCTGTTTAATCTCGTTTTTTCCTATTACTACCACTATGAAGGCGACCTCGTAAGTAACAAGGTCGCTTTGACCGCCATTCAGCATAATCAATGTTCATCATAGGAACAAACTTCAAAATTG
The DNA here is from genome assembly GCA_905147815.2 of Phalera bucephala. NCBI lineage: Eukaryota > Metazoa > Arthropoda > Insecta > Lepidoptera > Notodontidae > Phalera > Phalera bucephala. The sequence goes on along the minus strand of LR990616.1, from coordinate 18,234,448 downwards.
TCAAAGAGTAATGGAAAGAAGCATTTCAGGAGTAAATAAACGGTACCGAATAATGAATGAAAAAATAAGAGCCAGAACAGGGGAGATTTATGTCTTGACGAGAATTGATCAACAAAAGTGGAGATGGACAGACCACATGATTAGAAATAACAGCAGAAAGTGTAAAATTGTAATGAACTAGTACCCGGGAGACGGTAAAAGCAGAAGGGGCAGACAAAAAATTAGATGGGAGGACGAGTTAAAACTTACAACAGGTCCCAATAGGAGGAGGGTCGCTCGAGATAGAACTCAATGGAAGTTGTTAGAGATGGCCTTTGCCAAGAGGCATGCTGGTTTAGGAGACATTTAGTAACAAAAAAAAACAATTTAGACTTATTAGGCTTTATTACGAGGAAGGTTTTATTATGCCAGAGAGGTATGTAAGGAAAGAGCCTGTTGGAACTCTGTACTCTCTGCCTACCCCGTAAGGGATCTGGCGTGATGATATAGATAGATAGATTATTATTAAATAAATTCAGTTGAATGACCTACACACTAAGGAGTTGGATACGTCAACAACTATTTATGGGGCTCATACACGATGCAAATAAAACTGGTGCGGATTGAGGTGCTTGTCCGGGTTAATTGCAATATATAAATGGATGTGTAAATAAATGAGTAAATAAGTTTAGTTCCGTTCAGACAAAAACATGCAAATCTTGAATAAAAATCCAAAATATTGTCTTGATAAACACCTCTTAAGTGGCGAACTGTCAGGATTAGGTAGGAAATTATTTTGATATATCCCTAGTTGGGTATAGTTTCCTTCAAATGCTTATAATTCAAATGTGTCGACGGTCTTTTAAATGAACCCGTCACTCGGTGGGTGTTTTAATAGTTGCAATATTTGGCATCAATCAAAATCAAATTCATTTACATTCGCTATTTTTAAGGAAATTTACAGCGCAGTATATTTAATTTCCATATTTTCGATGTTATTTATTTACCCGTTTTAACTATAAAACGTCCCATCAGGAATGTCAAATAATTTTTTTATGAGTTTTCGGTGGAAATTCGGTGCTATCAAGTTCAATAAAATCGTTCAGCAGGTGCTAGCGGTGGGGATCGGCAATGACTAATGATCGGTTAAATCGTCGACTGGCGTGCCCCACCACTTAAATACTTTACCCTAGAACATACACGGAAATAATGCGTAGCGGGAAACATTTAATTAAGACTAGCTGTTACCCGCGGCTGCCCCCCTCGTTAATTTAGTAAGTAATATCTTTATCCGACATGCGATCTGGCAATTACGCAGTGTCCACCTCATAAGAATGCTTGTACACTATCTTTTTTCAATGATTACTATATAAATAAATTAATATCAATCATCTTACTTACTTAAGTATATTAATTATACAACTATATAATATTATACCGAGGTAGGCATTGCTTAAGTGCACGACACTGTGTATAAGCCATGGATGTTAACACCTCAGTGGTAGAAACTATACAGATTTTGATGAATCTTTATTGTAGGTAATACTACCCACTACGAAGTTTCAGCAAAATCTGTTCAGAAGTTTCTGCGTGAAATAGTAACAAACATACATCCATTCCCACAAATTTTTGCATTTATAATATTAATAGGATTGACTCAGGTGAGGTACTTACTATGTTATTAGTGCACTTTATACTTAATATAGTATTACCTTAAGCCTTGCGAACTTGTCTAGATTAGTTTCCTTTACTTCCTTTAGTTTATGGGTTACTTCGAAAAAAACTAAAATAAATACTAAATATAAAGATATTTACAGTTCAGATCAGTTACTGTTAAATATCTATCTTTGGTACTTAAATAAGATTTGTTATACTTAGAACGTCTAAAATAGTTTCCTACTTTAGTTTGTACTTCTTCCGAGTAATACATTTTTGATTTAATTAATATTTTCATTAGTGTCCAAATGGAGGTCGAATTTTTGCTGAAGCCGAAACCGATTAATAGGCCATCACCAAAACCTTCAACCGAAGCCGAAGATTTAATTACCCTAAGATATTTGGTTCATGATTAGCTAAATTTATAAAAGGTTATTTTGAGTATATTAACGAACTTGTTTCGATTTAGTGCCTGACTGCCTCGTTGTTCTAGTGGCAAAGCGCATCGCTTTGTGATCACGAGGTCCTGGATTCAAATTCTAGGTCGGACAAGTGTTGTTTTTTTAGCGAAAACTTCCCGGTACGAGTCCGGAGTCTGGAATTATGCCCGGTATATGGCAATAGGCTCGCCCCCTACTACATGGGACCTAACATCGTCGGCGAAACGTGGGTGTACTCAGTACATCTCTGCCACCTCTGCTTGGGGAATATAGGCGTAACGGTGTTTTGATTTAGTTATTTACTGGTAATTACGGATGGCTAGCGCAACACAATGTAACCCCTCACTCACGCACGCACTCATGACGCATGTCTCCTCTTCCGCCGCGTTTTCGCACATTCGTAAGTCGTAAATCGTAATAGAGCGTTCAATTTCGGTGCTTGTTATAACCTTCGGTCGAAGATGGCTGAAGCCGAAGCAGAAGCCAAATGTTCGGTAGGACACTAATTTTCATGTAGTTTTATTTCATGTTTCTGTAATAATCTTTTTAATCTTATGGATTGAAAATGAAACGCAAATTAATTTAAGGACATCATAAGTTCAGGCAAACTCAAATCGTTTATTTTGCATAAACCCTGCGGGGGTGTTAACGAAGTGTCATATTTATAATTTTTTTAACTTATTAATCTACCACCGGATCGGCACGTGACCTCCACTGAGAAGATCCGGCGAGAAACTCAGCGGGCTTGTCTTTTTTGTTTAATTCTCCATTATTTTTTGTATAGATACATACATTTTTATATTATACAAAATCATTAATGCGATCCAGCTCCAGTGTGATGCGACTGAGATATAAGACTATTTTTGAATATATGTTATAATGAAAAGCTAGAGGATTCTGGGCGGACCAGCCTCCACAAGCTGCACCCGTTCACGAATACGACTACTTGAGCAGCCATTACCTCCCTCGACCATATTAGCAAATTCTTTTTACATCTGACGGTATGAGGACATATTCGCATTCGATGCTTTTAAATTTTGAGTAGTACTTACATAACATAAATGTTAACTAAATTAATTTCAGTGAATCATTACGTTTTGTATTACGAAGGTAGAATGAGTAAAACGCTTTGCACGATATGTCCTGAATTTGCGAACATTTGTAACTTTGTTAGATTTTTTTTTGCGATGTGGAAAACGTCAGAGTGAATGATAGACGATAGTCGTCATAGGTCGTCATAGTAGGGACATTGTTTATGGCGCGCCGCTACGATTTATAACCACTTCGTTTCAGTAGCGGACTTAAAGTTCATTGTCAAGGTCGTAGATCTCGCCCGATATGGATTGTTTTTTTTTTTACATAAACGCGTAGCCCCGCACTAGGATTTATTCCTGTGTCGTGGGTGCATTTACAAACATGCAAATTCACATACACAAATACCTAGACCGGTACAAATAATTGTGGATCACACAAAGATTTGTCCCGTGCGGGAATCGAACCCGCGACTATTAGACACAGTGGGCGTAGCGGCTTAAGCTCTTAACCACTGCCCTGAATCGTCCGTCAATTGATTGTCAATCCTTTACGAATATCTAGATAGGTATTGTTGATTCATTTATGTTTTACGATTTTTAGAAAAGATTAGACGGTCAAGTTGTGTTTTATTTGAATACATTATTTTAAACATATAAAGAGAATGCGAAAGATGTAGGTACCAGGGAAGACCTAGACTATCTTACCATGACCAAACAGACCGAGTCTTATCTAAAGGACAAGTCAAGAGTCTCCGTAACCGGCGAGCGTGTATGAGACGAACTATGAGAGTGGAGGACGCCAGAAAGGTATGTAAGGAAAGAACCTGTTGGAACTCTGTACTCTCTGCCTACCCCGCAAGGGATCTGGCTCACGCCAGATCCCTTGCGCCAGATCCCTTGCGGGGTAGGCAGAGACAGATAGATAGACATTATTTAAAGCTTAAAACTATAAACTTACGTTAAATAAGCATCAACGTTTAACTAATAGGTTGCAGAAACACGCGAAGTCGCTTTTAAACACTGTAACAAAGCGGTCTAGAGGCTAAAAAGCTTAGAGCATGTATGATCTAATTAAAAAAAATACAAATTTCAAATTTGGATAAGAATACCTGGAAAATTCGATCGCAGAAGTACATAAGTTTATAAAACATAGACGGTTATTTTTGACAGTTGTTTTTTTAATTGTTCTATTTGTGAAACAGTATACAGACGGGCCTAGTCTATTTATAAAAAATAAAAATATCGTCGAAATATGTTATTAAATTTGCCCATTTGATCGCATCTCGCGAACTTAATCCTAAATCCTAGCTGTTGAATATACGCTTATAATAAACAAGATAACTCAATTTATGGCACTAAAATGGCTGAAGCGTCGACTTCCATCGGTCATATCAAGTAGAATTATGATGATCATAATTCTATGCTTAATAATTGCTTTGAGCTTACAATAGCTACGGTTGGTAATAAAACGACGAACTATTACTATAAATCATACCAATATTGTGTGCACGATAACAACAGTGAATTATTGGAGTGACTTATAACGTTTCTTTGACGCATTTTCTTCTTTCTATCATTATTTTCACTGTAATATTATGCCCATGTCTTATATTATATTGTTCAGAAGATTTATGTAGATTTAATTGTAGTGACGTGTTTCCGAGTGATTTATTTGTGATACTCTTTTACATTTAGGATACAATATATTTCAAACCATTCCAGTTCTTTATAAACTTAATAAAATGTCAAAATTATGCAAACTTTTAAACTCTATTTTAGCAGTAGTACTTTTTAATAAGGCGAATCACTTGTACCGTCAAATAAAATAATAAATTGAAAATACCTAATTGACACGGGGAGAACAGTGACATATTGTATGTAAGTATTACGTAGTGAGTACTAAAATAACAAAGAAATCGCCCAGGCTTGTAGGTACATCGGCAGCTGACAGTACATTATTGAATTATTTCATAACTAAATTGTCCAGTCGGGGCAACAACAGAATATGACGGAGAAATATCACCGGGCAGAGGGCGCTAGTGGGTGTTCTCCCTTACCCCGCAGCCAGCACCCTCCGGGACCGATAACAAATTGGAAACTGGATATACGAGGTAATAGTAAATAAAATATAGCCAAACCAATTTCATTATTGACAGTTCATAACGTTGTTACCCGACACTTGCTTTTAAAGGTGTAGTTTTTTCCACTTGAGAGAAAACTTTGGTGAGTTGGTAGGGTCATCTCGAAGTCTTTAAATATTTCGCAGAATGGTATGATGAATGATAATTATGTCAAAGGTCTCCGTAACTGGCGAGTGTGTATGAGACGAACTATAAGAGTTGAAGGTACGTATGCATGAAAAGAACCTGTTGGTACTCTGTACTCTCTGCCTGCCTCGCAAGGGTTCTGAGTGATGTTATAGATAAATTGACAGACTGCTTGGTTCAGGGGTTATGTGAGTTCAGTCAGTCGATTCGTCCACTGGATCCAGATTGATTCCTACACGGGACAAATCTTTGTGTGATCCACAAATGTTTGTTTCGGTCTGGGTGGGTAAACGCATCCACGACACAGGAATAATTTGTAGTGTGGGATGGTTCTTTTTAAGAAGAAAAATGATTGCAGTACATTACAACTCCCTAAGCCGAGCCACCGTCACGCTCCCGTCGCGCAGCGTCGGCTATGTGGCAAAACCTTTAAGGTATACTACTTTTGGTATAATAAAGCTTCTCGTCTTTTATACTTACATAATTTAATTTCATTAATATGACGTCAGATGGCCAAACTAGCACAAGAGCTCAATCTTTAGACTCAGACATGCGCGGGGTTAGGTTTCCAAACAGCTAAACACAATAATTGCCCATCAGTTATTGAATCACATCACTTATCCACATGAAACACAATATCAACCATTTAATTATCAAAAGGGCAGGACGACCATTTTGACACGTCGTCATCGCATCGTTCTCCATGTTCTGTTCATCTTCCTAATTCAAAATCCCGTTGACTCTCGCGTTCTGTCAGCACGCGGCCGTAGCGCTGACTAGCGGACGACCCGCGCACTATTTGCCACAGATAATAACCACGCTGACAAATATATTCATCCATCCCGGTACCTAGTAGCAAATCCGGGATCCATGCCCATTTGGACCCTTTAGATGCTTAAACTAAAGGTACTTCTCATACATTATTAAAAAATTCCTTTGCGGTATCACAACTGGATTGTATTCTTTCCCACGACGTTTCTCGTGTACCGCATACGATACCTTCTAATCGTGCATTGGAGACGTGGTCAAAAAAATATCCTAAATAGCTTAGAATGAAGACATCAACGTAAACGTGGCGCTGTTTTTTTAACCGACTTCAAAAAGGAGGAAGACTGGCAATATCTTGGACTTTTGTTACGCTGTTTAATCTCGTTTTTTCCTATTACTACCACTATGAAGGCGACCTCGTAAGTAACAAGGTCGCTTTGACCGCCATTCAGCATAATCAATGTTAAATGGTTTATTCCTTTTACGAACAGTCCAAGAAGAAAAAGGGATTAGGTAAATTCCACATCCGGATCAGTATGCCGATTCTGTTTAGGTTATGTAGAGTTCAGGTATATATAACACCGTCACGCCTATATTCCCCAAGCGGGGGTGGCAGAGGTGTACTGAGTACACCCACGTTTTGCCGACGATGTTAGGTCCCATGTAATAGGGGGCGAGCCTATTCCATATACCGGGCACAATTCCAGACTCCGGACTCATTTTGGGAATTTTTAGAAAAACTAAATTTGTCCGACCTAGGATTTGAACCCAGGACCTCGTGATCACAAAGCGATGCGCTTTGCCACCAGACCAACGAGGCAGTCACAGGTATAACAGGTATATAATATAAGCGCTATCAAGGTAGCAGCGTCAAATCAGCAAAATTCAATATAAAATTATGCAAAATTTGTAGCTTTTTTGTTGCTATTTAGTTGCTAAAACCGCGATTTTTTTGCTTGAACCGTTCGCGAAAAATCGAAATTACTGCTAAATTCATATAAAGCTAGCATAAAATTTTGATAAATCAATAAATATCAAATCAACTACCGAACCAGAATTTGTTCCTAATTTGTTGCTGCAAGTAAGCACTACCGAAAATTAAAAAAAAAGACCGGACGAATTTTTTATACTAGCAATGATTTTCTTAACACATGCTAGCTTGAACTAGACTTGTTAAACAAAAAATGAAGAGAAAATTTAGTTGCTACATTGAACAATGTTCAAATGTGCCTGAAAAATAAGCAACAAAATGGAAACTAAAAATCGGTCATTTTTTACGGTCTGCAATGAGTGCTGTTTCATTGTGAACTATCACTAACTTGTTTTTGCTTCATGATCAGTTCGTTTATTTTATTAATTTAATGAAAATTCCCTCCAAACTATGGGTTATGGAATTGTTAAATTATTTGTGGCGATTATCGATTTAAACCTGTTGTTATTAGATTTCTATAAACTTGGTCAAATCCTTTAATACGAAAAATATAAAGTAATATTTTCTGATTTCCTAACTTGTTGTCCATCTCGCTTGTCTAATAATATTATTTCCAACTGTCATTATCTCATGTTTGGTAGATTCCATTTTTTTATAATCTCAAACGCATTGGGATTATGTCCTCAATAACTTGTGTATGAGGTTTCACAGATTTGTCTGTTATAGAAATCATTAGTTATTATTATCGAAGATTCAAAAATGAGAAATTGTGTTCAACGTATTACTTTTGATACATTAATTTTAAGGTACAATTTTTTTCATTGCATAAAAAAATACTTCATTGATCGATATTGAAATAGAAAAAAAAAAGTTTTTTATATTTTGAAGTTTCAATAATCTTGACTCCTTAAAATATATTTATTTCCAAAAAATTTAGATTTTAATTAGTTAAATAAAAATATTTTTGATTATAACATCTGCATACTTGGATATTTTACGGGTAAAATTCGAAATCTTTCAGCTGTCTAATCCAAAACTCTAGATTCTGTAGGTTTGCGGAGGATACAATTACCTGGTTTCGCCACTTCGATTTATAGGAACGTAGTAGGAGTGGAATTTACGATAAATTTGCTACTAATTTCTATTGGTAAATATTACGTGAAATTTCATTTTGTAGTGAATAATAATAATAATATCAGCTAGGTATATATACATAAACTACTTAAAATATTATATTTTTAGCACGCAGCCAATGCATTATTAATCGTTAAGAGAGTTAAAAAAGGAATTAGTAGATGAGAGATGCAGTTATTTATATGTTAGAGGACCTGACATATTATCTTGGAAGTCTTAATTCGATTTCTAGCGTGGTTCTATTTCACCAAATTTGTTCAATATAATGATTGCCCTGAAGCAGAAAAAATTATCAAGAAGAAAACTTTAGATGTGATTTAAATATTATAAATTTCTATAGCATTTTTTGTTCAGCAAGTCAAGTTCAAGCTAGTATGTATTAGGAAAATTGTTGCTGATCGAAAGAATCGGCCGTTTTTTAGTTTCTATTTTATTGCTGATTCTTTAGGCTCATTTGAACACTGTTCAATGTAGCAACTAAATTTTTTAAGCAGTTTTTGTTCAGCAAGTCAAGTTCAAGCTAGCATGTACAAAAAATATTGTTGCTGATCGAAAGAGGTAGTCGATTTTTAATTTCCATTTTGTTGCTGATTCTTTAGGCTCATTTGAACATTGTTCAATGTAGCAACTAAATTTTTTAAGCATTTTTTGTTCAACAAGTCAAGTTCAAGCTAGCATGTACAAAAAAAATTGTTGCTGATCGAAAGAATCGGCCGATTTTTAGTTTCTATTTTGTTGCCGATTCTTCACGCTTATTAGAACACTGTTCAATGTAGCAACTAAATTTTTTTAGCATTTTTGTTCAGCAAGTCAAGTTCAAGCTAGCATGTACAAAAAAAATTGTTGCTGATCGAAAGAATCGGCCGATTTTTAGTTTCTATTTTGTTGCTGATTCTTTACGCTCATTAGAACACTGTTCAATGTAGCAACTAAATTTTTTAGCATTTTTGTTCAGCAAGCCAAGTTCAAGCTAGCATGTACAAAAAAAATTGTTGCTGATCAAAAGAGTCAGTCGATTTTTAGTTTCTATTTTGTTGCTGATTCTTTACGCTCATTTGAACACTATTCAATGTAGCAACTCAATCTTTTTAGCATTTTTGTTCAGCAAGCCAAGTTCAAGTTAGCATGTACAAAAAAAATTGTTGCTGATCGAAAGAGTCAGTCGATTTTTAGTTTCTATTTTGTTGCTGATTCTTTACGCTCATTAGAACACTGTTCAATGTAGCAACTCAATCTTTTTAGCATTTTTGTTCAGCAAGCCAAGTTCAAGTTAGCATGTACAAAAAAAATTGTTGCTGATCGAAAGAGTCAGTCGATTTTTAGTTTCTATTTTGTTGCTGATTTTTTACGCTGATTAGAATACTGTTCAATGTAGCAACTAAATTTTTTTAGCATTTTTTGTTCAGCAAGTCAAGTTCAAGCTAGCATGTACTAAGTAAAATTGTTGCTGATCGAAAGAATCGGCCGATTTTTAGTTTCTATTTTAACAGCTAACAGCACTCATTGCAGACCGTAAAAAATGACCGATTTTTAGTTTCTATTTTGTTGCTTATTTTTCAGGCACATTTAAACATTTTTCAATGTAGCAACTAAATTTCTTTTGCATTTTTTGTTCAGCAAGTCAAGTTCATGCTAGCATGTACAAAAAAAATTGTTGCTGATCGAAAGAGGTAGTCGATTTTTAGTTTCTATTGTGTTGCTGATTCTTTACGCTCATTTGAATACTGTTCAAAGTAGCAACTAATTTCTTTTAGCATTTTTTGTTCAGCAAGCCAAGTTCAAACTAGCATGTACAAAAAAAATTGTTGCTGATCGAAAGAGTCAGTCGATTTTTAGTTTCTATTTTGTTGCTGATTCTTTAGGCTCATTTGAACACTGTTCAGTGTAGCAAATAAATTTTTTTAGCATTTTTGTTCAGCAAGCCAAGTTCAAGCTAGCATGTACAAAAAAAATTGTTGCTGATCGAAAGAGTCAGTTGGTTTTTAGTTTCTATTTTGTTGCTGATTTTTTACGCTCATTAGAACACTGTTCAATGTAGAAACAAAATTTTTTTAGCATTTTTGTTCAGCAAGCCAAGTTCAAGCTAGCATGTACTAGGAAAATTGTTGCTGATCGAAAGATTCGGCCGATTTTCAGTTTCTATTTTGTTGCTGATTCTTTACGCTAATTAGAACACTGTTTAATGTAGCAACTAAATTTTTTTAGCAGTTTTGTTCAGCAAGCCAAGTTCAAGCTAGCATGTCCTAGGAAAATTGTTGCTGATCGAAAGAACCGGCCGATTTTTAGTTTCTATTTTGTTGCTGATTCTTTAGTCTCATTTGAACATTGTTCAATATAGCAACTAAATCTTCTCTTCATTATTTGTTTAACAAGTCTAGTTCAAGCTAGCATGTGTTAAGAAAATCATTGCTAATATAAAAAATTCTACCGTTGATAACTTGGCTTCAGAAGTACGCTCTTTGAATATGTAACCGTTTTCTCATAACGCATAATATAAAATATCTGGGCACTTACATGTAGAAATGGATCATATGAAAATGTGTTTAAAGAAGCGGTATAACGTTGGTTTATATATCAATGGATATGACATCATTTTTCTTCTTAAAAAGAACCATCCCACACTAGAAATTATTCCTGTGTCGTGGATGCGTTTACCCACCCAGACCGAAACAAACATTTGTGGATCACACAAAGATTTGTCCCGTGTAGGAATCGATCTGGATCCAGTGGACGGATCGACTGACTGAACTCACATAACCCCTGAACCAAGCAGTCCGTCAATTCATCTATACCATCACTCAGAACCCTTGCGAGGCTGGCAGAGAGTACAGAGTACCAACAGGTTCTTTTCATGCATACGTACCTTCAACTCTTATAGTTCGTCTCATACACGCTCGCCAGTTACGGAGACTTTTGACATAATTATCATTCATCATACCATTCTGCGAAATATTTAAAGACTTCGAGATGACCCTACCAACTCACCAAAGTTTTCTCTCAAGTGGAAAAAACTACACCTTTTAAAAGCAAGTGTCGGGTAACAACGTTATGAACTGTCAATAATGACATTGGTTTGGATATATTTTATTTACTATTACCTCGTATATCCAGTTTCCAATTTGTTATCGGTCCCGGTGGGTGCTAGCTGCGGGGTAAGGGAGAACACCCACTAGCGCCCTCTGCCCGGTGATATTTCTCCGTCATGTTCTGTTGTTGCCCCGACTGGACAATTTAGTTATGAAATAATTCAATAATGTACTGTCAGCTGCCGATGTACCTACAAGCCTGGGCGATTTCTTTGTTATTTTAGTACTCGCTACGTAATACTTACATACAATATGTCACTCTTCTCCCCGTGTCAATTAGGTATTTTCAATTTATTATTTTATTTGACGGTACAAGTGATTCGCCTTATTAAAAAGAACTACTGCTAAAATAGAGTTTAAAAGTTTGCATAATTTTGACATTTTATTAAGTTTATAAAGAACTGGAATGGTTTGAAATATATTGAATCCTAAATGTAAAAGAGTATCACAAATAAATCACTCGGAAACACGTCACTACAATTAAATCTACATAAATCTTCTGAACAATATAATATAAGACATGGGCATAATATTACAGTGAAAATAATGATAGAAAGAAGGAAATGCGTCAAAGAAACGTTATAAGTCACTCCAATAATTCACTGTTGTTATCGTGTACACAATATTGGTATGATTTATAGTAATAGTTCGTCGTTTTATTACCAACCGTAGCTATTGTAAGCTCAAAACAATTATTAAGCGCACCCGAGAATGATCATCATAATTCTACTTGATATTACCGATGGAAGTTGACGCTTCAGCCGTTTTAGTGCCATAAATTGAGTTATCTTGTTTATTATAAGCGTATATTTAACAGCTAGGATTTAGGATTAGGATTACAAATTTAATAACATGTTTTGACGATACTTTTATTTTTTATAAATAGACTAGACCCGTCTGTATACTGTTTCACAAATAGAACAATTAAAAAAACAACTGTGAAAAATAACCGTCTATGTTTTATAGAGTTTTATACTTCTGCGATCGAATTTTCCAGGTATTCCAATCCAAATTAGAAATTTGTACTTTTTTTCAAATTAGATAAGACATGCTCTAAGCTTTTTAACCTCTAGGCCGCTTCGTTACAGTGTTTAAAAGCGACTTCGCGTGTTTCCGCAACCTATAAGTTAACAGATAAGACTCGGTCTGTTTGGTCATGGTAAGATAGTCTAGGTCTTCCCCGGTACCTACATCTTTCCACTTTCGCATTCCCTTCATCTGCTTAAAATAATGTATTCAAATAAAATACAACTTGACCGTCTTATCTTATATAAAAATCGTGAAATATAAATGAATCAACAATACCTATCAGATATTCGTAAAGGATTGACAATCAATCCATATCGGACCAGATCTACGAACTTAGGCAATTAACTTTAAGTCCGCTACTGAAACGAAGTGGTTATACAACGTAGCGGCGCGCCATAAACAAGGTCGCTACAGGCGACTGTCAATCGTGCTACCGAAACGGACCCCATAAATATTGCTGCAGGTATTCCTCACATATTTCCATACCAAATTGCAAAACGATAGTCGTCTATCATTCGCTTTGACGTTTTCCACATCGCAAAAAAAACTTACAAAGTTACAAATGTTCGCAAATTCAGGACATATCGTGCAAAGCGTTTTACTCATTCTACCTTCGTAATACAAAACGTAATGATTCACTGAAATTAATTCAGTTAACATTTATGTTATGTAAGTACTACTCAAAATTTAAAAGCATCGAACGCGAATATGTCCTCACACCGTCAGATGTAAAAAGAATTTGCTAATATGGTCGAGGGAGGTAATGGCTGCTCAAGTAGTCGTATTCGTGAACGGGTGCAGCTTGTGGAGGCTGGTCCGCCCAGAATCCTCTAGCTTTTCATTATAACATATATTTAAAAATAGTCTTATATTTCAGTCGTAAAGCATCACACTGGAGTTGGATCGCATTTATGATTTTGTATAATATAAAAAAGTATCTATCTGTACAAAAAAATAATGCAGAATTAAACAAAAAAAACAAGCCCGCTGAGTTTCTCGCCGGATCTTCTCAGTGGAGGTCGCGTTCGGATCCGGTGGTAGATCAATAACTAAAAAAAAAATGTAAATATGACACTTCGTAAACACCCCCGTAGTGTTTATGCAAAATAAGCGATTTGACTTTGCCTGAATTTATGATGTCCTTAAATTAATTTGCTTACATAAGATTAAAAAGATTATTACAGAAACATGAAATAAAACTACATGAAAATTAGTGTCCTACCGAACATTTGGCTTCGGCTTCGGCTTCAGCCATCTTCAACCGAAGGTTTCTAACAAGCACTGAAATTGAATGCTCTATTACGATTTACGACTTACGAATGTGCGAGGGCGCGGCGAAAGAGGAGACATGCGTCATGAGTGCGTGCGTGAGTGAGGCGTGACCAGTAAATAACTAAATCAAAACACCGTTACGCCTATATTCCCCAAGCAGGGGTAATAATAATAATAATAAATAAAGTACACTCACGTTTCGCCGACGATGTTAGGTCTTATGTAATAGGGGGCGAGCTTAAAATCCTTAAGTGCTTATAATAAATCATGCTGCATCATCCATCAATTATGCTGCATTAAACAGTGCCGTCTGGGCTTGTGCATTCAGCAGCTTTCGACTTGGTCATTGGGAAATTTTCATATTCAAGCGTCTTGGTCCTTCAGAAGGCACATTAAGCCGTTAGTCCCAGCTACTCAAACCAAATTGGAAGCCTTATAGACGACTTGATAGTTTCCAAAAGCAGTTGGCCAGAAACCTATTCCCACCAATCCGCCTAGTGGAATATGAAAAAATTTTCCACGCCACCATATGTGAGAGAAGACCTTGCGCAGCAATGGGACAGTAGTATTATATCTATCAGGGCTCTAATCGTGCCTCACCGCCACTTTAAAGATAAATTCAAGACCACAAGTGTAATTATACTAGCTAGCAGTAAGTACATTAAATAATGTATCCGTACATGGCATATAGAAGATACAAAGTCTATAGAAAGGATCCTCTAAGCCAAAGATTATTTTACGACACCGTACACTCTTTCTTAGACGCGTGTTGGGAGTTCGATAACAGGATAGCGAATTTGACCGCGTCATAACGAACTCATATAAATGCAATATTGGCCGCGGCGGACCTCAGCCGACTGGACGAACGCTCACCTTGCGACCTTTGGGGTCCAGATTTTTTCAAAGTCTAAGCTCGGCCCGAACATATACGCCGGATTTACCCAAGCCACTTTCGCTTTCAATACTTATATGAAAAGATTCTAGTGGAACAGAGCCCGCTTCGAGTATTTCATAAACGTATCGAATTTTGATCTTCTTTCTCGACTGGTTGATTGCACTCGTAGAAGTACGGCTAGGAATCACCATTGAATTTGAATAAGATGTAATATTTGTGCAAATTCAGCATTCTAAAGTATGCAATGCAAATTACGTACGATCTGTAAGGGTACGTCTTATATATATATATATATATATATATATATATATATATATATATATATATATATATATATATAACCATACGCTCGTAATTAATCGATTGCGCAATTTAAGCAATCTTCGCTAGCCGCTCATTAACTCCGCGCGTGCCTTTCATATTTTAATTTAGATACTGAACTGGGGACAGGAACTAGTAATATGCTCCTAGAATAGGGCCACTCTACTACCTACTTCTTTAAGATGACGAATGAGATGGAAGCAATAATGAAATTGTTCAAACTGGCGATTATCACGGCAATAGATTCACCTACTTTTTGGTAAGTTTTCAAAGATTGAGAATACAGAAAAATTTGGAACACATACATATTAGTATGTTCTGAATGCATCTAACTCAACACATAAGTACCTACAATGTAGGGAGAATTGCAAAAGTAAAATTAATTAATATAACACATTACAATATTTTCTTTATACATTTAAATGTTGTACATAAATAATATAAATTACAATATATGTATTTTCAATTGTCTCGTCGTAATTCTAGGTAAGTAACATTTATTCCAATTTATAAACGACAAGATGAGAAAGTCATTCTGTGTAGTAAGACAAGCCCTCGCCTCTGGCTAACTAATGGGTGACCTTGCCCAAAACCTGCTAAGATACCGTGTTTTGCTTTCGTTGGAAACTAAGATAATATTATTTTGTGAAATTTATGATAAAGAATACTGGTGACTAACTGAATTTACAAGTATTAGTCATACTATATAAACAAAATATGGAAAAAAGCTTGTTTTTACTCTACAACTAAAGTTTAGTTGTCATGTAAAATCTTTATTTGTAGAGTAACAAAAACTTTTTCTTCACTAGACCAACAGTACCTACAGTAAAAAGTCTTTAAACTTTTTTCCGATAGTCTCCTTTTTTTAATCTAAATATCTATTATGCCCGTTTTGCCCGGAGAAAATTTGAACCTTACGCCTTAGAAGGCTGGTCAGTGGGCACCTTACTTTGCAGTATCCGATTTTTTTTCTATTTTGCTGTAACTATTATGATCTTCCAGGCAAATCGAAAAATTCGGCCGGCAATCAATATGAATATATTTTATGTATTTTATATCACTATACAAGGTGTATCGTAAATAACACAAGACCTCAGACATCCCGATTCCGATTCCCGACACCTTCCAGTGAAGGTGCGGGACATGCCACACAGCGCGGCCCTGCTCGGCGCGACGGCAACCGTCACAACGAACGTAGCCGACCGCTTCCGTCGCGCTCCCGTCGCGCTCCGTCGCCTATTTGACCAAACCTTAGTTCGACCTGGTGAAGGTCGCAGGTAAAAAGTGGATGCGTATAGCAGAAACCCAGTTGCCACCCGTCTTTGGGGAGGCCATTGTTCTGCAGTAGACGTCTTTCGGCTGAAAATAGATATTAGCATATCCAAGTTTGAGATTACAAATGTTTACATAACAATGTTTACAAACATTTTTATTTTTTTACAGCCTCAGTGGTCTAGTAGCGCATGGTGTGGTTTGCGATCACAAGGTTCTAGGTTCCAATTTTAAGCCAAACCGTATTAGGGTTTTTCAGTTAAAACTTTTCAGTAGGAGGCTAAATTGTAGAGGTGTGTATGGTAGTACGGTATAATGATAATGGATCGGTCCTTATTATATTGGATATTAAAAATATATTGAACTTGATACAAATCGATTACCAATAATTTTATTGAAGCTCTTGCTCACTCACATGATTAACTTGATCTCGTCTCTCGCCTTGTTTTTCTGAATATTTTTGTAATATAACTTGTATTTTGTATAAACAAACATTTGCAGGCAACAAGATTGCCGTCTGTGAAATAATCGTAAATTTTGATGTACGTAATGACCTCATAAATCTCGCGCGTCGCTCGATCTTTCGTATCCGAATAAAATTCTTACAGGAGTTGACTCGTACTCGCATCGACAGTAAAAGACTATTTGTTTATGGCAAATCGTAGAGTCTATCATTTTCTCCAAATGTATGTTGTTCGTTTTCATACAATAAGGTACCTTCGGAATCTTAAAACAAGTAGATATTTGTTTACTCACCATACATATAGATACCATATGTACAAGCTCTAACATAATTAACGCAAGACCTGAAAGTAGTTTGTTCTGAATTGATTCCAAGAGTTTTTAATGTATCTTACATTTTTTTTTAATTTGCAAAACTGCTGTTACACCTTCATTTCAAATGCATTTCTAAAACGTATTTCGCAATATGCACACATTCACACGCAAGTTTCATTGTTAATTGAGGTATAAAAGGAAAAAGGGTAAAAAAACATAAATTTTAAAATTTGCTTTTCATATTGAATTTGTGAAGCCATTATCTTATCTAATCGGGATGTCTGAGGTCTTGCGTTATTTACGATACACCTTGTATAGTGATATAAAATACATAAAATATATTCATATTGATTGCCGGCCGAACTTTTCGATTTGCCTGGAAGATCATAATAGTTACAGCAAAATAGAAAAAAAATCGGATACTGCAAAGTAAGGTGCCCACTGACCAGCCTTCTAAGGCATAAGGTTCAAATTTTCTCCGGGCAAAACGGGCGTAATAGATATAAAGATTAAAAAAGGAGACTATCCGAGAAAAAGTTTAGACTTTTTACTGTAGGTACTGTTGGTCTAGTGTAGAACAAGTTTTTGTTAGTGTACAAATAAAGGTTTTACAACATAACTAAATTTTAGATGTAGAGTAAAAAAATTTTTTTTTCCGTATTTTGTTTATGTAGTATGTCTAATACTTGTGAATTCAGTTAGTCACCAGTATTCTTTATCATAAATTTCACAAAATAATATTATCTTTGTTTCTAACGAAAGCAAAACACGGTATCTTAGCAGGTTTTGGGCAAGGTCACCCATTAGTTAGCCAGAGGCGAGGGCTCGTCTTACTACACAGAGAGACTTTCTCATCTTATCGTTTATAAATTGGAATAAATGTTACTTACCCAGAATTACGACGAGGGAATTGAAAATACATATATTGTAATTTATATTATTTATGTACAACATTTAAATGTGTAAAGAAAATATTGTAATGTGTTATATTAATTAATTTTACTTTTGCAATTCTCCCTACATTGTAGGTACTTATGTGTTGAGTCAGATGCATTCAGAACATAATAATATGTATGTGTTCCAAATTTTTCTGTATTCTCAATCTTTGAAAACTTACCAAAAAGTAGGTGAATCTATTGCCGTGATAATCGCCAGTTTGAACAACTTCATTATTGCTTCCATCTCATTCGTCATCTTAAAGAAGCAGGTAGTAGAGTAGCCCTATTCTAGGAGCATATTACTAGTTCATGTCCCCAGTTCAGTATCTAAATTAAAATATGAAAAGCACGCGCGGAGCTAATGAGCGGCTAGCGAACATTGCTTAAATTGCGCAAACGAATAATTATGAGCGTATGGTTACAATAACAACTGAAATGCCAGCAGGTATAATTCGTATAATTCACATATGTAATGCAGTCGCCAATGAAAACGTACCCTTACAGATCGTACGTAATTTGCATTGCATACTTTAGAATGCTGAATTTGCACAAATAATACATCTTGTTCAAATTCAATAGTGATTCCTAGCCGTACTTCTCGAGTGCAATCAACCAGTCGAGAAAGAATATCAAAATTCGATACGTTTATGAAATACTCGAAGCGGACTCCGTTCCACTAGAATCTTTTCATATAAGTATTGAAAGCGAAAGTGGCTTGGGTAAATCCGGCGTATATGTTCGGGCCGAGCTTAGACTTTGAATAAATCTGGACCCCAAAGGTCACAAGGTGAGCGTTCGTCCAGTCGGCTGAGGTCCGCCGCGGCCAATATTGCATTTATATGAGTTCGTTATGACGCGGTCAAATTCGCTATCCTGTTATCGAACTCCCAACATGCGTCTAAGAAACAGTGTACGGTGTCGTAAAATAATCTTTGGCTGAGAGGATCCTTTCTATAGACTTTGTATCTTCTATATGCCATGTACGGATACATTATTTAATGTACTTACTGCTATCTATCTATCTATCTATAACCTCACGCCAGATCCCTTGCGGGGTAGGCAGAGAGTACAGAGTTCCAACAGGTTCTTTCCTTACATACCTCTCTGGTTTACATACTTACTGCTAGCTAGTATAATTACACTTGTGGTCTTGAATTTATCTTTAAAGTGGCGGTGAGGCACGATTGGAGCCCTGATAGATATAATACTACTGTCCCATTGCTGCGCAAGGTCTTCTCTCACATATTGAGGTGTGGAAAATTACATCATTCCACTAGGCGGATTGGTGGGAATAGGTTTCTGGCCAACTGCTTTTGGAAACTATCAAGTCGTCTATAAGGCTTCCAATTTGGTTTGAATAGCTGGGACTAACGGCTTAATTTGCCTTCTGAAGGATGGAGAAGTTTGATTATGAAAATTTCCCAATGACCAAGTCGAAAGCTGCTGAATGCACAAGCCCAGACGGCACTGTTTAATGCAGCATAATTGATGCAGCGTTTTTGTCCATGTAAATGCATAAAACAAACCAGTTGTTAAATATAAACTTTTATATGCTCCCCTACCACTTCCTATAATACATACTAACAAGAAATTATCTGGTAATCTACAACCGACACGACCTATGTTGAAATACGTTGAAACAGTTTAATATTTGGTTATATTAGTCATGATTACCAGAGAGCGCAGTGTTATAGTTGATCCGGTTTTTTTTTATTTTATCAGATACCTATTTTTAATAATTAAAACGATGATAAACTATATTCCGAGTTAACATACTGTTTCGTTAAGTACTTTTTCACTTAATTGTCACTGCTTTCATGTTAATGCATATAAAACTAAAACAATATCTGCATGCGGAATAGAATATATTTATATGTTTAAGGGCCTTTTTCACCACCGAGTAAAGTGCTAGTTAGTTAATCCTCGATTAACGTTACTATTAAAACTAGTTTAACCGTCGGATAGAGTTACTCAGTTATGGTGATATTGGTGCATAGACTTACTTGCAACTTTAATTGTCGATAATCTAACACTAAAACTTTACTCAAGGGTATAGAGGCCCTAAAACTAGCAGTTTCCCGCTGCACCCCGCCCGGTTGACCCGGTCGACAACACACTATTTACCGGGATAAACTACAGCTTAGAGAAATCCAGGAGACCCCATAAGTACAATACCGTTTAGCAGGAGAAGAATGTTCGTAACATACTCACACCGGATGTTTTATTTATAATGATTATATGTCGTTTTCAAACATTATGTACAACAATACCATAGGCACGATGATTTATGTATATTATAGCGATTCCGTTAACCGACCTTAATTAGGGAACACATTTGACGGACTAGCCGTTCATTAGACATCGCTTAGCTTGATGGCCCGCTAGGTGAAATTCATACATGGAATGTGTCAGAAATTAAATTACATTATATATATATATATATATATATATATATTTTTTTTTTTTTTTTTTTTATTTATATCCAAAACACTTATATCTATCGTTACAATGAATAAAATGCGGCACCACGTAAACCTCTGAGGGTTTATCTGGGCGCCGGCGAGTCGCACACTTGATACATTTATATTTGATGACATATTTACATTTTTTTTTTTTTTATAAGCTTTGCTTCAATTAAATTTTAAATTGCTTATCGCATAGCTCACATTATGCATCTAAGTAATATTGTTTCAATTTTCTTTTAAACGTTTTTGGACAACTTATATAGACTCTTTGTAATTCTTCCGGGAGGTCATTCAAAAGATTAGGAATCAGATATTTATCGACCCTCGTCCCATATAAGTTACATGTTTCAGGTAATAGATATTTATTCATGTAATTTATCTTTCTTAAATTAGTAAATCTAGTTCGGTCTGATAGAAATTCAGGTTTGCTAAAATCCGTCATGGTGAGAAATTTTAGCTTATCAAAAACATTCATAACTTTGCAGTATTTAAAAACCTCCGTATCGTTATCTTTATGTTTCTTTTTAAGATATTTGGGTACTATAAGTTTAAGTAGTCTTAATTGTAATTTATATATGTCATCTACGTATGTCTTGTAGGTTCTTCCGTAGCTACTCAGGCCATATCCAACAACAGAATCTGCTAACGCCAAATATACCAATCTTAATACTTTATAAGGTAGTTTATATTTCAGTACACTAAATTTTCCTATTATTGATCTTAACTTGTCACATATGTAGTCTATGTGTGGGCGCCAACAGAGACGGCTGTCAATTACAAGACCCAGATACACATGTTTATCTACCGTTTCTAAGCTCGGACATACGCAGTTACCACTGAGTGGCTTATGGAGACACATATGATCGTGTGATTTTATGATTGGGGTAACATTAATGCTGTTTTGACAAGAATGAATGTGAATTACTTTAGTTTTTTGCGCATTAATTACCAGAGATACATCATGTGCCCATTTACAAATTTGGTCGTAATTGTTCTGCAGCAACATTTGGGCTTCGTGAATATTTTCATGTGCCACTAATAAACACGTATCATCAGCGAACTGGTATACATGGCCTGAACTAATGGTGTTACACATGTCATTAACATAAAGCAAGTACTCAATTGGCCCGATGATTGAGCCTTGGGCCGTGCCTCTGGACGTCATTATTTTGTCACTTTGATGATTTTGTATTTTGACTGTTGTATATCGGTTCGTGTGATAGTTTTTTATGAGTTTTAGGACTGGCCCCTGTATACCATTACGCCACAGCTTATCGTATAATATATCATATTTTAACATATCAAATGCCTTACTGAAATCAATGAAGAGAGCTAAAACCTGCATTTTGTTATTTAGATAGTGATTAACATCGTTAGTAAAATTACGCAAAAGTTGAGAGGTACTCTTGTTTTTCTGAAAGCCGTATTGGTGTTGATTTATAATATTATTTGATTGTAAAAAGGTTTTTATTTCATTACATAAGTATCTCTCAATTATTTTATCAACACATGACAATATGGTAATTGGGCGATAGTTATTATAATCGTCTTGTTTACCCTTTTTATATATCGGACGAATAACTCCTATTTTTAGAATGTCCGGATATATTGACGTATCTAAACAGCTATTAATGAGATGTGTAATGATAGGTATAAGGTTTTTGCACCTTTTAATATCTATAGCTCTTATGCCATCGTAACCCGGGCTTTTATTTATATTTATTTGTTTAATGATGCCTTCTACCGCTTCTTTACTAGCTCGCCTAATTCTCATTGCCTTGTCAGCCGTTATCTCATACACGGAGGGGTCCAACATAGGTATATCACATGAATTGCAGATTTGTTTGATGTTACTATCAAATTCATTGCCGAAATTATTAGCTAGCATTAGTGGTTCTACTTTAAAGGCTTTCATTAAGAAGACCTCTAAACATTGCATAATTTTACCGGTTAGTTGATTTATTATATTCCACACTTTTTTTATATTTTGAAAGTTTTTGGAAACCTGAGCCATGATATATTTGTTTTTTTGATTTTGTGCATATTTATTGGTCTTATTTCTGTATTTGTTATATAATAGTCTTTTTGATGGGTTACTATTATCGTTCATCCACACAGTGAATAATTCATCACGTTTCTTGCACATTTTTTGTAATCTTTTATTTGCCCATGAGCATAATTTCCGTTTAGAGTTATTGTTCCTTGTAACCGTATATTTACATTTATTATATATATTTTTAAAATTGTCATAGATGGAATGCATTATTTTATTGGGATCATTATATTGCATAAGTATGGACCAATCAGTCTCGTTTACTGCGTTGTTTACCTTTTGGCTATCTAGTGACGTTATTTGGTAATTGGGAGGGTATGTATTATCACATGTACGCAACAATCCTGTTACCGCGCAACCGGTTATGCAGTGATCAGCTGGTGCGCTGTTAACTACGGCGGTATTTATGCTGTGATTACCTGTACTGCGAATTAGAATGTGATCGATACATGATTTTGTTATTTTTGTGCCATGATTATCAATACGTGTATATGATTCGACACCCGGTAAGATTCCCATAGTGCACAGTGATGCTAAATATATTTTCGAGGAAGGATTAATGTTTTTAATGTCTATATTGGTATCTCCCATAATAATGTAATTTTCCTTACGCGAATATTTCGCAACTAGTGAAGTTAGTTCTTTAATGAACCGTATTTTAGAGGTGTCAGGTGGCCTGTAAACACAACATAGTCCTATTTTATGGTTATTTACCGTTAATTCTCCGACTACACATTCAAACTCACGTGTGCAGTAATTTTGTGACCTATTAAAGGATACAGATTTATGCACATAAAGCATAACCCCGCCACCTTTTTTACTGCATCTAAGTTCTGAGTAAAAGTTATAATCTGGAAGCCCAAACATTTGTGCCATATCGTTTTTTATGTTTACCTCTGTCATAATTAATACGTGTATAGTATATTTAGAGTTTGCTACAATGTGTTCAATAGCAGCAAAGTTTTTTTATTGACCGTATATTAACGTGAAAGAAGATTAAATTATTCTCTGAATCAGGTAGTTTATTAGTAAAATCGTCCCATGTTTGGCAGTTAGTTTCAACTATGTTATATCTAAAATCTGTGTCCATTGTTGTGTTTGAAATGCAGTGTATACTTAATTATGTTATTCAAGTTTTTTACATACCAGAAAGAAGGTTTACTCCCTGCCATTGTGCGACGACTTTACTTTTTCTATATCTTGTACTGATCCAATGCACATAATTTTTTCTTTTTCATTTTTGCGCACAAGTATGTTTCCGTGTTTGCACCAAATATATGCACACAATCCTTTTAGTTCTTCTTTAGTTTTCCATAGTAGGAAGGCGGTTGCTGGGCTTAAACACTCCCGTAAATATATTTTGCGGTATTATATAGGTATTATATAGGTATACATACATATATGGGTTTTTATGACTTTGTTTGGGCTCGTCTCATGGGACATTACATCGTCTGGGAAAAGTAGGTGTACATAGTACACTTATGCCATCCCCACTTGAGGAATGACAGTGTTTATTTTTGAGTAGTGTATGTTATTTGTAATTTGTGTATGGCACATGACATTATTTTGTGTGTAAAAATAAACTGCAGGCTTCAAAATATAGTAACCGTGTCGAAATTAATGAAATTTAGCAATAGTAGGACAGGTACTATAGTACATTATTTTCTACTGAAATATTTACTCAGCTATCTTAAAACTCCCAGACAATTTCTATGGAATCGGGTTTCTTTTAAAAATCTCTTCAGCAGCGAACAAAAGGGTTAGGTAGCGTTCAACTAGGCTATACAAGATCGTCCTTCGAAGCCTGGTACCAGCAGAGGAGAGAGCGAGTCTCCTATAGACTTACTCAGATAATCACCGGTCACGGTTACTTCGGTAATTATCTGAGAAAGATCGGACGCGAGGCGACGATGACCTGTCACCTATGCGGTGGGCATCAGGATTCCGCCTAGCACACGCTCGAAGAGTGCCCAGCGTGGGCCTCCGAGCGGCGGATCCTGGCCGACCGAATCGGACCGGACCTCCCCCTGCCGGTAGTAGTAGCGGCTATGCTAGCAGGGGAATCGGCGTGGAGGGCCGTATCCTCCTTCTGCGAGACTGTGATGTCCCAGAAGAAGGAGGCAAAGCGGGATCGGGAGAGGGCCGATCCTACTCGACGAAGGCGACGGCGCCGGGGCGGAGGCACAGCTCACCCAGGCCCCCCAACGCAATAGCCCGGGGCTTAAGAATACGGGCTAACTCGCGTCCCCCGCCGTTATATCTAGAGGGGGACCCCCCTTGCAACATCATCAGCAGGTGGGCCGTCAGGATCGCGGACACAAGGGGCGGGGGCCCTTAGCGTCCTTCACGAGCGTCCCCGAGGAGGACGACGGCGTGGTGTGGCCCACGTCGCCGTGAGCACCGCGTTGGTGCAGGGGTAAGCGTGTCATCAAGTCTCCCCCCGATGGCGGGCTCTTCGGAGCGCGGCACAAGAGGGGCACCGGTACGTTCCATACAGAGATCCCGGAGCCCCTCCAAAGTGCTGATGTCGCCCACCCTGGGGTTTTTAGTCGTGGGAATCCGAGACGCCCCGCGAGCTTCCCCCGAGGTTCCCCAGGAAAAAAAGGCTATACAAAATGATTTCTTTGCAGCTTGATAACAATAGAGTTTACAAATAAAATGTTCTCATAGAGAATAGACCGTTCGTGAAACCCAACATCTGCTTTTCGGCAGGCGCTCAGACTCAACCTTTTTTTACGGAAAGCGCATACCGCCTATTTTTTGCTGGACTGTGTACTAGGAAAATAGTGATGTTTCACATGGCAAATAAAACTAGGAAACGAATAGATAAACAGAAATGGTTTAACTGTTATTTGCGGATCACAGAACATATCATTCAATACATACAGCTATAGCCCTGCATTTATTTACGCAGGTTTCGAACAAATATTATTTTAACATCACATATGCATTTTATACGGTTATAAAAGTTTTACACATACTCAATAAAAGTATGATATTTTATTGTTGATTTTTAATCCATAGCATTGTTAATTAAAGTGAAACATTTACATTTACATGGAACCTGGCCTGACTCATATTAGGATAGTAATTCATGTTATAATTTCTTGTGGATTATCCAGCCGGGCTGGCATAGGCGGTAAGACTTTTCTCGCGCAGGAGTCAGGACAAAATATTATTAAGTCTACGTCAATACAATTCAACTCTTGAACTCATATCAAACTTTTGTCACGTCACGCCATGCTAGTTCGTAAGACAAAATGGTTATCTCACGCCTAGGATAACAAAGAAAACAGTCGAACCTATGTCTTGCAGGGCTAGTATGGACGGCAAGACATTTCTTGCGCAGGACTAATTTTTGTTGGCTCGTAATTCCAGTCTTGTACTCGTTTGATACGTGTCAATCATAAAAATCATAAAATAAAAACGACTGCGTCTATATTACGGCGCGCGATGAGATTTCGAATGGCAGTCATGAAATAAAGGCAATGTAGCGCGCCAGTCACCTGCTTCTCGTGGTGATATATCGCTTTATTATGTGCACCGCATTACGCTCTGTGGCGACTGGTTAAATGTAAACATTCTACATTTTATTACGTCAGCGTGTTAGATTGCATTTTATGAAGGACCTTTACATTTTTCTTTGTTTCAGCGCACTGAAATTTTCAATTTACATATTTACGAAAGGTTTTCATAACAAACATCCGTGTACAAAACCGTTCGGCTTGGAAAATACCTTTTGTGTTTGCCGTGGAACGGTACAATTTTCCTTGAGTAAAAAGTGAAGTCGGCGGGCACAACCCACGCTCACAGCGTTGCGTCTATTGGCATATTATACAGAAGCAGGATATCAAGATAAATAAATAAATATTAATTAATGCAACAGACAACAGACCACTGCTGATAAAAACAAAAAAAACACATGTGTACATCCATATGTAACTGACAATATGAGTTTATAACGTAATGGGAGCGAGCCTATATTCGTTAGACTAGTCACAATTACAGATATCTGATTACTACTGTCAATTTTTGTGAAGGAACCCAATAACATTTCGCTCGAACTAGGATGTAATCGCTAGTCGTGCTATGGACAAATAGATTAACAAGACTGTACTGGTATAATGCGGTATATTAGAAAACATTTTGAGAAAAATCAAATCAAAAGTTGTGCATGATAGATTGGTTGATTGGTAGATGGTGGGTGTGATATGACCACGAAAAAAACAGTCAATAGAGATCAACTCACGTTAAAATAATATTTTCTTAAAGCGAAATAGGTATTAAAAGTTATTAACTAATACAATCAGGGTTTCACATAACTTTTTTGGGCAAGTATTGGGTATTTGATTCTTTTGGGATCGCGGGGCCAGTAGGGTTGGCTGAATCACAACGGATTAGTTAGACCGAAGTGTATTATGATAGTTAACCGTGTTATTTCGAATATTTGTGTAATATATAAGCTTACATTTAATTTTCAGCTTTGTCGAATATTAATATAACATATTTGAATATAACATTAATTTGATACTGAATCTGAGTAGATACTAGATCTCTATAGACTACACCCAGCTATATTATGATGACCTAGAGAATGTTATCTTTATAAAGTAAATGGATCGATAATTGCGGCATGAATATCATAATAATAAATCATTTTGTACAATGGCAAAGTGCACATATATGATCAAATCAATTCAAAAGTTGTTTATTCATGTTTATCAAGAAGTATCTATGACGAATCTAGGAAAAAGGCTGCTGATTATTTATGACTATTATCACCTGTTTGGAATGTCATTACTGTGAAAAAGAAGGGCAAGAAACTTCACGGTTACTCATTTTGTATACATTCACTTCATGGAGTATGGGAGACTGATGCAGAACGAACTTAATAGGCTTAAGCATGGATTAAATGTACTTACATCCATAGTATCAGTTAGTGCGTACATAGAACTCTCAATTACTAAATAGAGACTTTGTAAATAATTTATTGCAACAATAATAAAACAAAATAGGTACTTAAATAACGATAAGGATGGACGACTTGGAAAAGGGGCAAAGAGCCTATGGATCAAGTAATCAGTTCCATTCCCGCTCAGCACAAATATTTGTGAGACTCATTATTGTGCATTGACCGTACAGTTTAGAGGGCTTAGTACGAACAGTTTGACGTTAGTGTAACGCTCTCGAGGTGATATGCCAACTTTTTTATACTACGAGTTAACTAATAAAGATAAACGTGACAGCACGCTTGCTCAACAACGTCACGATAACGTCAATCTGTTCGTGCTAGGCCCTCTGAATTCAAGGGCTGCGCACACACCTGTGAATAAATTGCTTGATATATATTACTTATTATAACAATTATACATTTCGTTTTATGTTATGATTGTCGAACTTTGTATGTTGTGGGAACGTAATTTAAAGTTCTATATCCCCAGAGATTCGGTTTAATTTAAAGTCCTTAATAATGTTTGAAGTAAGTGCCAGCTTTCTGCAGTAGATATTTTACATGAAATAACAACTTTATAAGTTGTTCAATCTTCAAAGTCGTTCCCACCCTATTTATGAATCGCTTATAGTGCAAGTGTGCAATACGTTAAAACGATATTTGTAACATACCAACACAGTAGCAGAAAATTGCATAGTTGCACTGTCAAAGCTTAGGGCAAAGGACGATCTTTACATGCTTGTTAGGTTTTAACAAAATGAAAAAGATCAATAGAAGTTACTTTTTCAATAAAAATTATGGAACCAGTCACCTTAAAAATCTTTATTGATTCAAGGACCGCCAAAGTGTGTCTGTTTGTGGTTCGGCTAAATAATAACACAAAGGGAAATGGATGAAAGGAAGGACAATGGTGGTGTATTCACGGTCAGTTAGGCAACTGCTTTGAGAAGATATCGATTATAACGGGTCAGGTTTGAAGAATGTTTACTCGTGAACGAATACGTTAACGATTGATTTTATGTAGGAACATGGATAGTACGCTATTTGTATTAACCGTTGCAATTTTGTATTACAAAATGGTTGGTTTTGTGTAGGGAAATATGTCGAACGGAAAGTGCCGAAATGAAATTCTTTTCTTTTGTGGGAGGTAACACGCGCCATTGCACACGGTCCTCCGCCTTCCGCATCCAGTCTGTCCCAGCGACCTTTTTGAGGTCGTCGGTCCATATAGCTGGGGGCCGTCCTACCTTACGCTTACCAAGTCGCGGTCTCCACTCTAGGACACGCTTGCTCCATCGGCCGTCGGTCCTTCTGCAGATGTGACCAGCCCATTGCCACTTTAGCTTACTGAGTCTGCGAGCTATGTCGGTAACTTTGGTTCTTTGTCGGATTACCTCGTTACGAATTTTATCCTTCAAAGAGACGCCGAGCATAGCTCGCTCCATAGCCCGCTGTGCGACTTTGAATTTGTGGACTAGTCCCACTGTGAGTGGCCACGCCTCAGCCCCGTAAGTCATAACAGGTAGGACGCATTGGTTATAGGCTTTAGTCTTCAGGCATTGCGGTATAGGCGAAGAGAAAACGTGACGTAGTTTGCCAAATGCTGCCCAACCTAATTGGATCCTGCGGTTGATTTCTTTCTCGAAGATGTTTCTGCCAAATTGGACAACTTGTCCAAGGTAGGCATATTCCCGAACAACTTCGAGCATCGAACCATCGACGTAGATCGGTCCCGGCGTGACATGTTCATTAAACATGATCTTGGTTTTATCCAAGTTCATGCCGAGACCGAGACCTCGAGAGGCTCCATTTAGGCTATGCAGCATTTCGCTTAACTGTTCCAGTGACTCTGCCACGATGACGATATCATCGGCAAACCGAAGGTGTGAGATGTATTCGCCGTTGATGTTAATGCCCCGCCCAGTCCAGTCCAGCGTCTTGAAGACGTCTTCGAGTGCATTGGTGAAGAGCTTGGGGGATATTACATCCCCCTGTCTTACCCCTCGACGCAGCTCGATCGGGTTGGTCTTTTGGTCCTGGAGCTGGACGGTCATTTTGGCGGTATCATACAGACATCTCAACACCTCGATATAGTGCCAATCGATGCCACATCGCTGCAGAGCATCCAAAACCGCCCAGGTTTCGGTGGAGTCGAAGGCTTTCTCGTAGTCCACGAAAACCATATACAGCGGCTGATTATACTCTTCGGTCTTCTGTACAATCTGCCGAATAGTATGGATGTGGTCTACGGTGCTGTAGCCTTTTCGAAACCCGGCTTGTTCCGGTGGCTGGAACTCGTCAAGTCTTCTGGCGAGGCGTTTTGTGAGTACTCTCGAGAACAACTTGTAGACGTGGCTCAGGAGTGAGATGGGTCTGTAGTTCTTCAGCAAGGTTTTGTCACCTTTTTTGAAGAACAGAACCACCACCCTCCCGCTCCACGCTTGAGGTGTTAAGCCCTGGTGGATGACGGAATTAAAGAGACTCGCTAGCTTTTTCAGGATTAGAGTCCCGCCTGCTTTTAGGAGCTCAGTGGTGATTCCGTCATCGCCTGGCGACTTGTTGTTTTTGAGCTGCTCGAGAGCCACTCTGACCTCGTCCTGGTTGACATCAGGGATGTCTTCCGTGTGGTGGCGTGTGAGTGGGGCTCTGTGGTCGTCAGCGCTGGGTCTCGTGGGTTTAGTCATCCGTGATGCGTACAGGTCTTTGTAGAAACTCTCAATTTCCTTGAGTATCTCAAACTTGGAGGTTACGGTTTTGCCACCCGCAGTTTTAAGTTTCGTCAGATGGGATCTACCTAGCTGGCGAGCGAAGACTTTGGTGCCTCTGTTCTGTTCAATCGCAGCCGCGATGGCGCGGGTGTTGGAACATCGGAGGTCACGTCGCACCCGCTTCCGGATCTTCCGGTTGAGGTTCCACCCATCCGGCGAAGACGCCTGCGTGGATGACATTTCCCGTCTCTGCCTCATAAGTTCAAGAGTCTCGAGCGAGAGTTTAGACTCTCTGTTACCGCTTTTGCCGGGAAACACCCTTCGAGACACATCCTGTAGCGTTTTGACCACTGTGTCGGTTTTCTCGTCAACATTGCCTTCGGTTTCCAGCAGCTCGAAACAATTTTGAAGCTCCAGTTGGAACTTTTCGGACCCTAAAGCTATTTGAGGCGCAGTAGGTCTGAGAGTAGACCTCATCATGCGACGCCTTTCGGCCCTGAAGTTTATATTTAGAGTGCCTCGGACAAGTCGGTGATCGCTGCCGGTATTAAACCTGTTGATCACGGAGACGTCTCTAAACATAGACTTCCTGTCAGTCATGATAAAGTCTATCTCGTTCCTCGTCACAGTGTCGGGGCTTCGCCATGTCCACTTTCTATGAGGCTTCTTCTTAAAGAACGAATTCATCAAGAAGAGCCCCTGCGACTCCAGAAAGTTGACCAGCATCTGCCCCCTGTGGTTTCGGCGCCCCACGCCGTGGGGTCCGATTATCGTTTCGCCGCGTTCTTGTACTCCCACTTTGGCATTGAAGTCCCCCATAACAACGTTGTAGTGAGCCTTGGTGGTGCCATGTAATGCCTTGGCTATGTGTTCATACATGGCTTCGGCTATGTCGTCGCAGTATGTCGAAGTCGGCGCATAGACCTGTACCACCTTCAGGGTGTATCTGTCGGTGATTTTAATTATGAGGTACGCTACCCGTGACGACACACTGCTGACTTCCACAACGTTGTTAGTGAGAGCTTTGTTGACCAGGAAACCGCCGCCGCACCGCCCTGAGAGGGCAGATCACCTTCCCGAAAGTAGAAGAGGTGGCCTGACTCAAGGGTTATCGTGTCCTCGCCCTGTCTTCGGACTTCGGATAACCCCAATATGTGCCAGTTTATGCGACCTAGTTCTACCTCGAGTTCAGTGAGGTGTTGATCCAGCCGTAGATTGCGTCCATGGTACGTAGCCAGGGTCAGGTGTTTTTGGTAGCCTTGTGTTGTAGCCCGGAGATTCTTCGCACCCCCTGCCCCGCTGTTACCGCGACCGCTACCGTGGCAGCGGACAGCGGGACTACCGGGAACTGGGGGCCTTTGGTTTAGGTGCCTTATCATGTTAGGAGGTTTTTGGCCTACTATACCACGCTGACCAAACGGGTTGGTATAGGGTTTATTCCGAATTTTCCTTTTCTTATACACATACCTTCTACACCAGTTTATCCGGGAGGAGTAGATAGATATACATAGTACACCTATATTTAGCCGAGGATTATTTGTCTCAATGTGCCATGAGCCTGCCGCCATTCATCGGATATGTTTTTCACATACCTTTCGAACTTAGTTAGTTTTCTCGGACAAGAAGGTTTGCTTACGAAGTTTTCTTTCACCGAAAGTAAGCGACAATCGCACATAGGTTTCGAAAAACAGACGTGCTAGCCTGGATTTGACCCCTATTATATGCCGAATGAGTAAGACCAAACTTACGTAAACTGTAAAATAAAATGTATTTATTTTAGAAATTTGCATTATTTAATATTTTATTATAGGTATAAAGATGTTGCCTATGCTAATTCTAGGGCGTGTTCGGACTCTAATGTAAGACATCTATACGTCCTTACCCTTCATTACAGTACCTAAGTAAAGAAACTTTGTTACATTTCTAATCGATGGGCGTGACCTGCCGTAAAACGAGTTTAAATGCGTGACACTTTAGCAAAAACAGGGTAAAAAAGTTGATTTGTCTGCAAGTTTGCATATAATAAGTGATCAAACGAACTTACCTGAAGTGATATAAACATGCAGCTCTCTCTACTCGCTTGGCAGCCCGCTAACTTTGGATTTGAAACGTCAACGCCTCCTCTATGGTATCTGTGGACATAACCTATGCGACCATTCCTTTTAGAAGTAGTACATTTCAACTTTACCAACGGGCAGGGCGGGTTGGGTACTTTTATCTTCGAACGAAGGACTTCGTATAATAATGATCGAACTTCACTTCAGGTAAGTTCGTTTGATCACTTATTATACTGTGTCCTTCGTTCTCGATATAAACATGCAGCTGTTTAGAGGTATAAGGGTAAAGTTGAAGTATACCACATGAATGTTATTTTAAGCGTGAGTTCCAACATGTCATGAGTACATTTGTTGTATAACACATTCCCGTTGTTTGCATTGCTATACAACACAAATACAACATATATAAATATATACAGACAAGTATACAACCAGTCTGTCTAACTTATTCAAAATGAATTTATTTAATCAAATTCTACAACATGTTACGTTATATAGTGCAGATCCATCCCAACAAAAATCTTGAAAGCACCTGTTATCCATAACTCATTACTACCGGGTAATAATTAATTTCTCTTTTTTTTTTTATAGGTATCTCTTTATATAACGAGAGTTGAGGAATTATCGATCCAGAACTTTGTTTATATGAAATTAATCCCTTTATAATAATTCTTGTATCATAGAAAAGAAACCATTACGAAACGAACTATGAGAGTAGAGGAAGCAAGAAAGGTATGCAAGTAAAGAACCTGCTGGAACCCCGCACCCCCCGCCCACCCCGCAAGGGATCTGGCGTGACGATATAGATAGAGATAAATAGAAAACCCTTACTGTGTACTAGATCTGGAAACAAAGTATGTTAGTACCCAATCTATAACAATATAAGACAAATAAGACAGGGAAACCTGTTTCCCCACTAAAGTGCCTTCCAAGTGGTATGTGTTTTTTTTTTGTCAAATGATCTCTTTTTTGAGTACAGTACCAGACAAAGGCTACAAATTATATTGGTGATTATAAGGATGTTTTGCTATAATTACTTATTTAATTTATGATAAAGTATTTTCCTTTATGTCAAATTTCGGTTATACTTAATGTTAGTTATATTTATAATCTTTAAAGACTTATACCAAAATTTAACATTTTTGTACTAGAGGCCTTTGTACTAATGTCTTTATCTAGAGCTACTCCTAACATAAAGCTATGTACTTTACCTATATGATCTCGCTCCAAATTTTATTTATTGATTATCATATTATCAAACAAAAGTACAATAAAAACATCTAATTCTTCAATTCATGAATTGATGTATAATCTTTCCTGTGTGTCTCAAATTTCTAATGTATTAATTACACTATAATTGATGCAAGATGTAACCAAAAACAAAACCATTGAACTCATTACCCAATAAAAAGCTGAATAGCTTCTAATTTTTTTTTACTATTATAATTAATATGACTCTAATGTCTATTATTAGCATTGAGTTTCTTTGTGGGATAAGGATTATAGCACAGTTGTGATCATCTACCTTTAATTAAATTCTAATGAGAATGGCTATAAATTGTATATCAATTATTAAGAAAATTATGTTTCTAATAATAATGTTTCTATACATAATGTTAAATATATATAGGACCAGATTTTTTAACCTTCACTTGTCTGGATTGCAAGTATTTGCACAAAACCAATAAAGTTATGTTTGCCGTTGAAGTCAGACAGACACACATTTTTATTACTTTCATAGATACATTGTTACATACCAAAGTCAGTGAATACCTTTAGCCTCCAATATTATGGTTTATTTATAACACCCATGTTGTATTCCTGAATGTTTAACTGATTTTTTCAGTAACTTAAAAACAAACAAAAACAAGTCTGTAAAAAATGCTTAGCAAGCTTTTCTTACCTCACATTCTCTGGTAAGAGACTTCCAATGTCCATTGTGATTTGTTTTTTGGTGGGCTGATAGGTGTGGGTTAATATTTTTACACACCGGATGAGGATTGTTGTTTTATGTTGGTTACCACATTGGTGGTTTTTTGACATTTAAACTACTGTTTATGAACAGATAGTTATAATTCCATATTGGTACTCCCCTATATTAAAACTCCTTTAATACAAAATATATACAGCTGACCACAAAGGTTCTTATCCCAATAAATGTTTGATGACTGTATTGTTAGGACTCATCTTTTCTGGCTACCCTGCAAGGGTTTTGGGCTGATAATATTGATAATTATTAGTTTTATGTTAACTGGATAGACCAGGTATTTTATATTATATTTTAAGGATGTATGTGTGTAACACAAATTATTGCACAACCTGCCTGTCTCAGCATCGGTAGGCTGAGATATTATTATATTTGGAATATTTCCACAATTCTGTTGCTTGTCAGTTACACCAGGCATTGTTATAAGTAAAGATTACTTTGGCTCAACTATTTATAAACCCTGTTTAGGGATAAATATTGCTGGATTTACATTTTTTAATACAAGTGCTCATAATATTGCACAATTCTTTGTGTAATAAGCTCCACTTTGGGCTATTTCAGGATTATTATACAATTATGTCTAATAATGAAATCAATGCAAAACATTATGTTTCTGCAAATGAGTGGCTTATGTTATTAATAATGTATTGTTATCCATAAATTCATAAACAATGTCCCTTTAATTACCCTTTCAGAAAGTCTCCTCTGGGAGATATGATATCACAAATTGCTTATAGTTCATAGCAATAGTCTTT
Organism: Phalera bucephala; assembly: GCA_905147815.2. Classification (NCBI taxonomy): domain Eukaryota; kingdom Metazoa; phylum Arthropoda; class Insecta; order Lepidoptera; family Notodontidae; genus Phalera; species Phalera bucephala. Next base: position 18,199,673 of record LR990616.1, on the reverse strand, counting down.
GTATTTACTGTTTAAGATATGTATATTGGGGAACATTTTTGATTCTTACCATTGTAGAAATGTGAACTGACACAGGAGCACCTCATGGGTGAAACCTATGAGTAGTATGACCTTCAGCACATATCTCGTATGGGCCCCAAGTCCTGCGGATCACGCCGATGCATCTCGTACACCACTTGTGTCCTTGAATTACCGTCAAGTCTTGCGGACCACGTCGATGCATCTCGTACATCGCGCGTGTCCTTAAATTGCTATCGATCCTTAACAATCATCATTATTTCTTAATGCCCCCCTAATTTCTCTCATTGGAGGTATTACATTGCCAATTTATAGACGGTTAATAATTGTTTGCAAGTATATTGCGTGTTAATCTGTTTTTACACGAAGAGGGACAAGAGACTTCGTAAGTTTACTTTTCGTGTGAAGACTTTCACAAGTCTTAATATGACAAAACTCACGTCTCCAAATATTCGATTTTATATACATAAACAAGTTAAGCTGAAAACGCCACAAATAAACAACTATCAGTTGATCTTTTTAGAATGTACTTTTTTGTCAAGACGTAAAATATTTCTGAATTTGACTATACGATGTTTTTTAAATTTATTTCACAACATCACTTGAGTATATAAAAACCTTTTGTTATATAATTTCACTGATACGACTATATGATTAAATTAAATGTCGGCCAAAACTTTATTACAATGCATCGGCTGCCGCGCTAAAAGAAAGAATGGTCGCAGAGGTTATGTCCACAGATACCATAGAGGAGGCGTTGACGTTTCAAATCCAAAGTTAGCGGGCTGCCAAGCGAGTAGAGAGAGCTGCATGTTTATATCGAGAACGAAGGACACAGTATAATTCGCTCTTAAATAGGCAATATTCAGCGCAGCTGTAACTTTTGTAATTGACACAAAAATGTTGAACGTCACTTTTGTAAGTTTAGTTATTTATTAGTAGTATAAGCCATAAACCAAGACCGATCACTATCAGTCTTGCATTTATCGCTTAGTTGTCCTGAGGAACTTGTTCTAGAAATCAGTCTGAAAATTATCAATAAAATTTATTTCAACTTTCTTCAAATTACTATTTTTCTAGGATGTTCGTGTAGTTCGTGACTTCCAGAAATATTCTTTGCGTGCCTTGTGTGATGATAGGATTACACCGCGAACGACATTCGAGGTCTAGACGAAAGATCCTAAACATGAATAGTTGTCCCAATACTTCAGACTACGACAGAAATTTTGGCCCAAAGATGAACTCCGAACTCATAAAATAAGTACGTATTTGAGTGAATAAATTATAGAAAAGAATAAAGTAGCGCCGCTATCATTTGTATAAAAATCCCGCTTCAGTATATTACGCTTAAAAAACAATGTGCACGAATCGCCAAGTTTCGTTCGCAAATGAACCATTAGCATAATCTTCATAACGATACTACACAATGTAATCGGAAATAGTCTTATTTGGGCATGGCCATTACAGGGCGGTACTTACGAGCCTAGTTTTCCTACTTCTTGGCTGCTTAATTTCGCTTTCCACGAACAATTTATCTTTGGCTCTGCGGTCCATTATGTTAACGACCGCGCAAATAGTTCCGGACGGAATAACCTAACGTGAAGGAGAATTAACAGACACCTTTCACAATGAACTATTGGGTTGATTGCTTTGTTTTATTGTAATTATAGACTTATAAGCTCTCAATATTGCGAAGGGAATTAAAATAGGAGTCTTTATGGCTATAAATTTTATTGCTACAGGTACAATTTTAAAGCTGATGATAAGGATTCTGTCTGGGTTTCTCTATAACAATATGAATAAAGAATTACAAAAAGATGTTTGCATTTATTTTAATTTATATAGAATACATGAAATAAAACTATTTAACAGATTTTATAGCGGTTTATTTTTGGTTATTAAGTTCCCGACGTTTCGAAAATAAACCGCAATAAAATCCGTAAAATAGTTTTATTTCATGTGTAATATTCGCATAAATCTAAAAAACTAACTTATATAGGATAGGTATAGGATTTCCCACCCTAAGCGATGAATTTGTCTTTCTATTTAGCATCACTATTTTATACAAAGAGAAATACAAATTCATGCGTAAGTCTAGCGTGAATATATGACTTTATGCCAGCTATTATAATACACAGATCACCTAATAATAAACACAAAAACAAGGAAAGATTAAAAATGTCAATGTTATCTCTCAATTAGGAGAATCAAGTCACGGCTCCGTACTAATGAGGAGTAAATTCAAGAGTTTTCTAGTAATCACAGACATCTAGGGTATCAGTCCTTGTTGTCTAGTTAGATGCCGTGGAAGCGATTTTTGTTTCCAAGATATGACCAATTTAGTAATGCACATGAGAGTAGTACCCACAGAATGAGAATGTGTTCCATTTTAAGATTCTGGAGACTTTCTCTACCAATCTTCTCTAAAACCCTACATATCTGAGTGGTTCTACAGATTTTTTCTCTGCCAAATTAAGCTCTCTGCAAAATAAAGGATTATTCAGAGTGTCTTCGACAATTTCTAAGAGTTAAAAGGGGTTGATGAAATTGAAATTTGTTCTGATGTATCAAATTCAGTACGAGTAGGTACGTATACTTATTTTTGAATTATGTGTTGTACTTTTCCCGGGTTGTTGAAACATTAAATAATAATCAAACGCTACGCCGTGAAAGTATTATTAAGCTTACTAAGAACCGAAGTTGTTCCAAAAAATATGCTTAAGTCCATTTGTAATAGTTAAATGTTCTCATTCCGAGAAGTGCGTCATGTTCCTTTGATGTACGTCTCCCCGTACATCAAAGGAACATGACGCAGTAAAAACAATATTCGCCTTTTCTCGTCTTTATAATTTTTTAACGCTGTCTTACTATCTTGGTTTTTGCGTTTTTTCACTTATCTCAACTGTTTACTTAGAACTTAAGACGTTGGTAAGTGAAATTATTATCAGTGTACCATCGTATACTTGTCTTACTTATTCTCATATATGTTTAATGTGTTTTTGAGGAGTCATGTATTTGTAATATAAGGCAGAATGACTATGATATTTTGCTATTTGCCAAAATTATACTTGAAAGTTAATTAAATACTACTTACAAATAGGATGTACCTATTGTTTGTAAATCATATAGGATCCAAAAGCATATGTACTTTTGCGTAATTGGATATTTATAGTATCTAAGTGTAGCCTGTGATAATTTTTGTCTTATTTCTTTCTATAACACGTTGTTAGCTTGTTTCCGCTCATACACCCATATACATTAGAACATAATATAATATCAGTCTATACTGCCCACTGCTGGACAAAGGCCTTCTCTCACAAATCGAGGTGACAGAGATTAGGTCATACTCCACCACGTGGGCCCAATGCGGATTGATGGAGGCAGGTTGTGGCCACCTGTTGTTGGAACATATCAAGCCGCCTTTAAGGCTTCCAACTCGGCTTAACGACTACCACATTATGTGGTAGCCGGGACCATCGGCTTAACGTGTCTTCCGAAAAACAGAGACGCTCGAATATGAAAATGCTACAAACGGTCACCCATCTCGGGCCGACCGAGTCGAACGCTGCTTAATCTTGGTAATCGGTAAGAACACCGCGGTCGCACAGCGCTACGAGCGCCCAGAATATAATATTTCTTACAATTTATATTCTCGTGTAAGTCTTTTTCAATTATTTATGTGAAAATAAATAAAAAATCTACTATAAAAGGATGGTAGGAAGTAAGTAAACTTGTTTTATGTGTGCATTTCAATTTGCACCTATTATTATTATTATTGTAGGACTTTTAAAGCGCTATAATAAGTAGCTATTGTTTAAAGTATTCAAGATCTACTAACATTATTTTCTTTGATGGCACATAATCAATTCTAATTAGTCGTTAACGATTCAATCCACAGGAAGAAAGAGTGACGGTATCCTTTATGATAAAGAGATTTGTATCTCCTTTATGATAAAGAGAAAAGAAACTGGTAGATAGTTTACAGAACGTTTTTAAACTAAACAAAATATTTTATAATACCAAACCATTGCGTGCACATACTGATATGATTTCATGCCTTCATTGTAGGTAGAATATTTATCGCTATAACTAACCCGGCTTTATTTATATTAAAAATTAAACGTAAATTGTTTTTGAATTTTGATGTCACTGTTTTTAAAATTTATATTAGTACTTCATGTTTTAAAGTATCTACGTCCGGGATGAATAGGTGTAAAGTTGTTATGTGTACCTACTAACAATTCGGCATAGTTACTGATTATTAAAATATTATATCTAAAACTGAATAGACCGTGTGTTATCAAGCAGGGTCTCCGTAACCGGCAAGCGCGTATAAGACGAAGTATAAGAGTGAAGTAAACTAAAGAGTTTGTAAGTAAAAACCTGTTGGCATTCTGTACTTTCTGTCTACTCAGCAAAGAATCTGGCGTGATGATGTAGATAGATAAAGATAGGTTAAAGATGAATTTGAAAAGGGCTTCCAAAATTTTTGTTTGCTACGTCCAATTATCACGATATTATATACTGGCGATCTAAATGTTCTAGGAACAAATTGTGTTGACTAACGGCGGCCGAACCACCCATATCGCGGTCAGACGTATGGAAAAAGAATGCGTATGGTGCCGCGGAACTTGTGTAACAAAAATATTTGCTTAATTTATTAATCTTTCCCCTTCTGTTATCTGTTATTTTTTATTATACCTGCCACGGCCACTTTTATATGTGTTTGTCTTACCTTATTAATTAAGATTCTATTTAGTGAAAATATTTATGTTGTAACGGTTACATGTAATGGAATTCTATATTTTTTATATAAAACAATTTTATTAAAATGAAATCTCTAAAAGGGATACAATAAATTATTTAAATGTACAAAATCTGTATCATTACAGTTTTTAAGGTCAAGTACTTATTGTAGATAATTTTTTTTATTAAATTTGCCAAAATTTTAAATTTCGTTATAATAAGTGGAAGAAAGATTTGCGTTTAAGTTATACTACAAGTTATTATGTTTATAAAGATTTCTATCAGTAGTGCCTAGTAAATGACCTAGTAATTAAGAAATGAACGTCGCGATTGGGGCTTACTAGTATTATTTAACAAACAATATTAATGCGTAAGTAGTAATGTCTCCTAAAAACTGTTTTTTATACGTCTATTAAATAAAACTGAATTGCTTGCAGGTACACCTTGTTTGGGCAAGTTTAAGACAAGTGCGAAAGACAAGAGCATTCTGGATATCGAATTCAAAATGATTAATAATTCAGGAAATAATAAAGTTATAACTCTTATTAGTTTTTTGTATACCTAGTTAGCGGGAAATTGCGTCAAGTTCATGCTGTGCTAACCCTTTTTAGATGGAATGAGTAACGTATCTGAGTACATAATTATAGTTAAAAGATCATTCACTAAAATGTTATGTTGCGTAATTTTGCGTTATTTTATGAATTTAGTTACTATTTGTCCAGTAACATATTTAGTCATTGTTTGAGTTGTGCTAAACTTTTGAGCTAAAAAATTTGAATGGCCGGATATAGCCTATTTCGTGTTATGTACCATAAAGTACACCTACATAAAGTAGAAGACAGTACTTAATTTTTTTTGGAATACGTTTTTTAACACTAGCTGTAAAATGAGACTAGATGAGTATATACATCGATTCGTATCTGTCGAGCTTCAGCGAATATTTTTTAGAAATTCTACCTGATACTTAGAATTCCCCGCAAGGGATCTGGCGTGATGATATAGATAGATAGATAGATACTTAGAATTTCTCCCAGATATTTGCTGAAGGTTATACAGGTCTACGCGCTGACCTTAGCACACTCAGATGATGAGGCCGAAGTTATGTATGAGGATATCATTAGAGCCATACATACTTCCAAAGCAGACTTTACAGTGGTTATGGGTGACTTCAATGCGCAACTGGGCAAACGACGTAATGATGAGATGAGAGTGGAGCGATTTGGATTTGGGAACGGAACCCTAGGGGTCAGAGGCTGGAAGTCTGGCCGAATATCTGGAAAAAGAGGGACTCTTTATGATGAATTCTTTCTTCCAGAAGCCCAGGATCCCAGGAGCCCTGATGATTCCGCTAAAAATGAGATAGACTTCATCATGAGCACCAAGCGTCAAATATTTAATGATGTCTCCGTGATTCACAGAGTAAAAACCGGCAGTGATCACCGAATGGTCAGAGGCACATTTAATATAATTGTCAGAATGAAAAGATCGCGTCTGATAAAGGCTCTCCTTGTAATGCATATATCCAAAATTTCGAGAACTTTCAACTCGAATGTCAAACCACTTCGAATCAGTAGACAGTAGCGCATCAGTGGACGATATCAACAACAGGCTGGTAGAGATTGTCCATATGGTCCAAAGAAGCTCCAAAACCTATTCGACTACACCCGGGACCTCATGGCTGAGCGACATTCCATGATACGCCAAACCTCCGATGATGCTAAGTCCTATAGGCAACTCAATGGACAGATATTGATGTCCTTGCGACACGATTTACGGTCCTTCAATACAATACGTATTGAGTTGAACATAGAGCAGAACAAGGGCTCCAAAGTGTTAGCAAAGGACGCGTCTATTGGGCAAAGACAGTTGACGAAGCTGAAAACGGTGGACGGAAACGTAACGTCGAATAGGTCAGAGGTGCTCAGGAACATAGAGAGGTTCCATGAGCGATTATATACCTCATTAGCGGAATCTGTTGTTGACTTGGTAAAAGACCCAAGAGCTAAACTAACCCCAAAACTATACTGAAGATATCCCGGACATCGGCCTGTACGAGATTATGATGGCAAACAACTTAAATCAACAAAGCACCGAGTAAAGACGGAATTACCGCAGAGCTTCTGAAAGCGGGCGGAACGCCCGACTCAAAGTCTTTCAGAAGCTATTTAATTCCGTCTTGCTTGAAGGGAAAACGCCGGAAGCATGGAACAGGGGTGTGGTTACCACTACACCCTTGTACCTTGTTTTTTAAGAAAGGTGATAAGACCTTTTTAAAGATCTATAGGCCCATCACACTGCTGAGTCATGTCTATAAGTTGTTTTAGAAAGTCATCATGAATCGTCTCGAACGCACGCTTGATAACTTCCAGCCTCCCGAACAAGCCGGTTCCCGAAAAGGCTTTAGTACCATAGACCACTTATATACGCTGCGGTAGATTATACAGAAGACTGAGGGTATAATCAGCCACTATGCTTTGACTATCGGTACATTGAAGTGTTGAAGTGCTTGTATAATAACGCCACCATGTTAGTTCGAGTGCAGGGGCAGAGCACGAAGGTGATCCCCATAAAAAGAGGAGTAAGACAGAAAGATGTCATTTCTCTGAAACTGTTTAAGGCCACCTTAAAGGAAGCCTTTAAGCTCTTGGAATAGCGAGCACTTGGCATCAATATCAATTGTGAATACATCACTCACCTTCAATTTGCCGACGACGTTGTATTCATGGCAGAATCGCTGGAAGATCTAGGATGAATGCTTGGTCATCTCAACAGAGTATCCTAACATGTGGGTGTAAAAATTACCATGGACAAAATGAAAATAATGTTTAATGTCCATGTTGTCACCCACCGCATTCACCGTTGGGAACTCTACTCTTGAAGCTGTCGACGAATACATTTACCTGGGACAGGCAGTCTGATTTGATAGGTTCAACTTTGAGAGATAGGTCAATTGGCAAATCTAACTCAGCTGAGCAGCGTTCGAGAAACTGCGCAACGTCTTCTCATACAAAATACTTCAGTGCCTCAAGATTAAAGTTTTTATTCAATATGTGCCAGTGATGACATATGGATTAAAGACGTTGTCTATTTCAATAGGTCTCATAACAAAGCTCAGAATTGCTCAGTGAGCTATGGAAAGAGCTAGGTTCGGCGTTTCTTTACGTGATCGAATCAGATAGGGAAATTTGTAGAAGAACCAAGATCACCGACATACCCCATAGGATTAGTAAGCTGAAAACCGGGCAACACAGCGCGAATATCGGACGGGCGTTGGGGCAGAAAGCTTCGAGAGTGGAGGCCACGTATTGGCAAGCGCAGCGTGGGTCGTTTGCCTACCAGATTGACCGACGATCTTGTGTAAATAGCAGGATGTCATTGGATGCAGGTGGCATTGGACCAAATGCACTGGAGAGCGATTGGGAAGGGCTGTGTTCAGCGGTGGACAAGTATAGGCTGAGATGATGATGATGATGAATACATCGATTAAGAATGAACTGGTGTCACTCTCACAGAGAAGCGTTTTTAATAGATATTGCTTATTCACACTGCTTGCTTATGTCACAATTCTTGAACGACCAACCATCATTTTAATGTAAATGTACTACACATGTTTGGTTGGAAAAGGATAGTTCAGTTTTTATTAAACTTACTATTCAGTTAAACTAACGTTCAGTAGTTATAAATATTTTTAAAAGAAACTGAATTTTACTTATATGCTTTTCCTAGACAAGGTTTTTACCGTGCGTTGTTTGTTTTTATACGAGTTTTCCAAACGAAATGGTTTTTTATTTACAACAAAACTGTGACTTTATGCTGCAACAAAATTATGTCCATATGTTTTGTTCTGTCTACAAAGGTTAACTGCTAGATAACTCAAACTGAGTTAAGTTCGCCTTTGTACATCATTTGTATTAATATGCTTACAAACATGTTACCTCTTTTTGTACAATAAAGAATAAAGATAAAGATATCGAATGGAAAATCAAGTACTTTTCACATATTTTCTTTCATAAATGTGTTCCCTAGACCTCACTCTTTTGTCATGTCGTAATATTGAATAAGACTATTATCATTATTACTATTTAATCTAAAAGCTTTCTCTGTCCACTACAGCGGTACACTAAAGCTACATACATATACAACATTAAGGTATGATGTTGGAATAATCCGATTATGTAGATTTCGAATATTCTTAAATAATGTTCATCTTTTAAATAAGTATGGATCCAACAGAAAATTTTATATTACCATTGATTTTTGCCTGTATATCTGTTAAGTATAAAAGGGCTTGAAACAATGGATCTTGATACTGAGTCTTCAGATGGATCCATTCTTAAAGTTGCATTATGTATTATGTATCATGACGACCTTTACTTCAAGAGAAATATTCACGATCCGTTGACCCGGTGGTGGACAAGCAGCAAGAAAATAAAATATTAGCACAATTGCCAACATAAAAATTAAAAAAAAAAATTAGTTCGGATGCGTACAACATAATAACTATAAAATAAAAAATGTAGGTTCGGAAACGAACAGAATGAAAACCATACCATCAACCATATTCATCGAAAATAATAGGCTCATTACAATAAACCATATTTACGCCTACCCATAAAATATGGTCACTAATTTTTCATCGTTTTTCCACACCAATGTATTAGAGGCGCTTAAGACCGGTCGTAACTTTACATATAAAATATGAAATGTGAGTGGGCGAGAGTTTAGGGTTATACGTACGGTAGATTATAATAGCGAAGCGCTGTTAAGGGTGGGCATTAAATATTAACAAGCGCGTACGCCGCGTCCACCTGTGTCTTAGATTCATGTTAGGGCAGGTATACTTACCTCGCAGTATATTGAACAAAAAAGTTGTTATTTTCTTAATATAACGATTGGATAATCGACAGCGAGCTGTCACGTTAAACTTAATTAAGTAAAGTTAAACTGTAAAAAAGATAGAATTTCAACTATATAGAATTTCAACTAGATAGCGTCACTTTAAACCCATGTTAAATCAATCTGTTCATGCTAAGCCTTCAGATCCGATGAATTAGTCGATGATCTTTTAGTTCAGTGGTTTCAGCGTACGCTATTAGAGTTACTCAATTTCGTTGCCCGTAGGGAATAAATGTTGGTTTGGTGCAGAAGTACTTGTTTGTGTTTGCATGTAAAATTATGTTTGCAACTTTACAACATTTATGTGTCTGTGTCACGGACCTAGTGTGGGGCGACTAATATTTTAAATCATACGAACGATTGTACATTTCTTTATTAATATTGTAATTTCCCCTAAGATTACATACAACAAGTTAAGGAAATTTAGTAGTCTTGTGTTTAACACGGAATGTTAACAAAACTCTGTGTAGGCAGGCTGTACTAAATATCATGCCTTGTAAATTGGGTATATTATAATAAGGGTAGATATTAAATAGATGATTTTTTTCAAGGAGGAGTCGGAAAACTTCGTAATCGATGAACGGGTATAAGACAAGCTACGGAAATGAGAGTAGGAGAAGTGGGTAAGGAAGAATTGAACATTTTGACCAGATGTACAAAGTATGGTTACTTTCTGCGCCTCTCGTGCAAAGACCCGGAATAAACAGGTGCGGCGTTAGGATAATTAACATAATATGTATAACCGCATATATCGATGCAAGTTATTAGAAAGTCTGTGACTATCTACTTGGACATGTAGACGTGAAAGTAGGTAAAAAAGTATCACGTACGTACTTCCTATTAGCAAGCAACATTAATGACCACTATACCCATTACCAGTTCCTACCGAGGTTGAGCAATCGGCATTATGTGCGCACTGAATAGCCAATAACATTATTAGGACACCGTAATTGATTTTACTAGCCAATATATTTCCTCAAACAATTCTTTTGCGCTCATAAGATTTAATATTATATTCTTATATACATTAAAATTCCGTTTTATTGGTATTTTACATTCAAACCTTTTGGATTAGAAAAAAGCTGAAAGCAATTTTTGGATCATTGGCTTTACGAGCCATAAAACCTTTTCGTATAGAAGTAAATATGCGTGAAATATTTTCCCTGTATCTGTGTCGCGTTGTTATCGCATTATTCCTTAGTGTCGGGTATTTTCCAAATAGTTAACCTCATTAGGGTCGCTTTCATCCTCGTATGTTCGACTTGTTTTAATGTAAATTAGTTAATTTAATACTCGGTTTCTTTTACGGTTTGTTTCAGGTTAATAGGTGCGCCATTTAGATAAATATGGGCAGGCCGTGCTTTGTTTGCTTTTAGTACTTTTTTGTGTACAAGCAATTTCGTTAAGGTGGCTATAAAAATGGTACACACGAAAGTGCTAGTAGTTCTGACCTTTGCCTACTAAAGGGTCTACACACTCGTCTACCAACAAACGAATCTCGTGTGTTCGACTAAGTACGTACTCAGAATTAGTGGGTTACCAATCGCGCAAACTAACCTATAAAATTTACATCACTTGTATTTAAGTTCCCATTGGTTTGATTCATTTTATCTAGCATAATATTTCTATAATAGTGTTATTCAGTTTTGTGCACACCTTCATTTCAATAACATGTTTAGCAGCGCATGAATGGGTGTCTGCTGACCTAATAAATTTGTAGTTTAAATAAATGGAGACGATTCAGTTTCGATAATTAGATTTCCATTTTTGATATAGTTTTCATTTAATTTATTTTCTATCTATCTATGTCGTCACGACGTCTTTAGTGGTATAGGCAGAAAGCTATTTATGTTAAAAATGAAATGTTATACATAAATATTTTGGTATACGTTTTAAGTGTATGTACCTACCTAAATGCAAAAATTATATGTGCATACATAACAAAGCCGACCGCGCGTCGTGGCGATCATGGAGGAAGCCTTCGTCCTGCGGTGGACGTCTTTCGGCTGAGGATCCTGATGATGATGCTATGTCCATGAAAGTTTAGAACATTTTCTCGTTTTTGCTGAATCGTTGACGAAAAATTCTCCGACGTAAACCGTTGCGTATAGGTAGTTCCTAACGTGTGTTGCGTGAAAAGTATTTTATCGCCGATACACCGGCATAACTGTTTATACATTTATTGTCATTTTATTCGCGTAACCCTTTTCAGGGTGTCTGCCACTTTCTATTTATGTCAGTGCTAGCTGGGTGCTGTGCCCTCCATAAATCAGAGCCGTTTTGTTTAGGCCCATTACGTCATTTTACCGCCTTCCTACTGAGACAAAATTAGATCATACCAAAGGGAAACCCCCGTTCAACCCATACATAACTTTTGTTGTAAAACCTTTAATACTAACAACGCAATACGCGTTGGGTTGTTTAGTGCGGGTAGGGGCCGAGTCACCGTTTGTTTCATATCCGCTATATATTGTGGATCTAGTGGGTGCCGCAAGGTGCTCCCGACACTTTGAATAAAACTAAGAAAACTTTCGTGACGCAGTAGGGCTGCCGAATAAAATAAGATTGTGACGTGTTATTAAATATTATTCTGTCAGTTTTATCTTACTTTCGTTTAGATATTGCCACCCTATCTTAAAGAAGAATAAAGTAGCCAACGTTTCACGTATTTTTTTTGTATATTATATATTTTATTTTGTACCCACCTTATATAACTCTGTATTACCTAAAAATGTGTTTTATTCAGATCGTAATGACGTAATTGCATAAAATCACACAAAATTTAACAATCCTTTTGGAGATTCAAATGGTTTCAAGGCTATCTTGAGGTCTACTCTAACAAAGAAGTCTTTATTTATAAGACTGTATAAAAATAAATTAGCGCACAGTTGCGTTATTTCGATATAACCAGTATCATAAAACTGCTTATATACGCATCTTTAGCAGGCTTTTAATAAAACAGTCATTTTGTCCATATCTTCATCTTATTCTAAGACGCAAGTATGTAGCCTGTCGATAACGTAAGCTTTGTTGTTGGAACGATGCTGTAACAATATCGAATAACATACTGAGAGTATAGCATGAAAATATTAACGTTAGCGTGACGCTAGCGAGTTGATATGCCATCCTTGTCACACTACCAATTTACTAAATAAACAAGAACATGACAGCACGATTACTCGCTAGCGTCACGCTAACGTCAAAGTTTATTCTTGTGTCGTGGGTGCGTTTACAAATATGAAATTCACATACACAAACCTCCAGATCGAAACAAATATTTGTGGCTAACACAAATATTTGCGCCGTGCGGGGATCGAACTCGTGACTAATCGATCCAGTGGGTAGATCCACTTAACCACTTGACCAAGCTATCCGTTTGGACGGGTAGTCCTCTAAATAACTTTTTTTACCAAAAATTACTGTAATACAACCCTTGCTCAGTTGTTGTTTTAGTTGATTGTTACAGTGAATGACAGAAATTGCTTAACTGACTAGATGTTCACCGGAATGGCGAATTTGAACCAGAGTGACTTAAGTTCTTCCCACCACCACTGGACTAAGCCTCGTGTCAATAAGGGTTATTATTATTATGAGCCATTTGTCCCACTGCTGGGCAAAGGCCAGTCTTTCAAAAATGTATCCAGTTCATGCCGCTATCTCGCCTGGGTCTACCGCGTTGACTTTTTGTATATACACGAAATACAATAAGAGTAACTTTTAATATTTTTTTAAATCTAAATCGTTTATAAAATTAGAAACTAACATGTGGGTATTGTTTCACTACCTCTAAGCACGTTTGGTATCCTTTAATATCTAAAATTAAATTCTGGGACTCACACTATAAATATTTAGGAGGCGCTGATTAAAATAATAGGCATGATGTTCAACCGAAATTGGATTTCGCTGGCAGTATAAAACGTAGATGTTATAAAGTCATTTGCATATAAATGTTCATGGTGACGATTGTGTCGGGAATACAATTTCATGATATGTTTAAATTAGTAAAGTGAAGTCACGACGTGGCTGTCAACTAGTGATGGTAATTAAATATTCAGAATTAATAAAACAACAACATTTTAATTACAAATCAACAGCTAGTCCTGAGCAATATTAGATTTGTTAAAATTATTTTATTTAGTTCTTAGAATTACGCGAATATGACACATGGGTGCTGCAAATTAAAAATCAAAAATAAACCCTGATAAAATCCTAAAAATAGTTATATTTCAGAAACAATTTGATTCTAATCAGTCTTTGTTACACGACGGATTAGTTTTAAGTAAGGTAAATATATACACTGTTAGATCCTTTACCCCTGAAATCTTTTTACGCAAGTAGGTAAAGATTTGCGTGATGCACTCACCTTCAGCCGAAGTATTTTTGTTGAATGTGATGAGAGATGAGTAGGTCGCATTTTTATGCTTAAAATCTTTCTTCATTTGAAAGTAAAAATCATACAATTAAAGTAAATATTACACATCATGTTAGCTCCAATTATAGAAAATGTTTTGGACTATTATCAATTTACTAGGCAGGTATTCCCAATTGGCAATATTTCACTAAAATATCTTAATTAGCATACGTAATAGAGGAGAGATTGATGTTTGATAGGCAATATTAAATAACTTTATTCCTTTAGTCGCTTTTCACATCAACTACATAAAGTACCTACTATATAACTGCGATAGAAATACCAGTCCTCGAATTACTACATATGTGTAACTACGATATCGTATTTTTAGTGTGAGTTACAAACTCAAACACTTGTTATTTTCCGCTCTTATTCGTTATAAACGATTAAACTCGTATCGCGGCGCGTTACGATCATCATCATCATCATCACCCCAAATTAGCCCACTGCTGGATATAGGCTTCTTCCAATGTGCGCCACTGAGCCCAATCCTCGGCTTTATGCATCCAATTCCTGCCGGCTATCCGACGTATGTCGTCACTCCATCACGCGGGGGGGCGTCCTACACAGCGTTTGTCAGTTCGTGGTCTCCATTCCAAAACCCGTCTGCTCCAACGGTTGTCCGCTCTGCGGCAAATATGACCAGCCCATTGCCACTTTAGCTTGCTGATTTTCAGAGCTATGTCAGTGACTTTGGTTGTATGCCGGATAGTCTCATTTCTGATTTTTTTTTTTTTTTTTATTTCTTTTTTAAAAACGTAGCCCCACACTAGGATTTATTCCTGTGTCGTGAGTGCGATTACAAACATGAAAATTCACATAGACAAATACCCAGACCGGAACAAATAATTGTGGATCACACAAAGATTTGTCCCGTGCGGGAATCGAACCCGCGACGATTAGACACAGTGGGCGGAGCGGCTTAAGCTCTTAACCACTGCGCTAAGTCGTCCGTCGATTCTACTTAGTATAGAAACTCCAAGCATAGCTCGTTGAGCGACTCTTAGCTTACGGACCAGTCCCATCGAGAGAGTTCACGTCTAAGTCTCTCTCGCTTTACGATTACTTTATAAAATGATCATTCTATTGTGTTTCAGTGGCATATAGTATATTCACGAAGATATTGAAATGCACCGCGATTGGTCGTAGAGAATAAGAGCTCAGAAAGGATCTCTGAGTTCCGCATGTTATTAGTTACTTCACATCCGCCGGGTGTTGTGTCCGATCAGTATCAATACGAGTATTATGTGTCAACCGCATAACGAAATCAATATTTACTAGAATAAATACAATTTTCGGCATCGATCGTACTACGAAAATGTTAGACGTGTTATGTCAAAACATTTTAGTCGACGCGTCGATTTTTATTTTTTTTATCCTGGCGTATGACAGCGAATCAAAACATAACATAGACAACTATAAAAAAAAATATTGTTTGTGTTTGAAAGCCTTGGAAAAACTATTTTGCATCGTTAATTATTTTATATAATCGGGTACATTGCATTTATATACTTGCGTTGCGCCTTTGTTAATTATAGTAGACGCTTCTATTTTAGTTTATTTATGATTTTAGCCTTGCCTTAAATTCAACTAAGATTATGAAATAAAAACAGGCAAATTGTACTTTAAAAATAAACTTAAGTGTACATTAAAACGTTAAATATCACTCGCCCTTTTCATGATTGATGCATATTCAAGCGCGAGAAAAATATTATTTTTATGAGATAGGTTTTTAATTACTAGTAAAGATAGATATAAAAATCTGAAATGTAAAACCTTCATTAAATATTAATTAATTTATTTTGACTTTGTTAATAAGGTTTTACTTATAAATTAAACTAAAAAAATCAGAGTGTAAACCGACAGTCATGAGCTAAATTGCGAGCATTAAACATTGTTCGTAAGGTACCGATGCAGAGATTACATGACTTCCCGCTTATTTTACATATTTAGTATATAATTATAACCGTGGGGGCCTGCATATGTTACAGAATCACTCTGATTATTTTCTTGTCCCCTGCAAGGCAGGGAAATAAAATTTAAACAATGGTAGATACCGCTGATTACATTCCCGCATTGGCCTGTTTCATGCACTCTGCTCACTTCTCTGCTCACTTTTTCTCTGCTCACTCCTGCGCTTGTAGAATAAATATAATTCAGTGGTTTACGCAAATAGACTGTCGCAATGTACGGAATCTATAGATACATACTTTTATGTGAAAACAATGCATTAGAACCACATTCAACTGTAAACTTGTATGATTCATATGCGTTCAAATGAAAGAAATAAAGATTTCACAGCACCAGAGACACAATATTCAGCTGATATAACACATACATATCAACAATTCATACATGGTTATGTATGTTCAAAAATGTATCATATGTATCAAATGTATGTTGTCATAGCGCATTGAATGCTTACAAACATGAGACCTGTCTCTACATTAATTCGTGTTAGCCCCATCGGATGCTGTATATTATTGCAAGCGTTCTTTCAGATATTTTCTATTTCGGTCACGACGCGGGTGGCGGTCATGTAGTAAATCCAGAAATATTTTCGGTATGGTACATAATCCGCATATTTTTACGTTAGTGGGATATGACGGCAGCCTGACAAATGTGCTTGCTGAACTAAGATAAAGTATAGCGCGGTCAATATTATATCTTAGAAGTTTTTCGCTTTCAAAGTGAATCTCACTGCCCTACAAAACGTCACCCTTGAGTAACGCGTTGTTTATAATAAAAATCAAGAGTTTGTTCAAGAGTAGTTGAGTAGAGATTATGTCTATCTACATCAGTACACCAGATCCTTTAATGTTTCATTACACATAGGTCACTTGATGACGCTACTCCCGTTATAAAATTACTTGAATTACCTGAACATTTGATAAAAAAAATCAAGACAGCATTTGATATAGCTACATTCGACGTCGCATCTATTTATTTCGAGTTTTTGGATATTTGGTAAGTTGGAGACTCAAAGATAGTTAACGTTATACACTATTTTAGTCGTCCTGGAGCGAAAGCCCAGGTGATGTATCCAATGCCTACTCCATAACAATATACCAAACGTAAAATGATTTTGAGGGGCGGCGCGGCTCGTCAACTGGCCGGGAGATACCTTCGGTGTCTACTACACTGAATGTAGTAGGTGTTCGGTGTATTAGTGTGACCAGTAGGTAGGTGTTACTTGCTGAAGTGTTCGTTGTATTCATTTTTTTGTTACCAGTAAACAGTGGCATTAGATTTAACACCTGGGGTTTTGGCTCCAGGACGACTAAAATTACATCGTGTAGAAACCATGAAAGAGTGTACTTCGCCTACATCAGTCGTAGCAGTCACGAATATGCCTTACTGTGATGCATGATATAGGTTCGTAACATAATAGCTTCGAACTTAGTATAGGCATTGTAAATATTGAAAGAGACAATAAAATACGGAGTACAAACAACATGGTACATGGTATTCTCATGACTTGGCAACATTACTGTTGACAAAGCTTTGTTTCATACTATTATTACAATTCTTTTTAAACGATATGTATCATACTCTATGAATATTCAAGAGCTTTTTCATATCATAAATAACTAGCTTATACAGGCCTGAATTCATAAAGTATCTTTTAAACTGGAGGATGAATTTAACTAGATGTTAAATATTTGTACATACAAGGAAGCTATTTTTAACCGACTTCAAAAAGGAGGAGGTTCTATGTTCGGTTGTACGTATGCTTTTTTTTTTCTTTTTTTTTTATGTATGTTCACCGATATTTCATTTAATTGTGGACCGAGTTTGATGATTTTTTTTGCATTGGGTTCAGTATAGCTCCAAGACTTTGAAGAAAAAAGAGGGAACTCCTTAACAGCGAACAGCACGAATGTATAGATTCCGTTATTATAGTCATTATATTAATCCTGTAGGTACCTTACTGTACAACTCAGCAAAATAATATAATATCGGTATATAAATATTACGAAATAATCCACTCGTCACTAAAAATTGTAAAACAAAAATCTTAAAAAAAAAGGTAAACCGACTTCAAAAAGCAAAAAATAAATATTTGAAGTCGGTGCCAAGTAACCGACTGCACCAACCAGCACCGACTTCAAATATTTATTTTTTGCTTTTTGAAGTCGGTTTACCTTTTTTTTAAAAGATTTTTATTTTATCTACTTTATATTTAACTTAAGTGGAAAATTTCATTATTAATTAAGATACATTATATTTTACTTTACACGAGTTCCTTCTCAATTTCTGATTTAATGAAGACAAATGCAAAATATAACTTTTGATTTTGTCCTAACTTTTCCTGGCCTTTTTTTGGAATCAATAACTTTTTCGTCTGCCAACTTGTATTCAGGTGGGAAGGTATCTGACCTCTCGAGCCTATTTCAGGACCCCTGCCCATTTTCCAGTAATAAATTAACGCTTGACATTATTACGCAGTAGAATTACAAGCTGTGGAAGCCGGTGGAATCGACTGCGACACTTCTCACGAGCTCTCGGGGATTTCAGTAAATCCAACCTTTGCTCCGTTGTTCAATTTGTAATGATAAAAGTTTAATGTACAGTTATTTGAGTGAAATAGAAGCAGACATCTCGAAACTTCTTTGTGTATTTCAACGGAGCGAGCTATCTCAGTTATTGCATACTAAACTGAGATCTCCAGAGTAATTTGCATTGAATATAAATTTCTTGTACATTTGTTTCTCGTACATTGTTCTTACGTCACAAATTAATAATTCTTAGATACAAATAATGTAAGGGATCGAAATCCTTAAGTATTTAAACATATGTAATTGAAAAGAATGTAAAACTTATAAATTATTATATTGTCTCAGAAATCCTTGATTACGATTATATCGTTATTGCTTCTTATGCTGAAATTGGCATTCGCGATGATCTACCTTACTTTTTCAGTGTGAATTCTCTATGAAATCTATAGGGCTTGAAATTTTATTACATTATCAGTAAGGTAGTATCAAAAAAGCATTAATCGGACCGGGTCTGACACGTAGACCGGACGCCCATCTAAAAGGGGGATCTGGATGGACGTGGTTCCTCCTGATTGATTATTTGTATCAGTTGCTTTCACAAATGATATGAAGCAGTAACGTGATGCGGCTATAAAAATACCTAAACCGTAGCATAGCTCTCGCGTGCCAGTAGCTCAATATATTTAGTACATAACGCTTCATAGTGGTAATGCTTCCTGCGCAAATCTTTGTGTATTTAAAAAAAAACACCGTCACGACTATATTCCCCACGCAGGGTTGGCAGAAGTGTACTGAGTACACCCACGTTTCGCCGACGATGTTAGGCCCCATGCAATTGGGGGCGACCCCATTGTCATATACCGGGCACAATTCCAGACTCCGGACTCGTACTGGGAAGTTTTTGTTAGAAAAACTACACTTGTCCGACTTGAACCTAGGATTTGTACCCAGGACCTCGTGATTACAAAGCGATGCGCTTTGCCACAAGACCAACGAGGCAGACAAATGCGTATTTTTAATATTCTAAATTGTATTTATACATCCACATCTAACAAATTCGATATCAACTTTATGTCACGACAACGAAAGTACAACGAAAGTTTTAGATCTACCTTTTTACGTATTTCAGAAACGAAATACAGGAGGAGATTTGGTGGATGTTGGTTTTTCCTGGGGTTTCGTCGGATAAAGGGGCATAACTTACTCAGCTCCTGAAATGTGTTTCTCTATAAAAATAGCTAAGGATTTCGTGGATCTACTTTATGGTGTTGTAATATTCATCAATGACAGCGGGTATTTTGGTACAGTTGGAACCGAAAGTTTTTATACGTACGTTAGCGTAACGCTATTGAGTTGATTTGCCATCCTTTATACACTAAAATATAATACTAAATAAAGAAGGTGACAGCACGCTGTCTCGATGACGTTGTGGTAATGGTTTATGCTTAGCCCCCAGGGGGCGTAGCACCAAAAAAAATATGGAAGCGTGACGCTAGCGAGTAGCCGTGCTGTCACGTTCATGTTTATTTAGTAAATGTGTAGTATGAGAAGGATGGTACAACAAGTTGCTAACGTCACGCTGACGTCAATCTTTTCATGCTTTGAAGTGTAAGCTTCTAAAATCCAATATTACTGAAATTGTTAATGACTGTGTTGGGTGTTTGTAATGTGTGAACAAAGAATAATTAACCTTTAAATGTTGGTAAGGATTGTGGTTGGTAACGATGTGCTGGAGCAAGTGAATGAGTTTGTATATCTTGGATGCGCCTTCAGTAAGGATGGGAAATACACCGCTGACATAGAGAGAAGAGTGAGTGCAGGGAACAGAGTGAATGGTGCGATGAGAAAGCTACTCGGGAGCCGGCACTTAAGCCATAAGGCGCAGCTGGCCATACATAACGGAGTTCTTGTCCCAACGCTGTTATATGGTAGCGAGAGCTGGCTATGTAAGAAGGAGAATGAAAGTAGGATAAATGCGGTAGAAATGCGAGCTCTGCGGAAGATGTGCGGAGTGAAGCTGACCGACCGCATTAGCAACAGCATAGTAAGACAGCGAGTAGGTATGAAAGATAGTATCGGTGTAAAGATGAGAAAGGGCATGCTCCGTTGGTTCGGGCATATAGAAAGAATGCCAGAGGAAAGAATGACAAAACAGATATACAATGTGAAAGTGGAAGGATGCAGGTACCGGGGAAGACCTAGACTATCTTACCACGACCAAATAAACCGAGTCTTATCTGATGGAAAAGTCAAGAGTCTCCGTAACCGGCGAGCGTGTATGAGACAAACTATGAGAGTCGAGGAAGCCAGAGAGGTATGTAAGGAAAGAACCTGTTGGAACTCTGTACTCTCTGCCTACCCCGCAAGGGATCTGGCGTGAGGTTATAGATAGATAGATAGATAGATAAATGTTGGTATTTAATTAAGCAAACTAGACTGAAGTTAAGCTTAACCTTTATGTTTTGGATTATTTTTGTAAAGACGTAAGTTCTAAAACAGTGTTAAATTTTAATTTATCTCCGATGGATTGGTGTGATCTGATTTGAACTAATAAAAATAGAGTCTGTGTACTGAATTTGTTGCGGATCGTGCTTTGCTTTGAATTTACATTCGGGCATTAAACCGTGCCAATAGCTAGCTCCTGTTTGCGAAAAGTATCGCAATGCGATGAAACAACTTGGCCGAGGACATCGTTTGTAGCGAATTTTAGTTAAGTGACACTGCGATACGTTGTAATGTACACTTTACTGTGGGAATTATTTCCTTATTTTAATGCATGTTGCGTTTTATGTACATTTGGTATAAAATAAATGACGTTTCGAATACGTAGAAAAATGTTTACTTTGGACTAGCTGTTACCCGCGGCTGCGTACGCGTTTATTTTGGAATTTGATGTAGGTAGGTATGTCTTTCTGGGATAGCATTATACCAAAACCTAAGAAGAAGAGTATGGAGGTATACTATGTTTCTTTAAAGTCCGTTCAGCGTATTAATATGGAGAATTGAAAACTTGCATTTTCAGAGCTTCAATATTCTTTTTAAAAAGTAGTCTTAAACCATATCTGAAAAAGCCTCCATTTTCCAATGATAGTCCATTTAAAACCGGTTCGCAGTTGTGGATATTAACAAGGACAAAACAAAATTTTTTATCGTGAAATATACGTGCCATATGAGCTCAAAATATCTTTATTTCGAAATCACCAATCGACACATCCATTCTATTTATTCGAATTCTCGTGCGCCGTGCGGGGATCGTACCTGCGACTATTAGTTGAGCAGTCTATATTTTATCGCTTAAACTACGCTGTAATCGTTTTATAAAAATATGTAAAAAGTGAACAAAGTTGTAGAACAATTTTAAGGGCCAGCCACCTGTGAAGGCAGCGGGAAATCGAAGGATTGTAGGTAGGGCTTTTATTCAGCCAAAACAAGATTGAAGGTTGAAGAAGGCCTGAATGCTCAGAGATTATGAATATATGCAGGGCGGTAAAAAATCAAATGCATATTGGTGTGATTTTATAGGTATATCACTTATACGGGTAATATTGGCATGATTTAGTGTGTAAATAAAGTAACTATCTTGTTTTTATATTTCACGACCTAAGATACTTTCATACTGAGTTTATTTAAAATCCATTCAGCCGTTTTTGTATGAAGGAATAATAGCTAT
The DNA here is from genome assembly GCA_905147815.2 of Phalera bucephala. NCBI lineage: Eukaryota > Metazoa > Arthropoda > Insecta > Lepidoptera > Notodontidae > Phalera > Phalera bucephala. The sequence goes on along the minus strand of LR990616.1, from coordinate 18,177,433 downwards.
TCCGCAGGAGCAATGCTATTTTTCGAGATTTTTTTTTCTTTTTATTATTTTACTATGTATGACACCTTCATATAAAGTTTCATTTCAATTAAATCTGTTTAGCCATTTTACTATAAATAAATAACAGCTATCCCGCAAGATCCATGTAGCGATAACTTGTATATTCATCAAATATATGTAATCAACCTCCTCCAGACTCATTTCTTTATCAACAATCTCTATCACCGGGATCAGTCTTAGCCCGTACAGGTGTTCTTTGTGAAATATAAACTAAACTATCATCATCATCATCATCATCTCAGCCTATACTTGTCCACTGCTGAACATAGGCCTCCCCAATCGCTTTCCAGCGTAACCGGTCCGATGCCACCTGCATCCAACGACTTCCTGCGATTTTCACAAGATCGTCGGTCCATCTGGCAGGCGGTCGTCCCACGCTGCGCTTGCCAATACGTGGTCTCCACTCTAATATAGCGCGATATTATACAACGCTAACGCCGTCTCATTAAAAAAAACACATACAAGAACTTTCTTTTTGAAAAAGATTACCAGTTTCTCTATTTATTATAAAATTATTGGTAAAAAATGACTCTGATTTAAATCCTATAGTCTACCTACCCTGCCAAAAATCGTAATCTGGCGTAATAATATTTAAAAAGGTACATTGCTAGCTAAGTATGTACCAAAGTTTTGTTCGTACATTTTGTGTCGGCATTCTTGTAAGAATATACAGTTCGTATTCATGATCAAAATCATGTTTAGATATCTTATATTTAAGATAAAAAAAAGAATATGCAAAGTTTCGTGTTCGGGCCATTCATTATTAAAGATTTCTCTCCAGCAAGAACAATCTTCAAGGCAACATTGGTTCATGCACGAAATCATGTTTGAGTGTTTAAATCAAACGTGCATGAACAATTTCGGTTTAGTGCTTTTAACCACTGAAGAGTTTCTCGCGAGGAGACGAATCTGAGTCCAGTTTATGGATGAATTCATGTGTAGGCAAAATCACAAATTTTAACGTTACATTCCAGTTCGTGACTAACGTTTTATGGTTTATCCTGCGATAATCCCGGATTGCTTTATTTTTCCGGGATAAAATGTATCCTAAATTTTAAGTTAGGGTATAAGTTATTACCCTACCAAATTTTATTGAGACCGTTCGGTAGTTTTGCGTGATTGAAACACCAAAAGACAGACAGACAATAATTTCAAAAAATATTGTTTCTCCCTCTATATAGATAAGGAAGTGTACACCATTTTCTTCTTTTTATAAAACTTAGCCCCGCACTAGGAATTATTCCTGTGTCGTGGGTGCGTTTACAAACACGAAATTTACATGCACAAACACCTAGTCGGGAACAAATATTTGTGGGTCACACAAACATATGTCCCATGCCGGAATCGAACCCGCGACTACTAAATCCAGTGGGCGGAACGACTCAAGCTCCTTACATATGAACCCATCCGTCAATAAAAATTACCAAGCCATCCGTCAGTTAAAATTTTCAAAAAATATTCAATGTACAGATTCGGCTCGGTTACAGTTTTGTTATATGTAGGGATAGAAAATCTTTAAATGTAGAGCAGTTTCAAGTTTATAGATATTTTTAATTATCACTTTTGAAACATACGTGAAATTTCCCAAAAAGAATATTTATTTATTTTACTAAATTAATTGAAGGTAGAGAGGTAATATCAAATATATAATTTCGTTATCTAAGGTCATATAATATTCAAAGCATACTTATAGTAAGACGCGAAAATACCGAAAATATATATACGCAATACGATTTTTAATTAATAATTACTTAGAAAGAATTGGGATCCGTCCAATTAATTTTTGAAAAATATCTCTCATTTCCCACATGTGAGATTTTTCAGCAAGTTTCTCAATTTAGGCAACGGCTTAGCAGTTTTACGACACCCGAGGGATTCTCGATCGCTTTCCCTACAAAGTATTATTTTATATGAATTTGCCCCCGTAGATATATTACATTAAGTCGATGTATTTTTTCTCACAAGACAGAAAAAGGATCATATTCTTATTTCAGTGGACGTTTAGTGCTGGTGTAGTAACGATTGTTACAAATTGGATTTGAAAGAAGAAAAATCCATATAAAGTTTTACGAGTCTCTTATATTTTGTAAGTTCGGCGGTGAATATATTTGGGAGTGTAAATTACTTTGAACAATCTCACTTATGTGTTGGCTGGCTGAAAAAAAATGTCTAGTTGACTTGATCTACTAAACGTATCAAGGATTATCTATCGGGCAGTTGCCACAGGCATACCACAGCTTCAATGACAACTTGTTGACGAGATAAGTGATACTATAATGATACTAAATGTCAGTAGTCCAAACCACGTTTATTTAGGAAATTATACGAATCTTTCAAAGGCAGATAAATTCCTAAATCGAATATGACTACTCGAGTTGTGAATTCTTAATTCTGTTTCTTTTGCAAATCATATAATAAATTTTATAATTACAAACCACATGTGGATTCCACAAAATACAACGGTCAGTTATTACAAACCTTTGGACAAGAACTTTCGCTGTTTTAAGTTACTGAGGTAACTTTAGTTATTGTCGCACTGTGGTTTGGAAGAGTAAAACATGTATTTACAATAGGTGAAAAATTAATGGTACCCTACCCTATAATGTTTTCTTTCGCCGTAATATTCATTGAAAATTTAGCGCAGTGGTTAAGAGCTTAAGCCGCTCTGCCCACTGCGTCTAATAGTCGCGGGTTCGAGTCCCGCACGGGACAAATCTTTGTGTGATCCACAATTATTTGTTCCGGTCTGGGTATTTGTGTATGTGAATTTTCATGTTTGTAAACGCACCCACGACACAGGAATAAATCCTAGTGTGGGGCTACGTTTTACAAAAAAAAAAATAATAATAATAACGCATAAGCTGGCTGCCACATTTCTGACATTATATATAAATGATGGTAGAGTACGTGAAACGCAGCTGAACTATCTACACTTAGACTAAAACAAACAAACTAACCAATATTTTCAATTAAAGCGGAGTTCTAACATAAACCTACTTTTGTTGATTTGGTTTTATTTACATTAGAGCTTTCTGCTTCAGTCGCTTGTTATAAAAGCTCTGGACAAGTGGAAAGGTTGCGCAACATTGGCTTGTATCGCAGCAAGGCCTAGTACAACCAGATTGACGTTGGCGTATTTATGGCGAGTTGTATACCATACTTATCACATTACAAATTTACTAAATAACTATGACTATGACAGCACGCTTTCTCGACAACGTGATATTAACATCAAATGACGGACGACTTAGCTGTGGTCAAGAGCTTAAGCCGCTCCACCCACTGGGTCTAATCGTCGCGGGTTCGATTCCCGCACGGGACAAATCTTTGTGTAATCAAAATTATTTGTTTCGATCAGGGTATTTGGGTATGTGAATTTTCATGTTTGTAAACGCACCCACGACACAGGAATAAATCCTAGTCTGGGGGTTCGTTTTTAAAGCCTTAAGCTAAGTTGCACAGATGGCTTACACATTTAGTAACGCAATAATGCGGAGGACATAAAAGAACCATGTTTAGCCATTAAGATGCTAAGTCAGTTTTTATAGAAAATCAAGAGATACTCTCACTGGCTCGCCATATATCACACTAGGGTTAAAATACTTGGTAAAAAGTAAACAAATTATGTTCAGGTGAACCCAACGCAAACACATTTCAACAAGTTATCGTTTTTTTTTGTCAACCTCGTAGAAGTAGGAAATACGTTTTCTTCGGAGGTAACAAAGCGTGGGTGTGGTTGAAAGGGAATTAATATCGAAATAAACAGTTCGAATTTATTGTCCGTTTACTAGATTATATTGTAGCAAAAAATTTAGATCGGACCTAAATGATACAGTTATTATTTCAGCAAATAACCTATGGAACATTAATTATGATAAAAGAAATACTTTTACTCACTGCAAAAATATTTGTCTATTTACTGTACTCTATGTATGAATGTTTTGCTCCAAATATTCGTTCAATTTTGTGCTCGAAGTACCTACATAATATTGTTGCTAACTATACTAATCTCCGTTCAAGCTTAGAACCCTCTTTAATACATAAAATTTTATAAATTAGTTTATACTGTCCCACTGATGGGCAAATCTGATGTTCATAAATCAAGAGAGTGATAGAGAATAAGTAATAACCCTCGCGGATCCAGTGGCTGGAGGTTAGTGGCCACCCGCTGTTGGAACTTATTAAGCAACCCCAAGGATTCCAATTCAGCTTAAAGACTACCACTATAAATGGTTACTAAAATCAATTGACTAAGACGACCGCTGCTTGATCTAGGTGGTCCTTAAGAACTTCGTGACGATATAGCGCTACGAACGCCTCATAAATTTATCCTCATCTTAAAATTACGGTCGTCTTTAAGTATCTGAGTTATCGCGTTGTAAATATGGGCATTAAGCATGTCATATTACCACTGTTTCAAATAAATTATGCTAAAATTAATTTTCAGCGGAAATTGATACACGGTGTAAGTACCATCCGGATATTGCTCAGGGCTCAGGAATGAGCATCGTTTAGCTGTTTTAGTACCCTCGTCATAAGCACGCATCTCTCATAAATGTTTTTAATAATTTATACAAAACAACACTGGAAGGCCCGTATTAAAGAGTGTCTGAATTTAGACGCAGCCGGATTTTTTTGTTCGGTGTATATGTGGCTTCTGTGAATAGTGACTGTTCACATACTGAGTTCTTAGATTTACGCGAATATTACACATGATATAAAACTATTTTTTCGGATTTTATCGCGGTTTATTTTAGATATTTAAGTTCCCGACGTTTTGAGTGCTTTGCAGCACCCATGGTCACGGGAAGGACTGAGGTGTTAGACGTCCAAAAGGCATAGTCATTCCGGGGTACCCTCAAACTTCTTAATTATGTTTGTTGGTCCGATCTACGCAGACTGTTCACTTGAAAATCTCTGAACTTTTTACGGACAAAGTATCAAAAAATTTTAAATTTAGTGTAAATTTAGACTTTCTAGAATTTCTTCATATTTTGATTGAAATACTTGAAAATTGAAAATGACGTCGTTGTTTTATTTCGCTTTTTTAGACCATTCAGGACTAAATTGACTTGGTACTATTTTTCAAAGCGATTGCCATGTATGTACGTTTCAGTGTTGTTTAAGTACAAATACACTAGTCTTTACGGAAACCGTGGAACATTAAAATTAGCAACGACTATGTGTACGTAATGTGGTAGTCGTTAAGCCAAGTTGGAAGCCTTTATAGGCAGATAAGTATCAACAGCGGGTGGTCACAAGCCTTCCTCCACCAATCCACACTGGATCCGCGTGGTGGAGTATGACCTAATCTCTCTCACCTCGATTTATGAGAGAAGGCCTTTGCCCAGCAGTGGGATAGTATAGGCTGATATTGTTTGTAAACTCGGTTCTTTTAAAAGCCGGTTTTATTATTATGCATACGGACTTTTTTTTTTTTTTTTTTCCTGGGGAAAATCCTGCATAGGACTTCCGCGAGCCTCGGGGGAAGCTCGCGGGGCGTGTCGGATTCCTACCGACTAAAAACCCCAGGGTGGCCGACATCAGCACTTTGGAGGGGCTCTGGGATCTCCGTATGGAACGCACCGGTGCCCCTCTTGTGCCTCGCTCCGAAGAGCCCGCCATCGGAGGGAGACTTGATGACATGCTCCCTCCCGCACCGACGCGGTGCTCACGGTGACGTGGGCCACACCACGCCACCGTCCTCCTCGGGGTTGCTCGTGAAGGACGCTCAGGGCCCCCGCCCCTTGCGTCCGCAACCCCGAAGGCCCCCCTGCTGATGTTGATGCAGGGGGGGTCCCCCGCCAGATATAACGGCGGGGGACGCGAGTTATCCCGTATTCTAAAGCCCCGGGCTATTGGGCTGGGGGGCCTGGGCGGGCTGTGCCTCCGCCCCGGCGCCATCGCCTTTGTCGAGCAGGATCGGCCCTCTCCCGATCCCGCTCGGCCTCCTCCTTCTGGGACATCACAGTCTCGCAGAAGGAGGATACGGCCCCCCACGCCGATTCCCCTGCCAGAATAGCCGCTACAACTGCCGGCAGGGAGAGGTCCGGTCCGATCCGGTCGACCAGGATCCGCCGTTCGGAGGCCCACGCCGGGCACTCTTCAAGCGTGTGCTGGGCGGAATCCTGGTCCCCACCGCAGTGGTGACAGGTTGTCGTCGCCTCGCGTCCGATCTTCCTCAGATAATCACCGAAACAACCATGACCGGTGATTATCTGAGTAAGTCTATAGGTGACTCGCCCTCTCCTCCGCTGGTGCCAGGCTTCGAAGGACGGCAGGATAGCTTGGACGACGCACTTGCGCGCGATATGCTCTTGACTGAGCCTCGCGCGCCACTCCTCCAGAGCGCGCCGTCGTTCCCGCCGTCTCACTTCTTCGAGCGCAGGCACGCTCTCGCCGCTGTGACGAACGCCGCGAGTCTGGTCGTAGACCCTCGCGTCCATGTCTGCCAGGATGTCGAGCGGCGGAAAGCGCGCCAAAAGTGTTGCCACCTCAAAGGATATGGTACGGTATCCTCGTGCGATACGGATGGCCATCTTGCGCTGCAGGCTCTGAATCTTCATCCTGCTGCGCCGGACGCCCGACAGTCGGTGTGACCACACGGGCGCCCCATAGAGGGCCACCGATCGCACGACCCCCCCGTAGAGGTGGCGCACCTCCTCCGACGGTCCCCCAAGGTTGGGCAGCAGTCTGTGCATAGCACCCACTACCCTTTCGACTCGGGGGACTAGGCGCTCGAAGTGCTCCTCGAAGCCCCAGCGACTGTCCAGGGTGAGGCCTAGGTACTTTAGGTACCTCCCCACCCGGACTGGCGAGTCTCCAACGCGAACCCACGAGTCGGGTGGTTCCCTGCTCCTTGGCAGTTTGTGGAATCATAGCGCCTCGGTCTTATGAGGCGCTATCTCCAGGCCCAACTCGCGGATCTTGGCGACGACGACCTCTGCCTCAAGCTCGGCGAGCCCTATGGTCCTCTCGAAGGTGTCCCCCTCGGCCAACATCAGTGTGACGTCAGCGTAACATACGACGCTGACACCGGGGGGGAGATCAACACGCAGGACTGCATCGTAGGCGAGGTTCCATAAGAGGGGGCCCAACACGGACCCCTGCGGAACCCCGCAAGACACTTCCCTCCGGTGCAATATACCGCCCTGTCTGATGTACTGGACGTATCTGTCGCGTAAGTAGTCCCTGACCACGGCCTGCAGGTATGGGGGGACGCGATGATGTTCCAGCGCCCCCAGGATCGCACCCCAAGGCAGGGAATTAAAGGCGTTGACGATGTCCAGACTTATCGCCAACGCCACCCCACCCCGGGACACGGTCTGCGCCGACAGAGAGCGGACGCGAAGTATAGCGTCCAGCGTGGAACGCCCCTGTCGGAAGCCGTATTGGCTTTCAGCCAGGTCGGGACCGACACGCGACAGATGCCCGCCGAGACGAGCGGCAAGAATCCTTTCGAACAACTTGCCGGCCTCGTCTAGCAGGCATATGGGACGGTACGCAGAGGGTGTGTCTGCAGTCCTGCCTTCCTTCTTCAAGAGGACCAGGCGAGCCTCCTTGCAGGCCGTGGGGAACTTGGAATAACGGAGGCAGCTATTAAACAGCCGCCTTAGCCTGTCCCCCAGGGCGGCCAGAGTGATCACCCACACCCGCCCCGGTATACCGTCGGGGCCGGGCGCGGTATTGCGAGCCCGCAAGCGGCTAACGGCTCGGTCCAGCTCCAGTTCGGTCACCCCCAACTCGTCGGTGTAAAGTGCCGACGATACCGTCGGGGGGACTGAGGGACTACCCCGGACCGTCGGGAATAGTGCGTCGATTACCCGACGCAGCAGTCCGGGATCTAGGGTCTCCGTCAGGGGGGGCACCCAGGGCCGAAGCTTGCCCAACACCACCTTGTAGGCGCGCCCCCATGGATCCCCGTCGTGTCCCTCTAGGAGCTCGCTCCAGGACCGAGACCTGGCGTTCGCAATAGCGATTTGAAGCGCCTTAGTAGCCGCTCGGTAGGGCTCATAGGCTCTGGCCTTCTCCTCTTCGGTGGCTCGCCTTCTTCGTCGGGCTCGGGTGTACCGGCGTCGCGCGCGCAAGCAGACCTCGCGCAACTGCGCTATCTGCTGCGACCACCAGTACACCACCTTTCGCTTGGGGCAGCTGGCCCGGGGCATGGCGGCGTCGCATAACGCCGTCATCGTGTCCCGGAACCAGGTCGCCTCCCTTTCCGGATCGGACCAGATCTCATCGGCGTTTTCCGGCCACGCCGCGACGCTGGCTGCGGCTTCGAGAAGATCTCGATCTAGCCGCTTGAGGGACCAGCGTCGCGGGGGGCTGCCTGCTCTGTGGCTGGGACGGTCGGAGGGTCGGAGGGCCACATCAAAAAAGAAATTTATAGTTTCCGTTTTTTTAAATCCTCTTAAAATTCTACGTGAGAGTAAGGCGGGTAAATGCGGGCGAAACATTTTATGATACAGATATTTCTTAATCTGAATTCGCTTGGAATACATATTGGTACCGTGGAAATGTAAGAGAAGTAAAAAAACGTATTTAATGCGACAAGTATAAAAAATAGGACCCGCGTCTCGGTGTTGACATTTAATTTACACTCACAAAGACCGGCAAAGTGACAGAGTAAGCGGTGTCGTCATATTAACGTGGCGGACAGTTGGGGACCGCCGGATGTTCTAGAAATAAACTAGCCACGCGCCTGGACCCGCCCGCGTTCCGCGCCTCACAGGTGCTATGCCTGCCATGCATCATACTTCAGATATAATTAAGGCGTGAAAGATCGCGGGACACGCCGAGCCGAACGACACTGCGGTAACACGAAGACTCCCCTAATAATAGACGGATTAATTATTCCTCACCGTACATGTTTTATGCTCTCATTATGATAATCATACAACACTGCAACGAAGTTAATGAGAGTGAAAGTTATATGTAAGTGTAGTTTCTCCTCAAGAAATTTCATGAAAATAAAAACGTAAATTTCACTTGTAGCTTTAAAAGTTTCCTTTTTAACTTACTTTAAATGTAAATTTAGACTTTTTTGAATTTCTTGATATTTTGATTGAAATACTTGAAAATTGAAAATGTAGTCGTTGTTTTTTTTTTCTTTTATAGACCGTAGACGTATGCACGTTTCAGTGTTGTTTAAGTACAAATACACTAGTCTTTACGGAAACAGTGGAACATTAAAATTAGCCACGACTATGTGTACGTAATGTGGTAGTCGTTAAGCCAAGTTGGAATCCTTTGTAGGCAGATAAGTATCAACAGCGGGTGGTCACAAGCTCACTTCCTCCACCAATTCGTACTGGGTCCGCGTGGTGGAGTATGACCTAATCTCTCTCACCTCGATTTGTGAGTGTTTTTGCCCAGCAGTGGGATATTATAGGCTGATATTATTTGTAAACTCGGTTCTTTTAAAAGCCGGTAATATTTTTATGCATACGGGCCTAGGTCAAGTAAGCATCATTGGGAGTCAAAATTCTAAATTGCGGGGCGCGCTGTCGTCGGATTGTAAAAACTTTTTCACCATTCTACAAGTATTCAGGATCACAGCTTTCTGTACGATTTTGTACAGGTATGGGGGTATGTCTATGGTTTTAATGGAATGATGAAGTTGTGAGGGAATTACACCGGTTGTAGACAGGACTATTGGGACAATGGTGACTTTTTGTAGATGGCACTTACGGTTATTTCATTCTTCAGATCTACGTACTTTGATAATTTTTCTGCTATTGTGTTTTGAAGATTGTGAGTGTTTGGAACAGCATTATTTGTAAGCAATGTATTAATTGGCTAGTGGTTGGATAGCAATAGTTTTTAATTGTAATTAACGTTGCCCCTCACTTATTCCTGTCATTCCTGTCTCGTGGGTGCATTTCCAAACATTAATCGTGCTCAAAAATATTTATGTATAACATAAATGTTATTTCGTGCGGTGATAGTACTCGTGACTTCTCCATCCAGGGAGTCTAGTTGCTTACGTTCAGACCACAAGACTAAGCATTCGTCAAAGAAAATACATATACGTATTTACCATACACTAGATGAAGTTAGCTTATAGTGCAGGTTCTAATCAGTGTCACGACGCAACACTAATTTGTAACATTTAAATAAGCTGTTGATTTGTAAACTAATTACAAAATCCGTTTAATATTTATATTGGATTTTATATTTAAGATCTCGTAAATGTTTTTTCTCTTCAGATAAATTCGTTATTGCCCGCTGCTCCATAAAATATCGCACTAATGATCGAAATATTCGTCGAAATATTTTAACCGCCAAGTGTGCAACGCCGTGAAGCTTATAAAATATACTACGCTTTATGGAATTGCCCGCTTGGGAAAAATTGTGTGGCGGAATCGTGTATGGAAATTATTTCGCGTTGAGCCACGATTCAAATATTAAAAATTACCTTTGCCTAGTCGTGCACAAATGCCACATATGTTAGTTTAGGAAATTAAAAAACCGTGAACCGTTCATTTTTAAATTGCTCGCTTTTATCTTAAGTTTACTATTTAATACCTGCAAAGCTTTATTACGTAGGATAATTAGGTTTATGGTAGAACATTTTAATACAAACATGTCATAATAATATCACGCCGTGGGCTATGCTTGACACGGGTAAAATAAAGGAGAGGAGTTAAGCTGATACCACCCTTTGGTTCCATAATAACTCTGCCAACTTTTCGGTTGCGTGATGGAGTAACAAAGAATCCCCTATTTGTCTAGTGAGCATTAGTGTAACAGTTTGTGTTATGCAGCCGCCCCACGCGGCTGCTACGAATGTCGCAGTATCAACTTTCCCGTCCGCCCTAGTAACTTTTATATTCATAGTCGGTAACCCTCCATCAACTTAACTGTCAGTTTACTTGATTGAAATCTGGCTGTAAGCATATGAATCCGGACTTCTGGGAAAACGAATGAAGCCATCACTACATAGAAAACTCATCCGTTAAAAAAACCTGTCTCATCAACATACTTCCCTCAGGTACAAAACACAAAGTGTTCAAGTCTTCTTAGTAAACTAAGCCCTCAAAAGAAACCAGTATCATCTACAAACCTTATCAATCTGCCTACCCGTATTTGGATAGCGTGGCCTACATAAGTATTCCTTCATTTTAAGCAAAAACACCTATAACGATCTTAAAACAAGACTGAAGATGCTAATAGATGGCCAGCCTTTACAAGGATGAACTTTCCAGGTTTTCATCAAAACTTTCAGCGTTAGATTCATAGATTTGCGACATGAATAATGTAAATAATGTTCAATTTTTATGTGCGTTCTTGTGAGATCGGAAAGAGGAGCAATAAAACGCGCGAGGCGTGTGCGGTCGGCTCCTAAATAAAAGGACGAGTGTGTATAAAAAACGTAACGAGGATGTTGGACAGCCGCGGCCGAGCGTCATGCCGCCGCGCTCTCGCGCCATTAATCTCAGCTTTATTATAAACACAGGAGCCGACTAAATCATAAACACGTTTAAGGGCAGGAACGACTATAAAGGCATGAAATAGGTTGACGGTTGATACTGTGAACTTATTATGTTACCATTTGGTATATGAAAAATATGTGACATTGGAATGAGTGACGAGTTCTTGAGTGGGGAAAATCGACACACGTAGTGCACGATTTGGGAGGCTTTCCTGTGTCCAATGATGTACTGCTATATACTGACGAGGAAGAGAATTACTAGTGAAAAGCTGGATAAAGCTGATAGTCGCTTAGACAGTAGTGTAGATAAGGGCGATACAAATAAATAAATACACTTGCTGTCCGCCCCCTTGTACAAAATATTTCTTTCAAACGTTGTTAAATATCTGAAGGTTTGAAACGTTTTGGGTGCACTTAGTATTAAAATCTTTTTTTTAACTTTTATGATAATATGATCTTAATTTTATACATATTAATATTAATACAACTTAAAGGTTGAGAGTAGTAGCAAGTCTTGAGATTTCTCAAAACTTAACCCAACTGGGCCAAAGATACAGACGAAATCATACTTGTAGTTGTAGCTAAATTGTTGTGTAGCGGTGGTAAGAAAATATTTTATAATAATGTGTTCGTATGCTCCTTTCGATTCGTCATTGGTTGTTGCCTTAATAACTTCGTACTTAATTCACGTTCCTTCATATTTGAAAGCTTAAAACGGACGGACGATTTAGCGCAGTGGTTAAGAGCTTAAGCCGCTCTGCCCACTGCGTCTAATTGTCGCGGGTTCGAGTCCCGCACGGGACAAATCTTTGTGTGATCCACAATTATTTGTTCCGGTCTGGGTATTTGTGTATGTGAATTTTCATGTTTGTAAACGCACCCACGACACAGGAATAAATCCTAGTATGGGGCTACGTTTTTTTAAAAAATAAAATAAAATAAATAAATAAATAAAATACAGTGTTCATTGAACTACACTTCACAATCGATATTTTTATGAGTTCGATGACATTGCCTAAATTACTGTTGTTAAATTCAAAAATGATATATAGACAACATTTAAAAACAATTTTATAAGAGTCTAAATTGTTTTCATTAAGCTAATGTCAAGATCTTTTAAACTGAGAGCAAAGTAGTTAGAAATGTTGATAGGTAGACATAAACCGTAAGAATAATTAAGTAATTAATTAAACAAACGCATTTTATATTACGTTGGTGATATAAAGTACCTGGACAGTCTGGTTATTCTAGAGGCGCTTAGTGTGCATACTAACCACGCATGATGTCTTAGGTTCAAATTATAGATCGAAAAAATGTAGTTTTAAAAATAAAAATTAATACTATCACGCCTAATATTCCCAAAGCGGGTATAGCAGAGGTGTACTGAGTACACCTACTTTTCGCCGACGATGTTAGGTCCCATGTGATATGGGGCAAACCTATTGCCATATATCAGGCACTATTCCAGACTCCGGACACATACTGGGAATTTTTCGTTAGAAAAACTTCATTCATCCGATCTAGGATTTAAACCCAGCACCTCGTAATCACAAAGCGATGCACTGTGCCACTAGTATAACGAGGGAGTCAAAATGTAGTTTTAGTATCGTAAATGTGTCGTAGATCTACACAGTACGTTTTTATCAGCCCCGCCAGGGTAATATTGACGTTACGATGTTTATTGTTTTATAATATACCATGGTTAATTTGTGACGGACGATTTGGCGCAGTGGCGAGTAGGGTAAGCAGGGGGAATGGCTCTCACCGGGTAATGGCGCGCACCTCTATAATTCTATGAAAATGGTGCATAACAACATGACACCATACGTAAAACAAGGGAGGGGAAGGGCCTCTAACACGTAGCGACGCGCAGGGGCAGTCAGCTCGTGGCAAACGACGGTGAAGTGTATTTATTTGTATGCGACTGTGCTGAACTAATTTTCGTCGCGATCTTTCTTTCGGTAAGTTCAGAATTTTGATATTTATTAAATTGTTAATATAGCTTTCCCAGGTACTTAATTATTCTATTTTATGATGAAATATTCAATATTCAACAATTGCTTTTTAATGTTTGTTTAATTTAAAGTTAAATTCAAAACGACCGTTTGGGGTTATCCCGCTCACATGAGCGCCATTACCCCTTAGAGACTTCTTTTTTTTATTGTTATAGCAATGCCCAGAAATCACTAAAGAACAACCGCCAAAGCGGCTTGGAACGAAGAAACCTTAACTCCGCTAAAACTGCGATTGAAAATGGGATGTCCAAGATACAAGCCGCTAAACAATATAACATCCCATTTACTACTTTAAGGGATCGACTAAAAAACGAAAATATAAGCAACCCAAGATTAGGTCGTAGGCCCATTTTCACCCCGCACCAAGAACATGAAATTGCTGAACAAGTTAAGCTGCTGGGTTCGCTATATTATGGACTTAGTGTCACAGACTTGCGTAAAGTGGTTTATAAATATGCTGTGAAATAAAACTATTTTACGGATTTTATTGAGTCCCTCCCGTGACCATGGGTGCTGCAAAGAATTTGAAACGTCAGGAACTAAAAATAAAAAATAAACCGCGATAAAATCCGTAAAATAGTTTTATTTCATGTGTAATATTCGCGTAAATCTAAGAACTAAATATGCTGCGCTCAATAATATCAAAAACAATTTCAATGAACAGCAAAACCTCTGGAGTGGATTGGGTACACGGCTTTATGCGACGCAACCCCTCAGTTTCTGTACGCAAAGCTGAAGCAACGAGCTTGAATAGGGTTTCTGCTTTCAACAAGGAAGAAATAACAAATTTAACAAACAAGAAGTGGAACAAAACGACCAAAATGTTCAGAATCTTGGAGCTACGCAGTCGTGTGGTATGGCCTTGTTTTCAGAACATTCCTCTTCTTTGGCAGGTCCATCAAATGTAAATTCATGTTCCGAAGCTGATTTGGCAGTCCCTGGTCCTTCTAACCAGAATTTCGTTGACAAACAAAGAGAAACCTCTATACCTTTTGCTGCTATAGCATCGACACCCACTATTGCACCATCCTCTAAACCAGCCCAAAGAAAGAGGAAACAACATGCTTCCATATTAACTGCGACATCCATGAAAGATATTTTACAAGAAAATAAAAAGATTGCCAAACTTAATAAGATTACAAAAAAACTAAGCCAACGAATAAAGTAAAAGAAAAAATAAATATTCCAAAAAAGTTCTTCAGATAGTGAAATTGAAGAGCAAGCAAACATTTTTGACGATGACAGTGATGACGAAATTAATGTGGGCGATGAAAATTATAACAAATGCATTATTTGCGAGGAATTTGGAAAAAATAAAGAGATGCGATACCACGCTGTACAACATGTGGGCTGTGGTCTCATGCTACATGTTCTGGATGGGATTCGGCAGAAGAATACATCTGTGATTTATGTGTTTAACGATAAAATCTTATCACTTCTATTTCTTTTTTGTCTTTGTTTACCTTTAAAAAGTTTGTCGTTGCATACGTTGCTATATTTGTTTATTGTATAAGGCTGATCTCAGGTACAAATACAAATATTTGTTGCTATTTTATGATTATAGACTGTACTTTAATTGTATACTTTGACCTCATGCTTGTTTGCTAATGATAATGGATCTTACATGTTATATAGCAAAGAAACAGGTTTGGGTTTCATTACCCCTTCGCCTGAGCGGCATTACCCAATGACAGGGGCAATGATGCTCAAACCTTCTTTTTTTATATGTTTACTACTGCTAATAATTCTAAGATAAATACGATTCCTATTAAAAAGTTGATTATTTAATAGTTAAAGTTTATGTTAATGTTTAAATTTTAAAATAAAACAAATAATTTAAAAAATATAGTGTGTTTTCCTTAAGTGAACGCCATTCCCCCTGCTTACCCTATGTTAATTTTCATGTTTGTAAACGCACCCACGCCATAGGAATGGATCCTAGCGTAGCGCAATGTTTTTTTATAAATGTGTTTAATGTATTACTCAAGGTCTGACGATAAAGGACTGATTCTAATTGGTGCCTGTACAGTGAAAAATTGTATTGGGATTAGGACAGAAATAAATTATACCAGTTGGTATAGAACAACTCATTTTGCAACACGTGTTGACTATGGTTCACTGGGAGATAAAACTATAAAACTTTCATGAGTAACAAGTCTGTTGTAGTTTGTGGTGACTTCAACATAAATATTTTAGAAAAAACATCGTATAGTGACAGACTCTTACGTTTATTCAATTCTTTTAAGTTAATTAATGTTTTCCTCGAACCGACTCGAATAACATTAACTTCTGCTACATGCATTGACAATATTTTTTGTAATTGCGATTATATAGATCAAGCAGTAGTTAGTTATCTACAATCTGATCACACTGGGCAAACAGTCACTTTCACTAATATTACACCATTGAGAAGTGTTAAAGTTAAATCTAGAAATATAACACCTGCAACATTGCATACATTTAATACAGTTTTGAGTAATAAATTAGATATTTACACGAGTAACGCAAACGAACCTCATAAACTGTATGCTGATCTTTTTTCAATTATACAGGTACAATTTACTAGTAGCTTTCCCATTAAAATGAAAAATATCAAACCCAAGTTCACCTTCTGTGATTGGGCCACCGCTGGAATTCGTAGAAGTAGGGAAAAGCTATATGAATTATATGACCTAAAATCCCAAACGAATAGTGAAAGTTTTGCAAGGTATGTTGCAAATTATTCTAAAACGTTTAAAAGAGTATGTAAGGCAGCAAAAGCGCTACATATAAGTAAAATAATTAAATCTGCAGATGACAAAGTTAAGGCCACCTGGAAAATTGTTAATAGTGAAACTGGGAGGTCTAAGCACCGCAGTGTGGACTTTACTCTAGAGACTGCGCGTGGGCTCATTCAGGCAGATAGTGACGTAGCTCAAGAATTCGAATTTTTTTTCACTAATATTCCGGTAGAGACCACAAAGTCCTTAAATTGCTCTTCTTCCCTTGCAATTTCTTTAGTTAAAAGCAACATTACTCTTTGTCCGGTGGAGTTCGGGTTTGAGTACACTAATCCCCGGTCTGTTATCAAAGTATTTAATGATTTAAAATTAAAAGTAACTGAAGACTTATGGGGAATGTCTGTAAAAGTGTGTAAATCCATTATACATACAATCGCGCCACACTTAGCTGTTATTTTTAATATGTGCGTAGATCAAGGAGTTTTCCCGAATTTAATGAAATTTAGTAAGGTAATACCACTGTTCAAATCCGGCGATAGTAAAGATGCCAACAACTATAGGCCAGTGTCTGTCTTGCCAGTGCTCAGTAAAGTGTTCGAAAAGATAATGCTCATGCAAATGCTAGATCATTTTAACGCAAACAACATCCTGCACGATCAGCAATTTGGTTTTACCAAAGGGCGTTGTACTACTGACGCCGGTGTAATTCTAATAAAGCATATCTTCGATGCCTGGGAGAACTCACAGGACGCCATTGGCATTTTTTGTGATCTTTCCAAAGCATTTGATTGTGTGAAACATGAAACACTGCTGCTTAAATTGGAGCACTATGGTATCCATGGTAAAGCACTTAATCTTTTAAAATCTTACCTAGAGGACAGACAACAGTGTGTTCAAATAAATCAAACTAAATCTCTAGGCTCTTTAGTTAAAATGGGCGTTCCACAGGGATCGATACTGGGTCCGTTCCTATTCTTAGTTTACATAAATGATCTACCTGAAGTAATTAAAAATCGAGCGAAGATAGTGTTATTTGCTGACGATACCTCTTTGATTTTTAAAGTAGGTAGACATGTTAATAACTTTGACGAAGTAAATGACGCTATTCTTCAACTACATAACTGGTTTACATCCAACAATTTAGTGCTCAATAACAAGAAAACTAAATGTATAAGGTTTTCTTTGCCAAATGTAAAAAGTACTGTACATGATATTATACTGAACAATGAGAAACTTGAGTTCATAAATGATACATCTTTTTTAGGGATTACGCTTGACTCCAAGTTACAATGGGGTCCTCATATTGAGAATTTAGGTAAGCGGCTTAGCTCCGCTGCCTATGCCGTAAGGAAGATCAGACAACTAACTGATGTGGACACCGCGAGGATAGTCTATTTTAGCTACTTTCATAGTGTCATGTCTTACGGTATATTATTGTGGGGTAGGGCAGCGGACATTGAGTCTGTTTTTATATTGCAAAAAAGGGCTATTAGGGCCATCTATAACTTGAGTAGTCGCGACTCTTTAAGAGAACTGTTCAAAGTAGCTAATATCATGACGGTCCCATGTCAATATATCTATGAAAACATTATGTATACTAGAAAAAATTTAGATCTTTTTAATCAGCTAGGTGATAGACATTGCTATAACACACGACATAGAAATAAATTAGACCAACCGCAGTTTCGTCTGTCAAAAATTCACACGTCTTTCATGGGGCACTGTGTTAGATTTTATAACAAAATTCCCATTGACGTCACTAAACTTAGTGAAAATAAGTTCAAAGCTTGTGTAAAACGAACACTTTGTAAGCAAGCTTATTATTCAATAGAAGATTATTTAAAAGATAAAAATGCTTGGATAGATGCTATTCCAGCTCCACTTGAGTCATGACAACCTATTCAACTGTTGTTAGTTAACATTACCTCTCTTCCTTCTATTAATTTAACACAATATGTACTTTTTTGTAAATGAGGGAACCATGTAGCCATTCTCATAAATAGTATTATTCGCTTTTTTAACTTAGACTCACCTGATGACCAACCTACATTGTTCTCCCATACCCCACAACAGAATGTAGATGAAAAAGTTTGTAATTTCTTATTTTAAAAGAGTAACCGTGGAGTTTCTTGCCCTTCTTCTCCACAGGAATGACATTCCGAAGTGGCGGTAGAGTCTTTGTTACTTTTCTGACGATTCATAAATACTGTAATGGTTTACATGAATAAAAAATATTCTGATTCTGATTCTGATTCTGATTCTGAGATATATTTTGTTCAGTAATTTTGAATTTCATTTTCTGTTTTAAATTGTCATTGACGCTTGGTCTGACGCTATCTGACAGATCAAACGAGTGAGTACATATGACCTATATTTTATATGATAGGTTTTTTCTGAGTCTTTGCCATGGAGTTATTATGTACCATGTGGAAAGTAACTTGAAAATCGCGGAGTTAGCGGGAATATCTGTGTTTTGGTAATTAAAATCAAAAGTTTTTTTATTCATGTAGACCAAAAGGCACTTATGAATAGTCAAAAAGAGAAAACTATGGATTACTTAAGACTCTACCACACGTTCGGAAAGTCATTCCTGTGGAGAAGAAGGGCACGAAACTCCACGGTTACTCTTTTTAAAAATGAGTTTTACAATTCTTTTTGTATACATTGTATTCATGGGGTATTGGTGAACAATGCAGAACGAGCTAAATAGATGTGCTTAAGTATAGATTAATCATAAGTGTACTTAGATTAATGGTATCGGTCAGTGTCTACATCGTCCTCTCATTTACAAAACAGAGATGATGTAAAGGTATATAATAAAAAGAAAAAGAGAGAAGAGAAAAAAATAACAGAAAAGGGGAACTATAAAATATGTAAAGAGTGCGTACAAAATAATTGTTTACCATAGATGCCATAGATACTAAAATCTTATGTTCCTCGAGTTTTTAGAGTACTTCAGTACACATGAAGGCATATTTTTTTGAAATAACCCTTTAGGTTTCGCCAAATAGACAACGCAGCGCCACGGGAGCGCGACGGTGACGTGGCTTGGGGAGTTGTAATGTACTGAAATGTACGGGACACGCCACACAACGCAACCCCGTTTGGCGCGACGGCAAACGTCACGTAGCCGAGCGCTTCGGTCGCGCTCCCGCCGCGCGCCGTTGGCTTTTTGACCAAACCTTTAGCGCTCGAACGAGTGACATTGCGGCAATCTCCTGGCACAAAGTGAGTTATTGGAACTGAGCGAAGAATGTAGATATTTGTTAGCGCTTCTTTTTTGCTTTAGATAGGTTGTTTCTCGATCTACTTATAGTTAAGATTAGATGAAGGGAAATAAAGAAGTTAGAAATGATTAATTGTCACATCGACTTCTATTCGATTAATTAGGCGCTATCCTAGTATTGTTCTTGTTCACAGTCCGAGAATGAACGAGTAAATTACATGATACTTACTCGGAATACGACAATTACATGATACAGGTATCGACGTACATACCTGTATAATGCAAACGTATCGACGTTTATATGATACAGGCACGCCTTTTGTTTACCTGGGGAAAATCCTGCATAGGACTTCCGCGAGCCTCGGGGGAAGCTCGCGGGGCAAGTCGGATTCCTATCGACTAAAAACCCCAGGGTGGCAGACATAAGCACTTTGGAGGGGCTCCGGGATCTCCGTATGGAAAGTACCAGTGCCGCGCTCTGACGAGCCCGCCATCGGAGGGAGACTTCATGACACGCTCCCCCCCGCACCGACGCGGTGCTCACGGCGACGTGGGCCACACCACGCCGTCGTCCTCCTCGGGGTTGCTCGTGAAGGACGCTCAGGGCCCCCTAAATTTTCCTACTTCCAAGCAGAGATGGGCAAAATATATTCAGGTTAATGATTATGATTACATTTTGTAATCTTCAATCATGATGGAAGATTAAAAATGTTATCTTAATCGTTGAAGATTACAAAATGTAATTGTAATGGTTAATCAGTAATTTGATTACATTTTGCCTATCTCTGCTTCCAAGGAGATATTTCAAGAGGTGGATCTTGGGTAAATTTCATGGCAAACGGCAACTCTGCGACTTCATGAAGTGCCTTTTCACACTAACAGCGTTAGTTCCGATTTTGGCTGCGGGCCAAAATATCCTTGTGGGACTGTAATTAGAATCTGTCAATTCACCCAATATCGAATGAAACAGGCTAATTGAATATTAATAGGTAGGGTGTTTTTTATTATAATAACTTTTTTCTTAGCGATGTACGCGCTACTTTACATGCCACGGTAAAGTGCCCCAACCCGAAATAGATCCTGTCATTTTGTAAAACGTCGTTAAAGTAGTTCAAGTCACAATGCAATACAACAAGCTATCAATCATCATCATTTACAGCCCGACCTACTGTTTCTCTTGCTGATGTCATACAGTTGACAAATTGTTTAGGACAGTTCCATAGTCATAAAATGTCCAACACTCATATTACTATCAATATATACCCATGCTCTCATTTACCCTTACGGCGAAAACTATCGGTTGCCGGGGTTCATATGACGTTGTAAAAATCAAATGATCACAGGGCAGAACTGACGACGAAAGTAAACTAAACGTAAATTGTAAGCGGTGTGATTCATGAATTACGATTGCTCGGCTTACTTATCTGCTTTTTTAAATGTATGACGGCGCCGCTGGCGCGATGTTATTTTTAAAAATAATGAAGGCAGCATTACTGACTTCATTCTCTTCATAATTATCATCGTTCTCCATAATAACAGTAATTACACCTTGCTTCTTCAAATAATTCCTTTTATTACAATTATTTCACAATAACGATAGAAAGCTCCGCTCTGTTCAGCTGCTCGCACCCGAATGAATCGTGCGACAATAATCACTCTTATTTATAGCAGAATCGAGAGTGGGGGCAGCTTGTTTATGAAACCGTTTTAACGAATTATTTACATGAGTTGGACTAATAACAATCAAATGATGATTTTAACATTAAGGAACCAATTATAATTTAATTTAAATTAATTTTAGTTAAGTAAGTAGTATTGCGCCGATACGGCCGTTCTGACCGGCGGTGCGCGCTCTGCACCAGCCGCGTGTGTAACGACTCAGTTAATTCTGAAACAAAGGAATGTCTCTTTTTGAGATTGGCATCTGTGTGCCTTTATTGAGAAATGCACAGTGATTTCTTTTGTGTAGTTTTATATTGTGGCGAACTCTGTGGTACTATGTTTATGCGTACTCTGTGGTACTTTGTTATTGCGTACTCTGTGGTACTTTGTTATTGTGTACTCTGTGGTACTTTGTTATTGCGTACTCTGTGGTACTTTGTCGTTGTGTACTCTGTGGTACTTTGTCGTTGTGTACTCTGTGGTACTTTGTCGTTGTGTACTCTGTGGTACTTTGTCGTTGTGTACTCTGTGGTACTTTGACGTTGTGTACTCTGTGGTACTTTGTCGTTGTGTACTCTGTGGTACTTTGTCGTTCTGTGCTCTGTGGTACTACGTTATTGGGTACTCTGTGGTACTTTGTTATCCTCATGTATGTGTGACTTGTGGTGAAATTTTAGTAAACACAAAAACGTGCCTTGTTGCTTGACCCTGCTGGCTCGCGAAGTGGATGGTGTAGGCTCATTGGATGATGCTGGAGGGTCGTCTTCTTCCGCCGATAAGGTTATCTGGTCTCCAGGTTGGGGTGCCCGACGGAGTTGATGATGAGCTACTTTTCTCGGACGCCCTGAACCAACCACCTTTTTTACTAAATAGCTGTCGTTGTCCAAAGTTCTTGTTATCTCGTAGGGTTCACTGAATTTGAGGTCCAACGAAGTTTGATTCCTACGATTGTTTTTTATAAGCACATAATCACCACGTTGGAAATGGCGGATCTTTGCTTTTTTTTAAATTGAATCGTTGCCTGTCCTGTTCTGCACTTTGTGACATCTTTTGTTGAACATGGCTAGTGAATGCTTCAATATCAATAGTCTGCTCGTCAATATTTACTAAACTGAGTAGCTCTGGAGGAACGCATTGCTTGCGCCGAGTGAGTAAAGTAAGTGGGGCCACGCCCGGCACACGATGAGGAGTGCAGTTTATTGCCAGCTGAAGTTCTTCAAGCGTTGTGTGCCACTCTTCTGTTTCATAGTTCTTGATCATGGTTAGACTATTTTTTAGTGTAGCTATGATGCGTTCTACTTGTCCATTTGCTCGGCTGACTCCTGGTGCTAAAGCATGAACGTCTATTCCTACACAATCGCAGTAGGTCTTGACTTCACCCAAGAATTCTCTTCCACCGTCGACTAGTATTTGGACAGGAGTACCGAACAGATGAACCGTTCGCTTTAGGGCAGCCAACGTACTGTGTGAATTCTTGTTTGAAAGCATGCGTAATTATGCGATGTCTTCTTCATTCGTGAGGCCACAATCCAGTTTATCGAAGATTGGGTTCATACATTGAACTTGATTAATATTCGGCTGACGTGTTAATCTCGTTCCGTCCGAAGTGATCGTCATAGTAAGGTTCGTATTATTAATCAAGTTCATACTCACTAAGATATCTGTCGTCATCTCGTAATCTGCCACTAAGTGGAACTGTAGTTCAACGTTGATATTATCAATGACCCCAATCGTAACCAGTGTAGCTATTGAAAGTACAGGAAATTGTCCAATTCCTTTTAAGTAATCTGCCGTTTGTAGTCTTCTTCTTGGTAACTGAGCCGCTACGGACTCTTGTATAAGTGAGCATTCTGCGCCACTATCGAAAATTGCTTGAAAACTCTTTAGTCCAATCTTCACCGTAATCGGAGCTAGTTTTGATCCAGCAATTGTTACGTCGTAACAAAGTTTTGTGCTCGTATTATTTGAACTCGGACGAAAACGATTCATGGTTCTTATTGATGATATGCAACGGATATCAGCTTTGGCACTGTTGTGGTCCTTGTGTTCAGTAGCTCGAGTCTTTCGTCATCTATGCAACCAATAACTGCTTCAACTGCGTTTTCATTTGTTAGCTTGTCCTTGGTAATCCTTCTCCATAAGACCCAAGCTCGTGACAAGAACTCCGAAATGTCCTTTGAAGAGTCGTAGATATGTTCCTCGAACCGAATTATGTCTTGGGAATAACGATTTTCGGGCTCAAACGTCGTGATAAGGTTGTTGCGCAGCTCAGTCCATGAAGCTGTGGTGACCATCCAATCGTCGACCCACATTTTCGCTCTTCCCTTTAAGAGGCTGCCAACCTTCATGCGTATATCAAAGTCGTTGAGTCGATATGTCTCGATGGCTTTGCCCATATGTTGACACCACTCACGTACTCCCACATTGGTGTCGGGATCAAATGATGGTAGGTAAATGTTCGTTTCTGCTGGAGTACTTAAGCGTTCCGAGATTTGCTGCATCACATGCATCATCTGCATGATGAATTGTGGTGGTATGCTGTTCGTCGGTGCGTTGAACAAGGTTAATTGTGGCTGTTCCTGTTGCAAGTAAGTCCCAGTATTGCCTGTGGTATTCAATCTATGGTGTGGTTCCATTCTTATTGTAGCTTCAGGTTGTTGCTGAGCGGAAGTTCTCCGTTCTCCATAATAACAGTAATTACTCCTTGCTTCTTCAAATAATTCCTTTTATTACAATTATTTCACAATAACGATAGAGAGCTCCGCTCTGTTCAGCTGCTCGCACCCGAATGAATCGTGCGACTATAATCACTCGTATTTATAGCAGAAACGAGAGTGGGGGCAGCTTGTTTATGAAACCGTTTTAACGAATTATTTACATGAGTTGGACTAATAACAATCAACTGATGATTTTAACATTAAGGAAACAATTATAAATTAACTTAAATTAATTTTAGTTAAGTAAGTAGTATTGTTGCACCGATATGTATTTAGGTAACACAATTTTTATAATACTGCCTCGTTGGTCTGGTGGCAAAGCACATCGCTTTAGGATTACGAGGTCCTGGGTTCAAATCCTAGGTCGGACACATGTAGTTTTTCTAACGAAAAATTCCCAGTGTGAGTCCGAAGTCTGGAATTGTGCCCAGTATATTTATTTATTTATTTATTTAGGTATACCAACAGTTATTACAGTAAATCGTGTTACAAGTTTTTCATACAAATACATTATCGAACAATGCTGCACAACCAATTATAGGTACACACAACATGTAATATGTACTTTAATCGTTGGGAGAAGACAATGTTTCACTCAACCAGCGTATTGTAATATAATAAAACAATAATAATAGTTTAAGCAAATGAAAACAACACAAGACTTAGACTTAGAGTTTTTGACATTACAGAGAGCACAGGGGAGACCCCAACAATGGGTGGTGTAATTTTGTTTTTGTTGTCTATGGTGAACAGAAAGCGCGGGTGAAAGCTGCCAGACTATCTGCGTGGATATCACAGCGATCGCTTCGGCTATTTATAAGTTTGCATAGACGTGGTACTGGAGAGTTTGCACCAAAGTTCGTTCGCCGAAGAGGTGGTACTAATGGTTATAGGTTTACGGGGAGAATTTCGCGGTACTCTGAAACAAAACTTACTAAGAAGCTGAGGGGAGTCAATTTTATTCCTAAACAGCTTGTGAAAAAACTTAAGATCTAGAATATCTCTGCGTTTCTCTAAAGTTTTCATTTTATAATGTGATAGCTTATCTGTATACGACCATTTAGTTTTTTTCCCCTTGGTATTTGAATAGACCAAGTGATTTAAAAACCTCTTTTGCACCCGCTCTATACGCAATGAATGTGTTGCATAATGAGGCCTCCAGACCACGCTACAGTACTCCAAGATACTTCGTACTAAGCTATTGTACAAACATATTTTGGGGCGTGAGTTATGGAACATTTTGCCGTTGCGAATTACGAACCCCAACATTCGAAGGGCTTTTTTAATAATGCTGTCAACATGTGGCACAAAAGATAATTTGCTATCTAGAAACACCCCTAGATCCCTGATACTGTTTACTTCCGTCAGTGAGGTTCCATTTATACTGTAGGCTGTATTTATATTTTGTAATTTCCTGCTGAACTTGATATGTCGACACTTGTCACAGTTCAACAAGATATTGTTTCGTTTGCACCACTTAGAAAGTCTATCTATATCTTCCTGCATGAGAACAGCATCCTGCTGAGAAGTAACTGCTCTTACTAGTTTAATGTCATCAGCAAACAAGAAGGGGGTAGAATGGTGAAAACATGTAATGACATCGTTGATAAAGATGCTAAATAGAACAGGACCCAAATGCGAACCTTGAGGGACGCCTGATTCAACGCTGCGACAGGTTGAATGAAACCCATTGACGACTACATAAAACTCTCTCTGGCGTAAGTAGGATTGCATCCATTCAAGCAGGTCGCCAGAAACACCGTACATGGAAAGCTTTTGGAGTAGTATTTTATGGGACACGCTGTCAAATGCTTTACTGAAGTCCGTATATATAGCGTCTACTTGTGTGCCTTTATCCATGAACTGTGTCACGGTCTCTGTGTATAATGTAAGGTTTGTACATGTTGACCGGGATTTTATAAAGCCATGCTGTTGCTCACTTAATATCCTTCCAAAATGACGCTGTATATACGGGCATAGCAATGATTCCAAGATTTTTCCAAATATAGACAGAATCGATATAGGTCTGTAGTTGCTCACCACCTCCCTATCACCATTTTTAAAGATCGGAATTACTTTAGCTAATTTCCATTTATTCGGGAAACACCCTGAAGTAATAGATTTGTTATATATTATTGTTAAGGGGGTGGCTAAGCTTGTTGCACACCTTGCAATGAATATTGTGGGAATACTGTCAGGACCTGCACCCTTTGATACGTCGAGGTTTTTCAGTTTCCTTAAGACGACGTCCCGGCTCAGTGCCAAAGTGGATATGTTGTCATTTATTGAATTAGAGTGTGCAATGCTGCAATCCAGAACCTCCGTGTCCTTAATATAGGCCTTGGAGAATGTTGAAGCAAACAGATTACATATCTCTGTGCCTTCAGACGCGGATGTGGTCCCATCCGAGATTATTGCTGGGTAGCTACTCTCCCCGCCGCGTTTGCCCTTTACATACGTCCAGAAATATTTTGGGTTAACAGTTATCGCTTTTTCAGTATTTTCTATATGTATTTTATAACACGTTTTTATCTGTTCGTCACATCGTTTATTAATTAAACGCAGAGACACAGAATCTAATGGGTTATGATATTTTTTAATTTTTTTCCTAATTCTGTTCTTTTCTCTTAACATTCTAACTAAATCTTTACTAAACCAGGCTGGAGTTTTTCTATTTGTTTTTCGACTCATTGGTACATACGTGTCGATGGTCGTCTCCAAAACGTTTTAAAACATGTTTACCATGTCATCGACGTCTCTACAATCGCGAAACAATTCACTCCAATTCTGACTCTCTAGGTACTCATTTATTTGTCCGTAATCTGCTTTAAAAAAGTTTGTTTTTTTGCAGTCGCTATTAGGTTCAAGTTGCTTGATTTTATTTAACAAGGATATTTGTATGTTTAGGGGAGGGTGAAAGTTATCAATGGGACTTAATGGTTCCGCTTCACAAACAGTGCAACCCGAAACATCCACCAGCACAATGTCAAGCATCTTTCCATTTTTATTTGTGATGGTGTTACATTGGTGTAGACCATTAACCGAAACGAAGTCCGCAAGTATCTCACCAAGCGTGGAATGTTTCTGTGCAAAATTAGAATTGCTCATCTCCGACCAGTTCACGTGACCCATGTTGAAATCTCCCACAATGCAAGTATAAGCATTAGAATTATCTAAAACTTCATTACATCCATCCAGAAAGTGCCCAAGCATACGTCGTGACACGGGCGGCGGAAGTTAAATTGTACAAATTTCAAGACTACAAGGTTGAGCTGAGCCCCGGGGCGATATATCAATAGATACCCATAGGTCTTCACAGTTGCTTTCTCTTACTGTTAATCTTGTAGCGTTTAAACTTTTTAACACAGCAACTAATACCCCTCCGCCATCCTTGTCACTATGAAACCCTGAGTTCTCTCGATCCCTTCTATAGACTAAGTACCTGTCATCGAATAGTTCTTTGCTATAGACAGTACTATTAAGCCAAGTTTCTACTAAAATTATGATATCGTAGTTACAATTCAATACAGAGCAAATAAAATTATGTGTTTTGGTGCGTAAGCCTCTAACATTCTGGTAAAATATATTTAGTGTTGAGAATTTTGACAATTTTAAGTCTAGAGAATCATGAGTAGTTAGGGGGTCTACTTTAACTTATTCAATGATGCAAAATCTCTAACAACTATATACTCTGACGACACGTCCTTTCTCATCAGGATCCGACCGCTTCTCACCCAAACAAACTTGTATCCAACCTCTTTCGCTTTAATTCGGGCTGCTGCATGGATAGCTCTATTTGTTGGGGAAAGGTGCTCCATGATAAATACCGGTTTTTTCTCTCCAGCTATCCCAAGGTGAGAAGAATTTAGCTTGTCATTGCAATGAGCCCTGTTGTAGGTTATTGCAGCTGCCAAGAAAGTGTCTCTAGTTCTAGGTGAGCAAAACTGAACTACAATTGATCTTGGGCGGTTGGACTCGCGGTTTAATTTGGGTGTCCTAGTACAGTGAAGGATTTGCTCATCGGTTATCCTGCATCCTATAACTGAGCCCAATTGTTGAGTTAGTGTAATTAAATTTTCAGTTTTGTATTCTGGCACGCACTGTATCTCAACATTGCTGCCACGAGTATGCTGTTCAATTTGGTTCATTCCAGTAGTTAAGGTATTGATTGTACTTTCCAGTCTCTCATTCTCCTTCTCGAGTTCTTTGACCACATCCGATGATACCTTTAGCTCCTTCTTAATGTCGTCATACTCTTTGCTAATAAACATTATTGAGTCTTTCACGCCCTGTATTTCGTCCTTGATAGATTTCAGTTCAGAGCCTATCAAGGACTTTATGGTGTTCCTAAGTTCAGACATCATTTCGACTCTCTCAGTCTTTAAGACTTCTGTAATAATGCTTTTCAAATCATCCCTGCTAATAGGGCTAGAATTAGTTAACTGTGGTGAGGACAGAGCTGGCCTTTTCTTAGATCTGGATGTAACATTTTCCGCTGCATCGATACTTTTGACAGGGGTGTTATCGTTCTTTCTGTTACCTCCCTTGGTTTGCGCACTCTTACACAGGGGGCACAGCCAGGCCGGAGTGAGCCATTCAGCATTGCTAGCCCACTTAGATGTTGATTGTAAACAAGCCAGATGAAATCCCTGTTTACAGTTGCAACATGTTGCATAGTCACCATCACTGAATTCATTACAACAACCCCACTCAATTGAAATTGACATGATAGTGTCAAACAGTATATAATAGTTGGCAAACGGTTTAAGAGTTAAAACTGATTAATAAAAGAACAAAAATAAGCAAATATACTATAAAACAGTTAATAAAAGTTAAAAAAAAAGTCAAAAACGAAAATGTTGCGAATGTGTAATTTGATCCCACATCTGTATAGTCCGGAGCGCTCTCACTACAAGTGAGCTAACCGTTCTACCAATAGGAAGTTCTAATAGTTAAGTGTATGGTAGCACATTAACGAAGTAATGTCTGCAGAATACGGTCGTTGACCTTCCTATTGTTCGTCAATGTCACCTATTGTACACTTTTTATCGAACACAGATTACTTGAGTTTGTTTATTATCAATTTTGCCACAGTTTAATAACACTTCACTTAGAGTCTTACTTTAAATTAAAGAGCAGATCAAAGCACACGTCTCGGTGTAGGTTTAAGGACTAATAATGAACTTTTTCGAACAATTTAGAATAAAAAACATCGAAGATGAAAGAAATACGTCCGCTCACAACAAGTTGCGGGTAGTTGAGTAGTAGGTATATGGCAATAGGCTTGCCCCCTATTACATGGGACCTAACATCGTCAGCGAAACGTGGGTGTACTCAGTACACCGCTGCCACCCCCGCTTGGGGTATATAGGCGTAACGGTGTGTGTGTAATTTTCATAATATGTATTACAAACAAATGCACACTTTCCGTAATACAATTAAACCTTCATCCAAATAAATACCTGTTAGGATTTTCTCTGTGAAGGAAAATAATAATTGACGGACGATTTAGCGCAGTGGTTAAGAGCTTAAGCCGCTCCGCCCACTGTGCCTAATAGTCGCGGGTTCAATTCCCGCACGGGACAAATCTTTGTTTTATCGACAATTATTTGTGCCGGTCTGGGTATTTGTGTATGTAAATTTTCATGTTTGTAAACACACCCACGACACAGGAATAAATTCTAGTGTGGAGCTACGTTTTTATAAACGAATATCACCGTAAGATTTTTGTTCCCTGTAAAATTCCCATCTTATTGGGACCAAAAATGAGTAAGTTTGTCGCCATTCGTAAAGCACTTGATCAAATATTCTTCATATTATTCATCCGTATCAATATAGAGCCAAGATAAATATAGGGGGGGAATAACGAGCAACTTTAGTCCAAAAAACTGATATGATATTAACAGATAAGGGACACAATATGTCTTTTAATCTACTACCTGCTCATTGCCTACGCGTTATAACCTTTTTTCCTCAGGCCATGTTATTAGGTATTATAAATTATGAAAACTTCTTATGGAAAGCTCGGACATTAAGCAATATTATATGTTCCACATTTATCAATGTCATGTTACTATGGGTCTTTTAAAAATCATTCTTAGCAACTATTATATAAGATATCAATAATGGTAACATCATGATAGATTGAGCGTTATTACCTAACTAGGAACCTACTATAAATCTGTTTATTTCTGGATTCTGTTCCTTAAAAGGAAAAATAAGAATCCATTTAAAATCACTTCTGCGTCTGTAATAGACATCTTTGTTGAACATCGAGTAATTATCGTTATATTTATCCTTGCCCATAAGAGTTATAGAGCGTGACGGTAGGAGTTGATATGCCACCCTTGTCACACTACAGATTTACTAAATAAACAGCGCGATTACTCGCTAACGTTAAAGTTTTCGTATTCAGATTATTAATATTCATCACTAGCTGACCCGATGAATTTCGTACCTCCTAAAATTGATTTGATTGTAACTCTACCTATCTCTCTTTTTCTTGTAAAAAATTCTTACTACATAAACATAGAATATACATAATTAGAAAAAGTAATTTAAAGGTAACTGGTAACAATTTTCAGTTGACAGAAATGCGCTAATAGATGTAACGCAGCATGAGGCAATTTTTTTATCTCTGAATACTCTTATGTGATTCAAAGCTTAGCGCAGTTTTTATATTTGACGGTCGATTTAGCGCAGTGGTCTAATAGTCGCGGGTTCGATTTTGTAAAGGACAAATCTTTGTGTGACCCACAATTATTAGTTTCAGTCTGGATATTTGTGTATGTGAATTTTCATGTTTGTAATCGCACCCACGACACAGGCAGTGTGGGGCTACGTTTTGTAATAAAAAAAAGGAAATATATTTATTAAAAAAGGATTCTTAAATAGTATGTAAACTGGTTTATATTTAAAGTTTGATTGAATTGATTAGTGATGCCCAATTTTGAGGTGCATTTCCTTGATTCCGAGTTTATAAAGACTAATGTGCTCACTTGGAGGCCATAATAGAGTCTATTCTATAAAAAAAACTTTGCTCTTAACTAAGTATTCACTACCCCTATTGTGCTGAGTGATTCTTCTTCTTCTTCTTTAAATTGAAAAAAATACTTGTGAACAGGTTAAATGTTTGTCCCATTAGCATGTCAAACTAACAATAATTTGACAGAGTGGAAAATATATATTTATACCCGGAACTTTTTTTATGTAAAGGTAAATAAAGTAACACTACTTATTCTAAGATTGAGATATTGCGAAAGATATTACCTATTTCTGTTAAAATCATTTCTCAATCTTGATAGGACGCCGGCAGGCACTATGTAAATGGATCGGCAGTGTAACTGCAAGTGGGTAGTATAAAATATCAATTTGGCAGTGGCTCGTCACCTACGACCCATGGATTAAGGACACTGCAGTTCCTGTTAGTATGCAAATGAGGCTTTTACCTCAAGAGTCGCCTTGTGTTTCGTGACAAAATTTTACGAGATAAGGCAAGTGTACCTATATTTGTTGGTTTATTCGTCTCGTTCTATCCAATTTAATTTAAGATGGAGAACAGATGTGGAGATAATAACGCGAATGTAATCGAACTTATATTCGTGGATTTGCGTATGTCAGTATTAATGTTAGGAATCTTATTTAAAAGTTAACTCTCTAAGGGCCTATTTCACCAACCTCGAGTAAAGTCTAAAGTAGACTAATCGACAATTAAAGTTGTAAGTAAATTTATGTACGAATTTCACTATCTCTTGAGTAGCCCTATTATTTAAACTAACCAGTTTTAATAACCGAGTATTGCTAATCGAGACGTACTAACCAGCGCTCGACGGTGGTAAAAGAGGCTCAAATTGTAAGAAAATAATAATAAACACTGTCACGCCTGTATTCCCTAAGTGGGGGTATGTTTACTATGCACACCTACTTTTCGCGGACGATGTTAGGTCTCATGTTATAGGGGGCAAGCCAATTCCATTATACCCGCTTACAATGCCAGACTTCGGAATCAGTCCGAAGTCTGTCATTGTAAGCGGGTTAACTGGAACATTTTCTATCAAAGAGTTGCTTTTCATCCGACCTAGGATTCGAATTCAGGACCTCATAATTGATACGCGCATTATTTGCCACTATACCAAAGGGGCAGTCTCCTAATAATCTGGATACAATAGGGTGTGATTCCAGTCTAGAACCTTCTTTGTCAGCATTAATTCGCTATTAACAGAGTTGGATTTACAAAGTTTGTTAATAATTTTGTGTGAAGCTCATTTTATTCCTATTTCATTAGATTTACCCTGGCCCATTCAAGTGAATTCTGTCTATTAATAGTTCTTGACTAAGTCAGACTGTTAGGTGTTTAATTTTTTACGAAGGTTTCCAAAGTTTATCAATAATGATCTTTGAAAACTTCTTTTAGTGAGTTCTCACGACGAGTTCTTGATAAGTCAACCCTAAAACAATTGTTCAGTGTGTTTTTAAAATCGTTAGTTTATTTTGGGAGCATATTTTAGACAAAATGTATATATTTTTTTAAATTGCTCGTTTAATAGTAAAAGTAAAGATAAACTATGAATATGCTCATTGTTTTATGCTTTCAATGTTTGCGTTCGTTTTGAGCTCACAGACAAAAAGACGCTACATTTTTATTTTTACGTGTAGATGCAAAGTGCTTATTACGAAAATATTGACGTGACGCTAGTAAACCATGCTGTCATGTTTATATATATTCAGTAAATTTGTAGTGTGATAAGGATGGCATATCAACTTGCTAGGGTCACGCAAACGTCAACCTTTTCGTGCTAAGCCCTCTGAGTGTCAACCTGAGCCAGGAATAAGTAAACAAATAGGGACTGGTGGTACATTGAAGCTTTTGTGCTTTTACGTCATTTTTATGGGCTTTGAGATGCGTCGTTAAAGTAATGCGCTTGTCAACTTACGAAGTCTGTATTTCTCTATAAACTGGTAGTAGCAAGCGGGTTTGTGTAAAAAGTGGTAATCTCGTTAGTGATCGTAGTTTGTGTTATATTTTTATCGTTTTAATAAGCAAAGATGTTATAGTTGATTCTAAAACTTTTTAGGAGTAGTTCGTTGAAGCTAAATTATGTTTTGACAACCGGGGTCGGCTCTACACGATAAATGAAGAAGTGGCCTGCAGAAGAACAGGCTCGCCGAAACACGCTCACGACGTGCGTGATTTAGGGGAAATGTTGGGATATAATACCAATTTGAGATCCATCAAACAACCTATAAAGGCCTATGCTTGGGATCAATACGGCGGACTAATGTATAATGTGGTCGTGGAATATAGTGTTTTAAATATCTCTCACCACCTGGTGCTTTTAGGTAGTTGAAGTTAGTTATTTAGGACATAAAGGCAGGCTTTAGTCTAGGTAACAGTGGAAAGCCCGCGAAGTGAAGTACGGAGGTAGCCCCGGAATATACAGCCTACACAGAACTAAACATCTAAGTAACATCCGCGTAACACTAACTTAGCGACTATAACAAACAGTTTTGAACACAAAGCACATAGTTTTAACGGACACAATGAGGGTACTGGAGCGGTATTACAAATATTCATTGCAACGCATACCGAACATTCTGGAAGATCCGCTGCGCCGATACAAGTCGAATGAATCGATTCTAGTTCGGAAATACGAAGCTAGAATTCACGTTAAATTAATTTTAATGGTAAAATAACATATTCGGAGCCTATTTAATACATTTTATCAAAGCTAGTATAGTTAAAATCAGTCTGAAATAATCATCATATACTGATCTTATTAGGCGTAATACAAGCGTAACAAAGTGTAGTACCTATCTACTCTTACATTGCGTTACAGTACCTTAGTCGAAATAAATTGATTTTCATTTTATACCTAGCTATATTATATTTGTGGGAAGCTGCTGTTAAAAGCACAAAATATCATCTTAAAAGAGTGATTCAAAAGGCATTGTTAACATATGTAGTGTACCTACACAAGTATTAAGTACTGTCCTTGCCCAAATACAGTTAATATTAAATAGTATACCTATGGCACCATTGTCAACAGATATTAATGACTACATTTATTTAACACTAGGTCATTTTTAAATTGGTACTGCTCTCCACAGTTATCCAGTAAAAGATGTACGAAATGTACCACTCAATAGATTCACTTTTCGGAATATTTGTTGTAACAAGTACAAACATTTTTGAAAAGTATGGAATAAGCAATACTTAAATGCTTTACAATCAAGACCTAAATGGAAAGATAGCGTGCCTAATATTAAGGTTGCGTTATTCGTCACTTGTCATTTTAAAAGACGATGACTTTCAGCCTCTGTATTGGCCCATGGCCAGAGTTATTAAAGTTTTTCCAGGGTCTGAAAATAAGGTCAGAGCAATTGAAGTAAAAGCTATTACAACAATTAAAGACAAGCGTAAAAAAAGGAAAGTTCTGTTTATTTTTGTTGTTTTGTTTATTTACTTAAGTTTTTAGATAATTATTTTTATATTATTAATTAGTGAAGTGTCTAATTGTGCAAAGAACCCGCTTTAACCCTAACAGTACACGATTCCACATTCCCTTTATTTAATTTAGAGAAGTTTGCAGACGAATCGTGAATATGATTAAATTACCATATAAACACATTCAACATCGTCGATAAAAACTAGTAAGTATACAATATTTGACTGCCGCGTCGCATCTTCGGCGAAAAGGTTTACACAGTACACCTCTCTTCTGCGCTTGGGGAATAAAGGCGTGACAATATTTAAAATATATATATACGCCTTTACGCCTATATTCCTCAAGCAGGAGTAGCAGAGGTGTACTGTACACCTACTTCTCGTCGACGATGTTAGGTCGCACGTAATAAGGGGTGAGCCTATTTTCTTATTTCGGGAAAAATCCAGATTCCGGATTAATACTGGAATTTTTACGATAGACAAACTACATTTGTCTAATCTAGGATTTGAATCATCGTGATCGCAAAGCGCATTAGTCGCCATTAGGCGACGAGGCATATGTTTTTATCTATGATGGTTTTATTATGTTATACTTCTACTACAATATTTTTTAACCGACTTCAAAAAGGAGGAGGTTCTATGTTCGGTTGTATGTATGCTTTTTTTTTTTTTTTTTTTTTTTTTTTTTTTTTATGTATGTTCAGCGATATTTCCGTCAATTGTGCCAAGTAACCGACTGCACCAACCAGCACCGACTTCAAATATTTATTTTTTTGCTTTTTGAAGTCGGTTTACCTTTTTTTATAAAAGATTTTTATGTCATATTATAACGTATCAGGCGACATTACATTAAAATTATTTTCTAAAAAAACCAGTCAGCTTATACGAATATAAATAACAACGTAAAAATAACAATATCGAGAAACTCGTGGTAATTATTCACCGGAGTGACAAATACTCGTAAAGAATATTGGAAACACTTTGAGCGATATCGTGCCTCCGAGGACGCATTTGGAAAAGGATGACTTTTGTGAAAAATGTAAAATCTATCATTCTTTCTACCTTGGGCAATGCTGTGCATGGAAGTAAGTTTTACGAAAAAAAAAACGGAGCCATTTTAAATATTTTTACATAGAACATTTCTGTTTTTAGTTTCGCAGTCCTAAAAAACCAAGTGTACACACCATCCGGTTGGAATCATCAACAGTAACCGAGGGGTAGCTCGTTGTTTATTTATGTGATTGCTGCGTTCATTTCAGTTTCCTAGTTACCTTTCTTGTTGACCTAATTCCAGTTTAAATTTAGTTTATCACTTTCTTTTATGGTTTTAAAGGCAATTGAACAATTTACACTTTTCAAGCAGACTAGTAATAGCAATTATATATCTCACTGTCTGTATCTGTACCATCACGCCATGTGCCAAACCTGTAACGGATAATATACATTACAAAGTTCCAACACGTTCTTATCCTATAGATATCTCTGGCTTCTTTCACTCTCATAGTTGGTTTTATATACGCTCGCCTGTTACAGGGACTCTTGATTTGCCCTTGAGATATGACACATAAAGAGAACCTACAGTCTTTTTCTTTCGTATATCATTCTTTCGATATCCTTTTTATATGCCTCAACTAACGAAGCATATCATTTTAACTTTACAAGGGCATTTATCTTTCATTCTTACTCGCTTTCCTCTACGATGTTTCGAACATAGTCGGCCTTACTCCGCACGTCTATTATATAGTTAGTATTTGTAGATGAATCCTACAATGTGTTTAACGACCATGTTACAATACGGACAACTATGTTATGGCCATTTATTCTGTATAAATAGTAATTTGGGTGCTTATTACCGAGCGGTGTAGGGTAGCGATCGGCGCGTGCGACTGGCGGGCTCCTCATTAATTCTCTCTCGACTGCGCTGTGTGAAAATGACAGCACTTGTCAGTATTTATTAGCAGTTGATGGGGCAGTTTGCGGGTCATGGCGGAACTCGCTTTACAAGGAGTATAACGGGCCACAGCTTGCTCGTAACGAAAGCTGCAAGGCGTAATAAAACTTAACGTAAACTAAGTACAAACTGGGTGTTCACGAACGCGTTAAAGCTTAACGATGCTATCAGCTGGAAGTGTTATTTGAACCGTCTCAACTTCGAGATGTGGGATGCAATGTAGAGTCAGACTTCGTTTGCTTTCCTTCATACTCTGTATGTACGATATCTATTACACCAACTGTGCAAACGTTAGCAAGTAAGAAATATCTTGTGTAGGTAAACACATATTCATTTAAATATATTATTAAGGCTGATCTGGCTAAAGAGTTTAGCAAAAATTGCGATGGCCAAATATATTTTTTTAAATTCTAAACCATAAATACAAATAAATTAAATTAAATTTCATTATGCTTTCGGGTTTGTTTTGATTTCTTACCAATGATAAGAATTTCGTTTATACGTAGGTCTAAGGTATTTAGAGATTTTAGTTTAATATATTTTATTATGTCAAAGTAAAAATAAAGCATAGATTGTTAACTACGCAGCCCTAGCAATATTATTTAAATATAAATGTTTATACTGTTTAAAATGTTGACATATTTCAACTTTATTCATATTTAATACAAGTAAGTGTATTCAAAGTTTCCAAGTGTACACGCAATTACAAAGGTTTCACCCGCAGTCCCTGCCCGAAGGTTGTCCGAAATATATCTAAGTAAATAATTAACGAGCACAGCTTGAATTAGGGTACGCGGCGCACCCGTTCCATGGACCCATGTTCATTTTATGTTTATGGTGACAAATATGGACCTTTGGGCTTAATATTACGTATCACACGACAGCCACCGACCAACTGAGCACTCACATTTAGCTGCTTGGAGGTACGGAAACAATTTCGTCATTAAATTTTCATACCGACTTAAGTAGGTGTCTACACTTAACTAGTAAACGAGGTATGTTCGCCTCTCTCAGTATATTTATTTTGAGAGCAATTCCCCTAATAACTTTGAGCGTTTACAAAGGAAATTGGCGATTCGCCTTGAGGACACTTTGAACCTTCCAGAAATGCTATTTCGTCCCACGAGAGGACGCTTCGTTTCTACTTGAGTTTTCAACTTGCAAATATAATAAAAGAATGTTCCCAAATTTATAACTACGGTATAGTACAGGTCTTGTAAAGTCACGTAACATAGGTTTTATTTATGTTTTAAGAAAAACTAACCGATTAAATAGACTTTTTTCATAGATTTTTTTATTCCAAATCTTTCAAAATCTAGAAAATCATGCTTATGTCCTTTAGTGGATGACTGTACTAAAGGATTCCATGAACACTGAGCGAAGGCCTATCGAAAACTAAAACAGGCAAAGACATAGAATAGTCTAAACTTAGCAGACAGAATTAGAAAGATTTTTGTTACGTTAGAAAATTGGGTAATCATCAATAGGTTCCTTCTTAATGTAATCGATTTGTTATTAAAATTTCTAATTACTCCCTACTACTCAGCTTTTCAGTCGTCGCTTGCAAATTTCAGATAATTCATCAAGTTCTATCTTATCTTCGAGAGAGTAAGATTTTATCAAACCAGTGATGAATTCGATTCGTCTTCGGGTAAATTACAACCGAATGTAATTCCGTTTAGAAATTGAAGTGGAATACAGATCTCCGGCACAATGGAGTTGATCTTGAGTAATGTGTAATCAGTATAGTAAAATCTAAAGCGGGTCTGTTCAAACAACGTCATGTCTTTGTTCTCGTAATAAACTGTCAGGGCACAAAAGAAATTCACGGTGACATTCCATGTGACCCTGTTGAAATTTAGAGCTTTTATCACATGTTAGGTATCCACAGACAATGCTTTATCCGACGTACGTACATATTATTTTAGGTATGTAATATAGACTATCTATCTATCTATATCATCATGCCAGATCCCTTGCGGGGTAGGCAGAGAGTACAGAGTTCCAACAGGTTATTTCCTTACATACCTCTCTGGCTTCTTCCACTCTCATAGCTCGGCTCATAGACGCTCCCCGGTAACCTTTTTACAATTCTGTTTAGTAATCGTAATCATCATAATCATCGTATGGGGATGTATTTTTATTAATACGACCTACGATCAAAATTTTATGTGGTGGAGCCAATGTTTAGTCTCTGGAGTGAATAATTGTAATAACGATATATTAAATTGTTAGAAACTGTGAACTTTGTACACAAATACTGTACCGGATAGTATAAAAAAATACACCGTCACGCTTATATTCCCCAAGCGGTTTGGCAGAGGTGTACTGAGTACACCCACTATTTGCCGACAATGTTAGGTCACATGACCTATTACATGGGACCTAACATCGTTGGCTCGCCCCCCAAGG
This sequence comes from Phalera bucephala, assembly GCA_905147815.2. Lineage (NCBI taxonomy): Eukaryota > Metazoa > Arthropoda > Insecta > Lepidoptera > Notodontidae > Phalera > Phalera bucephala. Next base: position 18,138,792 of record LR990616.1, on the reverse strand, counting down.
GCGAACCTATTGCCATATACCGGGCACATGTATAGACTCTGGACACCGGACGGGAAGTTTTCGTTAGAAAAACTACATTTGTCCGACCTAGGGTATGAACCCAGGACTTCGTGATAACAAAGCGATACGCTTTGCCACTAAACTAACGAGACAGTCGGATAGTATACTTATACAAAAATATCTTGTAGTTTCGTCAAAACATCTATTTTGGTGTTACTCTTTAATGTAATTTTAATAAGTGCTTAGAATTTGTTCTATGTAAGAATCTTAAATCTCTGCCTGGGTAAATTAACTGCAAGTAAATGGAACGCACATCTATTTAACAGTCTTTAACTAATTTGATCTTTTTAAATATGCAGGAATCGTTACTGAAAAGAAGTCCTTCATCTATCCACATTATGCTCGCGACTCATTCGGAAAATTGCATCAAACAATACAATACTTGTTTGAAAAAATCTATTTTGCAAACCACATGACGTAGACATACACCCTGCGTCAATGTCAATGATTATTTATTTTTTCTATCTATCTGTATCACCACGCCGAATCCCTTGCGGGGTAGGCAGGGAGTACATATCATAACATATGTTTTTCAATCAAGAGCTTATGCTCTGCAACTATTTAAAGTACCATATTATTATGGTACTTTAAATAGTTGCAGGTCCTCGGTTTTTTGATTTAGGTCGCCAAATTGGTGACGATGATCGGGTCAATCAATTTTTAAGAGGTATTTAAAATATCGATTGACCCATTTCGCGCACCTCTATCTAAATATGACTCAATTTGGAATACCACATTAGCAATAGAAACCCTGGCTAAATGGGTACAAAAACCGAAATATATCTATAAAAATAATTAAAAATATACTTTTTGTGGTTATAACCACAAGCACACAAGGTTAAAACCATTTTAAAGATTAATATTAAGAATATCAGCATTTTGTTCAATGAAATCGAGCTCAAAAACTCCACAATCTAATTCTAAACGGTCTAAACTTGGTCTTGTAATACCTTTTTTTCAGGAAAGACCCGAAATATACCCAGATAAAGTATTGATGATTATTTATATGTATCTAAATCTTTACGCAATCATAATTACACATAATAAAGTTTCTACCCCAAGATTCAGTTAGTCGAGTTAAAAGTCAGTATATTTTCTGCTTACAGTGTATAGTAGTGACGAATTGGATGCTAGTTTAGATCTAATCCAAAAAACAACTGGGTGATCTGGCACGTCCATGACCTTTACTAAATTTTACAATAAGGCAATATTAATATTAACTGCTCCTGATACACACGATATCGCTAGGAGCATATTTTTTGAGAATAAGGAATAAATTATTCTTGCTAATCCAATTATAATAAATGTCAGGATTTGACAATAGTAGTAACTAATAAGTATTTCATTTTTTTATTTATATACAAGTATTTTTGTGATTGGTTAAAAAATAATTCAATCAAACCTTCTGGTTTATATTTATTACTTACATAGTAATCTGGACATTTCACAATTACTCTCAATATCTACAAGTGTAATATATCTAATCTCGAGAACGAAATTAGTGATTAAACGAACTTACCTGTAAGTGAAGTTCTATCATAATTATGTGATGTGTTTCGTTCGAAGAGATAACTCCCTCCCTACAATTTCTGATTGAATCCCAAAAATTTTGAAATATCATGTTATTATTTTTTGTTTTCCTCTGAACGTAATGACGAATCGAATAACAGAACGGTGGCGTGGGGAATTGCATACCTACACACTTTTAATTTTTATTTTTGTGAACTGAGTGCATAGATGGCGAAATTGTATGTGGAACTACAAGTGTAATATATCTAATCTCTTACATCACATAATTATGATAGAACTTCACTTACAGGTAAGTTCGTTTAATCACTAATAAGACAGTAGACATGGTATAGCTGAGTGAACTTGTCGCCACGAATCTAAGAAAATTATCACATAATGTTTTAGTACTGCATGGACTAATTTATGTGACACGGAGGCTAAATTGGTATGAAAGCCTTCCAACCCATGTAAGAATATATATAAAGAAAATACAATTCATTGAAAAATATTTTTTAAAGCAATGATGTGAGTGTTTGTGAGTGAGTGATATTTCTTCGAACTATGCATGTATGGCAAAGCGGCGACAGAGATTGTAAATAAAATCATGCGCTATTTGACTTCTAGTGTTTTATTATTACTGCTTCTGTGGTTCATACCAATTTTGTCTATATTATCATTGCTCAATATATCGACGGTGGAAATCTCAATTGAGTTAAGTAACATGCAATGCAGTGTTGTGTCACTTACGTAATTAGGATTTCTCCAGTCGATATGTATACAGACCATGATATGACCCGATTGGGGTATTATGTCGAAAGTTGTTGCACTTACACATCGGTCTAAACAACTTTTGTTCAACAATTGTTATTTATTTGCTTTATGTTTGCACTCTCCTATACATTTTTTTCGATCATCTGATAAACTTATACTGACAACTAAAATAGGGAATATAGTATAGCGTGACGGTGTTTTAAAAAAACAATTCGCAAAAAGTAAAAAGTTTCAAAACAAGTGTTGTTTGGACTGATGTATAAATACAAGAATTATTGCTGCCCTAATTCCGAATCACGCTTTACAGAAAATATTTCAATTAAGCATTACCGCATTCAAGGCTTTCTTACATAAATCATTCTAAAGTATCTAGAAGGATGTTCATTATGATTGCGCACTGCAGATCATCTGGGCCTCAAATCTGCTATTTTTACGTGATTTGTAATTATGAGATGGTATAACATTCGATCAATTACAATTATGCCTGAAGTCGGTAATCTACTAAATTTTGTAATGTACTAAATTAACAAATACTAAAAATATTTTAAGTGGCACGTCTGTACAAAATCATAAAGACACCATTGAAATAATAGATTATCAAAAATGTCAAAACCAACAATTGTAAAGGCAATGAATGACAATTTTTAAAATTGCAACAGTAGACTTGGTGCCCTGGACTCAAAGTCACCCTCACGTAGAGGACACATTCATAGATACGAAACACTTTTATTACTATTTACTAAAAAACTTTTATTTTTCTTAAAAAAATCACAAAATATTCCCTCTATCGATACTTAAGTGACAATAGATATTGGTTTTGGTCTGGGTTCAGTTTGTACATGTGAAATTATTGTAAACACACCTACGACACAAACAACGTTCCCGTAGTATGTACAGGGCTAAGGGCTTAGTATTAACAGATTTTTCACGCTTAAACTCGAAATTAAAATTCATTTCCGTATAAACACATAATTAGCAAATTTTGTGTTTATTCAAACAAAATCTGTTCAGTAGTTTCTGAGTGAAGGAGTAACGAACATACATCCATTCCCACAACATTTTACATTTATTATATTAATAGGATTGACTCAGGTGAGGTACTTACTACGTCATTAGTGTACTTTATACTTCTGTCTATCTATATCATCACGCCAGCTCCCTCGCGGGGTAGGCAGAGAGTACAGAGTTCCAACAGGTTCTTTCCTTACATACCTCTCTGGCTTCCTCCACTCTCATAGTTCATCTCATACACACTCGCCGGGTACGGAGACTCTTGACTTGCCCTTCAGCTAAGACACGGTCTATTTGGTCATGGTAAGATAGTCTAGGTCTTCCCCGGCACCTACATCCTTCCACTTTCGCATTGTATATCTGTTTTGTCATTCTTTCTTCTGGTATTCTTTCCATATGCCCGAACTAACGGAGCATACCCTTTCTCATCTTTACACTGATACTATCTTTCCTACCTACTCGCTTTCTTACTACGCTGTTGCGAATACGGTCGGTCAGCGTGACTCCGCACATCTTCCGCAGAGATCGCATTTCGACCGCATTTATCCTGCTTTCGTTCTCCTTCTTACATACCCAACTCTCACTGCCATAGAACAGCGTTGGGACAAGCACTCCGTTATGCATGGCCAGCTGCGCCTTTTGGCTTAAGTGCCGGCTCCCAAGTAGCCTTCCCATCGCACCATTCACTCTATTACCTGCATTCACTCTTCTCTCTATATCAGCGGTGTATTTCCCATCCTTACTGAAGGCGCATCCAAGATATACAAACTCATTCACTTGCTCCAGCACATCGTTACCAACCACAATCCTTGCATTCGTTCTGGTTTCTTCCCGTTCAAAAACCATAATTTTGGTTTTCTTCACATTCAAATGTAAGCCATTGTTCATGCAGTCGTCTCTCATAACTGTGACTAGTGTTTGCAAATCAGTGGCTGTTGGCGCTATCAAAACCGCGTCATCTGCATACAATAGGTGGTTTATCACTAGATCACCCATTTTTACCCCTTCAGTCATCGCACACAGTCTTTGAAGACTTTTATCCAGATACACTATAAACAGTCTAGCGGACAACACGCAACCCTGCTTGACGCCGATTTTAACGTCAAACCAAGGTGACATGTTACCACCCACACGTACACTCCCTACTACAAGGCATGCGCCTTGCTGTCCACGTAGGTGGACTGGACGGCTTGCAACAGGGTGCCGTTTATACCATACTCTGGCAAAATGTCCCAAAGTCTCTTTCGCACGACTCTATCAAACGCCTTCTCCAGGTCCACAAAACCGCAGAAAACCTTCCGGCCTACTGCCAGATGCTTTTCTACGATGTTGCGGAGGGAGAAAACTTGATCCGAACATCCTCTTCCAGACCTGAAACCTCCCTGTGCCTCACACAACACTCCATCGGACTTCTCGCGCATTCTCCGTTCAATAATTTTACCATACACCTTAGCTGCCAAGCTGATCAAACTGATGGCCCTGTAATTGGCGCAGTCATATTGTGAGCCCTTGCCTTTATACAAGGGTACTATGACTGCGCGGCGCCAATCTGTAGGGACTCCACCGGTCTTCCAGCAAAGATTTGCGAGGACCCAAAATGCGTCCCGGACGCAAGTTCCACCATATTTAATAATCTCGGCAGATATCATGTCTATTCCCGCAGATTTACCATTTTTCATACTTCGTATCGCCCATTCAACTTCTTCCATAGTGATGTCCTCTGCGGATTCTGGTGCTGCAAACTCGCCTCTGGGCTCGTCTGTGGCACCAGCATCCGGGGCATTCTCATACATTTCTCCAAAGTATTCACTCCACCGGTTTAGCACAGCTTGTGTGTCTGCAAGAATGTCACCATCCTTAGATTCTATCTTTTCCATTCTGGAGCCTGACGAATCACCTCGAGCCTTTCTCACCTTGCTCCAAAAGAGTTTGGTGTTATTCTCGAAGTTCTTCGTCAGCCTCTCCTCCTCAACCACACTAGCTCTTTCACGATTTTCTTTCACTAAAGTTTTGGTGGCATTCTTGCATTGCCGGTATATTTCTTTCTACATCTCCGTCATACTGTCATTTAGATTCAAAGAAGAGACATAGTCCTGCCACGCTTTCTACTTACTTTCTACAGAGCTTTTTAACTCTGTGTCCCACCATGCATCCCCTTTTGCTGTGCTATGCTTCTTTGAGCAGCCACATACTTCTTTCGCTGATTCTACCAAACTCTCTTTCAGACAATTCCAGCATTCATCTATGTTTGAGTCCGAAGAACCAGCTATCAAAAGCTTGTCCCGGACTCTGTCTTCATACGTTCTCCTCGCGCTCTCACTTTATACTTAATTTGAGTATTCCCTTAAGCCTTGCGAATCTGTCTAGATTAGTTTTCCACAACTTCCTGTAAGTTATGGATTACTTCGCAAAAACTAAAATAAATACTAAATATACAGATTGCAAACCTTTGTTACTATTAAATATGTATCTTTTGGATTTAAATAAGTTTTTTTCATACTTAGAACGTCTGAAATAGTTTCCTACTTTAGTTTGTATTTCTTACGAGTAATACCATTTTTGATTTAGTTAGTATTTTCATTAGTGTCCGACCGGAGGTCGAATTTTGGCCGAAGTCAAAGCCGATTAATAAATAGGCCATTCTAAGAAATATAATCATCATTTCAGCCTATACTTGTCCACTGCTGAACATAGGCCTCCCCAATCGCTTTCCAGCGTAACCGGTCCGATGCCACCTGCATCCAACGATTTCCTGCGATTTTCACAAGATCGTCGGTCCATCTGGCAGGCGGTCGTCCTACGCTGCGCTTGCCAATACGTGGTCTCCACTCTAGAATCTTTCTGCCCCAACGCCCGTCCGATCTTCGCGCTATGTGGCCAGCCCATTGCCACTTCAGCATGCTAATCCTGAGGGCTATGTCGGTGACCTTGGTTCTTCTACGAATCTCCTCATTCCTGATTCGATCACGTAGAGAAACGCCGAGCATAGCTCTTTCCATAGCTCGCTGAGCAACCTTGAGCTTTTTTATGAGACCTATTGTAAGAGACCACGTCTCTGATCCATATGTCATCACTGGTAACACACATATAATAACCAAAATAAATTATGTTCATGAATAACTAATTTTTTTAAAAGTTATATTACTTGTATTAACGAACTTGATTGTTTTGATTTTGTTATTTACTGGCAATGGCGGATGGCTGGCGTAACGCAATGTGACCCCCGCACGTCTCCTCCGCCGCGCTCTCGCGCATTCGTAAGTCCTAAATCGTAATGGATCTTTCAATTTCGGTGCTTATTAGAAACCTTCAGATTCGGCCAAAACTTCGGCCCATTTTAGCAAAAGGTGAAGTTTTGGCCGAAGGCGGTGTTTTTGGCCGAAGGTTGCCAAAGCCGAATGTTCGGTTGGACACTATTTGTCATGTAGTTTTATTTAATGTTTCTGTAAAATCGTTTTTATCTTAGGGATTGAAAATAAAACGCAAATTAAATTATGGACGCCATTACTTCAGGCAAATTCTTTTTACATTTGACGATTTCAGGACGAATTCGCGTTGGACGCTTTTAAATTTTGAGTAGTACTTACATAACATTTAACACCCGTTGACTGAATTAATTTCAGAGAATCATTACGTTTTGTATTAAATGGTAGAATGAGTAAAACGCTTTGCACGGTATGTCCTCAATTTGCAAACATTTGTAACTTTGTCAGATTTTTTTCCCGATGTGGAATACGTCAAAGCGCATGATATATGACTATCGTTCCGCAATTTGGTATGGAAATATGTGAGGAATACCTACAGCAATATTTATGGGGCCCATTTCGGTAGCACGATTGACAGTCGCCCGGAGAGACCTTGTTTATGGTGCGCCGCTACGATTTATAACCACTTCGTCTCAGTAGCGGACTTAAAGTTCATTATTTAAGCCCGCAGACCTCGCCCGATATGGCTTGATTCTCAATCCTTTACGAATATTTAGATAATTATTGTTGATTCATTTATGTTTTACGACTTTTAGTTAAGATAAGATGGTCAAGTTGTATTTTATTTGAATACATTATTTAAAGCTTACAAATATTTACTACGTTTAACTTATAGGTTGCGGAAACACGGAAAATTGCTTCTAAACGCTGTAACAAAGGCCTAGACGTTAAAAAGCTTAGGCAGTCTGAACTGATTTGAAAAAAAAATACAGTTATATATACAGAATACCTGGAAAATTCGATCGCAGAAATACATAGGTTTATAAAACATAGATGGTTATTTTTGTCCGTTGTTTTTTAATAGTTCTATTTCTGAAACAGTATACAGGCGGGCCTAGTCTATTTATATAAAATAAATATTTTGTCAAAAATGTTGTTGAATTTGCCCATTTTAATTGCTAATCCTAAATCCGTAGCTGTCTAATATACGCTTATAATAAACAAGATAACTCAATGTATGGCACTAAAACGGCTGAAGCGTTGTCTTCCACCGGTCATATCAGGTAGAATTATGATGATCATCTCGGGTGCGCTTAATAATTGCTTTGAGCTTACAATAGCTACGGTTGGCGTTGTAACGATGAACTATTACTGTAAATCATACCAATATTGTGTACACGACATAACAACAGTGAATTATTGGAATGAATTTAACGTTTCTTTAACGCATTTCCTTATTTCTATCATTATTTTCACTGTATTATTATGCCCATGTCTCCATATTGTTCAGAAGATTTATGTAGCGAATTACGGTGACGAGTTACCGAGTGATTTATTTGGAATATTCTTATACATTTTGGATATATATTTCAAACCATTTCAATTTGTTGTAAATTTAATAAAATGTCAAAATTATGAAAACTTTTAAACTCTATTTTAGTACTTGTTAATAAGGCGAATGACTTGTACCACCAAATAAAATAATAAGAAGAGTGACATATTGTATGTAAGTATTACGTAGCGAGTACAAAAATAACAAAGAAATCGTCCCGGCTTGTAGGTACATCGACAACTAACAGTACATTATTGAATTATTTCATAACTAAAGTGTCCAGTCGAGGCAACAACAGAACATGACGAAGAAATATTACCGGGCAGGGGGCGCTAGTGGGTGTTCTCCCTTACCCCGCAGCCAGCACCCACCGGGTAAATTCGTGATAAATTTTCACTAGCTGATCGTGTTTGCCAACAATGAGAATATCTTACATATTCCCGCCGTCAACCCTTCTTTGACCGAACTGTTGCGTATAGTACCTACAGATATGTTTTACTTTTTTTTAATAACAATTATAATTATGTCAAAACTCTCCGTAACCGGCGCGCGTGTATGAGACGAACTATAAGGGTTCTGGCGTGATGATATAGATAAATTGACGGACTGCTTGGTTCAGGGATTAAGTCAGTCAGCCAGTCGCTTCGTGCACTCGATCCAGATAGATTTCTACACGGGACAAATCTTTGTGTTATCTACAAATGTTTGTTTCGGTCAGGGTGGGTAAACGCATCCACGACTCCGGAATAATTTCTAGTGGGAGGCTACGGTTTTTTAAAAGAAAAAGAATAAAAATGATGTCCTGTCCATTGGTATATAAATTAACGTTTTATCGCTTATTTAAACACATTTTCCTATGATCCATTTCTGCATGTATGTACCCAGATATTTTAAATTATGCGTTATGAGAAAACGGTTACATATTCAAAGAGCGTACTTTTGAAGCCAAGTTATCAACGGCAGAATTACGAACAAAGTGGATGCTAAAGAGAAAATTATTAATTTCCTAAAATTATTTTGTTTTTGTAACTTAGCCAAGTTTCTGGGAGTAGGTTTTGAGATCACTGTGACCACGAAAAGCTCAAATTTATGGTATTATTGTTAAACTTTTAGATATTTATTTCTGTGAATATAAAGCAGAATGACATTGGAACTTCTTGGTTGCTTTAGACCTTGAAGAGTTAAAAATCGTAGTGCCACGATAAGTATGCACCTAGAGGCATATGCGAAGGGTAGGTTCATTTTTATAAGCTTTTATTTAACTTGCATTCAATCTTGTGATCTATTAACCAATCCGACTAAGCTGAAATTTGGCATACATTGGTGTCGTGACAATAATACGTTACCATGGAGCTGGTCTGATGACGGAGTCAGAAGGTCGCTATAGGAACATGTCATGGACCGTAAAGGTGATTGTGAAGTCTACGATTTTTCTGTTGTTGTGTAATTTTATATAACAAAGAAACGAACATGGTGCTGTGTTATCTCAGTAAAAGAACGAAGGAAGCAAACTAAAGGAAGTTATGTCAATCGTAATGGTGTAAATCATTGACCTACCACCAAATTAGTAAAAAAACACCGTCACCCTGTATGACCCAAGCGGTGGTGGCAGAGGTAAATATGTACACCCAATTTTTGTCGGTTATGTTAGTTCCTAATATAATAGGCGGCGAGTCTATTGCCATTATATCGAGCACAATGCCAGACTTCAGATCGAAACTGGGAAGTTTTTTATCGAAAATTTGCACTTTGCATCTTGGATTCGTACCATAAAGCCTCGTGATCGCCACGCGCATTATTTGCCACTAGACCAACGAGGCAGTCTCACTTGGTCTACGAGTGGTAATATTATTTTAACTTCATGATACATCTATATATCACCGATATTAAAAATAGTACTGCATCCTTGAGTTCTCTTCGGTATATAATGGAAGTTTGGCATACTGACAGTGACCCAAATGTGTCCGATAATGCGGATGCAGGAGCAAACCTCTATGTTTATATATACCTTGAACTCTGTGTAACTTTAACAGAATCAGCATACTGACCCGGATGTGGAATTAACTTAATCCCTTTTTCTTCTCGGACTGTTAGTAAAAGGAATAAACCATTTAACATCGATTAAGCTGAATGGTAGTCAAAGCGACCTCGTTACTTACGAGGTCGCCTTCTTCAAAGTGGGTTTTTAGTAATCATGATGGTAGTAATAGAAAACACCGAGATTACCGGCAGAAAAAAATTCCAAGACATTGTCAAACCCATCTCTTTATTGAAGTGGCAATGGGCAGGGCATATTGTTAGAAGATATGACATTTGGCGTAATCGGCGAGAACGTATGAGAAGGGACTCGCAAGGGGTCTGGCGTTATGATATAGATAGATATAGAGATATAACATTAAATGGAGTAAGATATGGGCCGAATGGTGACCTAAAATAGGCAATCGACGAGTGGGCAGACCAATGACTCGGTGGGTGGACGACAAATCGAGAGTTGGAGGAAGAACTGTTGGGCTACATTGGCACAGGACCGCGAAGAATGTCACAAAAGAGAGGAGACTTATTATGCCCTGCAGTGGGTTGTAAAGAGATGATAATGAGATATTGACGTAAGGGTAACGCTATTGAAAAAGCGTGCTGTCACTTTAATCTGTATTTGTTAATTTGTTATGTGTAAAGAATGGCATGTTATTCAAAAGCGTCACGTTTACATTAATGTTAATTCTAAGCTTTTTGGATTTTTTTGACTACGCCTACAATGCATGATTAGAAGGTATTGTACGGGAAACATCGTGGGAAATAATACAATCCAGTTGTAATACCGCAAAGGAACTTATGAATAATGCATAATAAGTACCTTTAGTGTAAGCATCTAAAGGGTCCAAATGGACATGGACGCCGGATTTGCTACTGGGTACCGGAGTGGGAATATTTTAATGAAATTAAATTATGTAAGTATAAAACGCTATAAGTTTTATTATACCAAAAGTAGGTATACCTTAAAGATTTCGCCACATAGCCGACGCTGCGCGACGGGAGCGCGACGGTGGCGCAGCTTGGGGAGTTGTAATGTACTGAAATGTACGGGACAGCTTTTTACAGCCTCGGTGGTCTAGTAGCGTATGGTGTGGTTTGCGATCACAGGGTTCTAGGTTCAAATTCTAAGGCAAACCGTATTAGGGTTTTTCAGTTAAAACTCCTGAGTAGGAGTCCGGAGTCTGAAGTTGTGTATGGTAATAATGATGATGGATCAGTCCCTATTTTATTGGGTACTAAAAATATATTGACCGTGATATAAATCGATTACCCATAATTTTATTGAAGCTCTTGCTCACTCACATGATTAACTTGATCTCGTCTCTCCCTTGATTTTCTGAATATTCTTGTAATGTAACTTGCATTTTGTATAAACAAACATTTGCAGGCAACGAGATTGCGGCCTGTGAAATAATCGTAAATTTTGATGTATGTAATGACCTCATAAATCTCACGCGTCACTCGATATCTTTCGTATCTTTATTTACCTTATCTGAATAAAATTCTTTCTGAAGTGAACTCGTCCCCACATCCACAGTAAAAGACTATTTGTTCAAGGCAAATCATTCCTATCATTTTCTCCAAATGTATATTGTCCGTTTTTATACAATACGGTACCTTCGGAATCTTAAAACAAGTAGATATTTGTTTACTTACTGCACACATCGATACCGTATATACAAGCTGTAACATAATTAACGCAAGACCTGGAAGTAGTTTGTTCTAAATCGGTAACTAAATTGATTCCAACAATTTTTAATGTATCTTACATTTTTTTTTAACTTGCAAAAATGCTGTCACTGCTTCAGTGCGCTATAAAAAATTAATTTTATTCTAAATTCAAAGCAATACAGAGATTTCAAATGTATTTCTTAATATGCACACATTCACACACAAGTTTCGTTAACAATGAAACTTGAGGTATAAAAGTAAAAAGATCAAAAAACTCTAAATTTTGAAGTTTGGTTTTCGTATTGAATTTGTGAAGCAATTATCTTATCTAATCGGGGTGTCTGAGGTCTTGCATTATTTAAGATATACCTTGTATAGTGATATAAAATACATAAAACTTTATATATTGCCAGCCGAATTTTTCGATTTGCCTGGTAGATCATAATAGTTACAGCAAAATAGGAAAACAATATCGGAGACTGCAAAGTAAGGTGCCCACTTCTTCTAAGGCATGAGATTGTAATTTTCTTTGGGCTAAACGGGCGTAATAGATAAAAAAAAAGATTTAAGAGTTTTTACTGTAGGTACTGTTGCTCTAGTGTAGAAAAAGTTTTTGTTACTATAGGTACAAACCTTTAGTTGTAGAGTAACAAACTTATTTTCTATATTTTGTTTATAATAGTCATACTTGTAAATTCAGTAAGTCACCAATATTCTTTATAATAAATTTCACAAAATAATATTATCTTTGTTTCTAACGAAAGCAAAACACGGTATCTTAACAGATTTTGGACAAGGTCCCATTAGTTAGCCAGAGGCGAGGGCTTGTCTTACTACACAGAGAGACTTTCTCATCTAATCGTTTATAAATTGGAATAAATGCTACTTACCTAAAAATACGACGGGGGAATAGAAAAAACATATTTTGAATTTTATATTATTAATATACAGCATTTAAATGTGTAAAGAAAATATTGTGATGGGTTATAATAATTAATTCTGCTTGTATCTCATTAGTCATCTTAAAGAAGCGGGAAGTAGAGTGGCCCTATTCTAGGAGCTTATTACTAGTTCCTGTCCCCAGTTCAGTATCTAAATTAAAAAATGAAAGGCACGCGCGGAGTTAATGAGCGGCTTGCAAACATTGCTTGAATTGCGCAAACGATTAATTACGAGCGTATGGTTACAGTAACAGTTGAAATGCCAGCAGGTATAATTTGTATAATTAACATTTGCAATGCATTCGCCAGTGAAAACGTGCCCTTACAGATCGTACGTAATTTGAATTGCATATTTTAAAATGCTTCTGAATTTGCACAAATAATACATCTTATTCAAAATGGTGATTCCTAGCCGTACGTCACGAGCGAATAAACCAGTCGAGAAAGAATATCAAAATTCGATACATTTATGAAATCCTCGAAGCGGGCTCCGTTCCACTAGAATATTTTCATATAAGTATTGAAAGCGAAAGTGGCTTGGGTAAATCCGGTGTATATGTTCGGGCCGAGCTTAGACTTTAAATAAATCAGGACCCCAAAGGTCGCAAGGTGAGCGTTCGTCCAGTCGGCGGAGGTCCGCCGTGGCCAATATTGAATTTATATGACTTCGTTATGACGCGGTCAAATTTGCTATCCTGTTATCGAACTCCTAACACTCGTCTAAGAAACAGTGTACGGTGTAGTAAAACAAAGCTTTGGCTTAGAGGATCCTGTAACTTTCTATAGACTTTGTATCTTCTATATGCCATGTACAATATTTAATATACTGCTTGCTAGTATAAGTACACTTGTGGTCTTGAATTTATCTTTAATGTAGCGGTGAGACAAAAATGTAGTCCTGATAGATATAATGCTACTGCTGCGCAAGGACTTTCCTCACATATCGAGGAGTGGAATTACACCACGCGGATTGGTGGGAATAGACTTGTGGCCAACTGCTTTTGGAAACTATCAAGCCATCTATAAGGCGTTATTTGTTCATGTGAATGCATAAAACAAACCAGATGTTAAATATAAATCGTTATATGCTCCCCTACCACGTCATATAATACATACTAACAAGAAATTATCTGGTAATCCACAACCGACACGACCAATGTCGAAATACGTTGAAACAATTTAATAGTTGGTTTTGTTAGTCATGATTACCAGAGAGCGTAGTGTTATAGTTGATCTGAATTTATTTATTTTATCAGATACCTATTTTTACCACTTGAAACACGATAAATTACATTCCGAGTTAACACATTGTCTATGTAAGTACTTTTTCACTTATCCATTATATATACCATTAATGCATACAAAAATGAAACACAATATCTGCGTGCGGAATAGAATATATTTATGTTTAAGGGCCTTTTTCCCCACCGCCTAAAGTGCTAGTTACTTACTTCTCGATTATTGTTAAACGGCAATTAAAACTAGTTTAACCGTCGGATAGAGCTACTCAGACATGGTGAAATTTGTACATAGATTTACCTGCACCTTTAAGTGTCGATAATCTAAGACTAAGATTTTAATCGAGGGTACAGAGGCCCTAATACTAGCAGTTTCCCGCGCCCGGTTGATTCGGTCGACAACACACTATTAACCGGGATTAACTACAGCTTAGAGACATCCATGTGACCCCATAAGTACAATACTGTTTAGGAGGAGAAAGATGATCGTAACATACTCACGCCGCATATTTTATTTATAATGGTTATATGTAGTTTTCGAACAAGTTTTATAAAGATTATATGTGGTTGTCGTTTTTGACGGCCGATTTAGTGCAATGGTTAAGAGCTTAAGCCACTCCGCCCACTATGTCGAATAGTCGCGGGTTCAATTCCCGCACGTGACCAATCTTTGTGTGATCCACAATTATTTGTTCCGGTCTGGGTATTTGTGTTTGTGAATTTTATTATTTTTAAAGGCACCCACGATACAGGAATAAATCCTAGTGTGGCGCTACGTTTAAAAAAAAACATTATGTACAAAAATACTATAGGCACGATGATTTATGTATATTAGCTATAATATATATAAATCATCGTATAAGTGTTCGTTAACCAACCTTAATTAGGGAACACATTTGACGGACTGGCCGCTCATTAGACATCGCTTAGCTTGATGGCCCGCTAGGTGAAATACATACATGGAATGTGTCATTAGAAATTAAATTATATAGGTAATATATAGCTCGCCTAATGGGACCTTTCGTCGTCTGGGATAAGTGGGTGTACACAGTACACTTATGCCATCGCCACTTGAGGAATATAGGCATGACGGGGTTTATTTTTAATTTGTATATGTTACAGTAACCAGTGCGTTTATTTACGCAGGTTTCGAACAAATATTATGTTAACATCACACACCCATTTTATACGGTTATAAAAGTTTTACACATACTCAATAAAAGTATGAAATTTTTATTGTTGATTTTTAATTCAAGCCTGCATTTGGGTTATAATAATAATAATAATAACCTGTTTTTTCAGGCTAGGTACAGCCCATACATTTAATTGCATTTAGTGTGATAGTAAAATATTCTTATAATGTAATGTTAGTTTAGCCTAATAGTTTATGACAGGAGCCCGAACCCAGCACAGGCTACCTTGCAACATGTAAGTGTATCCAGCGCTGTAGCAGGGAAGAGTCCCACCTGTCAGATAATACGTTCAGTATACTGTTGGTGCTCGCTCTTATACGACTCAACAGCGAGGCCGATCGCTTACGGATTACAAAACCGGGAACCCATCAACTCGGGCCTCGGCAAACATGCCCGAGGCGCTGCAAAATCGTGGCAGCCCCATCAGCACCGTGAATGCATTATTATATTGAACACGAAGAGCGTTGAATGCCCCGTGTGTAAAGTCTAACCACAGGCTGCACGTATTCAATGATTGGCAGTAAGCTCTAAAAAGTGTAGTCTTAACAAGCCCACTGCAATGTGTGAACCTGCGGGCCCACATATTACACTGGACAGTCAAGGCTCTTATCAATCAATCAATCAATCAATCAGCCTATCGCAGTCCACTGCTGGACATAGGCCTCTCCTAACACGCGCCATTGCACACGGTCCTCCGCCTTCCGCATCCAGTCTGTCCCAGCGACCTTTTTGAGGTCGTCGGTCCATCTAGCTGGGGGCCGTCCTACCTTACGCTTACCAAGGCTCTTAACTCCCTCTTAATGTCTGCATTGTCTTTTAAATCCTCTGAGACCCAGTGGCCCAGGTACTTAAAGCATTTTACCCTTTTCAGCGTGCTGCCCGCTAGCTTAATAGGTACTTTGCTATATATAGCTTTTACTACCTGACTTAAAAACCATCATCTCACTTTTAGCTCTGTTGTATAGGATTCACATATACCAATAAGTTTATTCAACGCTGACAGTGATGGACTGAGCAATACCATGTCATCCGCATAGGTAATATTATTAATGCAGGTGCCGTCAATATGACATCCAACCCCGGTATTGCTCAGCTCATCGATTAGCCGATTTATGTATAGGTTGAAGAGCCTCGGCGAGGTAAGCCCTCCCTGTCTTACTCCACACTTCATCCTATACACAGCCGACGAACAACCTGCCCACTTCACTCTGTTATTTTGGTTTTCATACCAAAATATTCCATAGCTTATCATATGACACTAGGTCAAATGCTCTAGATAAATCTAAGAAACACGCATAAATAGGCGTTTATCTATTAACATAATATTGAACAGTCTGCTTGAGGCATATGATAGCACACTCCGTGGATAGACCAGATCTGAAACCGAATTGTGATAATTTAACTGAATAAAAGAAGTTAGGTGTTTATCAAGCAGACTGTCCAGCATTTTGGCAATTATCGTAGCTAATGAAATCGGCCTATAATTACAAATATCTGACACATCGCCTGTTTTGTTCTTGACCAGAGGTACTACCATTGTATGCATTAATTTCTCTGGCAAGTATGAGTCCCCTTAACATAGGTTATAGAACATGGCCAGGACCCTTGGTAAATGTACACCTGCATATTACAGATGCTCAATACTGCGGTCGTCATGATCTGGAGATTTTCCTTTTCTCATTTTAGCGATAACGCGTGATACGTCGCTGGCTGTAAACCTAACTTTAAATCTCTGGTCACTACTCACACTACCGCTGACCTGCGATAGAGGTTCTAATAAAGGGTTGACCTTAAAATGCAGTCTATTTAGAACCGTGTAAGCCAGACACACTCACAGGTTGGGCAGGTTTTGGATATTGGAAGTATTTGTTGTCTTCCAAAAACGCTTGAAATCTTTTTTTAGAATGATGAGCAGCAATTATCTCCATTCTTATTCGGTGCTCATTATCTTGGTACCACTTTAATTTAGACTTGAAAACTTTTTTAGATTCGCACTTATCCTGATACATTCCGGATGTGGGTTTCCCATATAGTAACCGCATTTCATAACAAAGGCTTGCCCTCCCGTGAGCGTCCCTAACATGCTTATTCCATCCCGGGATAACATATCTTTTTTTCTTGGTTTTGAAACATAAGAAGTCTTTGCAGCCTCCGTAAGAATAGCTATTATATTTTCATTCATGTTGTCTAGACTATTTATGTGCAATAAAAAAATCAATATCTCTTAAATTGCAATTACACATTTCCTCACATTTATTTATTTGACTTGTATCCCTGTCACCCCACAAGATACTACTTTTCACCATATTATTATGATGTAACTTTTTAATGCTCAAAATATCTATATTGCACTAGTATGGACGGCAAGACTTTCTCGCGCAGGACTAAATTTTGTTGCCTCGTAATTCCAGTCTTGTACTCGGATGAAAACTGATCTTGTCAATATGTAAATACAATTTTTAAAAACGAGTTTTCTCACATCATACTTTTGTCGCGACCAGTTATCCTAGCGCGTAAGGTGAAACAGTTATCTCACTTCTAGGACGACAATTAGTCGCGCCGCCTATGCTAGTCCTGCTAGCGAATCTGCCGTTTGATACGTGTCGGTGACATAACAATAATCATAAAATAAAAACCACTGCGTCTATATTACGGCGTGCGATGAGATTTCGAATGGCAGTCATGAAATAAAGGAGGCAATGTAGCGCGCCAGTCACCTGCTTCTCGTGGTGATATATCGGTCTATTATGTGCACCGCATTACGCTCCGTGGCGTCTCGTTAAATGTAAACATTCTACATTTTATTACTTCAGCGTCTTAGATTGCGTTTTATCAAGGACCTTTACATTTTTCTTTGTTTCAGCGCACTGAAATTTTGCAATTAACATACTTATGAAGAGTTTCATAACAAAAATATGAGTACAAAACCGTTCGGCTTGGAAAATCCATTTTGTGTTTGCTGTGGAACGGTACAATTTTCCTTGAGTAAAATGTGAAGTTGGCGGGCACAACCCACGCCCACAGCGTGGCGTCTATTGGCATATTACAAATAAGCGGGATATCAAGATATAAATTAATGAAACAGACCGCTGCTGATGAAAACAAAAAAATATATAAATAACGGCCCACCTACATTCCCCAAGCGGGAGTAGTAGAAAAGTGTATTGTTTACATCCATATGTCGCTGACAATATGAGTTCATAATGTAATAGTAACGAGCCTATATCCGTTCGACTAGTTGCAATTCCAGATATTAGATTGAAACTGTCAATTTTTGAGAAGGAACGTAATAGCATTTCGCTCGAACTAGGATTTGAACTCTAGACCGATGTAATCGCTAGTCGTACTATGGACAAAAATATCAACAAGGCTACACTAGTATAATGCGGTTTATTAGAAAACATTTCGAGAAAAATGAATAAACACGCTTCTAAAAATATAATGAACGGTCCACTATCTGGCGGCGGCGTATCGCAGCCGAGCTCGTTTTGCCACAGAAATTGGTGTTTTTGCTGACAATAACTCCCCGCTATGCATGATAGATTAGTAGATCGTGGTTGTGATATGACCACGAAAAAAAAACAGTCAATAAAGCTCGACTCACGTTAAAATAATATTTTCTTTAAGAGAAATATGTATTAAAAGTTATCAACTAATATAAGGTGCAGTGATAGCCTAGTGGTTAGACCGTTGGACTGCAGAGTCAGAGGTCTCGGGTTCGAACCCAGGCACGCACCTCTGTCTTTTGGAAAGCGTGTGCGTATTTAAAACTAATTATCACTTGCTTTAACGGTGAAGGAAAACATCGTGAGGAAACCTGCATGCCTAAGAGTTTCTTGAAGGTGTGTGAAGTTCGCCAACCCGCACTGGGCCAGCGTGGTGGACTATGGCCTAAACCCTCTCAGTTTGTGAGGAGGCCCGTGCCCAGCAGTGGGACAGTTTCTTAACAGGGCTAATATTATTATTATAACTAATATAATCAGGATTTCACATAACTGTTTTTGGGCAAGTATCGAGTATTTGATTCCTTTGGGATCGCGGGTCCAGGAGGGTTGGTTGAATCACAACGGATTAGTTTCACCGAAGAGTATTATGATAGTTATCCCGAGTATTTGCGTAATATATAAGCTTACATTTAATTTTCAGCTCTATTGAATATTAACATAACCTATTTGAATATAACATTATTTTGATACTGAATCTGAGTAAATACTAGATCACTATAGACTAGACCCAACTATAGTAATTAGATCGATTATTGCGGCATGAATATCATTATAATGAATCATTTTGTAGAGTGGCAAAGTGCACATATATGATCAAATATATTCAAAAGTTGTTTATTAATGTTTATCAAAAGTACGAGTAAATATGATGAGTCTACGAAAAAGGCTGCTGATTATTTAAAACTATTATAACCTGTTTAGAATATCATTACAGTGGAAAAAAAATCGGTTACTCATTTTGTATACATTGTCTTCATGGTGTATAGGAGACTGATGCAGAACGAGCTAGATAGGTTTAAGGACGGATTAAATGTTAATGTACTTACATTTATAGCATTAGACAGTGTCTAAATAGGTCTGTCAATTACTAAATAGAGACTTTGTAAAAGTATATTAAAATATACCGACCGACCGCATTAGCAACAGCATAGTAAGACAGCGAGTAGGTATGAAAGATAGTATCGGTGTAAAGATGAGAAAGGGCATGCTCCGTTGGTTCGGGCATATAGAAAGAATGCCAGAGGAAAGAATGACAAAACAGATATACGATGTGAAAGTGGAAGGATGCAGGTACCGGGGAAGACCTAGACTATCTTACCACGACCAAATAAACCGAGTCTTATCTGATGGAAAAGTCAAGAGTCTCCGTAACCGGCGAGCGTGTATGAGACGAACTATGAGAGTCGAGGAAGCCAGAGAGGTATGTAAGGAAAGAACCTGTTGGAACTCTGTACTCTCTGCCTACCCCGCAAGGGATCTGGCGTGAGGTTATAGATAGATAGATAGATAGATATTAAAATAATTTATTGTTACAGTAAAAACAAAATAGAATACTTGATTAACGTTAAGGATGGATGGTTTGGAAAAGGGGCTAAGAGCCTCTAGATCGAGTACTCGTAGGTTCAATTCCCGCACAGCACAAATCTTTGTGCGACCCACAAATATTTTTTTCGATCCGAGTGTTTCTGTACGAGTTGTGTACGAGAATTTCATGTTAAATGTGCGTTCTAAAAAAATAACATCAAATAGTTAAGCCGTTCGTTATACTGTCCTAATCCCCATAGCTTCGATTAGGGCAAGTTCAGGAAGTTGGTATGCTTTCTGGCTATTTTCAGCTCCCTCTCGGGGATTTGGAGCCTCGGTAACTTTCCCTAACTCGTTGTCTCGTTATGTTATTCTCTCGCGGGAAACTCATTATTGCGCATTGACCGTACAGTTTAGAGGGCTTAGTACGAACAAACTGACGTTAGTGTAACGCTCTCGAGTTGATATGCCATCCTTTTCATACTAAAAGTTTACTGATAAAGATTAACGTGACAGCACGCTTACTCGACAAAGTCACGATAACGTCAATCTGTTCGTGCTAAGCCCTCTGCGTTCAAGCACTGCAGACACTCCTGTAAATAAATTGCTTGATATACATTAGTTATTATAATAATTATACGTTTCGTTTTATGTTATGATTATCGAACTTTGCATGTTGTGGGAACGTAATTTAAAGTTCTATATCCCCAGAGATTCGGTTTAATTTAAAGTGCTTAATAATGTTTCTTGTAGATATTTGACTTGAAATAACAACGTTTTAAGTCGTTCAATCTGCAAAGACGTGCCCGCCCTTTATATTAATCGCTTATTGTAAAAGTGTGCAGTATTCTGTCAGTGTGTTAAACCTCTCGTTCTTTACATACGTTAAAACGATATTTGTAACAATAGTACCAACGCAGTAGCAGAAAATTACCCAGTTGCACAGTAAGGTTTTGACAAAACGAAAAAGATCAATAGAATTCACTTTTTCAATAAAAATAATGGAACCAGTCACCTTAAAAATCTTTATTGTTGCAAGGACCGCCCGAACGTATCTGTTTGTGGTTCAGCGAAATAATGAGGCAAAGGGAAATTGATGAAAGGAAGGACAATGGTGGTGTATATGTCACCGGATAATTGTACGAACCGTTAGTTTATAATAAATCTAGTGAGATAATAAACTGTCGATAGATTGTGCACGGACACTAAAACTTACAATCTAACGCTTACATTTTCGTAGGTTAACTGACCATGTCCAGCCGTCAAATTGTGATTTTGTGTGTGACAAAACGCAAAGTGCACGCTGATTGGTTGAACGAATCACTTGTTTTTTTCACCCGCTCCCCCGCCGCCATTATTCTTTTACCGGCATAAACAAGTCGATTCTGTGCACGCACAGAATCGACTTGTTTATTGTTGATTATTATTCAATTTAAAGATATTAAAATCAGTTTTAATAGTGTGATTTAATAAACAACGTTAATGTTTACAGACAATGAGTGAATTATAGCCTGTGGATAAACATAGAAGTGAAATACCCGTGGACAATATTCACAATTATGTTGATCAACAACAATTTACCATAGATCTACAAAAGTACTACAGTACATAAGCAAAATAGTAAGAAGTGTGAATGGACAAATGAAAAAATTAAGAGTGTGATCAAATAAATAGAAGAGTATAATTTAGCTAAAGGTCAGGGAAGGCGACCATCTCATAAACAATACCATCATGCTAAAAAATATGACATCATGACTGTTGGTAACGAAAAAGTTTTAATAATGAAAAGAAAGTACCATTCAGATCCAGTGGCACAAATAATTCCAAGCAGTGAATACTTTCAACGTATACTAGATACACCTATTGCTACGGGTCATGGACGGCGCGACAAAATAGTTCATGCCCTGAAAAATAGATATGTAGTACCAATTATTGCTATAATAATTTATCCCCAGTGTAAAACTTGTCTTTCCAAGAAAAGTTTTCCAAAAAGTGGGATAGTTGTAAAGCCACTGATTTCAGACGACTTTAATAGGAGGCGACAGGTAGATCTTGTAGACTTTCAGTCTTCTCCCGATAGAGAGTATAAATGGTTGTTTCAATACTAAGATCATTTGTTCAAATTTTGATTTTTACGACCATTAAAAAAGCAAACAGGCTAAAGAAGTCGCAATTGAAATACTTAAAGTATTTATAGAAGTCGGGTGTCCAAATATCATGCCGTTCTACAATTGCAAGAACACTGTTTAAAGCCTTATTTGGAGATGATCCAAGATGTGGTCTCTCTTCCACCTATTTATACAAAAATATAATTTCTAAATTAGAAACTGAAGAGGATATGGAAATTTTTTTTAAAGAGATTAACAACAACGCAAATGCACCCCTAACTGGCAATGACAACATCTTACCAGATCAAGTCATCGTTTCAAACGAGTATGACAAAAGTCCTGTAATAAGTGAGGAATTACTCGTAAATAAAGAAATTTCGGACACAGACATGACTCAGACCAATGAAAAAGAAAAAGAACCCATCATTGGCAACAAAATCAACATTCTAGAACAAGCCATCCTTTCAAAAGACTCTGATATTCCTTCTGATACGTTATATGATGCTTCTGTAATTAGTAAAAGATTAAATATAAACAAGTCTGATATAAACACGGCTAAGAACGAAGAAGATGTACCTGAAGTTGGCAGTGACATAACCATTCTAGACATTCATGTTTCACATGACTCTCACACGGTGTTTAATACAAAAAAGAGAATCCTGTGATAAATGAGGAACTAAATATTTTGATGTGTCACATTTGTAACAACAAATCTTCTGGAGCAGATACGTGTTTAAAATGCAAAAACGTTACGCACGCGATATGTGGCGTGTCAAATGAAGGTGAAGGTCACGGTTTGCAGTTTATTCTGTGATCTATGCGTCAACGAAATAAACATCATGCGAGAAAGACAAGAGTCGCTGTAAAAAATATTCCAAAGCGCAATGTCTAACTAATAAATTTAATTGTAAAAAAGAGCAAAGCAAAGAAGCAATATTTTGTGTGGCTCCAGATGCCATAAATCTTTGAAATGTAACAATAAGTGATAAAAGCTTACATTTTTAAGCTTTCATCAAGATTATAATTTTTTTTAACATTGAAATATAAGATTATATTTTTAACATTTTTCTAATAAATGGCATACCTAAGAACTATTTTGTTTAATTTAAATAAGAATTACTGAAATTAATACTTTACTAAAAAATAACAAAAGGTACCTAGGTAAAGGTTTTCAATTTTAACCCAACTAATTAAAACCGATGGAAGGATGTAGGTACCGGGGAAGACCTAGACTATCTTACCATGACCAAATAGACCGGGTCTTATCTGAAGGACAAGTCAGGAGTCTCCGTAACCGGCGAGCGTGTATGAGACGAATTATGAGAGTAGAGGAAGCCAGAGAGGTATGTAAGGAAAGAGCCTGTTGGAACTCTGTACTCTCTGCCTACCCCGTAAGGGATCTGGCGTGATGATATAGAATTAAAACCGAAAAATTCTTAACAATCAAACTTGAAATCAAAATGAATTATCTTTGTCTGACCATTTATTTTGTTCGTAATTCTACGGACACGGACACGTGCCACCTATAACGCCGTCCAATCAGAGGACGGATCACAATTTCGCGGGCGATAAATTGTAAACCGGTGCAGTGATTGGTTTAATTGTTTGTAATCTGACGGGTTAAAGATAGTAAGATTATAAACTGACAGGTAAACATGGTCAGTTTATAAACCTACGAAAATGTAAGCATTAGATTGTAAGTTTTAGTGTCCGTCACACTATCGACAGTTTATAATCTCACTAGATTAATTATAAACTTACGGTTCGGGCCATTATCCGGTCACATATACACGGTCAGTTAGGTAACCGCTTTGAGAAGATATCGATTATAACGGGTCAGGTTTGAAGAATGTTTACTCGTGAACGAATACGTTAACGATGTATTTTATGTGGGACCACGGTTAGTACGCTATTTGTATTTAACCGTTATAATTTTGTATTACAAAATGGTTGGTGTTGTGTAGGGAAATATGACGAACGGAAAGTGCCGAAATGAGATTCTATTCTTTGTGGTAGAGATAACATTATCTGGTACATACCAGAGTCCCTAGTTTTTGTGTTGTGTTGTGTTGCTTATGTTTACACAAGCTGTAATTTTAGTTGTACTGGAGCGAAAATCCAATGCCTGCGACTAAAAAAAAACCTACCTACCTATACCTATACCAAGCGCAAAATAACATTGAGGGGCGGCACGGCTCGTCGGCTGGCCGGTAGATACCTTTGGTGTTCCGGATTTTTAACCTAGCTATGATATTTGGATAGGTCAGTAGGTAGAGGTTAGTAACTGAAGTGTTCTTTTTATTATTTTTTTTTATTACCAGTGAACAATAGGTATTGGATTCATCACCTAGGCCTTCGCTCCAAGACGACTAAAATTACACCTTGTACTGTACA
Source organism: Phalera bucephala (assembly GCA_905147815.2). NCBI lineage: Eukaryota > Metazoa > Arthropoda > Insecta > Lepidoptera > Notodontidae > Phalera > Phalera bucephala. Next base: position 18,114,074 of record LR990616.1, on the reverse strand, counting down.
TTGTATTGATTAAACCCTTTTAATAAAATATTGATGTAGGTACTACTAAATCTAAGCATCATAATGTGTTAATAAGTGTTTCAATTAACTTTTTATGTCGAGGTGGTAAAATGTGTGTAAATTAAAATGTAAACATGATACGATTACGCTTGCTTATTCCCAAAATGCCGAGTGAGTCCTGTTAATAAATTGAATAAACTGATTTGATTGTTTACATCACGTTTAAAAAATGTGTTGGACTATGCTAAAACGCACCATACTTATTTATTTACGGGCGTGGAGGTGCGGAAAGGCTCGTCTATGTTTGACTGTGGTGATTTATTTAACGAGTAGCTATATTTGTCTGCGACGGCGTCGGCAGGCGCGCAGTGCCCTTCTAATGCTACTCCATTAACTTCATGCCCGATGTAAAGTACACCGATTTCAATTTTATCACTTAGACGTTAAGAGCTAGCAGTCTCGTCTCACAGTTGTCCGCCTCCTCCTTGTTTAATTAATGACTTAATAGTGGCTTCGTCATGTGTGCACGCCGAGTGATGTATAGTGCTCACTCAAGTTTCTGCCACTTCGGCGCACTCTAAAACAGAATGACGGATAATTAGTTAATGCTCGTAATTGTCTGAACGAAGCACAGACGTAATGAATTTTCGTAACCGGTTTTCATGTTCATTGAAATATTACAGTTGTAACAAGAAATTCAAGGATGAAACTCAGCGTCTGTTGTTGATGTACAATCGTATAATTTCGTAAATTTAAATAAGAACAAGGCACAACGAAAACTTACAACGAAAATAGTTGGTGAGGTTATCAAAATATTATGTTAAAAATAGTGATAACGCATAATTACCTATGTTATTCCAATTGAGAAGGAAGCTGTAGCGAGAAAACAGAGTAATGCTTACTAGCCAAAGCCCGGACGCAATATAAAGGGTTGGGCCGATTTCCCTGAATCGTTATACATAAATAACATAATGCATTTACTTGACACAGTAAACAACTAGAACATAAATATGGGATAGTTTGTTCTCATTAGTGTAAGGGTAGGTAGGCACATGAAGGACGAAGTAGTTTTACCATTAGTGAACTATGGTATTATTATGACAATAAAGTGTTTTTCTTGGCAAAGCGCATCGCTTTGTGATTACGAGGTCCTGGGTTCAAATTCTAGGTCGGACAAATGTAGTTTTTCGAACGTAAAAATCCCAGTATAGGTCCGGAGTCTAGAATTGTGCCCGGTATATGGCAATAGGCTCGCCCCTTATTACATGGGACCTAACATCGTTGGCGAAAAGTGGGTGTACTCAGTACGCTCTGCCACTCCCGCTTGCGGAATATAGGCGTGATGGTGTTTATTGTTTTCTTTTTTATTTAAAGTGCTTTTCGTTATTATTACCGGCAAAGCAGATCAAATAACATACAAATATTTTTGGTAGATTATTTAATTTGGTAAGAGATTTAAGTTAAAAGTTAGTATTCTAATTAATAAGTCTAAATTTAATTAAGAGCTTCTTGACCAACAAAATGTATAATGTATAAATGTTATTTTACGCGGTAAAATTAAACTAACACGTGGGATACCCGAAATCTTGATTTGTTCTAACTAAGAAGCGTAGAAAGTAGAAGAACTTGAACAATAAATGTTCTTTGATATCTTTTAAAATACATTTAATATTAATCAACAACAATTTACCATAGATCTACAAAAGTACTACAGTACATAAGCAAAATAGTAAGAAGTGTGAATGGACAAATGAAAAAATTAAGAGTGTGATCAAATAAATAGAAGAGTATAATTTAGCTAAAGGTCAGGGAAGGCGACCATCTCATAAACAATACCATCATGCTAAAAAATATGACATCATGACTGTTGGTAACGAAAAAGTTTTAATAATGAAAAGAAAGTACCATTCAGATCCAGTGGCACAAATAATTCCAAGCAGTGAATACTTTCAACGTATACTAGATACACCTATTGCTACGGGTCATGGACGGCGCGACAAAATAGTTCATGCCCTGAAAAATAGATATGTAGTACCAATTATTGCTATAATAATTTATCCCCAGTGTAAAACTTGTCTTTCCAAGAAAAGTTTTCCAAAAAGTGGGATAGTTGTAAAGCCACTGATTTCAGACGACTTTAATAGGAGGCGACAGGTAGATCTTGTAGACTTTCAGTCTTCTCCCGATAGAGAGTATAAATGGTTGTTTCAATACTAAGATCATTTGTTCAAATTTTGATTTTTACGACCATTAAAAAAGCAAACAGGCTAAAGAAGTCGCAATTGAAATACTTAAAGTATTTATAGAAGTCGGGTGTCCAAATATCATGCCGTTCTACAATTGCAAGAACACTGTTTAAAGCCTTATTTGGAGATGATCCAAGATGTGGTCTCTCTTCCACCTATTTATACAAAAATATAATTTCTAAATTAGAAACTGAAGAGGATATGGAAATTTTTTTTAAAGAGATTAACAACAACGCAAATGCACCCCTAACTGGCAATGACAACATCTTACCAGATCAAGTCATCGTTTCAAACGAGTATGACAAAAGTCCTGTAATAAGTGAGGAATTACTCGTAAATAAAGAAATTTCGGACACAGACATGACTCAGACCAATGAAAAAGAAAAAGAACCCATCATTGGCAACAAAATCAACATTCTAGAACAAGCCATCCTTTCAAAAGACTCTGATATTCCTTCTGATACGTTATATGATGCTTCTGTAATTAGTAAAAGATTAAATATAAACAAGTCTGATATAAACACGGCTAAGAACGAAGAAGATGTACCTGAAGTTGGCAGTGACATAACCATTCTAGACATTCATGTTTCACATGACTCTCACACGGTGTTTAATACAAAAAAGAGAATCCTGTGATAAATGAGGAACTAAATATTTTGATGTGTCACATTTGTAACAACAAATCTTCTGGAGCAGATACGTGTTTAAAATGCAAAAACGTTACGCACGCGATATGTGGCGTGTCAAATGAAGGTGAAGGTCACGGTTTGCAGTTTATTCTGTGATCTATGCGTCAACGAAATAAACATCATGCGAGAAAGACAAGAGTCGCTGTAAAAAATATTCCAAAGCGCAATGTCTAACTAATAAATTTAATTGTAAAAAAGAGCAAAGCAAAGAAGCAATATTTTGTGTGGCTCCAGATGCCATAAATCTTTGAAATGTAACAATAAGTGATAAAAGCTTACATTTTTAAGCTTTCATCAAGATTATAATTTTTTTTAACATTGAAATATAAGATTATATTTTTAACATTTTTCTAATAAATGACATACCTAAGAACTATTTTGTTTAATTTAAAAAAGAATTACTGAAATTAATACTTTATTAAAAAATAACAAAAGGTACATAGGTAAAGGTTTTCAATTTTAACCCAACTAATTAAAACCGAAAAATTCTTAACAATCAAACTTGAAATCGAAATGAATTATCTTTGTCTGACCATTTATTTTGTTCGTAATTCTATGGACACGGATACGTGCCACCTATAACGCCGTCCAATCAGAGGACGGATCACAATTTCGCGGGCGATAAATTGTAAACCGGTGCAGTGATTGGTTTACTTGTTTGTAATCTGACGGGTTAAAGATAGTAAGATTATAAACTGACAGGTAAACATGGTCAGTTTATAAACCTTGTAGATTGTAAGTTTTAGTGTCCGTCACACTATCGACAGTTTATAATCTCACTAGATTAATTATAAACTTACGGTTCGGGCCATTATCCGGTGACATATACACGGTCAGTTAGGTAACCACTTTGAGAAGATATCGATTATACCGTGAACGAATACGTTAACGATTGATTTTATGTGGGACCACGGTTAGTACGCTATTTGTATTTAACCGTTATAATTTTGTATTACAAAAAATCTTTTAACAAAAAAGGTAAACCGACTTCAAAAAGCAAAAAATAAATATTTGAAGTCGGTGCTGGTTGGTGCAGTCGGTTACTTGGCACCGACTTCAAATATTTATTTTTTGCTGTTTGAAGTCGGTTTACCTTTTTTGTTAAAAGATTTTTATTTTACAATTTTAAGTGACGAGTGAATTATTTAGTAATATTTATATACCGATATTATATTATTTGCTAAGTTGTAAAGTAAGGTACCTACAGGATTAATATAATGACTATAGTAACGGAATCTATACATTCGTGCTGTTCGCTGTTAAGGAGTCCCCTCTTGTATCTTCAAAGTCCAAGGTCCAATACCAATAACAATAAAATAGGACCAACTTAAAACTATACTGAACCAAATGCAAAACGAATCATCAAAATCGGTTCATAACCAAAGGAGTTATAAAAAAAGGACGAATTATGAACATCCTTTTTTGAAGTTGGCTAATATACTGCTTAGTTCTATAGTAGGATACCTATAGGATTGACGTAATACCCGTAATATCTCAATTTACTCATGCCTATTGTTTGTCGTTAAGGAGTTCCCTGGTGTATCTTCTAAGTCCAAGGTGCAATGCCAATGAAATTAAAATGGGACCACCGCGGAGCTATACTGAACCCAATGCAAAAAAAAATCATCAAAATCGGTCCACAATTGACGGAAATATCGCTGAACATACATAAAAAAAAAGCATACATACAACCGAACATAGAACCTCCTCCTTTTAAAAATGGTTAGTGTTGTGTAGGGAAATATGAGGAACGGAAAGTGCCGAAATGAGATTCTATTCTTTGTGGTAGAGATAATGTACCAGAGTCCCTAGTTTTTGTGTTGTGTTGTATTGCTTATGTTTAGACAAGCTGTAATTTTAGTTGTACTGGAGCGAAAATCCAATGCCTGCGACTAAAAAAAAACCTACCTACCTATACCTATACCAAGCGCAAAATAACATTGAGGGGCGGCACGGCTCGTCGGCTGGCCGGTAGATACCTTTGGGGTTCCGGATTTTTAACCTAGCTATGATATTTGGATAGGTCAGTAGGTAGAAGTTAGTAACTGAAGTGTTCTTTTTTTTTTTTTTTATTACTAGTGAACAATAGGTATTGGATTCATCACCTAGGCCTCCGCTCCAAGACGACTAAAATTACAACTTGTACTGTACATTGTATTGATTAAACCCTTTTAATAAAATATTGATGTAGGTACTACTAAATCTAAGCATCATAATGTGTTAATAAGTGTTTCAATTAACTTTTATGTCGAGGTGGTAAAATGTGTGTAAATTAAAATGTAAACATGATACGATAACGCTTGGTTATTCCCAAAATGCCGAGTGAGTCCTGTTAGTAAATTGAATAAACTGATTTGATTGTTTACATCACGTTTAAAAAATGTGTTGGACTATGCTAAAACGCACCATATTTATTTATTTACGGGCGTGGAGGTGCGGAAAGGCTCGTCTATGTTTGACTGTGGTGATTTATTTAACGAGTAGCTATATTTGTCTGTGACGGCGTCGGCCGGCGCGCAGTGCCCTTCTAATGCTACCCCATTAACTTCATGCCCGATGTAAAGTACACCGATTTCAATTTTATCACTTAGCCATTAAGAGCTAGCAGTCTCGTCTCACAGTTGTCCGCTTCCTCCTTGTTTAATTAATGACTTAATAGTGGCTTCGTCATGTGTGCCGAGTGATGTATAGTGCTCACTCAAGTTTCTGCCACTTCGGCGCACTCTAAAACAGAATGACGGATAATTAGTTAATGCTCGTAGTTGTCTGAACGAAGCACAGACGTAATGAATTTTCGTAACCGGTTTTCATGTTCATTGAAATATTACAGTTGTAATAAGAAATTCAAGGATGAAACTCAGCGTCTGTTGTTGATGTACAATCGTATAATTTCGTAAATTTAAATAAGAACAAGGCACAAAGAAAACTTACAACGAAAATAGTTAGTGAGGTTATCAAAATATTATGTTAAAAATAGTGATAACGCATAGTTACCTATGTTATTCCAATTGAGAAGGAAGCTGTAGCGAGAAAACAGAGTAATGCCCACTAGCCAAAGCCCGGACATTATTCTTCCTTGTTTAGTTTTCATCATAAAGGGTAAGCAATATAAAGGGTTAGGCCGATTTACCTGAATCGTTATACATAAATAACATAATGCATTTACTTGACACAGCAAACAACTAAAACATAAATATGGGATAATTTGTTCTCATTAGTGTAAAAACTATCTGACTACACCCGAAACCTCATGGCTGAGCGACGTTCCATGACGCTCCAAACCTCCGATGATGCTAAGTCCTATAGGCAGCTTAATGGACAGATATTGAAGTCCTTGCGACACGACTTACGGTCCTTCAATGCAAGGCGTATTGAGGAGACCATAGAGCAGAACAAGGGCTCTAAAGTGTTCGCAAGAGACGCGTCTATTGGGCAGAGCCAGTTGACGAAGCTGAAGACCGAGGACGGAAACGTAACGTCAAATAGGTCAGAGGTGCTCAGGGAGATAGAGAGGTTCTATGGACAGTTATATACCTCAGTAGCTAAACCTGTTGTTGACTTGGTAAAAGACCCAAGAGCCAAGCTAACCCGACACTGCACTGAAGATATCCCGGACATCAGCCTGTGCGAGATTAGGATGGCTCTCAAACAACTAAAAAACAACAAAGCGCCGGGTGAAGACGGAATTACTGCAGAACTTCTAAAGGCGGGCGGATCGCCGGTACTTAACGTCCTTCAGAGGCTATTTAATTCCGTCTTGCTTGAAGGGAAAACGCCGGAAGCATGGAACAGGGGTTTGGTGGTGCTGTTTTTCAAGAAAGGTGATAATTCTTTATTGAAGAACTATAGGCCCATCACACTGCTGAGCCATGTTTATAAGTTGTTTTCAAGAGTCATTACGAATCGTCTCGAACGAAGGCTTGATGACTTCCAGCCTCCCGAACAAGCCGGTTTCCGGAAAGGCTTTAGTACCATAGACCACATACATACGCTGCGGCAGGTTATACAGAAGACTGAGGAGTATAATCGGCCACTATGCTTGGCGTTTGTGGACTATGAGAAAGCCTTTGATTCGATCGAGACTTGGGCGGTTCTTAGATCTCTCCAGCGATGCCGCATTGACTATAGGTACATCGAAGTGTTGAAGTGCTTGTATAATAACGCCACCATGTCAGTCCGAGTACAGGGGCAGTGCACGAAGGTGATCCCCATAAAAAGAGGAGTAAGACAGGGAGACGTCATTTCTCCGAAACTGTTTACGGCCACCTTAGAGGACGCCTTCAAGCTCTTGGAATGGCAAGGACTTGGCATCAACATTAATGGCGAATACATCACTCACCTTCGATTTGCCGACGACATTGTGGTCATGGCGGAGTCGCTGGAAGATCTAGGACGAATGCTCGGTGACCTCAATAGAGTATCCCAACAAGTGGGTCTTAAAATGAATATGGACAAAACAAAAATAATGTTTAATGTCCATGTCGTACCCACCGCACTCACCGTTGGGAACTCTAGTCTTGAAGTTGTCGACGAATACATTTACCTGGGACAGGCAGTCCGGTTAGGTAGGTCCAACTTTGAGAGAGAGGTCAATCGACGAATCCAACTCGGCTGGGCAGCGTTCGGGAAACTGCGCAACATCTTCTCATCCAAAATACCTCAGTGCCTAAAGACTAAAGTTTTTAGTCAATGTGTGTTACCAGTGATGACATATGGATCAGAGACGTGGTCTCTTACAATAGGTCTCATAAAAAAGCTCAAAGTTGCTCAGCGAGCTATGGAAAGAGCTATGCTCGGCGTTTCTCTACGTGATCGAATCAGGAATGAGGAGATTCGTAGAAGAACCAAGGTCACGGACATAGCCCCCAGGATTAGCATGCTGAAGTGGCAATGGGCTGGCCACATATCGCGAAGATCGGACGGGCGTTGGGGCAGAAAGATTCTAGAGTGGAGACCACGTATTGGCAAGCGCAGCGTAGGACGACCGCCTGCCAGATGGACCGACGATCTTGTGAAAATCGCAGGAAATCGTTGGATGCAGGTGGCATCGGACCGGTTACGCTGGAAAGCGATTGGGGAGGCCTATGTTCAGCAGTGGACCAGTATAGGCTGAAATGATGATGATGATGATGAGTGTAAGGGTAGGTAGGCACATGAAGGACGAAGTAGTTTTACCATTAGTGAACTATGGTATTATTATAACAATAAAGTGTTTTTCTTGGCAAAGCGCATCGCTTTGTGATTACGAGGTCCTGGGTTCAAATTCTAGGTCAGACAAATTTAGTTTTTCGAACGTAAAAATCCCAGTATAGGTCCGGAGTCTGGAATTGTGCCCGATATATGGCAATAGGCTCGCCCCTTATTACATGGGACCTAACATCGTCGGCGAAAAGTGGGTGTACTCAGTACGCTCTGCCGCTCCCGCTTGCGGAATATAGGCGTGATGGTGTTTATTTTTTTCTTTTTTATTTAAAGTGCTTTTCGTTATTTACGTTATTACCGGCAAAGCAGATCAAATAACATAAAAATATTTTTGGTAGATTATTTAATTTGGTAGGAGATCTAAGTTAAAAGTTAGTATTCTAATTAATAAGTCTAAATTTAATTAAGAGCTTCTTGACCAACAAAATGTATAATGTATAAATGTTATTTTACGCGGTAAAATTAAACTAACGCGTGGGATACCCGAAATCTTGATTTGTTCTAACTAAGAAGCGTAGAAAGTAGAAGAACTTGAACAATAAATGTTCTTTGATATCTTTTAAAATACATTTAATATTAATTAGTTTTATAATTTTAAAGCGAAATTTGGGATGATCATAAGTCCAAAGAATGGTGTTAGGGCCGTTGATGAATTTAATTGAAGTAACGCGGTCGCCTTCTTCCACGTGGGTTATTAGAAAAAAATATGGTGGTAGTAATAGGAAATACCGAGATTAAACGGCGGATAAAAGTTCAAGTCATTGTCAAACCCATTTCTTCATTGAAGTGGCAATGAATAGGGATATTGATCGAAGAAATGACATTTGGGGTAATCGGCGAGCACGTATGAGACGAACTATGAGAAGGGACCCGCAAGGGATCTGGCGTGATGATATAGATGTAATGATGATATAGATGGAGATAAGATATGGACCGAATGGTGACCTAGGCAATCGACGAGCGGGCAGACCAATGACTCGGTGGGTAGACGACATATCGAGAGTGGGAGGAAGAACTGTTGGGCTAAATTGGTAAAGGATTGCAAAGAATCCCACAAAAGGGAGGAGGAGGCTTATGCCCTGCACTGGGTTGTAAAATCTGATGATGATGATAAGATATCTTTATATCGCTTACTTTTAAGCGTAACGCTATCGAGAACCCGCTGTCATTTTCAGCTGTATTTAATAATTTGTTGTGTGTAAAGAATAGCACGTCATTCAAAAGCATCACGTTTACGATAATGTCTTCATTCTAAGCTTTTTAGATTTTTTTGACCACACCTACTATGTATGATTAGAAGCTATCGTATGCGGTACACGGGAAACATCGTGGGAAAGAATACAATCCAGTTAAGATACTGCAAGGGAACTTATGAATAATGCATGAGAAGTACCTTTAGTCTAAGCATCTAAAGGGTCCAAATGGAAATGGACGCCGGATTTGCTACTGGGTACCGGGTTGGGACTATTTTCACAAAATTAAATTATGTACGTATACAACATTACAAGCTTTATAATGCCAAAAAGTAGGTATACCTTAAAGGTTTCGTTTTTTCGTTGGCGTGGCTTGGGGAGTTGTAATGTACTGAAATGTACGGGACACGCCACACAGCGCAGCCCCGCTCGGCGCGACGGCAAACCTCACAACGAACGTAGCTGACCGCTTCCAACGCGCTTCCGTCGAGCTCCAACGTCTATTTGACCAAACCATAATTCGACCGGGTGAAGGGCGCAGGTAAAAGGTGGATGCGTATAGCAGAAACCCAGTTGCCGTGCCCGGCTTTGGGGAGGCGATTGTTCTGCAGTGGAGGTTTTTCGGCTGAAAATAGATACCTTAATTTATCATGTCATAGTTTGAGATTACAAATGTTTACAGAACAATGACTTAACATGGCTATCAAGCCATTTTTCATTTTTTTACAGCCTCGGTGGTTGCGACCACAAGGTTCTAGGTTCAAATTTTAAGCCAAACCGTATTAGGGTTTTTCTGTTAAAACTTCTCAGTAATAGTCCAGAGTCTGAAGTTGTGTGCGATAGAACAGGATAATGATAATGGATCGGTCCCTATTATATTGGGAACTAAAAATATATTGAACGTGATACAAATCGATTACACATAATTTTATTGAAGCTCTTGCTCACTCACATGATTAACTTGATCTCGTCTCTCGCCTTGAATTTCTGAATATTCTTGTAATGTAACTTGCATTTTGTATAAACACACATTTGCAGGCAACGAGATTGCCGCCTGTGAAATAATCGTAAATTTTGATGTATGTAATGACCTCATAAATCTCGCGCGTCGCTCGATATCTTTCGTATATTTATTAACCTTATCTGAATAAAATTCTTACGGAAGTGAACTCGTACTCGCATCGACAGTAAAAGACTATTTTGTAGTTAGTAGTTAGTATATTGTTCATTTTCATACAATACGGTACCATCGGAATCTTAAAACAAGTAGATATTTGTTTACTCACCATACATATATACAAGCTGTAACATAATTAATGCAAGACCTGAAAGTAGTTTGTTCTAAATCGGTAACTGAATTGATTCCAACAGTTTTTATTGTATATTACATTTTTTTTAATTTGCAAAGATGCTGTTACACCTTCAGTGCGGCATAACAAACAAATTTTATTCTTGATTCAAAGCAATACAGAGATTTCGGATGTATTTCTAAAACGTATTTGTTAATATGCACACATTCACACACAAGTTTCATTAACAATGAAACTTGAGGTATAAAAGTAAAAGGGGAAAAAGCTCTGAATTTTGAAATTTGGTTTTCGTATTGAATTTGTGAAGCAATTATCTTATCTAATCGGGGTGTCTGAGGTCTTGCGTTATTTACGATACACCTTGTATAGTGATATAAAATACATAAAACTTTATATTCATTGCCAGCTGAAGTTTTCGATTTGCCTAGTAGATCATCATAGTTACAGCAAAATAGAAAAAAAAATCGGAGACTGCTAAGTAAGGTGCCCACTTACCAGCCTTCTAAGGCATGAGGTTCTAATTTTCTCCGGGCAAAATGGGAGCAATAGATATTTGGATTAAAAAAAGTAAATTATCGGGGGAAAAGTTTTAAGAGTTTTTAAGGTGTAGGTATCGTTGGTCTAATGAAGAAAAAGTTTTGGTTACTCTACAACTAAATGTAGAAACCTTTAGTTGTACAGTAACAATAACTTTTTTCCATATTTTGTTTATAATAGTCATACTTGTGAATTAAGTCAGTCACGAATATTCTTTATCATAAATTTTTTATGAAATTTATGATAAAGAATATTATATAGAAGATAAATAATATCATCATTGTTTCTAACGAAAGCAAAACACGGTATTTTAACAGGTTTTGGGCAAGGTCACCCATTAGTTAGCCAGAGGCGAGGGCTTGTCTTACTACACAGAGACTTTCTAATCTTGTCGTACGACGGGGCAATTGAAAAAACATATTTGTAATTTATATTATTTATGTACAACATTTAAATGTGTAAAGAAAATATTGTAATGTGTTATAATAATTAATTTTACTTTTGCAATTCTCCCTACATTGTAGGTACTTATGTGTTGAGTCTGATGTATTCAGAACAGAATAATATGTATGTGTTCCAAATATTTCTAATTTCTCAATCTCCGAAAACTGACTAATAAGTAGGTGAATTACTATTGCCGTGATAATCGCCTGTTTGAACAATTTCCTAATTGTTTCCATCTCATTCGTCTTCTTAAAGGAGCAGGAAGTAAAGTGGCCCTATTCTAGGAGCATATTACTTGTTTCTGTCCCCAGTTCAGTGTCTAAATTAAAATATGAAAGGCACGCGCGGAGTTAATGAGCGGCTTGCGAACATTGCTTAAATTGCACAAACGATTAATTACGAGCGTATGTTTACAATAACAACTGAAATGCTCCAGGTATAATTCGTATAATTCACATATGTAATGCAGTCGCCAATGAAGACGTACCCTTACAGATCGTACGTAATTTGCATTGCATACTTTAGAATGCTTCTGAATTCGCACAAATAATACATCTTATTTGAAATGGTGTTTCCTAGCCGTACTTCTATGAGCGCAATCAACCAGTCGAAAAAGAATATCAAAATGCGATATACTTATGAAATCCTCGTAGCGGGCTCCGTTTTACTAGAATCTCTTCATATAAGTATTGAAAGCGAAAGTGGCTTGGGTAAATCCGGCGTATATGTTCAGGCCGAGCTTAGACTTTCAATAAATCAGGACCCCAAAGGTCGCAAGGTGAGCGTTCGTCCAGTCGGCTGAGGTCCACCGCGGCCAATATTGCATTTATATGAGTTCGTTATGACGCGGTTAAATTCGCTATCCTGTTATCGAACTCCCAACACTCGTCTAAGAAACAGTGTACGGTGTCGTAAAAAAGCTTTGGCTCAGAGGATCCTGTAACTTTCTCTAGGCTTTGTATCTTCTATAAGCCATGTACATTATTTAATATACTGCCAGCTAGTATAAGTACACTTGTGGTCTTGAATTAGTCTTTAAAGTAGTGAGACAAGAATGGAGGTGTGGAATTACACCACGCGGATTGGTGGGAAAAGACTTGTGGCCAACTGCTTTTGGAAACTAGTCGTCTATAAGGCTTCCAATTTGGTTTGAGTAGCTGGGACTAACGGCTTAATGTGCCTTCCGAAGGACGGAGACGCTTAATTATGAAAATGCCCTAATGACCAAGTCGAAAGCTGGTGAATGCACAAGTCCAGACGGCACTGTTTAATGCAGCATAATTGATGGATGATGCAGCATGATTTATTATTAGCACTTAAGGATTTTATATAAAATGAACATTTTTGTTCATGTAAATGTACCATAACACAAACCAGTTGTTAAATATAAATTGTTATATGCTACTATGCTACTACTTCATATAATACATACTAACAAGAAATTATCTGGTAATCCACAAATGACAAGACCAATTTCGAAATACGTTGAAACAATTTAACAGTTGGTTATGTTAGTAATGATTGCCAGAGAGCGTTGTGTTATAGTTGATCTGAATTTATTTATTTTATCAGATATATATTTTAACACTTGAAACACGATGCTAAAGTACATTCGGAGTTAACACATTGTCCAGTTAAGTACTTTTTTCACTTAATTGCCACTGGTTTTAGATTAATGCATATGTTATATTGTTGATTTGTTTACATGGATTTATGTGAATTAGAATAGGGTACTTTTCTACTTTGTTAATTAATAATGTGGATTAAGTGGGTAGGAAAATCAGACAATGACATACGCACTTTTTGTACAATGGCTACCTAGCAAAATACATGATTTACATTGAGTTGGTGTTTTACTAAAGTTCAGGACTTAATAGTGGCGACGTTTGGTAAAAAGTGGTCAAAATGAACAGTAAAGCAGTGAAATTTGATGAGTTTAATCCACAAACGGACAATTGGGACATTTATTTCGATCGTTTACAATTTTGTTTTGAAGCAAATGGCATCGTTTTGGATGCTGATAAGCGAGCAAATTTCTTTACAGTATGTGGATCGCGAGTATTTGAAACATTCCTTGCATTAATTACACCAAAAAAAGCTAGTGAAGTGACATTTGATGAAATACATAAGATTCTTACAAAACATTTTAGCCCAAAGCCAAATGAAATATCAGTGTCCTTTCAGTTTTATAAACGAGATCAAAAAAGTGACGAGTCTGCAACGGACTATATAGCACAACTTCGAAAACTAACTTCCGGTTGCAATTTTATAGACTTAGAGCGAATGTTACGTGACCGATTAGTTTGTGGTATGAGGGACGAAAGACTACAGTACGAACTGTTGAAGAGGGACCGTGTAACTTATCAGGACGTAGTGGACGCTATGTTGTCAGCTGAAAGTGCGGGGCGGGATGTTCGTATGATCCAGCAAGCGGCCGGCGGGTTGTCGTCGGGGCTATCACAGCCGTTCTTTTGGGAGTGTACTAATACGGGACCGCCCGCAGTTGTCGAGCCGATGGATGTTAATGCTGTTCAAACGAAGAGCTTTTATAGTCGTTTATGCTACCGTTGCGGGGATCGACACGCCGGAGAGTGTCGTTTTGCAAATACTATATGTCGCTATTGTAAGAAGAAGGGACACTTGGAAAAGATATGTTTAAGCAAGAAGAAGACCGTAAATAGAGACGTCAACTACGCTGCAGGTGCGGATGATCGTTTAAATGGAATTTATTGGGTACCGGGTGTAATCACCCATCGAACCAGCCGCATACCGCCCTACGAAGTGGCGGTAGCTCTTGCGGGGGTATCGGTCAACATGCAGGTGGACACGGGTGCTAGTTTTTCGATAATTAATGAACGCACATGGCACTCGATTCGCTTTCGTCTACCACGTGATGCTCTGCAGCCTATCGAACTGTCGCTCCGAACATGGACTGAGACTCCCGTACGTCTTTTGGGACAAGTTTGGTTGCCAGTACAATACAATGAGGTGATCCGAGATCTTTGCGTCATCGTCGCTAGAGGAACTGGACCAAATCTTCTAGGTCGTGATTGGTTTAGCCCGCTAAACATCTCACTAAATATTAACTTTATTGAAGATGGTGCTGAAATTGATAGATTGATGAATAAACACAAAGAAGTATTTCAGGATGGACTCGGTACCTACCGTGGACAGCAAGTGACAATACATCTCAAAGCGAACGCTGTACCTAAATTTTTAAAAGCCAGACCTGTTCCATTTGCAATCAAGCAGAGGGTAGAACAAGAGATAGACAGACTAGTAGAAGAAGGAGTACTACAACCGACGTCCTATTCTGAATGGGCTACGCCCGTAGTTCCGATAATAAAGAAAACGGGGGAAATAAGATTGTGTGGTGACTATCGCAGCACAGTCAACGAAGCAACTGAATCAGATACGTATCCTTTGCCTACCGCAAATGAAATTTTCGCCACTGTTGCAGGTGGAAAATTTTTTTCAACTCTAGATCTGGACCGTGCATATACACAGGTGGTTGTCAACGAAGACACCTCGAAACTGTTAACTTTGAATACCTGTAAAGGTCTTTACACTGTACATCGATTGGCTTTTGGCGTCAAGGCAAGTCCGGGGATTTTTCAGCGTTTGATGACTTCTTTGCTGGCTGATATTCCGGGAATAGCTGTCCTAATTGACGATATTATTATTAGTGGCAGGTCTAAACAAGAATTGCAGGACAGATTGGACACTGTTTTGGGACGGATAGGTCGAGCTGGCCTTCGCCTTAATAAGAATAAGTGCAAATTTTTTCAAGAAAGGGTCGAATTCCTTGGATTTGTCGTAGATGCGGAGGGAATACATCCCGCAAAAAGTAAAGTAGAGGCAATTGTGAACACTCCTAAGCCTAAGAACAAGCAGGAACTGCAGGCATTTCTCGGTTTATACAACTTTTATGAAAGATTTATACCGCATAAGGCTACTATACTAGAGCCATTACATAGGTTATTGGAAAAATCTCAGGCATGGAGGTGGACAGAGCGTGAACAAAATGCATTCGACACAGCGAAACGTCTTATTACCTTTGACTTAACACTGGAGCACTATGACTTACGAAAACCACTTGTACTTACGTGTGACAGCTCAGAATACGGTGTTGGTGCAGTATTGTCTCATGAGACTCATAATGGACAGGAACGTCCCATAGCTATGGCGTCAAGAACATTACATTCACACGAAAGACGTTATTCGCAACTGGACAAAGAGGCGGCATCTATAATGTTTGGTATCACCAAGTTCCATAATTACCTGATGGGAAGACATTTTCGATTAGTGACTGATCACAAACCGCTACTGGGTTTATTTGATCCAAAGAAACCTATGCCTAATATGTTGTCACCTCGATTAACTAGGATTGCCATCGCTTTAACGTCTCACAGCTATGAAATAGTTTATAAACCAGGTGCGCAAATTGGATTCGCAGACAATTTAAGTCGTTGGCCACAACCAGTTCCAGAGGAACCGGAACAACAGCTCGGTGAAATATTGTTGATGGCCGAGTCACCAGAAGATTTTCCCTATGATGTTGAGCAGATAGCGTCGGAAACGAGACGTGATAACACATTGTCACGAGTCATCTACTATATACAACGCGGTTGGCCCGTGAGAGTCAATGACAACAATTTACGTCCATTCTGGTTGAATCGTTTAGAATTGTCGCTTCAGGACGACTGCATATTGTTGGGTTGTCGAGTGGTCGTACCAAAGTCCATTCGCCAAGCAGTGTTGAAAGCGTTGCACAGAACACATTCAGGAATCGTACAAACGAAAGCTCTAGCTAGAAGCTATGTTTGGTGGCCACGCCTCAATGAAGACATCGAAGACCTAGTCAGTACGTGTACTAAATGTTTGGAACATCGACACATGCCACCAAAGACCTATCACAAGTGGATTACACCGTCAAGGCCTTGGTCCAGAATACATATGGATTTCGCTGGACCATTCTACAATAAGTATTTCTTGATTATCGTGGATGCTTACTCCCGATGGCCTGAACTATTTATGGTCAATAACACCACTTCGGCTACGGTCATTAAACTATTGAGGACGGTATTTGCTACACATGGGCTATGTGATACAATAGTGTCGGATAACGGCACATGTTTCGTATCTAATGAAATAGAGAAATTTTTCACTGCTAATAACATTCGTCATGTGACTACAGCCCCATATCACCCAGCTACAAATGGGTTGGCCGAACGAATGATACAGACAATTAAGGATAAATTAAGGAAAATGGATGACTTGGCATGGGACAGTAGAATTCCAAATCTACTGCTAGGACTTCGGGTCACACCATGCACTACAACAAAGAAGACACCTGCAGAACTGCTCATGAATAGACGGCTACGTACTTTATTGGATACTATACACCCAGATAATCTACAACATAAACGGACTGAGAAACAGATTGATGTCAACAGGGAGAATAAAACGAGAGAAACAAATGTAGGTCAGAACATTATGTACCGCAACTATAATGCTATGGGCCCAAGATGGTTACCAGGTCAGATATATGATAAGAACGGTCCATCTAACTACAAGATTAAAACTGAGAATGGAGCGATAATCACCCGTCACATTGATCAGTTAATAAAAAAAACATCTACAAAATCCGGGCCAGAGGAGGGAGAGAGAATAGTTGATAATTTAGCGAGTGATGAACCGGTACGAACAGAGAATCCAGACACTCAGGATTTGGATAAAATTATTGAGATTCCGGATGCGGATAAATGGGCAGAGATATTGGGTATACCTCCATTAGATAGTCCCTTAGTTTCATCGGCACCAGGAAAAGTAAAAAATAAAATAGATCTGCATTCTAAAACTCCATATGACAGACATAGAGATAATCACTATATGTCATAGATGCCTTTTGTGACAGCTTAATTATGTATTGGCATTTGGTCACATAATCGTTGTTCATTCGTTTTATTTATTATACTTAGGGGGGAGGTATGTTATATTGTTGATTTGTTTACATGGATTTATGTGAATTAGAATAGGGTACTTTTCTACTTTGTTAATTAATAATGTGGATTAAGTGGGTAGGAAAATCAGACAATGACATACGCACTTTTTGTACAATGGCTACCTAGCAAAATACATGATTTACATTGAGTTGGTGTTTTACTAAAGTTCAGGACTTAATAGCATACAAAAATGAAACACAATATCTGCGTGAGGAATAAAATTATTTGTATGTTTAAGAGCCACCTTCACCACCCTCGAGTAAAGTGCTGGTTAGTTACTTCTCGATTAGCGTTACTCGGTAATAAAAACTGGTTAGTTTAACCGTTGGATAGGGTCTGTCAGTGATGGTGAAATTCTTACATAGACTTACATGCAACTTTAATTGTCAATTAGTCTATTTCAGATTTTACTAGAGGTTGCTGAAAGAGGCCATAATACTAGCAGTTTCTAGCGGCTTCGTACCCGGTCGATAACAGCGCCACCTATCGGGCTTAACAAAGGCTAAGAAAAATCCAGGTGACCTTATGACTACTAAGCCGTTTAGGAAGAGAACTGTTACGATCATACTCACACCACAATTTTATATGTAAACGTTATAAGTGATTTTCTTACATTACATGCAAAAATACCTTAGGCACGCGGTTCTATGTATATTATGGCAAGTCGGTCAACTAACCTTAATTAGAGAACACATTCGACCGACTGGTCGCTCATTAGACATCGCTTAGCTTGATGGCCCGCTCGCTGAAATGTTTCAGAAATTAAGTTATATAGATACACACATATATAGGTTTTCATGACTTTGTTCGCTTCGGCTCGCCCTATAGGCCCTTACATCGTCTGGAAAAAGTGGTTGTTCACACCTATGCCACCCCCGCTTGGGGAATATAGACGTGACGGTGTTATGTTACAGTGACATTATTTTGTGTCTTAAAATAAACTGCACAATATAAAAAAAATATAGTAACTACTTCGAAATCAATTAAATTTAGCAATAATAGGATAGATACTATAGTACATTATTTTTTACGGAAATATTTACTCGGCTATCTTAAAACACCCAGACAATTTCTTTCGAGTCGGGTTTCTTTTAAAAATCCTTTCCAATAGCACACAATAGGGTTAGGTACCGTTCAACTAGGCTATATAAGATGATTTTCTTGCAGCTTGATAACAATAGAGTTTAAAAATAAAATGTTCTCATAGAGAATAGACCGTTCGTGAAACCCAACATCTGCTTTTCGGCGGGCACTCTGAAGTAGCCTTTTATTACGGAAAACCCATACCGCCTATTTTTTGCTGGTCTTTGTAATAGTAAAAAGTGATGTTTCATATGACAAATAAAACTAGGAAACGAATAGATAAACAGAAATGGTTTAGCATGGGTTTAACTGTTATTCGCGGATCACAGAACACATCATTCAGTACATACAGCTATAGCCCTGCGTTTATTTACGCAGGTTTCGAACAAATATTATTTTAACGTCACACATGCATTTTATACGGTTATAAAAGTTTTACACATACTCATCGCTTATGCAATTTCAAAAGTTTTATTTTAATCCATAGCATTGTTAATAAAGTGAAACTACATTTGCAGGAAACCTCGTCTGAACTCACATTAAGATAGTAATTTATGTTATTAATGCTTGTGTATCATCTAGCAGGGCTGGCACGGGCGGCAAGACTATTCTCGCGCAGGAGTCAGGACAAAATATTCTTGACTCTACATCAATACAATGTAATTCTGAACTCATATCAATCTTTTGTCACGTCACACCATGCTAGCTCGTAAAACAAAATAGTTATCTCACGCCTAGGATAACAAACAAAACAGTCAAATTGTCGCCTATGTCTTGCAGGGCTAGTACGGGCGATAAGAATTTTCTCGCGCAGTATTAAATTTTGTTGGCTCGTAATTCCAGTCTTGTACTCGAGTCAAAACTAAAACTAATCTTGTCCATAGGTAAAAAAAATACTTAAAACAAGTTTTCTCATACCAAACTCTTGTCATGACAAGCTATAATAGCGCGTAAGGTGAAACAGTTATCTCTCTTCTAGGACGACAATTAGTCGCACCTTCTATGCTAGCCCTGCTAGCGACTCTGCCGTTTGATACGTGTCGGCCATGTTACAAAAATCATAAAATAAAAACGACTGCGACTATATTACGGCGTGCGATGACATTTCAAATGGCAGTCATGAAATAAAGGAGGCAATGTAGCGCGCCAGTCACCTGCTTCTCGTGGTGATATATCGCTTTATTATGTGCACCGCATTACGCTCCGTGGCGTCTCGTTAAATATAAGCATTTTAAATTTTATTACGTCAGCGTCTTAGATTGCATTTTATCAAGGACCTTTACATTTTTCTTTGTTTCAGCGTACTGAAATTTTCAATTTACATACTTATGAAAGGTTTTATGACTAAAACCGAGTACAAAACCGTTCGGCTTGGAAAATCCCTTTTGTGTTTGCCGTGAAACGGTACAATTTTCCTTGAGTAAAAAGTAAAGTTGGCGGGCACAACCCACGCCCACAGCGTGGCGTCTATTGGCATATTACACAGAAGCAGGATATCAAGATATAAATTAATGTAACAGACCGCTGCTGATAAAAACAAAATCCAGATATTAGATTGTTACTATCAATTTTTTCGGAAAGGAACCCAATAACATTTCGCTCGAACTAGGGTTTGAACCTTAGACCGATGTAATCACTAGTCATGCTATGGCTGAATAGATCAACAAGTCTGCACTACTATAATGCGGTATATAAGAGAACATTTTGGGAAAAATGAAAACACGCTACTAATAATATTGCGAGCGGTTCACTATCTGGCGGCGGCGTATTGCAGCCAAGCTCGTTTTGCCACAGTAATTGGTGTTTTTGTTGACAATAAGTCCCCGCTATGCATGATAGATTGGTAGATCGTGAGTGTGATATGACCACGAAAAAACAAACAACTGATAGAGCTCGCCTCACGTTAAAATAATATTTTCTTGTGCGAAATACGAGTATGTATTAAAAGTTATCTCTATCTATCTATCTATCTATAACCTCACGCCAGATCCCTTGCGGGGTAGGCAGAGAGTACAGAGTTCCAACAGGTTCTTTCCTTACATACCTCTCTGGCTTCCTCGACTCTCATAGTTCGTCTCATACACGCTCGCCGGTTACGGAGACTCTTGACTTTTCCATCAGATAAGACTCGGTTTATTTGGTCGTGGTAAGATAGTCTAGGTCTTCCCCGGTACCTGCATCCTTCCACTTTCACATTGTATATCTGTTTTGTCATTCTTTCCTCTGGCATTCTTTCTATATGCCCGAACCAACGGAGCATGCCCTTTCTCATCTTTACACCGATACTATCTTTCATACCTACTCGCTGTCTTACTATGCAGTTGCTAATGCGGTCGGTCTGCTTCACTCCGCATATCTTTTTGCAGAGCTCGCATTTCTACCGCATTTATCCTACTTTCATTCTCCTTCTTACATACCCAGCTCTCGCTACCATATAACAGCGTTGGGACAAGAACTCCGTTATGTATGGCCAGCTGCGCCTTATGGTTTAAGTGCCGGCTCCCGAGTAGCATTCGCATCGCACCATTCACTCTGTTCCCTGCACTCGCTCTTCTCTCTATGTCAGCGGTGTATTTCCCATCCTTACTGAAGGCGCATCCAAGATATACAAACTCATTCACTTGCTCCAGCACATCGTTACCAACCACAATCCTTACATTCGTTCTGGTTTCTTCCCTTTCAAAAACCATAATCTTGGTTTTCTTCACATTCAAGTGTAAGCCATTGTCAAAAGTTATCAACTAATATAATCAGGGTTTTACATAAATTTTTTGGCCAAGTATCGGGTATTTGATTCTTTTGGGCTCGCGGGTCCAGGAGGGTTGGCTGAATCACAACGGATTAGTTAGACCGAAGAGTATTATGATAGTTAACAGGGTTATTCCGAATATTTGTGTAATATATAACATTTAATTTTCAGCTCTGTTGAATATTAACATAATATATTTGGATATAACATTACTTTGATACTGAATCTGAGTAGATACTAGATCTCTATAGACTACACCCAGCTATATTATGATGACTTAGAGTATGTTATCTTTATAAAGTAAATGGATCGATAATTGCGGCATGACTATCATTATAATGAATCATTTTGTACAATGGAAAAGTGCACATATATAATCAAATTACTTCAAAAGTTGTTTATTCATGTTTATCAAAAAGTATCTATGATGAATCTAGGAAAAAGGCTGCAGATTATTTATGACTATTATCACCTGTTTGGAATGTCATTACTGTGAAAAAGAAGGGCAAGAAACTTCACGGTTACTCATTTTGTATACATTGCCTTCATGGAGTATGGGAGACTAATGCAGAACGAACTAGATAGGCTTAAGCATAGATTAAATGTACTTACATCCATAGTATCAGTTAGTGCCTACATAGAACTCTCAATTACTAAATAGAGATTTTGTATAAGTATATTAAAATAATTTATTGTTACAATAATAAAACAAAAATAGGTTCCTGAATAACGATAAGGATGGACGACTTGGAAAAGGGGCAAAGAGCCTATGGATCAAGTAATCAGTTCAATTCCCGCTCGGCACAAATATTTGTGTGACCCACAAATATTTGTTTCAGTCCGAGTGTTTCTGTACGTGAATTTCATGTTTGTAAATGCACCAAAGACGCAGATAGAATATTTCTAGTGTGAGGGCTGCGTTCTAATACATTTACATCAAATAATTAAGCCGTTCGTTATACTGTCCAAATCCCCATAGCTTCGATTAGGTCAAGTTCAGAAAGTTGGTATGCTTTCTGGCTACTTTTGAGCTCAATCTCGGGGATTTGGAGCCTCGGTTACTCTCCCTTACTCGTTGTCTCGTTATGTTAATCTCCCGCGGAAAACTCATTATTGCACATTGACCGTACAGTTAAGAGGGCTTAGTACGAACAGTTTGACGTTAGTGTAACGCTCTCGAGTTGATATGACATCCTTTTCATACTACGAATTAACTAATCAAGATGAACGTGACAGCACGCTTGCTCGATAACGTCAATCTGTTCGTGCTAGGCCCTCTGAGTTCAAGTGCTGCCCACACACCTGTGAATAAATTGTTTGATATACATTAGTTATTATAACAAATACACGTTTCGTTTTATGTTATGATTGTAGAACTTTGTATGTTATGGGAACGTAATTTAAAGTTCTATATCCCCAGAGATTCGGTTTAATTTAAAGTCCTTAAAAATGTTTGAAGTAAGTGCCAGCTTTCTGCAGTACATATTTGACATGAAATAACAACGTTATAAGTTCTTCAATTTGCAAAGACGTGACCCTCATATTAATCGTTTATAGTGCAAGTGTACAGTGTTCTGTTATTGTGTTAAATCTCTTATTCGTTACATAAGAACGTTACAACGATATTTGTAATATACCAACAAAGTAGCAGAAAATTACATAGTTGCACTGTAAGAGCTTAGAGCAAAGGACGATCTTTACATGCTTGTTAGGTTTTGACAAAATGAAAAAGAACAATAGAATTCACTTTTTCAATAAAAATGATGGAACCAGTCGCCTTAAAAATCTTTATTGATTCAAGGACCGCCTAACTGTGTCTGTTTGTGGTTCGGCTAAATAATAACACAAAGGGAAATGGATCAAAGGAAGGACAATGGTGGTGTATACACGGTCAGTTAGGCAACCGCTTTGAGAAGATATCTATTATAACGGGTCAGGTTTGAAGAATGTTTACTCGTGAACTAATGCGTTAACGATTGACTTTATGTGGGAACGCGGATATTACGCTATTTGTATTTGACCGTTGTAATTTTGGATTACAAAATGGTTGGTGTTGTGTAGGCAAATATGACGAACGAAAAGTGCAGAAATAAAATTATTTTCTTATGTGGTAGAGATAATGTACCACAGACCCTTGTTTTTGTTTCGTCTAGTGGTCTGAGCGTAAGCCACTCGACTTTCTGAGACCTTCGCACGAACACACTGACGTTTGCGTGACGCTGTAGAGTTGATATGCCTTTTCATTCTACAAACTTATCAAATAAAGATGACAGTGACAGCATACTTTCTTGATGACGTCAAATGTTTTGTGCTTAGCCCTCTGGATCAAATAATCGCGGGTTCGACTCTGGACGTTGCTAATTTTGTATGACTTACACATATTTACTTCGGTCTGAGAGTTTGTGTATACTGTGAAATTTGCATTTGTAAGCGTATCCACAACACAAAAAATACACTAGTTTTGTAGATTGGTTCAGTACTTTGGGAATAAAATAACGCGAATATATTTTTGATTATATTTGCTTGTGTTAATACAAACTGTAACTTAAGTTGTCCTGGAGCGAAAGCCCAGGTGATATTTCCGATGCCTACTGTTCACTGGTACTAAAACTAAAATAAAAAGAACATTTCAATAAGTAACATTCCCACATCAACTTTTAACCTATACCAAGCGCAAAATAACATTGAGGGGCGGCACGGCTCGACAGCTGGCCGGTAGATACCTTCGCTGTTTCGGATTTTTAACCAAGCTGTGACATTCGGATAGGTCAGTAGGTAGATGTTGCTTATGGAAGTGTTCTTTTTATTATTTTATTAAAGTAAACAGTAGGCATTGGGTACATCATCTAGGCTTTCGCTCCAAGACGACTAAAATTACACCTTGTACTTTACATTGAATTGATTAAACCTTTTATAACCCTTTTCAATAAAATGTTGCTGTAGGTACTACTAGACCTACGCATTATTATGTGTTAGTTAGTGTTTCAATTAACTTTTATGTCGAGGTGGTAAAATGTGTGTAAATTAAAATGTAAACATAATACGATTACGCTTGCTTATTCCCAAAATGCCGAGTGAGTCCTGTTAATAAATTGAATAAACTGAATGGTTGTTTACATCACGCTTAAAAAAATGTGTTGGAACATGCTAAACACATCAAGCTTATTTATTTACGGGCGTGGAGGTGTGGAAAGGTCTCGTCCATGTTTGACTGTGGCGATTTATTTAACGAGTAGCTTTATTTGTTTGCGACGGCGTCGGCCGGCGCGCAGTGCCCTTCTAATGCTACCCCATTAACTTTATGCCCGATGTAAATTACTCCGATTTCAACTTTATCACTTAGCCTTTAAGAGCTACCAGTCTCGTCTCACAGTTGTCTCTGTCCACCTCCTCCTTGTTTAATTAATAACTTAATAGTCGCTTCGTCATGTGTGCACGCCGAGTCATGTATTGTGAGTGTGGCAGAAATTTGACTGAGTGTACGTGTAGTGACGGATAATACTTAATGCTCGTAATTCTCTGAACGAAGCACAAACAGAATGAATTTTCGTAACCGGCTTTCGTGTTTACTGAAATATTACAGTTGTAACAAGAAATTGAAGGATGAAACTCAGCGTCTGTTCTTGATGTACAATCGTCTAATTTTGTAAATTTTAATGAGTACAGGCACAAAGAAAACTTATAAAAAAATAGTTAGTGGGTTTATTAAAATATTATTAAAATATAGTGGTGGCGCATATTTGCCTGTATTATTCAAATTGCGAACAAAACTGGAGCGACATAACACAGTAGTGTTAACTAGCCAAAGCCTAGACATTAACTTTCCTTTTTAGTTTTCATCATAAAGGGTAAGCAATATAAAGGGTTGGGCCGATTTCCCTAAATCGTTATACATAAATAACATAATGGATTTACTTGACAGAGCGAACAACTAGAACATAAATATGAAATAGTTTGTCCTCATTAGTGGAAGGGTAGGTAGGCACATCAAAGACGAAGAAGTTTTACCATTAGTGAACTATGGTATTATTATGAAAATAAAGTGCTTTTCTCCTCGTCGGTTTGGTGACAAGCGTTGCGGTCCTGGGTTCAAATCCTAGGTAGGACAAATGTCGTTTTTCGAATGAAAAATTTCCAGTATGAGTCCGGGTCTAGAATTGTGCCCGGTATATAGCAATAGGTTCGTCCTGTAATTACCTGTGTTTCATGTTTTATGTTTGTGAATGCACCCACGACACAGTAATAAATCCTAGTGTGGGGAGAAGTTCTTTTAAAAAAAAAAAAAAATATTTAAGATCAGCTGTGCTTTATACACTAAAATATCAATTGTTACATACGTAATGCATTATTTTACACCGTCACGCATAAATTCCCCAGAGGGGGCGGCAGAGGTGTACTGAGTACGCCCACGTTTCGCCGACGATGTTAGGTCCCATGTAATAGGGGGCGACCCTATTGCCATATACCGGGCACAATTCCAGACTCCGGACTCATACTGGGAATTTTTCGTTAGAAAAACTACAGTTGTCCGATCTAGGATTTGAACCCAGGACCTCGTGATCACAAAGCGATGCGCTTTGCCACCAGATCAACGAGGCATTATTTTACCAGTACAAGAAAAAGTTGAAATTAGGAATCATTGAATATTTTTTTTAAGTATTTTTTTATATTTTTCATAGCAGATTATGTATAATTATCTTAGAAAAAACAACGAGAAACTGTCTAGGTATTAATATTTTTCGAAAATAAATATCAAAAAAGAAACTCATATAATTAAATATAATTAAAAAGTTCCCGGAAAATAATTATTTCGATGTCCTGGGAAAATTATGTAATACTACATACTTAACGTTATCGTATAGCTGGTTTTTCTCTTAAAATGTCATTTGTTAAGTTATGGTACATTCAGTAGATGTTAGATTTCTGCTTTCTTGTTTAACGAGCCGCAAATTGATGCGGTTGACAGCGTCTCTTCCAAACTCTTCAGATCTAATAACTTAGAGGCTTCCCCCGTGGAGCTACGGATCACAAGCACGACAAGCACTTATAGGATGCAATACAAAACAATTTGAAGGCATATACTACCTCACACGAATATGTTACAAGTAGTCGAAATAAGGTTTACACAGTGTTAACAATTCTCTTTTACTTCGATTATTTCAAAGAAAGCTTTTTGTTACCGACTGTAGTGTTGTCCCGAGCTAAGTAAGGGTGCATTATGGTTATCATAAAATATGTACAATGGAATGGGAAACATCCCAGTCATAGATTATGTACGAGATGTAAATGCCGCTCAATAATGTTTCATAAAATTTAAATTATACACATACCTCCTACACCGGTTTTTTCGGGAGGAGTAGATAGATATACATAGTACACCTATATTTCGCCGAGAATTATTTGTCTTAATGTGCCATGAGCCTGCCGCCATTCATCGGATATTTTGTTCACATACCTTTCGAATTTAGTTAGTTTTCTCGGACAAGAAGGTTTGTTTGCTTACGAAGTTTTCTTTTACTGTAAGTTAGCGACAATCGCACATAGGTTTCAAAAACAGAGGTGCTAGCCTGGATTTGTCCCCTATCATATACCGAATGAATAAGACCAAACATACGTAAAGTGTGATTTTTTTTTGTTACAAATTTGCAATATTTAATATTTTATTATAGGTATAAAGGTGTTACCTATGCTAATTCAAGGGCGTGTTCGGACTCTAATGAAAGACATCTATACGTCCTTACCCTTCATTAAAGTACCTAAGTAAAGAAACTTTGTTACATTTCTAATGCAAAACGATGAGAGTGACCTGCCGTAAAACGAGTTTAAATGCGTGAAACTTTAGCAAAAACAGGGCAAAAAAGTTGGTTTCTCTGAAAGGTTGCGTATAATTCGCTCTTAAATTGGCAATGTTCAGCGCAGCTGTAACTTCAAAACTTTTGTAATTGACACAAAAATGTTGAACGTTGTACATTTTCAAGTCACATTCACTTTTGATAGTTTAGTTATTTTTTAGTAGTAAGCCATAAACCAAGACCGTACTCTATCAGTCTTGCATTTATCGCTTAGTTGTTCAGAGGAACTTATTCTAGAAATCAGTCTGAAAAGTATCAATAAAATTTATTTTAACTTTCTACAAATTACTATTTTTCTAGGATGTTCGTGTAGTTCGTGACTCTGTGATGATAGGATTACACCTTAATTCAATTATTTAAGACAAACGGCATTCGAGGTATCTACGAATTTAAGTGAATAAATTATAGTAAAGAATAAAGTAGTGCCACTATCTTTTATAGAAAAATCCCGCTTCAGTATATTACGCCTTACAAACAATGTGCACGAATCGCCAAGTTTTGTTCGCAAATAAACCATTAGTATAATCTACGTAACGATACTACACAATGTAATCGAAAATAGTCTTATTGGGGCAAGGCCATTACAGGGCGGCACTTACGAGCCTAGTTTTCCTAGTTTTTGGCTGCTTGATTTCGCTTTCCACAAACAATTTATCTTTGGCTCTGCGGTCCATTATGTTAACGACCGCGCAAATAGTTCCGGACGGAATAACCTAACGTAAAGGAGAATTAACAGACACCTTTCACAATGAACTATTGGGTTAATTGCTTTGTTTTATTGTTATCATAGAGTAATAAACTCTCAATATTGCGAAGGGAATTAAAATAGGTGTCTTTATTGCTATAAATGTTATTGCTACAGGCACAATTTTAAAGCTGATGATAAGGATTTTGTTCTTGATTTCTCTATAACAATATGAATAAAGAATTACAAAAAGATGTTTGGAGTTTTTGATTTTAAAGTTCCCATCGTTGCGAAAATAAACCGCGATAAAATCCGTAGAATAGTTTTATTTCATGTGTAATATTTACGTTAATCTAAGAACTCAGTTACATAGGATAGGTATAGGATTTTCCACCCTAAGCGATGAATTTGTCTTTCTATTTAGCATCACTATTCTATACAAAGAGAAATACAAATTCATGCATAAGTCTAGCGTGAATATTTGACTTTATGCTAGGTATTATAATACACAGATCACCTAGTTATGAACACCAAAACAAAGAAAGATTAAAAATGTCAATGTAAAATTAAGCTCTCAGCAAAATAAAGGATTATTCAGAGTGCCTTCGACAATTTCTAAGAGTTAAAAGTGGTAGTTAGGTTTACTTTAAATTAATAAAATTGAAATTTGTTCTGATGTATCCAAATTAGTAGGTACATATACTTATTTTTGCATTATGTGTTGTACGTTGCCCGGGTTGTTGAAACATTCAATAATAATCAAACGCTACGCCGTGAAAGAATTATTAAGCTACTACTAAGAAACGAAGTCGTTCCAAAAAATATGCTTAAGTCCATTTGTAATAGTAAAATGTTCTCATTCCGAGAAGTGACCTAAAAACGTCTCCCCGTACAACAAAGGAACATGACGTAGTTAAAACAATATTCGCCTTTTCTCGTCTTTATAATTTCTTTGACGCTGTCTCCTTGGCTTTTGCGTTCTACCTTGGCTTTTGCGTTTGTTCACTTATCTCAACTGTTTACTTCGAACTTAAGACGTTGGTAAGTGAAATTGTTATCAGTGTACCATCGTATACTCGTCTTACTTATTTTCATATCTGTTTGATTTGTTTTTGATGAGTCATGTATTTTTAATATAAGGCAGAATGACTATGATATTTTACTATTTGGCAAAATTATACTTGAAAGTAAATTATATGAACAGCGGGAAAATATAAATATGAGCGACCTATATTACTTACAAATAAGATGTACCTATTGTTTGTAAATCATATAGGCTCCAAAAGTATATGTACTTTTGCGTAATTGGACATTTATAGTACCTAAGTGTACCCTGTGATTATTTTTGTCTTATTTCTTTCTATAACACTTTGTTAGCTTGTTTACGCTCATACACATGGGTGCATATGGATGCATTAGAACATAATATATTAGCCTATACTGCCCACTGCTGGACAAAGGCCTTCTCTCACTAATCGAAGTGAGAGAGATTACGTCATACTCCACCACGCGGACCCAATGCGGATTGATGGAGGCAGGTTGTGGCCACCTGCTGTTGGAACTTATCAAGCCGCCTTTAAGGCTTCCAACTCGGCTTAACGACTACCACATTATGTGGTAGCTGGGACCAATTGCTTAACGTGCCTTCCGAAAAACGGTGACGCTCGAATATGAAAATACCACAAACGGTCACCCATCTCGGGCCGACCGAGTTGAACGCTGCTTAATCTTGGTAATCGGTAAGAACACCGCGGTCGCACAGCGTTACGAGCGCCCAGAACATAATATTTCTTATAATTTATATTGTCGTGTATTTTAAATTATTTATAAGAAAAAAAAAGCTACCATAAAAGGATGCACGTCTGCAGAATTTATGTATTCGTTTCATTTTCGGTTTACGTAAATTTGATCACATATCAGAATTCCGATCGAAACTGAAATGGCTACCTATCCGGCTGCGACGGGACTTGCACATTCTCTCTCTTCTCTACTCCATTCTACATAATCCTAAATCCCCAGTTTACCTCCGAGAGCGTTTTGACTTCCTGATTCCAAGGGACAAACCCTGCCGTACAGCTACATCTCTCATTCTTCGTACTCCTCTTCATTTTTCCAGTCGTTACGACGGGTCCTTCACTGTGCGTGCTGTGCGTCTATGGACATATACGCGATATAATTTAATCGGGGAAGATTCAGTAAACGGCATCCGAAAGTGAAGCGGGCGATATTCCCGGCGCAAATGTTTATGACATACGTCGGATTGTATGATTTAGGGCGCTTCGGGTGTTCTTTTTGCTCTAAGTACCTTTTAACTACCTAATGGAGGGAGTTTTCTATATTGCCGTGACCTCGGAATTATACTTTGGGCATGTACTTCTACTTATTAATCAATATTGAGCGCCCATAACACACACTACACTAGAGTAAATGCCGTATGAGTCGTCACTTACAGGCGAATCCGTAAGTAACTGGTAGGTACATGTGTGTTAATATTTTAAGTATTAATTGGCTAGTGGTTAGATAGCAAAAGTTTTTTTTGTAATTAACGTTGCCCCTCACTTATAATGATTCCTGTCTCGTGGGTGCATTTACAAACATTAATCACGCTCACAAATATTTATGTATCAAATAAATGTTATTTCTTGCGGTGATCGAACCCGTGAGTTCTCCATCCAGGGAGCCTATCGGCTTACTTTCAGACCACAAGACTAAGCATTCGTCAAAGAAAATACATATACGTATTTACCATACACTAGATGAGGTTACCACCACCGCCTTATAGTGCAGGTTCTAATCAGTGTCACGACGTGAAACTAATTTGTAACTTTTAAATACGCTGTTGGTTTGTAAACTAATTACAAATCCATTTAATATTTTTATTGGATTTTATATTCAAAATCATTTAAGTGTTTTTTTCTCTTCAGATAAATTCGTTATTGCCCGCTGCTCCATAAAATATCGCACTAATGATCGAAATATTCGTCGAAATATTTTAACCGCCAAGTGAGCAACGCTGTGAAGCTTATAAAACATACTACGCTTTATGGAATTGTCCGCTTGGGAAAAATTGTGTGGCGGAATCGTGTATGGAAATTATTTCGCTTTGAGGCACGATTCAAATATTAAAAATTACCTTTGCCTAGTCGTGCACAAATGCCACATATGTTAGCTTAGGGTAATTACAAAAACCATGACGTTCATTTTTAAATTGCTCGCTTTTATGTTAAGTTTACCATATAATACCTGCAAAGCATTATTACATAAGATAATTACGTTTATGTTAAAACATTTTAATACAAACATGTCATTATAATAACACGCCGTGGGCTATGCTTAACCCGGGTAAAATAAAGGAGAGGAGTTTAGCTGATACCACTTTTTGTTTCCATAATAACTCTGCCAACTTACCGGTTGCGTGATGGAGTAACAAAGAATC
The DNA here is from genome assembly GCA_905147815.2 of Phalera bucephala. NCBI lineage: Eukaryota > Metazoa > Arthropoda > Insecta > Lepidoptera > Notodontidae > Phalera > Phalera bucephala. Next base: position 18,082,643 of record LR990616.1, on the reverse strand, counting down.
CCCTATTTGTCTAGTGAGCATTAGTGTAAAAAAGTTTGTGTGTTTCGCAACCGCCCCACGCGGCTGCTACGGATGTCGCGGCATCAACTTTCCGCGGCCCGCCCTACTAACTTTTATGTTTATAGTCGGTTACCCTCCATCAACTTAACTGTCAGTTTACTTGATTGAAATCTAGCTGTAAGCATATGAACCCGGACTTCTGGGAATACGAATTAAGTGATCACTACATAAAAAACTCATCCGTTAAAAGAAACCTGTATCATCAACATACTTCCTTTTATGTACAAAACAAAAAGTTTCCTTCCTTTATTTTGAGCAAGAACACCTATACAGAACAATATACTTTCCAGGTTTTTCATCAAAACTTTCAGCGTTAGATCCATCATCGTAGATTTGTGGCTTGAATAATGTATAAAGTAAATAATGTTCAATTTTTTATGTGCGTTCGTGTGAGATCGGAAAGATGAGCGATAAAACGCGCTAGGCGTGTGCGGTCGGCTCCTAAATAAAAGGACGAGTGTGTATAAAAAACCTAACGAGGATGTTGGAGAGCCGCGGCCGAGCATCAGGCCGCCGCGCTCTCGCGCCGTAATCTGAGCTTTATTATAAACACAGGAGCGGACTAAATCATAAACACGTTTAAGGGTAGGAACGACCATAAAGGCATAAAATAGGTTGACGGTTGATACTGTGAACTAATTATGTTACCGTTTGGTATATTAAAAATATGTGATATTGGAATGAGTGACGAGTTGATGAGTGGAGACTATCGACACACGTAGTGCAGGTTTGGGGAGGCTTACCTGTGTTCAGCAGTGGACTGCCATACACTGACGAGGAAGAGGATTACTAGTGAAAAGCTGGATAAAGCTGATAGTCGCTTAGACAGTAGTGTAGATAAGGGTAGTACAAACAAATAAACGCACTTGCTATCCTCTCCCTTGTACAAAATATTTCTTTTAAATGTGGTGCGCATAGTATGAAAATCTTTTTTTATCTTTTATGATAATATGATCTTAATTTTTACATATTAATGTTAATACAACTTAAAGGTTGAGAGCAGTAGCAAGTCTTGAGATTCTTCAAAACTTAACCTAAATAGACCAAAGATACAGACAAGATCATACTTGTAGTCGTATTTTTGAGTCGCAGTGGTAAAATAATATTCTTCAATAATGTGTTTGTATGTTCATTTCCGTCCCTCATTGGTCGTTGCCTTAATAACTTCGTACTTACTTCACGTTCGTTCACATTTGAATGCTTTAAATACAGTGTTCATTGAACTACACTTTACAATCGATATTTTTATGAGTTCGTTGTCATTGCTTAAATTACCATTATTAAACTTAAGAATCATTTAAAAAAAATTTGATAGATAGACATAAACAGAAAGAATTATTAAGTAATTAATTAAACATAAGACATTTTATATTACGGCTTCTCCTCGAATCGTATTCGTCATGTCTGAGGGTCGTGACCTTCACCTCCTACGAATCTTGCTCTTGTGATGTTTTGCCATTTTCCCCTGTCCTCGACGACATGTAGCGCGTTGTAGACTGTAGTGTCCAGAGTGGTGCGAATCTGGTCAGGCCAACGTGTTGGGCTGCGGCCTCGAGGTCTTTGTCCATCGACCTTTTCAGTGACCGAGCTTCTCCAATTTGTCACCGTCTTTTCTGGCAATGTGGCCAAAGAACTCTAAGATACGTTTGAGACAGATGGTAGAGTGTCTTGTCGTGACTCTGAGGTGTTTTAGTATCGATTCGTTATTTCGATGCCCAGTCCAAGGTATCCTTAACATGGAGAATGTTAAGCAGCACATTTCGAACGCATCGATACGCCCCCGGTCTGCTGCTTTAAAGGTCCATGTCTCAGCTTATATTACGTGGTAGGTGATATAAAATACCTCGACAGTCTGGTTATTTTAGGGGCGCTTAATGCGTATACCAACCACGAGGTCTTAGGTCCAAATTATAAATCGCAAAAATGTAGTTTTAAAAATGAAAATAAACACCGTCACGCCAATATTCCCTAAGCGGGGGTGGCAGAGGTGTACTGAGTACACCCACTTTTCCCCGACGATGTTAGGTCCCATGTGATAGGGGGAAAGTCTATTCCCATATATCAGGCACTATTCCAGACTCCGGACTCATACTGAGAAGTTTTTCTGGGGCTACTTTCTTTTTTTAAAGTATACAAAAATATGTCGATTACTTAAATGAAAATAGCACAGCGGTTACGCTGAAAAGCGATTGGGGTGGCCTATGTGCAGCAGTGGACAAGTATAGGCTGAGATGATAATGATGATGAATGGCATGGTTCTATTATAAAGGTACACCGTGTTTAGTAAACACTTATTTTTTACGAAGTATTTTGAACGATTTAGCGCAGTGGTTAAGGGCTTAGCCCGCCCCGCCCACTGTGTCTAATAGTCGCGGGTTCGATTCCGCACGGGACAAATCTTTGTGTAATCCACAATTATTTGTTCCGGTCTGGGTATTTGTGTATGTGAAGTTTCATGTTTGTAAACGCACCCACGACACAGGAATTAATCCTAGTGTGGGGCAACGTTTTTAAAAAAAAAAAAATCAGTAAATGTATATCATATATTAAACGAGAGAGATTAGGACCTACAAAAATAGTTTCTCCGAGATATGTAAGGAACACATATTAGTTCCGTGTCAATCTAATTAATCTGTGCGGGTAGCAATAGCCAGTTGTTCATGGAATGTTAATAGGTAGGTATATTGAATTGTGCGTACGTATTTGTATGTTTTGACAGAGTTTCTCAGTTTAGGTCATTGATTTAGTCTTCAGTTGAAAGACGTCCATTGTAGCGTAGGACACATCCCCCAAAGATCGCCATGTCGACACACATTATGACATACGCATCCAGCGTTTATTCCTGACCTTTACCATGTGCTGCTCTACTTTGTGGGGACCTGCCCTATTTACGTTTTCCAGTAGGTACGTGGTTGCCACCTTAGAGTCTTTCTGCCCGAACAGCCGTCAGATCTGTGAGCAATGTGCTCTAACTACTGCCATTCGAGTTTGGCAATTCTGTGGGCTATGAAGACTTTGGTTCTCCTGCGGAACTCCTCTATTCTTAGTCGATCTCGCAAAACTCCGAGCATAACTCTCCCCATTGCCTTTTGAGTGACCTAAGCCTTTTTATAGGGCCCATTGTGACCGACTATTTCTCAGTACCGTAGGTCATTTCAAGTTCACACACAGGTCAATTTGACGATTAATCTTAAATAGGTAATAATTGTAAATATGTATAAGTACGGCTTTGATGTTTTTTGTTGTTAATATACATTTTAATGTAATAATTATCTAGAATATCGTCTTTATACTAGGTACGTACGTAAAATTCAATTTCCAGTAACACGCAAGCCTATCTCGCAGCCTGTCATGGCTTAAGTAATAAATAAAACAACGTCGGGAGAATAAGATACGTCAGATGAGGAGTGCATAAACTTGTATTTATCAACAGTCTGTCCCATTTGTTTGTCGTAGATATATACGGATCATATCGAAATAATATTGAGCACTCACTCACAACACCGAGAAAAATATTGAAAAGAATTTGCAGTGTAATATTTCAAATAGTTCTGTTCAAATATTTACTTCTGTGCTTATGTGTATTGTGATATCATATCGCTATGAAAAGAAATGATATGAAAAGTGACAGTTCTTTTAAACGTAGGGACTATTAATCAAACAAAAAATTCTGTAGATTATTTTCTCTTTCCCTTTTTGATATTGGCAATTTGGGCACGATATAGAGCAATGTTCGCCACTGTTAAGTTGTGAGTGATAATTTGTAATTATAATAAAACTTAGGTGCAGTCATATAGTGTTAGCAGTTAATTAATACATGTGACCCTTTATTTGCACAGGTTTGGAACAAGTTTACTTACAGAAATAGATGAACTATAACATTTTTCGTAATACAAGTTTTTGTAACGATCCAATGACCAGTGTATGTGACATAAATACTCTCTGTCTACCCCGTAAGGGATCTGGCGTGATGATATAGATAGATAGAAAAAAATATAACTAACATTAAATATAACCGAACTTTGACATAAAGAAAAATACTTTATCATAAATTAAATAAGTAATTATAGCAAAGCATCCTTATAATCACCAATATAATTTGTAACCTTTGTCTGGTACTGTACTCAAAAAGAGACCATTTGATAATAAAAAAAAAAAAAGCCCCACTTGGAAGACACTTTAGTGGGGAAACAGGTTTCCCTGTCTTATTTGTCTTATATTGTTATAGATTGGGTACTAATATAGTTTGTTTCCAGATCTAGTACACAGTAAGAGTTTTCTATCGATCTCTATCTATATCGTCACGCCAGACCCCTTGCGGGGTAGGGGGGGGGTTCCAACAGGTTCTTTACTTACTGGCTTCCTCCACTCTAATAGTTCGTTTCGGAAGGGTTTTCTATGATACAAGAATTATTATAAAAGGATTAATTTCATATAAACAAAGTTCTGGTTCGGTAATTCCTCAACTCTCGTTATATAAAGAGACATCTATAAAAAATCTGATCTCTGATAAGTAATGATTGATTATTATTACCCGGTAGTAACTGGGACTTCCTTACTGGGCTGGGAGCGAAAGAAAAACTTAGAATGCCCCAGTAGCCATACTTTTGCTAGGCTGGTGGTAAGAGTCCACCAAAGGTAGTAACGTCATCCGATCAACGACCAGAAAAGGAAAATTTGAAACAAACCCTATACCAACCCGTCTGGCCAGCGTGGTATAGTAGGCCAAAAACCTCCTAACATGTTAAGACACCAAACGCAAAGGCCCCCAGTTCCCGGTAGTCCCGCTGTCCGCTGCCACGGTAGCGGTCGCGGTAACAGCGGGGCAGGGGGTGCGAAGAATCTCCGGGCTACGACACAAGGCTACCAAAAACACCTGACCCTGGCTACGTACAATGGACGCTCTCTACGGCTGGACCAACACCTCACTAAACTCGAGGTAGAACTAGGTCGCATAAACTGGCACATATTGGGGTTATCCGAAGTCCGAAGACAGGGCGAGGACACGATAACCCTTGAGTCAGGCCACCTGTTCTACTTTCGGGAAGGTGACCGGCCCTCTCAGGGCGGTGTCGGTTTCCTGGTCAACAAAGCTCTCACTAACAACGTTGTGGAAGTCAGCAGTGTGTCGACACGGGTAGCGTACCTCATAATTAAAATCACCAACAGGTACACCCTGAAGGTGGTACAGGTATATGCGCCGACCTCGACATACTGCGACGACATAGCCGAAGCCATGTATGAAGACATAGCCAAGGCATTACATGGCACCACCAAGGCTCACTACAATGTTGTTATGGGGGACTTCAATGCCAAAGTGGGAGTACAAGAACACGGCGAAACGATAATCGGACCCCACGGCGTGGGGCGCCGAAACCACAGGGGGCAAATGCTGGTCAACTTTCTGGAACGCAGGGGCTCTTCTTGATGAATTCGTTCTTTAAGAAGAAGCCTCATAGAAAGTGGACATGGCGAAGCCCCGACACTGTGACGAGGAACGAGATAGACTTCATCATGACTGACAGGAAGTCTATATTTAGAGACGTCTCCGTGATCAACAGGTTTAATACCGGCAGCGATCACCGACTTGTCCGAGGCGCTCTAAATATAAACTTCAAGGCCGAAAGACGTCGCATGATGAGGTCTACTCTCAGACCTACTGCGCCTCAAATAGCTTTAGGGTCCGAAAAGTTCCAACTGGAGCTTCAAAATCGTTTCGACCTGCTGGAAACCGAAGGCAATGTTGACGAGAAAACCGACACAGTTGTCAAAACGCTACAGGATGTATCTCGAAGGGTGTTTCCCAGCAAAAGCGGTAACAGAGAGTCTAAACTCTCGCTCGAGACTCTCGAACTTATGAGGCAGAGACGGGAAATGTCATCCACGCAGGCGTCTTCACCGGATGGGAGGAACCTCAACCGGAAGATCCGGAAGCTGGTGCGACGTAACCTCCGATGTTCCAACACCCGCGCCATCGCGGCTGCGATTGAACAGAACAGAGGCACCAAAGTCTTCGCTCGCCAGCTAGGTAAATACCATCTGACGAAACTTAATACTGCAGATGGCAAAACCGTGACCTCTAAGTTCGAGATACTCGAGGAGATTGAGAGTTTCTACAAAGACCTGTACGCATCACGGATGACTAAACCCACAAGACCCAGCGCTGACGACCACAGAGCCCCACTCGCACGCCACTACACGGAAGGCATCCCTGATGTCAACCAGGACGAGGTCAGAGTGGCTCTCGAGCAGCTCAAAAATAACAAGTCGCCAGGCGATGACGGAATCACCACTGAGCTCCTAAAAGCAGGCGGGACGCCAATCCTGAAAAAGCTAGCGAGTCTCTTTAACTCCGTCATCTACCAGAACTTAACACCTCAAGCGTGGAGCGGGAGTGCGATGGTTCTGTTCTTCAAAAAAGGTGACAAAACCTTGCTGAAGAACTACAGACCCATCTCACTCCTGAGCCACGTCTACAAGTTGTTCTCGAGAGTACTCACAAACCACCTCGCCAGAAGACTTGACGAGTTCCAGCCACCGGAACAAGCCGGGTTTCGAAAAGGCTACAGCACCGTAGACCACATCCATACTGTTCGGCAGATTGTACAGAAGACCGAAGAGTACAATCAGCCGCTGTGTATGGCTTTCGTGGACTACGAGAAAGCCTTCGACTCCATCGAAACCTGGGCGGTTTTGGATGCTCTGCAGCGATGTGGCATCGATTGGCGCTATATCGAGGTGTTGAGATGTCTGTATGATACCGCCACAATGACCGTCCAGCTCCAGGACCAAAAGATCAACCCGATCGAGCTGCATCGAGGGGTAAGACAGGGGGATGTAATATCCCCCAAGCTCTTCACCAATGCACTCGAAGACGTCTTCAAGACGCTGGACTGGACTGGGCGGGGCATTAACATCAACGGCGAATACATCTCACACCTTCGGTTTGCCGATGATATCGTCATCGTGGCAGAGTCACTGGAACAGTTAAGCGAAATGCTGCATAGCCTAAATGAAGCCTCTCGAGGTGTCGGTCTCGGCATGAACTTGGATAAAACCAAGATCATGTTTAATGAGCATGTCACGCCGGGACCGATCTACATCGATGGTTCTATGCTCGAAGTTGTTCGGGAGTATGTCTACCTTGGACAAGTTGTCCAATTTGGTAGAAACAACTTCGAGAAAGAAATCAACCGCAGGATTTAATTGGGTTGGGCAGCATTTGGCAAACTACGTCACGTTTTCGCTTCGCCTATACCGCAATGCCTGAAGACTAAAGTCTTTAACCAATGCGTCCTACCTGTTATGACTTACGGGGCCGAGACGTGGACACTCACAGTGGGACTAGTCCACAAATTCAAAGACGCACAGCGGGCTATGGAGCGAGCTATGCTCGGCGTCTCTTTGAAGGATAAAATTCGTAACGAGGTAATCCGACAAAGAACCAAAGTTACCGACATAGCTCGCAGACTCAGTAAGCTAAAATGGCAATGGGCTGGTCACATCTGCAGAAGGACCGACGGCCGATGGAGCAAGCGTGTCCTAGGGTGGAGACCGCGACTTGGTAAGCGTAAGGTAGGACGGCCCCCAGCTAGATGGACCGACGACCTCAAAAAGGTCGCTGGGACAGACTGGATGCGGAAGGTGGAGGACCGTGTGCAATGGCGCGTGTTAGGAAAAGCCTATGTCCAGCAGTGGACTACGATAGGCTGATTGATTGATTGATTGATTGAGTAATGAGTTAAGGACAACAGGTGTGCTATAACAGGTGATTTAAAGAATTTTGTTGGGATGGATCTACGCTATATAACATAACATGTTATAGAATTTGATTAAATAAATTTATTTTGAATAAGTTAGACAGACTGGTTGTAAGAAACAATATATGTGTATATATACTCGTCTATATGTATACGCTTAAAAATGACATTCATGTGGTATACTTCAACTCTACCCTTATAGCTCTAAACAGCTGCATGTTTATATCGAGAACGAAGGACATAGTATAATAAGTGATCAAACGAACTTACCTGAAGTGAAGTTCGATCATTATTATACGAAGTCCGCCCTGCCCGTTGGTAAAGTTGAAATGTACTACTTCTAAAAGGAATGGTCGCAGAGGTTATGTCCACAGATACCATAGAGGAGGCGTTGACGTTACTAAAAAACTTAGCGGCTTGCCAAGCGAGTAGAGAGTGCTGCTGCATGTTTATATCTTCGAACGAAGGACTTCGTATAATAATGATCGAACTTAACTTCAGGTAAGTTCGTATGATCACTTATTATTACCTAATAGCCAGCTAACGCAAGTCCATTGAACGAGGTCCTAGTAATCTGTCAAACAGGGTCACCTAGTACAGATACCAGTCTCTTACAAAGTTTTAAATAATGGTTTTTATTGTAATTAGATATAGTTTAAAAGAATTTTGTAACTACTTTGTAAAAGAGAAAAATAAATCTTTATATTATTATTATTTAACTCAACAAGTCACGAGCTTCGTAACGGCCTTATCATGTTCGTGTCTGGTTTATAATTAATCACGAGTTTAGTTTTCTTATCCACTAACTTGTTTGGATTTCGAGAGATTGTGTAATCCTACCATCGCGGTGTCCTTTGAAACTTACTCGATCTGCATCGATCACTTGTCGCGGTTCCTATGTAATGTACACAATATTTTTCGCTATGGGACTATGAAATAAAACCTATTTTGACTTATATATGTATGCAGAAATTGCGTTAAAATTTAACTTCCAGAAATTACGTTACCATTTCGTTTCCAGAAATGACGTCCAAAAGCGAATTCTCTTCATTCATAAAATAACATAACAAAAAGAAAGTTCATCGTATATTTACGCTGCGCTCCGTAACACAACGTAACGTTTTTCGCTTGTTTTTTATTATTTCGTAACGTGCAAAATTTAATATGATTGTGAAATTACCTTAATTTGTTGTATATTGCTTGGTAGTTAGGTTCGAAATTGTATTTAGGTAGGTACATACAAAACGTGCTGGTACAAATATTTTAGGATAATTTCTATTGATAGCTTTGTTCTCGTTGTTTGATTTGGTCACTGTCAACTGAGCCTTTGTGTGCTCGATTTTTCGGTAAACGTTTTCTATTGGTATTTGAACGATTTACTGACTATTTGGTTGAGGTACGTAAATCCTTAGTAGCTTTATTGTGTTTTGTTTAGGGTTAGTGGTGAACGTATTATTCGGACGTGTTTATTCTCTTTAGACTCAGGATTAAAAACGTTATCAAGACAGAGCCAACATCTAGATTACTTTTAAGATTTCACAACAGGAACAATTATAGTTTGACCAAGATGTATCAAGCAAAGACATTCTATAGCTGGGACAGAGAACTCTGTGAAGGAACTGAATTCAGTGAAGGTTCACCATATTAATGTGGTGATTTATTAATTTTTTATATTCCTTTGAAAGTTCAATAGCACATCAAATACCGTAGATACATGTTGAACGATAGTACGGTCAGATATATAAGTCGCTTAACATTCTTAGTTTTTCAAATCATTCGCAAGCTTTTGTTTTGCGTCAAATCCATTATTTTTATTGATCTAAATATATTTGAATATGTTGCTAATAATTATATTTCAACAATGTTTACCAACATTTGTAAAATAAATAGTATTACTGATTTGGAAAACTGAAAATTTTAAACGTTACGTTGCTGACTGTACAAACTAGTGGATTCTATAGTGTTCATATAAATCATACCCTAACCTCTAACTCTAAGATGCATTAAAATGTAGCTTCCAAAATCTCGTGTGTTAACATTTGGTAATTCACACACAGACATACCTTAATGTCCATAGAGGTTTCACCCTCTATAAATACTTGTCTTACTATCAAAAAGGTATATTTTCGCATGGATAAAACAAAAAATAAAGTGAGCATTTTTGTAAATTTAAAAAGTGCGTCGCAATAAACGTTAAAAAAATTTTGATATCGAAAATGACCGCGCCATTGGAACTGAGCGAAGAATGTAGATATTTGTTAGCGCTTCTTATCTTTTTTGCTTTAGATGGGTTGTTTCTCGATCTACTCATAGTTAAAATTAGATGAGGGAAAATAAAAAAGTTAAAAATGATTAATTGTCTCATCGACTTCTATTCGATTAATTAGGCGCTATCCTAGTATTGTTCTTTTTCACAGTCTGAGAATGAACAAGTGAATTATATGGTACGTACTCGGAATACGACAATTACATGATACAGGTATTGACGTACATACCTGTATCATGCAAACGAATTAACGTTTATATGATACCGGTACGCGTAATGTAACCTGGCCGGATCAAAGTTAGCGGCCACGACCATGTATAGTGTGACAAAGATCTTTTGGCTGGTGGATGACATTGACAGAGGGGCGTTGGTGTGAAATTAGGGTCAACATTTACCCAAGGAGATATTTTAACAGCTGGGCCTTGGGTAAATTTCATGGCAAACGACAGCACTGCGACTGTCATGAAGTGACATTTCACACTAACAGCGTTAGTTCCGATTTTGGATGCGGGCAAAAAGATCCTTGTGGGACTGTATTTTTTTTATTAAAGAAAAACGTTACACTTCACTCTGATTTATTCCTATATCGTGGGTGCATTTCCAAACATTGAATAACAATTAGAATCTGTCAATACTTCGAATGAAATAGGGCAATAAAACTTAAGTAGGTAAAATGTTTTTTTATAACAATAACTCTTTTCTTAGCAACTATGTACGCGCTGCTTTACATGCCCCTGTAAAGTGCCCCAACCTGTAATAATTCCTCGTATATTGTAAAACGTCATTAAAGTTATTCAAGTCACTTGGCAATACGACAAGCTATCAATTACCTTCATTTACAGCCCATTCTTACCTCTTGTTTTTTCCTTGATGCCACACAGTTGACAATTTCTTTAGGACTGTTCCATAGTCATTAAATGCCCAACACTCATTTTACTGTCAATATATACCCATGCCCTCATTTACCCTAATACGGCGATTACTATCTGTTACCGGGGTTCATATGACGTTGTAAAAATCAACTAATCACAGGGCAGAAATGACGACGAAAGTAAACTAAACGTAAATTGTAAGCTAAGCTAAGTATTCTTAGATCTCTCCAGCGATGCCGCATTGACTATCGGTACATTGAAGTGTTGAAGTGCTTGTATAATAACGCCACCATGTCAGTCCGAGTACAGGGGCAGTGCACGAAGGCGATCCCCATAAAAAGAGGAGTAAGGCAGGGAGACGTCATTTCTCCGAAACTGTTTACGGCCACCTTAGAGGACGCCTTCAAGCTCTTGGAATGGCAAGGACTTGGCATCAACATCAATGGCGAATACATCACTCACCCTCGATTTGCCGACGACATTGTGGTCGTGGCGGAGTCGCTGGAAGATCTAGGACGAATGCTCGATGACCTCAACAGAGTATCTCAACAAGTGGGTCTTAAAATGAATATGGACAAAACGAAAATAATGTCTAACGTCCATGTCGTACCCACTGCACTCACCGTTGGGAACTCTACTCTTGAAGTTGTCGACGAATACATTTACCTGGGACAGGTAGTCCGGTTAGGTAGGTCCAACTTTGAGAGAGAGGTCAATCGACGAATCCAACTCGGCTGGGCAGCGTTCGGGAAACTGCGCAGCATCTTCTCATCCAAAATACCTCAGTGCCTTAAGACTAAAGTTTTTAGTCAATGTGTGTTACCAGTGATGATATATGGATCAGAGACGTTGTTCGGGCATTGTGATTCACCAATTATGTGGGTGGACCGCAAAAAACTGCGACTCGGAATATGAGGGTAGTTGAAAAACAATAACATTGAATTCGGGTGCAAGGGTGTTGATCGATTACCGGAAATATTTAAATTACTACATTATTCGTCGGTTTATTTGTGCAAAACAACTTGTGAGATTTCGGACAATAAGGTGGTATGCTAAAGACATCAATATAAAAGGATTGAAACAACCAGGCAGCCGTGCACGGCGGAGCTACCTTCGGGAGACGAGTCAAGGTGAGTGGTTCACCTTGTATTTGGGGATTGCGGTGCCTGGACTCCCAAATCTAACCGATAGAAAACTCAGGACCAGCAACTGAGCTATCGAAGGGGTTTTCACATGAACATAATTTTTGGTCCCCGAGCCGGATTGGGTTTTCGTAAATTAGTTGGTTAGATAGGGGTTTCATTTATTTATAACGGTTACAAACGGGGTACCTACTTTTGGCATAGAAATAATTATTTAAATTGTAATAGGCATTGTGTTTAGAGGTTCTATTGTTTTCCAAAGATGGCAAAATCTTTTGAAAGCAAATTTAAAATTAAATACGACTGGTTTGTAGATTCGTCAAAATTAGTAAATAGTAAAACTTGTAGTTCGGGTGTTTTATCAGCTCGGTTCAAAAAACTGCATGACTATTTCAATGTTTTAACGGAGTCATACGAGGGCATACTGACCAATACTTCTTCAGAAGATGAAGAAATAATCGGTAGATATGAGGTAAAATACAAAGAGGCCACGGAGTTATACAACCAGTTGGATGCGGTCTCGGCGGCCTATCCGAACCTTGACGGCACCCACATGCCCACGGAGGGCGCGTCAACGCCGCGGCTACCGCGGATTGTGCCTAGTACGTTTGACGGGGACGTTTTTTCATGGTGTAGCTTCATTAGTCTGTTTACATCATTGGTTTTAACACGGAAAGATATCACTAAAACGGAAAAATTTCATTATCTTATTTCGCACGTGGAAAAGGAGCCTAAAGCACTTATTAAACATCTGCCGATGGTGGACGGGTCGTTAGACACGGCATTGGATATCCTAAAAGGCCGGTATGAAAATAAAAGATTGTTGGCGGATTCACTGATTGCGCGGATTTTACATTTGCCGGTGTTGAATAAGTGTGCTGGGCTTCGAACTAAAATATTGAACCCGTTATTGGAATCTTCGCGGGCATTAGCTAATTTAGGTTTTCCAATTAACGAGTGGAGCTACATTTTATTGCATGTAAGTCTACAAAAATTACCAATTGACGTCAGAACACGGTTTGAGCAAAAACACGGTGGCAATAATATAAGTTTACCCACTTTTGATCAGCTCATAGAATTCCTACAACATGAATGTAGACTTATAGACACGGCCACTGCGGAACCGGTTTCTTATTACGCGGATCGCACTCACAACAGGCCCGAGCGCAGGGTGCATAATATTGTGACGGAACCACCAGCACAGGACCAGCGGGAACGGGCGAACAACTACGGCCGTATTAAAGACTGTGGCTATTGTCAGAGGTCGGGGCACGGTATAGACAGCTGTTATAAATTTGCTGACATGTCCAGGTCTAAACGTAAGGATTGGGTTAAAAGACAATTCTTATGCTTTCGGTGCTTCGGTACTCATTTGGCGGCATCGTGTACCCGCAAGGTACCATGCAGTCGGTGCGGAAATATCGGACATAACAAACTAATTTGTACAACGTCCATTGCGCGCTCTGACTCACCGGCGGACGGCGAGCCGTATACACGGCGCGCATTTGTTACGGCGCAATGCGATAGAGCGACGGGCGGTCGGCGGCGCTCACCTATTACTCAGTCGCGGCGGTCACGGCACGCGTCTCCTAGGTCGTCGGTTCGAGACTCGCGTTATCCACGGCGTGGTGATAGTTCCGCGGGATCTATGGACCGGGTACGCGAGTTAAAGGATGGTTACGGGCGTGATTCGGACCCACGGGAACAGCGGGACTGGGAGACCCGACACCGCCGGGAGCGGACTGATTGGGGTGGGCGGCAGTCGAGTCCTGTGGTGCCGCGTGTGCCACAGGAATAGCAATTACAGTCGTGTAATGTCGCCTCGGTACCTCGGCTAGCGGATAATGTCATCTTACCCACGGTCATTGTAGAAGTAAAATCCAATCGGGGGGATTTTATCAAATCCAGAGGACTGCTAGACCTGGGTAGTCAAGTCACTATAATTAAGAGTGATTTGGTAGCAAGTTTGGGTTTAAGGCGACATTACAACCAAACACCGTTAACAGGCGTCGGCGGATTTAATAACAATGAATGTTGTCATGTTGTTAAATTTTATTTTAAACCGGTAAATTCGAGTTATTTGTTATCGGTTACGGCGGTGGTTTTGAAGAAACCAACTTCATATTTAGCGCGTAGGTTTAGTAAACAAATTGCTCATATAAAATTTTCGGATGACGGTTCATTTAATATGTCAAATGTTGACATAATTTTCGGATGTGACATATTAGGTCAAATTTTAAATGGTGAAAAGGTGAATTTCGGTACTGATGGACCGTATGCTTTAGGCACCATTTTTGATTTTGCGATTTTCGGTCCGGCGCAACCATTAAAAAATGATAACTCGGAATCAAATGTTAATGTTGGTGTTACATTAATTGAAGCGGTCGAGAGATTTTGGCGATCGGAAGAACCACCCAGGCTGAAAATCAAGGACCCGGCGGACTTAGAATGTGAACATTTGTTTTCTACAACTACCTCACGCGGCTCGGACGGAAAATATGTTGTCAGATTACCACTGTTGCCAGATCGACAGCGGTTGGGAGAATCTAAGGAGACGGCCCTGCGTCGATTTACGGCCTTAGAACGAAAAATGAAACGGCTACCAGAATTTAAAAAAAAATATGTGGAATTTATGTCGGAATATTTAAGACTCGGTCATATGACGGTTTCCAAATTTGATGTTTCGTCAGGACAGGAACATTATTTTCTTGCGCATCACGGTGTTTTTAAAAAATTAGGCGACGTCGGAAAAATTCGGGTAGTTTTCGACGGAAGTGTACCCACCAGCACCGGTGCGTCCATCAACGATTGTTTGTTCACGGGTGAACGACTTCAAAATGACATCACACAAATTATAATTAATTTTCGGTTGCCTCTGTTTGTGTTCACTACGGATGTGAAAATGATGTTCCGGCAAACCTGGATACATCCGGACGATCGGAAATACCAATTAATATATTGGCGCTCGTCACCCGATGAACCGTTGGTAGTTTATGAGCTGACCACAAACACATACGGGTTAAAGTCCAGTCCATTCGTCGCTATACGGTGTTTACATCAGTTGGCGAGTGACGAGGAGCACCGGTTCCCGCGGGCGGCCCGGCTGCTGCGTCACAACAGTTACGTGGACGATCTGAACGGCGGCGCGGACACGCTGCGCGACGCGCGGCATCTGAAGGACGAGCTCGTGGCGCTCATGCACACGGCGGGCTACGAGCTCAGGAAGTGGTCGTCGAACGCACCGGAACTGTTGGACGACTTGCCGGCGGATCATTTGGAGACGGCTCAGTCATTTAACATGGATACAGACGGATCGGAATTTATGAAGGTTTTAGGTATACAGTGGAACCCAAGGTCAGACAGTTTTTCGTATAAGTTGAATCTACCAACGGACACTACTGTCACTCGGCGCAGTATTTTATCATTGACGGCTCGCCTTTACGACCCTCTCGGATGGGTGTGTCCGGTTGTTTTCAAAATTAAATTATTACTACAACGATTGCTTAGCACTGGTGATAATTCACGGAAGGTAGACTGGGACGCTCCCGCGCCGCAGGATATAGTGCGAGCGTGGCGCGATATCGTTTCGGATTTGCCTAATCTACAAAAGATTACAATACCTAGATGTCTGAAACCGGATAAAAATAGCAGTTATTCGGTTCATGGGTTTTGTGACGGATCATCGGTAGGATTTTCTGCGGTCGTATATTTGCGGTCGGTGGATGAGGCCGGTAATGTCTTTATGCGGTTGCTTATGGCTAAGTCTCGGGTGGCACCATTAAACACAAAGCGGACCATCCCTAAGTTAGAGCTGAGTGGTGCGACCCTATTGACTACGCTTATCAACCACATAGTCCCCTCCCTGCAGAGTGACATTGCGATTGATGATGTCGTGTGTTGGTGTGATAGTACCATTGTATTGGCGTGGCTAAAAACATCACCACATAAATTACAAGTGTTTGAAGGAAATCGGGTATCTCAAATTATTTCATCTAAAGTAGATATTTTATGGAGACATGTCCCCGGCGAGATGAACTGCGCGGACGTGGCGTCGCGCGGCGCGACAGCCGACGAGCTGCTGCAGCACCCGCTGTGGTGGGGGCCGCGCTGGTTGCGGGACCCCCCGGCCCGGTGGCCCGGCGAGTGCTCGGACTTTCCGGCGGACATGTTACCGGGCATGAAAGCTAAAGTTGTTAACCTTAATACCGTCGATTCAGAATTCGATTTATTGGATCGGTACAGTTCGTACGATAAATTAATAAATGTAACGGCGTACACACTACGGTTCGCTAATAATTGTAAAAATACATGTAAACTCGGCGGTAATCTCTCAGTTGCGGAACGTAGAAACGCGACCATACATTTAATACGAATTGTACAAAATACATATTTTCACGAAGAAATTTCGGCCCTTCAGTCAAAGAAATCAATTAAGGGCTCACTTCGGCGGTTGAATTTATTCATTGATAACGATCAGTTGCTTCGTGTCGGCGGCAGAATAGGTGCGTCGGAGCTGCCGTACGCTGCGCGGCATCCTGTTTTACTACCGGGCAAAGGTCGCTTCACGGAACTATTGGTAACTCGTTATCATAAAATATTTTGTCACGTCGGTGCAAATACACTTTCGGCCATTTTATCTCGGACCTATTGGATTGTTTCGGCTCGACGCGTGACGCGTCATATCACCTTTAAATGCGTACAGTGCTACCGGTCCCGGGCGCGACCTGTCCAACCCTTCATGGCGGATCTGCCCGCAGATCGTGTACAGGGTGTTCGTCCGTTTCTCGGAGTCGGTACGGACTTTGCCGGACCATTTTATATTAAATCTAGCTCGCTACGGAACGCGAAGATAGAAAAATGTTTTTTGTGCATTTTCGTATGTTTAAGTACTAAATGTGTTCATTTGGAAGTAGTCAGTCAACTATCGGTTGAAGCCTTTATAGCGGCGTTTACGCGATTTATTTCTCGTCGAGGACTACCCTCACTAGTGCGGTCGGATTGTGGCACAAATTATACGGGCACGGATAAATATTTAAAAGAATTGTATGTTTTCTTGCGGGACAACCAATCTGAAATTGAACGGAACTTGACGAAGAATCACATTAAATGGCTATTTAATGCGCCCTCGAGTCCAAACCACGGCGGTTTATTTGAGGCGGCGGTTAAATCTGCAAAAACACACGTCAAGCGTGTGCTCGGCGAAGCACGTTTAACGTTCGAAGGGCTCACCACGTTCTTCACCAAGGTGGAGGCCGTCATGAACTCTCGCCCGTTATATCCGCTTAGTACGGATCCGGCGGATCTGGATGTATTAACTCCGGGGCACCTTTTGATTGGACAACCACTGGTGGCTCTCCCTGAATACCCTTACACCGATGTCAGTGTGCACCGGCTGTCTCGGTTTCAACAAATTCAAAAGATGTCTCAACACTTTTGGTCTCGGTGGAAAAATGAATACCTACACACTCTTCAACAGCGGTTCAAATGGACCTCACAGACGGAACCTCCTAAACTCAATGACTTGGTTTTGATTAAAGAAGATAATTTAGCTCCTTTACATTGGAAACGCGGACGGTTAGTCAAACTTTTACCAGGTAAAGACGGGGTTGTACGGGTTGCAGAAGTGAAAACTCAAAACGGTGTCCTGATGAGGCCCATTTCTAAATTGTGTAGGTTACCCATAGATAATTAGGAACCAAGACGGGTCTTGGTTAGGCGGGGGGATGTTCGGGCATTGTGATTCACCAATTATGTGGGTGGACCGCAAAAAACTGCGACTCGGAATATGAGGGTAGTTGAAAAACAACAACATTGAATTCGGGTGCAAGGGTGTTGATCGATTACCGGAAATATTTAAATTACTACATTATTCGTCGGTTTATTTGTGCAAAACAACTTGTGAGATTTCGGACAATAAGGTGGTATGCTAAAGACATCAATATAAAAGGATTGAAACAACCAGGCAGCCGTGCACGGCGGAGCTACCTTCGGGAGACGAGTCAAGGTGAGTGGTTCACCTTGTATTTGGGGATTGCGGTGCCTGGACTCCCAAATCTAACCGATAGAAAACTCAGGACCAGCAACTGAGCTATCGAAGGGGTTTTCACATGAACAGACGTGGTCTCTTACAATAGGTCTCATAAAAAAGCTCAGAGTTGCTCAGCGAGCTATGGAGAGAGCTATGCTCGGCGTTTCTCTACGCGATCGAATCAGGAATGAGGAGATTCGTAGAAGAACCAAGGTCACCGACATAGCCGTTAAGATTAGCAAGCTGAAGTGGCAATGGGCGGGCCACATAGCGCGTAGATCGGACGGGCGTTGGGGCAGAAAGATTCTAGAGTGGAGACCACGTATTGGCAAGCGCAGCGTGGGACGACCGCCTGCCAGATGGACCGACGATCTTGTGAAAATCGCAGGAAGTCGTTGGATGCAGGTGGCATCGGACCGGTTACGCTGGAAAGCGATTGGGGAGGCCTATGTTCAGCAGTGGACAAGTATAGGCTGAGATGATGATGATGATGATGAAATTGTAAGCGGTGTGTTTCATGAAATGCGGTCGCTTGGCTTACTTATCTGTTTCCTTAAATGTATTTAGGTCACAGAATTTTCATAATACTACAAAGAAATGCACACTTTCTATAATACAATGAGACCTTCATCCAAATACGTACCTGTTCTGATTTTCTCTTCGAAGGACAGTAAGCAGACGTATAATAGTACCATGCACATCCACATTGACGGACGATTTAGCGCAGTGGTTAAGAGCTTAAGCTGTGATGTTGGACACAGTGGGCCACTGTGTCTAATAGTCGCGGGTTGAATTCCCGCACGGGACAAATCTTTGTGTGATCGACAATTATTTGTTCCGGTCTGGGTATTTGTGTATGTGAATTTTCATGTTTGTAAACGCACCCACGACACAGGAATAAATCTTATTGTGGGGCTACGTTTTTATAAACGAAATTGACCGTGATATTTTATACCCCTGTAAAATTCCCACTTTATTTGGACCAAAAATGAGTGAGTTTGACGCCATTCTTAAAGCACTTGATCAAATATTCTTCATATTATTCATCCGTATCAATATAGAGCCAAGATAAATATAGGGAGGGAATAACGAGCAACTTTAGTCCAAAAAACTGATATGATATTAACAGATGAGAGACGCAATATGTCGTTTTATCTACTACCTACTCATTGCCTACGTGTTATAACGTTTTTCCCTCAGGCTATGTTATTAGATATTATAAATTATGAAAATGTTCTATGGAAAGCTGGAACATTAAGCAATATTATATGTTCCACATTTATCAATGTCATGTTACTATGGTGCTTTTAAAAAGATTATTCTTAGCTTCTATTATATAAGATATCAATTATGGTAACATCATGATAGATTGAGCGTTATTACCTAACTAGGTACCTACTATAAATATGTTTATTTTTGGATTCCGTTCCTTAAAAGGAAAAATAAGAATCCATTTAAAATCACGTCTGCGTCTGTCATAGACCTCTTTGTTGAACGTCGAATAATTATCGTTATATTTATCCTTGCCCATAAGAGTTACAGAGATGAAAATGTTTTTATAGTGAGCTTAAGCCCATAAAAAGATAATAACGGGTACGACGGTACGACGGTCTTGGTACGACGTAAATGATTATTATATTAGATTTACCTTTTTTCTAATTTTCAAATGTAATAGATAAACAACATAAAAGTATTATTTCCTATTTAAAGAACTGTGTAGTTACACAGGTGCTTTCGTAATTTATAGTTTATACTTCAGGAAAAAAGAGTCTTTTGTAGCGATGGTTACAATATTGCTTCGCTAAACTATTCTTATAAGTAGATAGTATAGGAACGGTAAGGGTCGTACAGTAAAGAGCTTAGCACGAAAAGATGGCGTTAGCGTGACGGTAGGAATTAATATGCCATCCTTGTCACACTGCAGATTTACTAAATAAACAGCACGATTACTTGCTAGCGTCACGCTAACGTTAAAGTTTTCGTGTTCAGATTATTATTATTTATCACTAGGTGACCCGATGAATTTCGTACTATCTAAAATTGTTTTGATTGTAACTCTACCTCTCTCTCTTTTTAACCGACTTCAAAAAGAAGGAGGTTCTATGTTCGGTTGTATGTATGCTTACTATTTTCGTTTTTTTTTATGTATGTTCACCGATATTTGCGTCAGTTGTGGACAGATTTTGATGATTTATTTTTCATTAGGTTCAGTATAACTCCAAAGTAGTCCCATTTTAATTTCATTGGTATTGGACCTTGGACTTTGAAGATACACCAGGGAACTCCTTAACGACAAACAATAGGAATGTGCAAATTGAGACAATATGGGTGTTACGTCAGTCCTATAGGTACCCTACTATAGAATTAAGCAGAATGTTAACCGACTTCAAAAAAAGATGAGGTTCATAATTCGTCTGTGTTTTTTTATAACTTATTTGCTTATAAAGCGATTTAGATGATTTCTTTTGCATTAGGTTCAGTATAGCTACGTGATGTTTGAATTACAATTTTATTGGTATTGGACAATGGGCTTTGAAGATACACGAGGGGTTTCCTATACGTCAAATAGCATGAATGTGAAAATTCAGTTATTATGAGTTTTATACCAATCTTGTAGGTAGCTTACTGTATAAATAAGTAGGATAATATAAATAAGGTATATAAATAATAATAATAAATTCATTTATCACTAAAAATTGTAAAATAAAAAACTTAAAAAAAAGGGAAACCGACTTCGAAAAGCAAAAAATAAAATTTTGGTTTATAGCAATAAGGAGATTTAAAATGCTTTCCTAAAACGTATTTCTTAAAACGCACACATACACGTACAAGTTTCATCGTTAATTGGGTTATAAAAGTGCTTAAAAAAAGGGTAAAAACCTTTAAATTTGGAAATTTGGTTTTCGTTTTGAATTTATGAAACAATTCTCTAATCGGGGTGTCTGAGGTTTTGCGTTTATTATGTTACACCTTGTATATATATAAAGGGTGTTAAAATCTATTGTCCGCAAATAACCTAGAGTCATCTTCCCGCTAGTACTCCGCCAATTTGCTACATTCCCGTCCGGACAAAACTTTTCTCACTATTGTCACAAACTTGTGATTGCCTAGTTTCCCACTTCGCGTACAGAAATATGACGGATGTAACTTCACTGAATTCACAGAGTTTTCTGTTCCAGCTTTAGTCATCAAATTATTTGACGGGAATTCATGTAGTTTACGTACTAACTTGGCCCTTATTTGTATATCTGACTCAAAGTGTTGTAAATTAATGTATCAAGTTTAATAACTTTAGAACTAAGATGTCCGATAAGGCAGTTGATGTCCTGGCGAAGGTCGTGTTAAAAACTGGGTCCAGCAAATTCACAATAATTTGACACAGTAGAAATGAATTTATACCCGAAACTTTTTTATGTAAAGGTAAATAAAGTAACGATACTTATTCTAAGATTGAGATATTGCGAAAGCAATTACTTATTTCTGTTTAAATAATTTCTCAAGCTTGATAGAACGCCGGCGGTCACTATGTAAATGGATCGGCATTGTAATTGAAAGTGGGTCGTATAAAATATCAATTTTGGCAGTGGCTTGTCACCTGCGACCCATGGATTAAGGACACCGTAGTTCCTGTTATAATATGCAAATGAGGCTTTTACCTCAGGAGTCGCTCTGAGTGTGTTTTGTGACAAAATTTTACGGGTTAAGGCAAGTACACCTTTATTTGTTGGTTTATTCATCTCGTTCTGTTCAATTTAATTTGAGATAGAGAACAGACGTGGAGATAATTACGCGAATGCAGTTGGATTTATGTTTGTGGATTTATCTCAGTATTAATGTTACGAATCTCATTTAAAAGTTAACTCAATAAAGGCCTATTTCACCAACCTTGAGTAAAGTCTAAAGTAGACTAATCGATAGTTAAAGT
Source organism: Phalera bucephala (assembly GCA_905147815.2). Lineage (NCBI taxonomy): Eukaryota > Metazoa > Arthropoda > Insecta > Lepidoptera > Notodontidae > Phalera > Phalera bucephala. The sequence goes on along the minus strand of LR990616.1, from coordinate 18,060,590 downwards.
TGTAAGTTTATGTACGAATTTCACCATCTTTGAGTAGCCCTAATATTTAAATTAACCAGTTTTAATAACCGAGTAAGACTAATCGAGACGTACTAACCAGCGCTAGTAGTAGTAATAGTAAAAAAAAATAAACACAGTCACGCCTGTATTCCCTAAGCGGGGGTATGTTTACTATATACACCTACTTTTTGTCGACAATGTTAGGTCTCATGTAATAGGGGGCAATCCAATTCCATTATACACGCTTACAATGCCAGACTTCGGACTAATACTGGAACATTTTCTATCAATGAGTTACTTTTCGTCCGACCTAGGATTGGAATTCAGGACCTCAGGATTGATACGCAATTGTCTAGTGGCAAAAAATGTTATTTATACTCCTAATATTCTGGATACAATAGGGTGCGATTCTAGTCTAAGAACTTCTTTGTCAGCATTAATTCGCTGATATTGACAGAGTTTGATTTACAAAGTCTGTTAATATTTTCGCGTGAAGCTCATTATACTCTTATTTTATTAGATTTAGCCTGGCCCATTCAAGTGGATTCAGTCTATAAATACTTCTTGACTAAGTCAGACTATTAGGTGTTTAATTTTTGACGAAGTTCGTTAGGTGGCCAAAGTTTATCAATAATGATCTTTGAAAACTCCTTTAAGTGAGTTTTCAGGATTTCTTCTTGAGCCAAACCTAAAACACTTGTTTAGTGTGCTTTTAAAATCGTTAGTTTATTTTGGGAGCATATTTTTAGACTATATATATATATATATATATATATATATATATACATATATATATATTTAAATTGCTCATTTAATAGTGAAAGAAAAGATGAACTACGAACATATTATTGTTTTGTTTTTTGTTCTTTCAATATTTGCGTTCATTTTGAACTCACAGACAGAAAGACGCTACATTTTTATATATACGTGTAGATGCAGAGGGCTAAACACGAAAATATTGACGCGACGCTAGCGAGTAAACCATGCTGTGACGTTTATGTATATTTAGTAAATTTGTAGTGTGATAAGGATGGCATATCAACTCACTAGCGTCATGCTAACGTCAACCTACATACACATTGAAGCTTTTGTGCTTTTACGTCATTTTAATGGGCTTTGAGATGAGTCGTTAAAGTAATGCGCTTGCCAACATACCAAGTCTACCTTTCTCTATAAACTGTTTGTAGCAAGCGAGTTTGTCTAAAAAGTGGTAATCTCGTTACTGATCGTAATTTGTGTTATTTTTTTATCCATTTAATAAGTAAAGATATTATACATGAAATAAAACTATTTGTCGGATTTTATCGCGGTTTATTTTTGATTTTTAGTTCCCGACGTTTCGAGTGCTTTGCAGCACCCATGGTCACGGGAGGGACTGAGGTGTTAGACGTCCAAAAGGCATAGTTGTTCCGGGGTACCCTCAAACTTCTTAATTATTTTTGTCGGTCCGATCTACGCAGAATGAGCTCACGGTGTCTTGAGGTCTTGCAGTGTTATGCTTGGTCTTGGATTTGATTATATTAATTACCGGATCCCAAGTCGACGGAAGCACCCAGCCATCTTCTCTATTGAAATTAGGATGTTTTTTAATTTCAATAGCCTCGCGAACCATCCTTGGTAGGAATCGGTGTTCTTTAACGAGAATTTGTGGTCTATCAAATCTGGTGTTATGGCGGGTGCGGTCAAGGACATGTTCACAGACTGCAGACTTCTTTGAGCGACGGTGTTTTAGGTCAGCTATGTGTTCTTTAACCCGAGTTTTTACCGGTCTTTTTGTTTGACCTATATAAGAGAGACCACTTTCACAATCAAGCTTGTATACTCCTGCAGCTTGTAGAGGGATCTGACACTTGACAGATGGTAAAAATTGACTGATCTTCTTCGGCGGCTTATAAAATGTTTTAATTGAAGCACGCTTCAAAATATAGCCAATCTTGTCCGTGACTCCTCTCATGTAAGGTAGTACTGCAGGAAGACGCTCGACTTTGGCTGGTTTCACTCGGTCACTGTGACGTTGGCGTGGGACTCGAAGCTTATTGTCGTGCAGGACTTGCTTGACATGTTGAAGCTCGGCAGCCAGATGTTTCTTGTCACAGATCCCTTGTGCTCTCTGAAACAAAGATTTACCCACAGTAGCTAACTGTGTTGGATGGTGGTGAGATTCACCGTTTAAGTACCTATCAGTATGGGTCTCTTTTCTATAAACCGTATGGCTTAAGGTGTTGTTGGGGTTACGGATTATTAAGACATCTAAGAAAGCTAGCGAATTGTTTGCCTCCAACTCCATTGTAAACTGAATTTTAGGGTTAATAAAATCAGTAATTTCATAAAGATGGCGCTGTTGGTGTTGCCAGATGTAAGCTAACAGCTCGGCCTTCCTGCTCAAAGCGTGTCCTCACGCTGAATTCTAATTCATTACACAATATAAAATATAATCCTAATTCATTCACAATGTGTAAAAATAGATTTGAACAGCATTAAAGTAGTTTGTAATTCTTTAGTTATTTAAGAGTAACCAAAAATGTAAATGACTTGTTTTCTACTTACTACTGTCAGTATGATAACTTTCTGATTCACTGCTATCTAGGTATCTACGAAATGTTAGCCATGGTTGTATTTTATTGATTGCTATTATGGTTTCATAGCGTCGATTGTTTTTACGAGTCAAGGGTGTGTCTTCAATCAAGTATCTTTTATTAGGGAGCACTTTCACCACACGATATGACGCTTAAAATGTAGTCACAAGCTTTTGGGATTTGCCGACATGAGGTACTGGTCTTTCTACAGGAACTAAATCTCCTACGTTGTATTTGTTTCCTAATCTCCTTCGTCTATTAAACCTCTCAATATCTTTCTGTTGTTGTTCTTTAATACTTTCACTTGCTTTATCTCTTATTTTGTTTAATTCCTCTGAATTTACTGCATAAGTAGTATCAGCTATAACCGAATTTAAAATACCTTCTGTTCTACTCGTAATATTAAACCCAAATAGTAATTCAGAAGGGCTTTTTTTGTGTTGCTTTGTGTGTCGTATTTATGCCTACTTGGATATCGTAAATATAATCATCCCATGATTTGTCATCTTTGTTATGATTAGAGGTGGACAATGCATCTAAAATCGTTCTGTTAAAACATTCTACTTGACCGTTTGCTCTAAGAGTTGCAACGGTGTTAAAAATATGCTTTATTCCATACAAAGAGGTAAATTCCTTGAATTTCCCACTAGTAAAGCTAGTCCCTTATCAGTTATTAAGCGTGATGGTGTCCCAAAATAACTAACGTGTTCCTTTATTACTCGTATACTTGTTTGAGTCTTTGTATCTTTGACAGCAGATATATTGATGTATTTTGTAAAACTATCCACTAGAACCAATAAGTAGTTATTACCCTTTTTGCTTTTAATAAATGACCTAGCTGGTCCGCGTGCACAGTGTGAAAAGGAATGCTGGGTTTCTCAATAGAATCACCCTGAAATTTACCACCTGGAGCTTTATGATGAGCAAATTCCAGACATGATTCTACGTATTTTTTTAACAAAGCGGCGCATTTTCGGAAACCAGTAGAGTTGTCTAATTCGTTGCAAAGTTTTATCAAAACCGTAATAACCGATATCATCGTGATTTCGCTTTAGTATCTGTCAACGTACTCCTTTTGGGACTAACCATTTAATCTCATCCCCAATCACACAATAAACACGACCATCTTTTTAACTTATAATTTTTATGTATTTTATACTCTATATCTACTCAAATATGCCACTACTGCGAGGGTCTCCAGTTCATACGAGTGAAGTTTACATTCATCATTTAATGTTTTACGACTAAAATATGACACTAAACGGAGTGGACCTGCGCAATCTTTTTGCAATACGATACCTGCCAGCCAGTCTTTGCAGGCATCAGTATGCAATTGGGTGACTGCTTCATATAGGGCCAATAAAGGACGCTCGGTAAGTAGAGTCTTGATTAGATTGAAAGACTTGTCTTTGTCTTGGTCGCATGTCCAAGGTCTATTCTTTTTTAATAGATCGGTCAATGGGGATGCCGATATGGCATAATCTTTAATAAATCTCCTAAAAAACCCTGATAAACCTAAGAATTGCCGTAGTTAGTGTTGATTACGAGGAGTTTTAAATTTTGTAATAGCATCTGTTTTTCTGCTACCTGGTTGAATACCAGTTGCATTCACTTCGAAACCAAGAAAATCATTATTATTCATAAAAAAGTTACATTTACTAAGTCTCAACGTTAAACTCCCTTTTTTGAGAAGCTGTAAAACTTCTTCTAGTCTTTTTAATCCTTCATCTACGCCTTTACAGGGAATGAGTATATCATCCATGTAAACGATTGCATATTTAACTTTCGCATCGTAAAGGATTTTATTGATTGTCCTTTGGAACACAGAAGGTGCGTTAACGAGACCAACTGGCATGCGATTAAACTCTAATTGTCCATCCGGCGTGACGAACGCAGTCTTATCTCGCGATTCAATAGATATTGGAATTTTATAGACCATAATCAGAGGCTAGATCAAGGGACGTAAACAGCTTGTTACCAGCCAATTGGTCTAATTGAACGTAAATACATGGGAGGGGATAATGATCCTTTTTGGTCTTTCTATTAAGGGCTTGATAATCGACACATAACCGTTTTTCTCCGGTCTTTTTTGTTTGAACCAAAACGATAGGACTGGCATAAGGAGAAGACGATTCTCCAACTATGCCACTATCCATCATTTCTTGAACCATGTTGCTAACCATGGCATGAGATAAACGATAGGGTCTGTAAACAACGGGTTCTGAATCCTTTAACCCTATAACCATTACAGAGGCTTGCTTAAACCCTAAGTCATTTAGACCTTTAGAAAAACAATTTCGATGACTATTTATTAACTTAAGCAGACGTTTTTCATCGGCATTTAAGTTTTCGCCAAAATTTATATCATACCTTGTATAAACAGTACCTAAAGACACTTGGCTACAATTTAAAAATGACGAATCTAAATATTTTATATCAACAGAATGGGTTAGTAATTGATTATACTTAATAGTCAATTCGCCTTGAGACGCATTGTATACTAACAAGGAACCGTGATTATCTTTAATGTGATATTCACCTGGCAGGAGGTAATATTCCCTTCCCTCCTTCCCTCTTAATCCCCCTTGTACGAGAGCCCTCCCGGTGTAATCCGGTTCGGTTCTAAAAGGTATGACACTTATTGCATTTTTAGGGATTGAGACACTGTTACTGGACGTTATCCGTATTCTGGAGCTACCAATTTTTTTAAAGGTTACTTCAGATGGGGTTTTAGTGACAATAAGATCTGGCGACTCGGTAAATGAGTGCCCTATAAGAGCAGAATAACTTAATACGTAATCATCAACTACATAAAGTTCTATAACTTTCCTAATCCCTTGTATCTCCACTGGAGCGGTTACTATTCCTATAGGTGTAATTAAATTTGCACCTATTCAATTAAGTATGGATAGTTCAGTAGTTACAATGTTTAGTGCAAGTTCCTTGGCTTTACTACATCTGATTAACGAACATTGACTCCCGAAGTCTATATGGCATTTCAATTTGGATACTTGCTTCTCATTCTTATTGTAAGTTTGAGTGTCATTTTTAGCCGAACTGTTATTTGTCGTATTTTTATAGCAACTAGAGGCTTGATGACCTAGTCTCCTACATAACGAGCATTTAGTAATAGGTTTTTCGCATTTATAACTGAGATACCCAATTTCGTTACAATTAAAACAACGTATATTAGAACTGGATGGACCAGCTTTAAAATTAGAGGGTCGATTAGCGGTGTTGAAAGAGAACTTACGATCTTGTCTTATCTTGACCATCGTATCACGTCCTTTCCTAGTGTTTCCTATGTTAACTGTTCTAAAATATTTAAGAATTTGTTCGGGTTCAGTAAATTGTGCTGCCTGGGCACCAACTTTTATTGCGCGATCATCAATCCCATGTAAAATACAGTCTACGGCTTGTCTCCCATAAATTTTACACCTATTTAGTAGAATAAACTTTGCGTAGTAATAGTGCTCCAATGATTCTCCATATTTAACGCGTTTGGCCAACATTTCTGTCAAGAGTGCAGCGTAGTCCTCGCGGCAAGGAAACGATTCAATTAGTCAAGTTTTTGCTACCCCTACCCGTTTAGGGAGGGCATAATGTATTATTTCTTTCTCCTCCCAACTATAAATGTCGGCACATTCGACTTTGGTGATCCATACTAAAATAGTTTGTTCTTTACTCATAGGATCAAACTCAGGTATAGCATTAGTATTAAATGTTAGCTTAGACTTCTCTGAACCCCTGACGCTACTTAAAATAGACAGAAATTTATCCAAAATGATGTTAGTTTCGGATACTTTCTTTTCTTTTTTACGCTTATTAGATGACTGTTTTGAATCACCATCACTTGAGCTGATGCTACGTTGCCGTCCCGGTTCTCGCCTTGCGCCTCGTGGCCGTTTTCCGTACTTCTGTCTGTAGTCACGGAATCTCCTATCGCCCGTGGAACTGTCAGAATCCGTCGCAGCTCTCACTTTCTTATTTCGTGCTGATTGTAGATCCCGTTCCTACCGTTACCTTAACGATTTTGGAGTTCTGCTTTCTAAAATGAGCGATCCATTACCCTTGAACCTGGGTAATTCTTCGCCCTCGAACCTGGGCTCACCCCTGCTCTCGAACCTGGGTTCACCCCTGCCCTCGCACATGGGCTCACCCCTGCCCTCGCACATGGGCTCACCTCTGCCCTCGCACATGGGCTCAACCCTGCCCTCGCACATGGGCTCACCCCTGCCCTCGCACATGGGCTCACCCCTGCCCTCGCACATGGGCTCACCCACACCCTCTAACCTGGGTGATCCGTGGTCCTCGTCAGTAAAAGACAGGCCTCTACTGCGGGTGTGTCTATTTGTCTCCATTGCAACTGGAACTTAATTATAAACACATGTAACTGAATGCTAAATAAATTCAAGTAGCACAAAGTGAATAGGGTGATAGCAATCACATTCTCAGTGCTATTCGTTCTATCTAGCCTGGATAGCAGGACTCCAATATGACATTCAGGTAGGTGTCTGACAGCTATTTTGACATTGTATCAAGAGTTAGGTTAGTAATATTATTCAAAAAATGGGTTAAATATTTATTCGGCTTGTTTGTACATAACTGAAACTTAAGTCATTCGTTTTGTATTAACGCTAGAAGAACATTGACTACCCTAAATTGGGACTAATATTCATGTCATTCACCAACAAGTCTTTCTGCCACATGAGATCAACGTTACATAACAGCATGTCAAATACTTATTATTTAACTCGCTGCGTCGTAACTTCCCTGTACCAGAATTATTAAAAAGTTTTAATGGATTTATATCAACACTCATCTGTCTAAGGTACGTTTATCATTTTCATAAAAATAGTAAAAATTCCAATAAAAACCCACCTAACGGTTTTATATCTTTTTTTTGTTTCGAGATTACGTTTAAAAGATAAAGTACATCCAATTCAACAGTAACACCTATGGATAGAATGTACTGCCACTCAAACTTTGTCACAAGTTGTGGTATACACCATAACGCAAACGTTTAATATTGGAATATACACAATTTATCTTAATAAACAAATGCGGGTAGCAATCCTATAATCATTTAAAAATAGACAAAATATGTGTTATTCGAGGTGATATTTGCATTTATTGTGGACGTGAAAAGAAAATTGATAGAATTTTCTTGCGATCCCACTTCTGAACTGATGGCCAGCAGTCCAGAATGGGGAATTCGTTAAATAAAATCAGTAATTTCATATAATAGTTCAATTTTATTATTACTCTTCAATCACATAAACACGAAATACCTCTGTATTTTAATAAAATCAAACGATAACGCTTAGAATTACTTACACTGTATAACTGCTTATCACCAAATCAAATCACTTATTACCAAACAAACAATCAATAATTATATGTAAACGATATAGTTATAGTTTTAGTTTGACATATGAATAAAGATGGCGCTGTTGGTGTTGCCAGATGTAAGCTAACAGTTAGTATATGTGTTCTTCTTCTTCTTCTTCTTCAAGTTATGGCTTCACACTAATCATAAGTGTATTTTGCCAGTGTCCAGTGAGATATATAATCGTGTTTGTTTAAATTAATTCGACTCCCCGATGAATTTGATGACAACGATGATAATGAAATTAATGAAGTACCCCAACCTGGATAGTAAAGCGGTGGATACTTTACATGCCAATTGCAACGGCCGTTTTGAGGGAAGTCGAAAAGGAACGTTTTATCACTTTGTTACAATTACCTTTACTCATGCACATATAAGAACACATAATGGTTAATATTCCACCAACATTACACATTATTAGTCGAAATAACACAAGTATTGGAAATTAAAACAAATTGACGACATCACTCTTCGACTTCCCGCCAAAACTCCAGTATATGTGTTATGTTAGTATAATTTATGTATGCAGAGACTTCGATTTTTGTTTTCATTTTTATCTTTGTTTTGTTCGTTTTTTTTCTTTTAGAGTTTACTGAATAGTTTGTTGTACAATTACCTTCACGTATATGCTAAATATTCTCTTTGCACTCCAAGGTTAACTGGTAGACAACTCAAATTGAGTTAAGTTCGCCTTTGTACATCATATCTGTAAATGTACTTACTAATTTATGTTACTATGTACAATAAAGAATAAATAATGTGGACGTCGAAAAAGTGTTTCAAATATCTCTCAACACCTGGTGTTTTTAGGTCCGTTATTTAGAACTAACAGTTAAAGAGTTTGCGTGATTAAAATGCGTGACAAATATTCAAAAGGCAGGCTTTAGTCTACGTAACAGTAGAAAGCTCGCGAAGTGAAGTACGGCGGTAGCCCCGGAATATACAGCCTACCCAGCAATAAACATGTAAGTAACACTCTTGTAACACCAACGTAGCGACTATAATACAGTTTTGAACACAAATCACATAGTTTTAACGGACACAATGAGGGTACTGGAGCGGTATTACAAATGTTCATTGGAACGCATACTGAACATTCTGTCGAATGAATCGATTCTAACTCGGCAATACGAAGCTATAATTCACGCGAAATTAATTTTGATGTTAAAATAACATATGCGGAGCCTATATAACATATTCGGAGCCTATTAAACACATTTTATCAAAGCTAGCATAGTTAAAATCAATCTGAAATAATTATCATATACTCATCTTATTACGCGTAACACAAGTGTAAAGTAGTATATCTCCTGGGTATCTTATTGTAGTCTGTTACAAATATAGTCAAAGAGGGTCTCATAGATACATTGTGACTCTAAATTCTCTGAACTTGAAATATCAATGAGCAACCTAACTGCGCCCTGTCATCTCCATTGTTATTAGGACTATGTCCTTTGTCAGCTCTGTTGAGTATTCTAGCGCTTAAGTAAATATTTGCGGTCTATTTGCTGGCACGGGTGTCGTTTATTAAGTTTATTTGTGGTATTCGTGCATGCAAAGCGCAGTCCAGGAGACTCATATAATTCTTTGATTTTTATAAAAAAAGTCACCTTTACGCCTATATTATGGCAGAGGTGTACTGTTCACCCACATTTCGTCGACGATGCACGTAATAGGGGGTGAGCCTTACATCGGGAAAAAATCCAGATTCCGGATTAATCCTGAAAATTTTTCGAAAGACAAACTACAATTGTCTGATTTAAGATTTGAATCCTTGTGATTGCAAAGCGCATTATTCGCCATTAGGCGACATGGCATGTTTTATTTATGATGGATTTTATTATGTTATACATTTATTCAAATTGTGTAATCTTATACTTTCTTTAGACAATATTTTTGTCATATTATAATGTATCATGCGACATTAAATCAAACTTCTTTTCTAAAAAAACAGCTAGATTATACGAATATAAATAACAACGTAAAAATAACAATATTGAGAAACTCGTTGCAATTTTTCACCGGAGTGTCAAATACTAGTAAAGAATATTGGAAATAATTTGTGCCATATTGTGCCTCCGAGGACGCATTCGGAAAAGGATAGCTTTTGTGAGAAAGGTGAAATCTATCACTCTTTCAACCTTGGGCAATGCTGTGTAAGGAAGTAAGATTTACAAAAAAATATCAGGTCCATTTTAAATATTTTCACATAGAACATTTCTGCTTTTTTTCGCAGTTCTAAAAAACAAGTGTACAAACCATCCGGTTGGAATCATCAACAGTAACCGAGGGGTAGCGCGTTGTTTATTTATGTGATTGCTGCGTTCATTTCAGTTTCCTAGTTTCTTTTCTTGTTGATCTAATTCCAGTTTTAATTTAGTTTATCACTTCCTTTTATGGCACTTGGATAATTTGCACTTTTCGAGCAGACTAGTAATAGCATTCATATATCAAACTATCTCTATCTCTATCATCACGCCATGTCCCAAATCCGTAACGGGGTAGGCAATGAGTACAGAGTTCCAACAGGTTCTTATCCTACACACCTCTCTGGCTTCCTCCACTCTTATACGTATGTGGCCCGCCCATTGCCACTTCAGCTTGCTAATCATAAAGGCTATGTCGATGACCTTGGTTCTTCTACGAATCTCCTCATTCCTGATTCGATCACGTAGAGAAACGTCGAGCATAGCTCTCTCCATAGCTCGCTGAGCAACTCTGAGCTTTTTTATCAGACCTATTGTAAGAGACCACGTCTCTGATCCATATATCATCACTGGTAACACACATTGACTAAAAACTTTAGTCTTTAGGCACTGAGGTATTTTGGATGAGAAGATGTTGCGCAGTTTCCCGAACGCTGCCCAGCCGAGTTGGATTCGTCGATTGACCTCTTTCTCAAAGTTGGACCTACCTAACCGCACTACCTGTCCCAGTTAAATGTATTCGTCGACAACTTCAAGAGTAGAGTTCTCAACGGTGAGTGCGGTGGGTACGACATGGACGTTACACATTATTTTCGTTTTGTCCATGTTCATTTTAAGACCCACTTGTTGAGATACTCTGTTGAGGTCACCGAGCATTCGTCCAAATCTTCCAGCGACTCCGCCACGACCACAATGTCGACGGCAAATCGAAAGTGAGTGATGTATTCGCCATTGATGTTGATGCCAAGTCCTTGCCATTCCAAGAGCTTAAAGACGTCCTCTAAGGTGGCCGTAAACAGTTTCGGAGAAATGACGTCTCCCTGTCTTACTACTCTTTTTATGAGGATTGCCTTCGTGCACTGCCCCTGTACTCGGACTGACATGGTGGCGTTATTATACAAGCACTTCAACACTTCGATGTACCGATAGTCAATGCGGCATCGCTGGAGAGATCTAAGAACCGCCCAAGTCTCGATCGAATCAAAGGCTTTCTCATAGTCCACAAGCATAGTGGCCGATTATACTCCTCGGTCTTCTGTATAATCTGCCGCAGCGTATGTATGTGGTCTATGGTACTAAAGCCTTTCCGGAAACCGGCTTGTTCGGGAGGCTGGAAATCATCAAGCCTGCGTTCGAGACGATTCGTGATGACTCTCGAAAACAACTTGTAAACATGGCTCAGCAGTGTGATGGGCCTATAGTTCTTTAATAAAGTGTTATCACCTTTCTTGAAAAAGAGTACCACCACACCCCTGTTCCATGCTTCCGGCGTTTTTCCTTCGAGCAAGACGGAATTAAACAGCCTCTGAAGGACTTTAAGTACCGGCGATCCACCCGCTTTCAGAAGCTCTGCGGTAATTCCGTCTTCACCCGGCGCTTTGTTGTTTTTAAGTTGTTTGAGAGCCATCCTAATCTCGTACAGGCTGATGTCCGGGATATCTTCAGTGTAGTGTCGGGTTAGCTTGGCTCTTGGGTCTTTTACCAAGTCAACAACAGGTTCAGCTACTGAGGTATACAACTGCCCATAGAACCTCTCTATCTCCCTGAGCACCTCTGACCTATTCGACGTTAAGTTTCCGTCCTCCGTCTTCAGCTTCGTCAACTGGCTTTGCCCAATAGACGCGTCTCTTGCGAACACTTTGGAGCCCTTGTTCTGCTCTATGGTCTCCTCAATACGTCTTGTATTGAAGGACCGTAAATCGTGTCGCAAGGACACGATTTACGGTCCTTCAATACAATATCTGTCCATTGAGCTGCCTATAGGACTTAGCATCATCGGAGGTTTTGAGTGTCATGGTACGTCGCTCAGCCATAAGGTTTCGGGTGTAGTCAGATAGCTTTTGAGGCCTACTTTTACGGTGGGGCTTAAAATGCTTGGACTCGACCGTATGGACAGTCTCTACCAACCTATTGTTGATTTCGTCCACTGATGCGCTGCTGTCTAGCAATTCGAAGCGGTTTGACAATTCGAGTTGAAAGTTCTCGGGGTTTTGGATATGTGCATTAGAAGGTCGGAGCGTAGACTTCATCAGACGCCATCTTTCCATATTGACATTAATATTTAATGTGCCTCTGACCATTCGGTGATCACTGCCGGTTTTTACCCTGTGAATCACGGAGACATCATTAAATATTTGTCGCTTGGTGCTCATGATGAAGTCTATCTCATTTTTTGTGAAACCATCAGGGCTCATCCAGGTCCATTTCCTATGAGACGGCTTCTGGAAGAAAGAGTTCATCATAAAGAGTCCCTCCTTCTCCAGAAATTCGGCCAGCCTCTGACCCCTGGGGTTGCGCTGCCCATATCCAAATTGCCCCACTCTCAACTCATCATCGCCCCGTTTGCCCAGTCGCGCATTGAAGTCACCCATAACAACTGTAAAGTGTGCTTTGGAAGTATGTATGGCTCTACTAATGTCCTCATACATAACTTCGACCTCATCATCTGAGTATGCCGAGGTCGGTGCGTAGACCTGTATGACCTTCAGCGAATATCTTTTGGATATTCTGAGTATCAGGTACGCTACCCTGCTCGACACACTAGTGATGGACACAACGTTGTTTATGAGTGACTTGTGGACGATAAATCCGACACCACCTTGGGACTGCTGTTCGCCCTCCCGGTAGTAAAACAAGTTGCCGGATTTTAAGGTTATCGTGTCCTCGCCCTCTCTTCGGACCTCCGATAAACCAACAATACTCCACCGCAACTTGTTTAACTCTTCTTCCAGCTCAACTAGCTTCTCATCTGTCCGCAATGTGCGTGCGTTGTATGTCACCAGGGCCAATTTTCGGTTTTGTTGGTAGCCAAATCTCTGCCGGAGATTCTTAGCACCCCTTGTCCTGTCGTTACCATGGCTGCTACCGTGGCCAGGACGAACAGGACCGCCGGGGACTAGGGGCCTGGTTTTCCTACTTTCTTCCATAATTGGGGGTTTGAAGTGTTAAGGGAACGCTGCTGCCCATTCCCTAGTTTTCCCTTAGTCGCCTTGTACGACACCCGATTGGATGAGATGGGTTGGTCCTATTCTAAGCCGGGAACCACGCGGCTGATAGCATTGATAGGCTTAAGCATAGATTAATTCTTTATTCATATTGTTATAGAGAAACCGAGGACAAAATCCTTATCATCGGCTTTAAAATTGTGCCTGTAGCAATAACATTTATAGCAATAAAGACACCTATTTTAATTCCCTTCGCAATATTGAGAGTAAATTACTCTATGATAACAATAAAACAAAGCAATCAACCCAATATTTCATTGTGAAAGGTGTCTGTTAATTCTCCTTTACGCTAGGTTATTCCGTCCGGAACTATTTGCGCGGTCGTTAACATAATGGACCGCAGAGCCAAAGATAAATTGTTTGTGGAAAGCGAAATCAAGCAGCCAAGAAGTTGAAAAACTAGGCTCGTAAGTGCCGCCCAGTAATGGCCATGCCCCAATAAGACTATTTCCGATTACATGGTGTAGTATCGTTACGTAGATTATACTAATGGTTTATTTGCGAAAACTTGGCGATTCGTGCACATTGTTTGTAAGGCGTAATATACTGAAGCGGGATTTTTCTATAAATGATAGTGGCACTACTTTATTCTTTACTATAATTTATTCACTTAAATTGGTGTAATACTTATGTTATGAGTTCATGTTGTTAGTGCTTATTTTATGAGTTCGGTATTTATCTTTGGGCTAAAATTTCTGTCATAGTCTGAAGCATTGGGACTAATATTCATATTTAGGATCTTTCCTAGATACCTCGAATGCCGTTTGTCCCAAATAATTGAATTAAGGTGTAATCCTATCATCACACAGAGCACGCGAAGAATATTTCTTGGAGTCACGAACTACACGAACATCCTAGAAAAATAGTAATTTGTAGAAAGTTAAAATAAATTTTATTGATAATTTTCAGACTGATTCCTAGAATAAGTTTTTCAGGACAACTAAGCGATAAATGCAAGACTGATAGAGTACGGTCTTGGTTTATGGCTTACTACTAAAAAATAACTAAATTAACAAAAGTGAATGTGACTTGAAAATGTACAAAGTTCAACATTATTGTGTCAATTACAAAAGTTTTGAAGTTACAGCTGCGCTGAACATTGCCTATTTAAGAGCGAATTATACGCAACCTTTCAGAGAAACCAACTTTTTTGCCCTGTTTTTGCTAAAGTTTTACGCATTTAAACTCGTTTTACGGCAGGTCACGCCCATCGTTTTGCCTTAGAAATGTAACAACGTTTCTTTACTTAGGTACTTTAATGAAGGGTAAGGACGTATAGATGTCTTTCATTAGAGTCCGAACACGCCCTTGAATTAGCATAGGTAACACCTTTATACCTATAATAAAATATTATACATAATATAATAATAATATTAGCCCTGTTAAGAAACTGTCCCACTGCTGGGCACGGGCCTCCTCTCCAACTGAGAGGGTTTAGGCCATAGTCCACCACTCTAGCCCAGTGCGGGTTGGCGAACTTTCGAGAAACTCTTAGGCATGCAGGTTTCCTCACGATGTTTTCCTTCACCGTTAAAGCAAGTTATAATTAAATTTAAATACGCACATGCTTTCGAAAAGACATAGGTGCGTGCCTGGGTTTGAACCCGAGACCTCTGACTTTGCAGTCCAACGGCCTAACCACTAGACTATCACTGCTTTCTTAATATAATATATATATATATATATATATATATATATATATATATATATATATATATATATATATATATATGTGGGATCGTTCTTGAGTAAAAGCGGGATGAATATATCGAACTTCTTTATTTTTTCCTTCACAAACAACTCGTACACGTCTTAACAAATTTACCATCCTCCTCTTTCTCCCTCTAACCATAAGCTCCTATCTCTTTCTTAACCTAATAGAATGTTGCCACTGCAATGAGATTAGATAATAATAATGGGAAAAACAAATTAAAAAACGTAATAAAAATAACACTCCCCACACGGCCATCCTGGTTATTCATCTGGCCCAGATGAACTATTTTCATCTACGACCCAAGGCTTCATAAGGTCAGCCGAGCTGGTGGTGTTAATGGGACCTTCACTGTCGCCAACTTTCCTTACAGCGTACCGATCATGGTGTCTCTTTGCCACTACTTCGTAAGGCCCCAGAAATTTTGGGTACAGCTTACTTCCTTGAGTGAATTGAGTTCGCTTAATAGCAACCAGGTCACCTACTTCGTAATCTATAGCCTTTTTTCTCTTTCTATTGTAACTTCTGACATTCTCCTCTTGTATCTTCTTGATACATTCTTTGGCTTTAATTCTTAGTTCATTCCGTTTCTCACTGTAATTCTGTATTTCCTCTTCTTGTATCAATTCCATAATATCTCCATTCTTGTCTTTCATCTTTGTCCCCAAAAGAAGTTCAAAAGGCGTCATACCAATACTTCTCTGGTACGTGCTATTCAAACAGCGTTGTACTCCTGAAACTCGTCTATACAATTTTGTCGGATCATCAGCACTAAGCTTACTTAAAACGCTTATGATTACTTGGTGGATTCTCTCGACTTGGCCATTTCCCCGTGGCTGTCCAGTAGTAATCATGTAATGAGAAATACCTTCCTCTTTACAGTACTCTTGAAAATTTGTTGATGTAAAGGCGGCGTTACGATCTGAAATAATCTTCTGTGGTGAGCCGAATGTTTGTTGTTGGATTCTTAACTTATCCAACGTCTCTTCTGTACACAAAGTTCTCGTAGGGTAGATCCAGGTGAATTTTGTGAATCCATCCACAACGGTTAGGATGTACTTGTATTTCTTATGGGTTGATGTCAACGGACCAAGGTGATCAATATGATACGTCGACAGCGGAACATCTCCTTTTTCCAAAGGATGTAAGTATCCTTCTTTCTTTCCTTTCTTATGCGAAATAAGAATGCATTCTACACAATTATCAATAATCTTTCTTATCTTTTCTTTCAGGTTCTCTATGTAGTATTCTCTATTTACAAGTTCTTCCGTCTTAATTATTCCAAAATGTCCATGTTCGTGTTTCTTTCTTATGATTTCGTATTGCATCTTCTTTGGGACTACAATAAGTCTCGTACCATCTTTTTCTTTACAAAGTATTCCTCTTTCTATAAGATAATCTTGATAGGGTCCTTTTTCTAACATTTTCTTTAACAGGTTGGTATGCGGGTCATCGTCTTGTGCTTTCTTAAGTCGGGCTGTAGTTTCCGTTAATATCATACAAATCGGATTTCTGCTTAACGCGTCGGCATGTTTAAGTCTTGTTCCAGGTCTATGCTCTATTTCGTAGTTATACTCTGCAAGAAGTAGGGCCCAGCGCGCAACACGCGGAGGTAAGTCCTTCTTCTGTAACGTCTTAGTCAAAGCAGAGCAGTCTGTGATAATTTTAAATCGTATTCCTAACAGGTACACGCGGAATTTTTTCACCGCTTCGGCAATTGCTAATATCTCCAGGTAATAGCTATGATAGTTTCTTTCGGTAGGTGTCGTCTTTTTGCTCATATAATAGATTGGATGCATCTGATTGTCTGTTGGGCTCTTCTGTAATAAAACAGCTCCATAGCCTTCTGCGCTTGCGTCTGTATGTAGCTCCGTCACCAAATCAGGATCATAGATACGGAGAACGGGTGAGCTGCACAGTATGTTTTTTAACTCATTGAAAGCCTTCTCACACTCATCACTAAAATAAAATTCAGCGTCTTTCTTTAGTAGATTAGTCAGTGGCCTTGCAATTATCGAGTAATTCTTAATGAATTTTCTGAAGTACCCGGACAGTCCTAAAAATGACTGAAGGGACTTTAAATTGTTAGGTGTCTTAAATTTTGAAACAGCTGCAATCTTTTCTTTTGAAGGTGTTACTTTGTTATCCTTAATAATGTAGCCTAGGTACTCTATTTCTCTCCTCATGAATAAGCATTTGCTCCAATTAAACATTAAACCATATTCTCCAGCTCTCTTAAAAATTTTTATTAATTTCTCTAGTCCTTCATCTTGTGTTTTACATGGTATAGCTAGATCATCTAAATACGCTAGAACGGTACCGTCTGAAATGAGGTCTTGAAAGATGTAATTGACGTATCTTTGGAACACCGATGGTGCCGTACACAAACCAAACGGCATTTTTATAAATTCATATTGCCCTCGAGGCGTTACAAAGGATGTGTATTTTATGCTGTCGTGGTGAACGTTTACATGTAAAAATCCATTCTTCAAGTCTAGTGTCGTAAAAACTTTTGCACCTTTCAGTCTGTCGATCTGATCTTCGATAAGCGGCAATGGGAATCGATCTCTTATAATTTTCTTATTTAGTTTTCTGTAGTCTATACAAAGTCGGTAGGTCCCATTCTTCTTTTTCGCCAGTACAATAGGACTTGAGTAATCTGATTTGCTTGGTCGTATAATCTTCTGGTCTAACCATTCTTTTATTTGGTCGTCAACTACTTTCATTTCCAGAGGTGATAGTCGTCGTGGACTCTGGTGAATTGGGTCTTCGTCCGTGAGTATTATTTTCATTTCAATATTCGTTTCTTTCTTTGCTTCGTTGGGTTTGTACTCTTCTATCATCTTAGTTATCTTCTTGTCAATTTCTTTGTTTTCACAGCCTTTAAGATCAGTGACCTTCTCTTCAGCCAATATAGTTAATTGTAAAATCTTCTCAAGAAAAATGCCGTCTGCCGTAAAATTTACTTCGAAGTCTTTCAGGATAGGATTCCCTAATATAACTTTGACAGGTATAGCATCATCTTTGACTACATGAAATTTAATGTCGGCGTAGTAATCATCAATTATAAGTATGGCATTCAAAATTCCTTCAGTACGTAGTTCTTTTCCAGCAATTCCAGTCAAATTAATCGTGAAATCTCTATTATAGCTTGATTTGTCTTTCAGAACGTTCTCAACTTCGGAAATATTGATCAAATTAACGTCACTTCCGGTATCGATCAAGGCTATCACTTCAACATCATTAATCTTTATCTTCTTGTATGGAGTTTTAACTTCTTCTGTCTTTTCTGTAATATCTTCTATCTCTTTTGTAGTATTTATTTTTATGTTTGAATTATTTTGGATATTTAGGGTATTCTTAGGTTTGTTTGTACACTCCGGTCCCTTATGTCCAAATTCATTACATCTGAAGCATTTGATACCCTTCTTACAAGCTGGTGCTTGATGATCTAAGTCACCGCAGTTAAAGCATCGCTTGACGTGGTAGTGTCTCTGAATTTGAGGACGTTGAGGAGTCGTGTTAGACGTAATAGGGCGGTTGGACATTTTCTTCTTCATATTGCTGTAGTTCTCTAACTTCTTACGGAAATCTCTAAGGTTTGATGCACCATACAACATAGATTTATTAGACTCACTGTCTCGGATGCCATAGATAACATATTCTATAAGCGCATCGTCTTCAATTTTACCGTGAAGTGCGTACTCCTTCATGTGGAAAAAATACTGCTGGTGCGTCTCATCACTTTTCATTTTTCGTGAACTGAGTTTTTTATGTATAGCAGCACTATTTAGTTTAGGACCAAATTCTTCTTCGAGTTCGTTCTTTAACTTTGACCAATCTTTCACACCTCCTAGTGACCGTAAAAATAACTTGGCAGTTCCACTAAGCAGGCGTTTTGCATAGATAAGTTTTTCAGTTTCAGTCCAGTTCATCAATTGTGCCGTATCTTCCAATTCGTCAAACCATAATAATATAGGGTAAGTATCATCGCCAGTAAAAGTTGTCATTGACTTCTCCAAATCACGAAACGGGATATAAGGTGGATCATCATGAGTGTCCTGACCTTCTGCTTCTTTAATATCCTTCTTCGGCGGCATCTTGAATGGGTAAGTAGTTTAGTCTTGAATTTTCAAAATAAATCAATCTTCTTATAAAATCTTCTTAAATCGTAAGTGTGGCCAACATCTTATATTCGTCATAGAACCTTCTTCTTAATACGTTAAATCTTCTAGTCTTAATATTCGCGAAATCTTCTTATCATCATAATAACCTCCTTCGTAAAACGTGAATAATCATTACTCGTAAAGTCCGGTAATCGTAATAATTGCCGTCTTGAAACTAATATTTTTATTTCACCTTCGTATATTCGTTCATAAAAAATATTAATTTATGACGTAATAAACAGCGTCCCGTAACATTTTCTAAACAGTTCGTGCATCGGTGAACCATAATTCGCGTCCCGAAGCATTCGGTGCAGCGACAATCCGTGTCGGTAAAGAAGTCTCACGCGCTCAATTTCTTGAATGAATTCGAACGAACCGTTGTACTATCTTCGTTTTGTTCGAAATCGGGTCGGTAAAGCAGATTCAAAATGACTTGCCAGTTGTTCGTATTTTGTGGATAGTATCTTCGTGAATCTTCATAATTCTTCCTCACTGATACTTTTCTCGATCCCGGACGAGCCCCCAAAAAGTTGTGGATCGTTCTTGAGTAAAAGCGGGATGAATATATCGAACTTCTTTATTTTTTCCTTCACAAACTACTCGTACACGTCTTAAGAAATTTACCATCCTCCTCTTTCTTCCTCTAACCTTAAGCTCCTATCTCTTTCTTAACCTAATAGAATGTTGCCACTGCAATGAGATTAGATAATAATAATGGGAAAAACAAATTAAAAAACGTAATAAAAATAACACTCCCCACATATATAATAAAATATTGCAAATTTGTAAAAAATAAAATCACTCTTTACGTATGTTTGGTCTTATTCATTCGGCATAAGATAGGGGTCAAATCCAGGCTAGCACCTCTGTTTTTCGAAACCTATGTGCGATTGTCGCTTACTTACAGTGATAGAAAACTTCGTAAGCAAACCTTCTTGTCCGAGAAAACTAACTAAATTCGAAAGGTATGTGAAAAAAATATCCGATGAATGGCGGCAGGCTCATGGCACATTGAGACAAATAATTCTCGGCGAAATATAGGTGTACTATGTATCTCCTCCTCCCGGAACAACTGGTGTTGGAGGTATGTGTGTAATTTAAATTTTATGAAACATTATTGAGCGGCACTTAGATGTCGTACATAATCTATGACTGGGATAGTTCCCATTCCATTGTACATCATTTATGATTACCATAATGCACCCTTACCTAGTCGGGACAACACTACAGTCGGTAACAAAAAGCTTTTTTCTAAATTATCGAAGTAAAAGAGAATTGTTAACACTGTGTAAAACTTTTTCGACTACTTGTATCATATTCGTGTGAGGTAGTATCAGGTCTTCAATTTGTTTTGTATTGCATCCTATAAGTGCTTATCGTGCTTGTGATCCGTCACTCCATCGGGGAACCCTCTAAGTTATTAGATCTGAAGAGTTTGGTAGAGACACTCTCAACCGCATCAATTTGCGGCTCGTTAAACGAGAAAGCAGAAATCTAACATCTACTGAATGGACCATAACTAAACAAATTACATTTTAAGAGAAAAACCAGGTATGTTATAACGTATAAAGTATGTAGCAAAACATAATTTTCCCAGGTCGTCGACATAATTATTTTCTGGAAACTTTTTAACTATTTTCGAAAAATATTAATACCTAGATAGTTGCTCGTTGTTTTTCCAAGACAATTATTCATAATCTGCTGTGAAAAATATAAACAAATACCTAAAAAAAATATTCAGTGATTCCTAATTTCAACTTTTTCTTGTACTGGTAAAATAATACATTACGTATGTAACAATTGATATGTTAGTGTATATAAAACACCAGACGTTAATTTTTTTTTTTTAATCGTCGCCCCACACTAGGATTTATTCATGTGTCGTGGGTGCGTTCAGAAACATGAAACTTGTAACACAGGTAATTACAGGACGAGCCTATTGCCATATACCAGACTCCGGACTCATACTGGGAATTTTTCATTCGAAAAACTACATTTGTCCTACTGCATCTGAACCCAGGACCCCTGATCACAAAATGAGGCGCTTTGTCACTAAACTGACGAGGAGAAAAACACTTTATATTCATAATAATACCATAGTTCACTAATGGTAAAACTACTTCGTCCTTGATGTGCCCTTACACTAATGAGAACAAACTATTTTATAATTATGTTCTAGTTGTTTGCTGTTTGTGTCAAGTGTCAAATCCATTATTTTATTTACGCATAACGATTCAGGGAAATCGGCCCAACCCTTTATTTTGCTTACCCTTTATGATGAAAACTAAACAAGGGAAGTTAATGTCCGGGCTTTAGCTAGTTAACATTACTGTGTTATGCCGCTCCAGCTTTCTTCGCAATTGGAATAATATAGGCAAATAGGCGCTACCACTATATTTTAATAAACTCACTAACTATTTCGTTATAAGTTTTCTTTGGGCCGTGTACTCATTAAAATTAGACGATTGTACATCAACAACAGATGCTGAGTTTCAGCCTTGAATTTCTTGTTACAACTGTAGTATTTCAGTAAACACGAAAGCTGGTTACGAAAATTCATTCCATTTGTGCTTCGTTCAGAGAATTACGAGCATTAACTAATTATCCGTCATTCTGTTTTAGACTGTTCCGATGTGGCAGAAACTGGACTGAGCATTATACATGACTCGGCGTGCACACATGACGAAGCCACTATTCAGTCATTAATTAAACAAGGAGGAGGCGGACAGAGACAACTATGAGACGAGACTGGTAGCTCTTAAAGGCTAAGTGATAAAGTTTAAATCGGTGTAATTTACATCGGACATGAAGTTAATGGGGTAGCATTAGAAGGGCTCTGCGCGTCGGCCGACGCCGTCGCAAACAAATAAAGCTACTCGTTAAATAAATCGCCATAGTCAAACATAGACGGGACCTTTCTACACCTCCACGTGCAACACATTTTTTTAAGCGTGATGTAAACAATCCATTCAGTTTATTCAATTTATTAACAAGACTCTCTCGGCATTTTGGGAATAAGCAAGCGTAATCGTATCATGTTTACATTTTAATTTACACACACTTTACCACCTCGACATAAAAGTTAATTGAAACACTAACTAACACATTATGATGCTTAGGTCTAGTAGTACCTACAGCAACATTTTATTGAAAAGGGTTATAAAAGGTTTAATCAATACAATGTAAAGTACAAGGTGTAATTTTAGGCGTCTTGGAGCGAAAGCCTAGATGATGTATCCAATGCCTACTGTTTACTTTAACAAAAATAATAAAAAGAACACTTCCATCAGTAACATCTACCTACTGAACTATCCGAATATCATAGCTAGGTTCATACTTTGGAACACCAAAGGCATGTACCGGCCAGCCGACGAGTGACGCCGCCCCTCAATGTTATTTTGCGCTTGGTATAGGTTAAAAGTTGATGTTAATGCACTTAATTAGTATTGTTGTGGGAATGTTACTTATTGAAATGTTCTTTTCATTTTAGTTTTAGTGCCAGTGAACAGTAGGCATGGGAAACATCACCTGAGGTTTCGTTCCAGGACAACTAAAATTACACCTTGTATTAACACAAGCAAATATAATCAAAAATATATTCGCGATATTTTATTCCCAAAGTACTGAACAAATCTACGAAACTAATGTATTTTTTGTGTTGAGGATACGCTTACAAATACAAACTTCACGGTATACACAAACTCTTAAACCGAAGTAAGTATGTGTAGGCCATACAAAATCAGCAACGTGCAGAGTCGAACCCGCCATTATTTGATCCAGAGGGCTTGGTGCTTACAAACCATTTGACGTTATCATAAAAGTATGCTGTCACTGTGATCTTTTTTTGATAAGTTTGTTGAATGAAAAAGATAGCATATCAACTCTATAGTGTTACGCAAACGTCAGTGAGTTCGCGTGAAGGTCTCAGACAGTCGAGTGGCTCACGGTTAGACTACTAGACGAAACAAAAACAAGGGTCTCTGGTATATTATCTCTACCACAAAAGAAAAGAATTTCATTTCGGCACTTTCCGTTCGACATATTTGCCTACACAAAACCAACCATTTTGTAATCTAAAATTACAACGGTTAATAGAAATAGCGTACTATCCATGTTCCTACATCAAATCATTCGTTAACGTATTCGTTCACGAGTAAACATTCTTCAAACCTGACCCGTTATAATCGATATCTTCTCAAATCAGTTGCCTAACTGACCTTGTATACACCACTATTGTCCTTCCTATGATCCATTTCCCTTTGTGTTATTATTTAGCCGAACCACAAACAGACACAGTTAGGCGGTCCTTGAATCAATAAAGATTCTTAAGGTGACTTGTTCCATCATTTTTATTGAAAAAGTGAATTTTATTGATCTTTTTCATTTCGTCAAAACCTAAGAAGCATGTAAAGATCGTCCCCTGAGCTCTTACAGTGCAACTTTGCAATTTTCTGCTACTTTGTTGGTATATTACAAATATCGTTTTAACGTACTTATGTAACGAACAAGAGATTTAACACACTGACAGAACACTGCACACTTGCACTATAAGCGATTAATATATATATAGTTCGAGTTTGACGGACGATTCAGTGGAGTGGTTGAGAGCTTAAGCCGCTCCGCCCACTGTGTCTAATAGTCGCGAGTTCGATTCCTGCACGGGACAAATCATTGTGTGATCCACAATTATTTGTTCCGGTCTGGGTATTTGTGTATGTGAATTTTCATGTTTGTAAACGCACCCACGATACAGGAAACTCTTCAGATCTAATAACTTAGAGGGTTCCCCGATGGAGTGACGGATCACAAGCACGATAAGCACTTATAGGATGCAATACAAAACAAATTGAAGACCTGATACTACCTCACACGAATATGATACAAGTAGTCAAAAAAGTTTTACACAGTGTTAACAATTCTCTTTTACTTCGATAATTTCGAAAAAAGCTTTTTGTTACCGACTGTAGTGTTGTCCCGACTAGGTAAGGGTGCATTATGGTAATCATAAATGATGTACAATGGAATGGGAACTATCCCAGTCATAGATTATGTACGACATCTAAGTGCCGCTCAATAATTTTTCATAAAATTTAAATTACACACATACCTCCAACACCAGTTGTTCCGGGAGGAGGAGATACATAGTACACCTATATTTCGCCGAGAATTATTTGTCTCAATGTGCCATGAGCCTGCCGCCATTCATCGGATATTTTTTTCACATACCTTTCGAATTTAGTTAGTTTTCTCGGACAAGAAGGTTTGCTTACGAAGTTTTCTATCACTGTAAGTAAGCGACAATCGCACATAGGTTTCGAAAAACAGAGGTGCTAGCCTGGATTTGGCCCCTATCTTATGCCGAATGAATAAGACCAAACATACGTAAAGAGTGATTTTATTTTTTACAAATTTGCAATATTTTATTATATATATATATTATATTAAGAAAGCAGTGATAGTCTAGTGGTTAGGCCGTTGGACTGCAAAGTCAGAGGTCTCGGGTTCAAACCCAGGCACGCACCTATGTCTTTTCGAAAGCATGTGCGTATTTAAATTTAATTATTACTTGCTTTAACGGTGAAGGAAAACATCGTGAGGAAACCTGCATGCCTAAGAGTTTCTCGAAAGTTCGCCATCCCGCACTGGGCTAGCGTGGTGGACTATGGCCTAAACCCTCTCAGTTGGAGAGGAGGCCCGTGCCCAGCAGTGGGACAGTTTCTTAACAGGGCTAATATTATTATTATATTATGTATAATATTTTGTTATAGGTATAAAGGTGTTACCTATGCTAATTCAAGGGCGTGTTCGGACTCTAATGAAAGACATCTATACGTCCTTACCCTTCATTAAAGTACCTAAGTAAAGAAACGTTGTTACATTTCTAATGCAAAACGATGGGCGTGACCTGCCGTAAAACGAGTTTAAATGCGTAAAACTTTAGCAAAAACAGGGCAAAAAAGTTGGTTTCTCTGAAAGGTTGCGTATAATTCGCTCTTAAATAGGCAATGTTCAGCGCAGCTGTAACTTCAAAACTTTTGTAATTGACACAATAATGTTGAACGTTGTACATTTTCAAGTCACATTCACTTTTGTTAATTTAGTTATTTTTTAGTAGTAAGCCATAAACCAAGACCGTACTCTATCAGTCTTGCATTTATCGCTTAGTTGTCCTGAAAAACTTATTCTAGGAATCAGTCTGAAAATTATCAATAAAATTTATTTTAACTTTCTACAAATTACTATTTTTCTAGGATGTTCGTGTAGTTCGTGACTCCAAGAAATATTCTTCGAGTGCTCTGTGTGATGATAGGATTACACCTTAATTCAATTATTTGGGACAAACGGCATTCGAGGTATCTAGGAAAGATCCTAAATATGAATATTAGTCCCAATACTTCAGACTATGACAGAAATTTTAGCCCAAAGATGAACACCGATCTCATAAAATAAGCACGTATTACACCAATTTAAGTGAATAAATTATAGTAAAGAATAAAGTAGTGCCACTATCATTTATAGAAAAATCCCGCTTCAGTATATTACGCCTTACAAACAATGTGCACGAATCGCCAAGTTTTGTTCGCAAATAAACCATTAGTATAATCTAAGTAACGATACTACACCATGTAATCGGAAATAGTCTTATTGGGGCATGGCCATTACTGGGCGGCACTTACGAGCCTAGTTTTTCAACTTCTTGGCTGCTTGATTTCGCTTTCCACAAACAATTTATCTTTGGCTCTGCGGTCCATTATGTTAACGACCGCGCAAATAGTTCCGGACGGAATAACCTAGCGTAAAGGAGAATTAACAGACACCTTTCACAATGAAATATTGGGTTGATTGCTTTGTTTTATTGTTATCATAGAGTAATTTACTCTCAATATTGCGAAGGGAATTAAAATAGGTGTCTTTATTGCTATAAATGTTATTGCTACAGGCACAATTTTAAAGCTGATTATAAGGATTTTGTCCTCGGTTTCTCTATAACAATATGAATATAGAATTACAAAAAGATGTTTGGAATTTTTGATTTTTAAGTTCCCATCGTTTCGAAAATAAACCGCGATAAAAATGCATAAAATAGTGTTACTTCATGTGTAATATTCGCGTAAATCTAAGAACTCAGTTATATAGGATGGGTATAGGATTTCCCACCCGAAGCGATAAATTTGTCTTTCTATTTAGCATCACTATTCTATACAAAGAGAATTATAAATAAGAGAAATAAAATTAATAAAGTCTAGCATAAATATTTGAATTTATGCCAGCTATTATAACACACAGATCACCTAGTTTTGAACACCAAAACAAAGAAAGATTAAAAATGTCAACGTTATCTCTAAATTAGGAGAATCAAGTCACTGCTCTGTTCCAATGAGGAGAAAATTCAAGAGTTTTCTAGTGAACACAGACGTCTAGGATATCAGTCCTTGTTGTCTAGTCGGATGCCGTGGAAGCGATTTTTGTTTTCAAGATATGATCAATTGAGTAATGCACATGAGAGTAGCACCCACAGAATAAGAATGTGTTCCATTTTAAGATTCTGGAGCCTTTCTCTACCAATCTTCTCTAAAATTCCACATATCTGAGTGGTTCTACAGAATTTTTCTGTGCCAAATTAAAAATAAGGGAATATTTATAGTGCCTTCGACAATTTCTAAGAGTTAAAAGGGGTAGTTAGGTGTACTTTAAATTAATGAAATTGATATTTGTTCTGATTTATCCAATTCAGTAGGTACGTATACTTATTTTTGAATTATGTGTTGTACTTTGCCCGGGTTGTTGAAACATTAAATAATAATCAAACGCTACGCCGTAAAAGTATTATTAAGCTTACTAAGAACCGAAGTCGTTCCAAAAAATATGCTTAAGTCCATTTGTAATAGTAAAATGTTCTCATTCCGAGAAGTGACCTAAATACGTCTCCCCGTACATCAAAGGAACATGACGTAGTTAAAACAATATTCGCCTTTTCTCGTCTTTATAATTTCTTTTACGCTGTCTTTCTATCTTGGCTTTTGCGTTTGTTCACTTATCTCAACTGTTTACTTCGAACTTAAGATGTTGGTAAGTGAAATTTTTATCAGTGTACCATCGTATACTCGTCTAACTTATTCTCATATCTGTTTGATGTGTTTTTGTTGAGTCATGTATTTTGCTATTTGCCAAAATTATACTTGTAAGTAAATTATATGAACAGCGGGAACCTATTGTTTCTAAATCATATAGGCTCCAAAAGCATATGTACTTTTTCGTAATTGGACATTTATAGTACCTAAGTGTACCCTGTGATTATTTTTGTCTTATTTCTTTCTATAACACTTTGTTAACTTGTTTACGCTCATACACCCATATACATTAGAACATAATATAATATCATAATATCATACCCATTACTGCCCACTGCTGGACAAAGGCCTTCTCTCACAAATCGAGGTGAGAGAGATTATGTCATACATGGATTGATGGAGGCAGGTTGTGGCCACCTGCTGTTGGAACTTATCAAGCCGCCTTTAAGGCTTTCAACTCGGCTTAACGACTACCACATTATGTGGTAGCTGGGACCAACGGCTTAACGTGCCTGCCGAAAAACGGAGACGCTCGAATATGAAAATGCCACAAACGGTCACCCATTTCGGGCCGACCGAGTCGAACGCTGCTTAACCTTGGTAATCGTTAAGAATACCGCGATCGCACAGCGCTACGAGCGCCTAGAACATAATATTTCTTACAATTTATATTCTCGTGTAAGTCTTTTAAATTATTTAGGAGAAAATAAATAAAAGATCTACCATAAAAGGATTGTAGGAAGTAAGTTAATTTGTTTTATGTGTGCATTTCAATTTGCATCTGTGCATATTATTATTGTAGGACTTTTAAATCGCCATTATAAGTAGCCATTGCTTAAAGTATTCAAGATCTACTAACGTTATTTTCTTTGATGGCAGATAATCAATTCTAATTAGTCGTTACCGATTTAATCCACAGGAAGAAAGAGTGATGGTATCCTTTATGATAAAGAGATTCCTATCTCCTTTATGATAAAGAGAAAAGAAACTGGTAGATAGTTGACATAAAGTTTTTAAACTAAACAACTGATATGATTTTATGCCTTCATTGTAGGTAGAATATTTATCGCTATAACTAACCTAACTTTATTTATATTAAAAATTAAATGTAATATGCATATCCTACCGCTAACAGCTACTCATCATGCTCCGTATAGTACTTCCTCACTCTTAGATCTCGTACTTGTTTCTGATTCTAGTCATGTAGCTGCACATGGCCAGATGCCTGCTTCTTTCTCGTATCACGACCTGATATTCCTTTCTTATAAAATTCGCTCTCCAAAACGCTCTTCTAAATTTCTTTTCCTTCGCAGCTTTAAATATATTAATACTGAGCAGCTTAGACTGGACGCGTGCAGTGTAGACTGGACTTTTGTTTACAGCTCCGTTGATGTAAATGAAAAAGTATAAATATTTAATACAATAGTACTGGATCTATATGATACGCATGCACCGGTTAAAAAAGTGAGGGTGAAATATCGCCCCGCGCCTTGATTATCTGACACCATCAAAAAAATTATGTCTAAACGGGATAAGGCGAAGAGAAGGCACAAAAAGTTTCCTACGGAGGAAAACTGGAATCAGTACAAAAAACTGAGAAACCGCTGCAGTCGTATGTGTAGGGATGCAAAGAGGCGCCACATACACAGTTCCATTCAACATTTCAACACAGCACAAGTTTGGCAATTTCTCAAGTCGTTTGGTATTGGCAATAGGATCTTAATGCATTAAACGCACACTTCTCCAAGCCTCCAACTTCGCTAAAACAAGACATAAAATCTTCTACTCTTAAATATCTTTCCAATCTTCTCTTGCCAGTATGTGCTTCTTTCTCTTTCAACCCGGTTACAGAGCAAGACATCAAGAAATTTATCCTGTCCATTTCCACGAAGGCGACTGGCGATGATGGCATCCAAATTGAAATGCTCCTACCTATCTTAAATGAACTTGGGCCTGTCATCACGCACATAATAAATTTTTCATTGGAGACTAGCGTTTTTCCCGTTGCTTGGAAAAGAGCTCATGTTCTCCCATTACCTAAAACACCGAATCCTACCTGTTTATTCCATTTCCGTCCTTTATACATACTTTCCTTGCTATCCAAGGTGCTTGAGAGTACTGTTCACAATCAACTGTCTCTCAATCACTCCTCTAATAGCCTCCTAAGTCGGTTCTAAAATCCTCGGTTTCTTTTACGGTTTGTTTCAGGTTAATAGGTGCGCCATTTAGA
This sequence comes from Phalera bucephala, assembly GCA_905147815.2. Taxonomy (NCBI): domain Eukaryota; kingdom Metazoa; phylum Arthropoda; class Insecta; order Lepidoptera; family Notodontidae; genus Phalera; species Phalera bucephala. Next base: position 18,031,015 of record LR990616.1, on the reverse strand, counting down.
TAAATATGGGCAGGCCGTGCTTTGTTTGCGTTAAGTACTTTTTTTGTGTTCAAGCAATTTAGTTAATGAGGCTATAAAAGTGTTACACACGAAAGTGCTAGTTTTGACCTTTGCCTACTAAAGGGTCTACACACTCGCCTACCAACAAACGAGTCGCGTGTGTTCGACTAAGTACGTACTCAGAATAAGTGGGACCAGTCGCACAAACTAACCAATAAAACTTACATCACTTGTATTTAAGTTCACATTGGTGTGATTCATTTTATCTTGCAAAATATTTCTATAATAGTGTTATTCAGTTATGTGCATACCTTAATTTGAATAACATGTTTAACAGCGCATGAATGAGTGTCTGCTGACCTATGAAATTTGTAGTTTAAATAAATGGAGACGATTCAGTTTTGATATTTAGATTTCCATTTTTGATATAGTTCTCATTTAATTTATTTTCTATCAATCTATGTCGTCACGACAGATCGTTAGTGGTAAAGGCAGAAAGCTATTTATTTTAAAAATGGAATGTTGTACATAAATATTTTGGTATACGTTTTAAGTATACGTACCTACCTAAATGCAAAAATTATATGTGCATACATAACAAAGCCGGCCGCGCGTCGTGGCGATCTTGGAGGAAGCCTTCGTCCTGCAGTGGACGTAGCATATTTTCTCGTTTTTGCGGATTCGTTGACGAAAAATTCTCCGACGTAAACCGTTGCGTATAGGTGGTCCCTAACGTGTATTGCGTAAAAAGGATTTTATCGCCAATACACCGGCATAACTGTTTATACATTTATTGTCATTTTATTCGCGTAACCCTTTTCAGGGTGTCTGCCACTTTCTATTTATGTCAGTGCGAGCTGGGTGGCGTGCCCTCCATAAATCAGAGCCGTTTTGTTCAGGCCCATTACGCCGTTTTACCGCCTTCCTACTGAGACACAATTAGATCATACCAAAGGGAAAACCCTGTTCAACCCATACATAACTTTTGTTGTAAAACCTTTAATATTAAAACGCAATACGCGTTGGGTTGTTTAGTGCGGGTAGGGGCCGAGTCACCGTTTGTTTCATATCCGCTATATATTGTGGATTTAGTGTGTGCCGCAAGGTGCTCCTGATACTTTGAATAAAAATAAGAAAACTTTCGTGACGCCGTGGGGCTGCCGAAAATAAGATTGTGACGTGTTATTAAATATTATTCTGTCAGTTTTATCTTACTTTCGTTCAGATAATGCCACCCAATCTTAAAGAAGAATAAAGTAGCTTACGTTTCACGTATTTTTTTGTATATTATATATTTTATTCTGTACCCACTTTATATAACTCTGTATTACCTAAAAATGTGTGTTTTATTCAGATCCATTAAGAATCAATGACGTAATTGCATAAAATCACACAAAATATAACAATCCTTTTGGAGATTCAAAAAGTTTCAAGGCTATCTTGAGTCTACTCTAACAAAGAAGTCTTTATTTATAAGACTCTATAAAAATAAATTAGCGCACGGTGGCGTTATTTCGATATAACCTGGTAACCAGTATCATAAAACTGCTTATATACGCATCTTAAGCAGGCTTTTAATAAAACGGTCATTTTGTCTGTATCTTCATCTTATTCTAAGACGCAAGTATGTAGTCTGTCGATAACGTAAGCTTTGTTGTTGGAACGATGCTGAACGAACAATATCGAATAACATACTGAGAGTGTAGCATGAAAAGGTTGAAGTTAGCGTGACGCTAGCGAGTTGAAGTGCCATCCTTGTCACACTACCAATTTACTAAATAAACATGAACATGACAGCACGATTACTCGCTAACGTCAAAGTTTCCGCGCCAAGCCTACTTTTTTGATGGTTTCTAGCTCTATATTCATCTAAAATATTGCCCTAAAGCTTGGCTACTGACATCCGGAGACATTTGAATTGGCGTGATGTCGCTTGAATTCATCGTGCGATACATTTTTTGTTTTATTTGCAAAGCGAAATGATGTCCTTGTTCGTGCTTAATGTACCCGATAGGATGATAAAATGTAGGTACAAAAAAACCTCAAAACAAAGTATCTTTGAACTACAGTTCTTACACGATTCTTAATAATAAAGAGTTATTACTATGAAGTCAAAATAAAATTAATATTTAAATAAATTACTCAAACTCGTTTTGTTGAAGTTTTGAGAGCAATTCAAAAATAATCTCAAGCAAAAGTGGGCAACCCCGAATTAATGAAGATTGTTTTATGCAATATTTACGTTTGAAACCATTACAGCGGTAGTTAACAGCGATGATCCCTTTAAAAGGCAGATAATTTATTTAGCTTAGTGAAACAGAAAGGAAGGGGTTGGTTAGAGAGGGGTGGGCGCGGGAGCGGACTCCTTTAATTAGGTTTGTGTTAGATAGGTTTCCTTAGAGCAATGTCCCCTGTCTCCTCGACTCAGTAATATTAAAACGATGAAAGTGGCACGTGAAGAGCAATCATAAATCTTGCCCAGACTGAATTACAATGTCACATTTTATATTTAAATCCTATTTAATATATTTAATTGGTAAAACTATGTCTGCAAGTGATATTCTCTGTCTATGCACTATATGAAATCAGTTCCGTTTTTAAAGTTTCACAATGCTGAAATAACCCATTAAATGAGATTGGTTCTTATTTTTTATAAATGCATTACTTTACTTGATCGTTTTTAAAGTTGCATACACTTATTTACGGCTTTCGAGCGTGAAATGAGAGTAAAGACATGAACATACGAGAGGAGACATTAAATGAGAGGGCCTAGCACGGAAAGACGTTAGCGTTAGTTATTAATGAAGGTAGAAGAAAGTACAGTGAAGATAGAATAAAATACAGAACAGAATAAGTTTAAAATAACACAAGCACTAAAGTAAAAGAAAGCAAAGTATATGAAATGAACGAAAATATATGAATGTTTTTGTGATGCTACAAAATTGCTACTTACTCATTGATGTGTTACAGCCAAAAGCCATTATGTAAAAATCTTTTAAAAAAAAAGGTAAACCGTCTTCAAAAAGCAAAAAAATAAATATTTGAAGTCGGTGCTGGTTGGTGCAGTTGGCACCGACTTCAAATATTTATTTTTTGCTTTTTGAAGTCGGTTTACCTTTTTTTTTAAAAGATTTTTATTTTACCATTTTAAGTGACGAGTGAATTATTTAGTAATATTTTTATACCGATATTATATTATTTTGCTGAGTTGTACAGAAAGGTACCTACAGGATTAATATAATGACTATAATAACGGAATCTATACATTCGTGCTGTTCGCCGTTAAGGAGTTCCCTCTTGTATCTTCAAAGTCCAAGGTCTAATACCAATAACATTAAAATAGGACCACCTCAAAACTATACTGAACCCAATGCAAAAAGAATCATCAAAATCGGTTCATAAGCAAAGGAGTTATAAAAAAGGACGAATTATGAACCTCCTTTTTGGAAGTTGGCTAATATACTGCTTAGTTCTATAGTAGGGTACCTATAGGATTGACGTAATACCCATAATATATCAATTTACACATGCGTATTGTTTGTCGTTAAGGAGTTTACTGGTGTATCTTCTAAGTCCAAGGTCCAATACCAATGAAATTAAAATGGGACCACCTCGGAGCTATACTCAACCCAATGCAAAAAAATCATCAAAATCAGTCCACAATTGACGCAAATATCGCTGAACATACATAAAAAAAAGCATACATACAACCGAACATGGAACCTCCTCCTTTTTGAAGTCGGTTAAAAATACTGATGCAGGGAGCTATCAAAAATATTATGTAAATTTACCCGTAACTTACTACTGGTACATAAATTACATAAAAAGGAGAAAGGTAAGCAATTGTGGAGATAATATTATGATATGTTCAATAAATTTAACTTTTTGTGCTCATCACCCTTTATCCTGCTAAGAGTTTTACCTAAAACCTTAGATATAAACAAATGTTGCTGTTGTTTTTTGTCGAAACTAATAGAAGCTTATCTGATAATAGTCTTTGTTAAAACATAATTTTGCTAGTAATGAAATTCGATTACGTGCCTACATAAAAAAGTATAACAATAGTAGAAAAAATTATTCATTAGAATAATTTAATCTTTTCAAAGCAGGGAACAGCCTTTGATGTATTTATATTTATCTTTTCCACTTTCTGTTATTTCTCATTTTACGCAGCCAGTGGCATGAGTTATTTTGGCGATAAAATAATTTATTTCATATTATAATCGAACCTGAAAATATTTTTCATCTGTATATCGAGATAAGCACGGAGATTTCGTAAGCGTGACGCTTGTAAGTTAATTATTACTAAATAAGCATGAACGTGACAACACGATTATTAGCTATCGCCACATTAATGTCCAAATTTTTGTGGTAAGCCCTCTATTGTAACATTCTAATTTTTATAAACTGTCCAAACTAGAACCACCACATTTTCAAATACTTAATCAAGAAAGTACCTCATCTCTGCAAATATATTTTAATCTTAATGATGTATTATTATAGAAAAACCTTACACCTGTATCTACATCACTTCTTCGGTAAAAAGGAATGGAACGTTCTACGGCGTGACAGGCGATGGTCAGTTAACGAGCGTCTGAATGGCTCTAGAACAATGAGCGAGATTTAAATACAAGAGACGCAATAGCTTTTACAGACGATATTTCGATTTTGTTACCTTGGCGGTCGGATCTTTATTGGATTTTATTTACCGTCAGTTAAATGGATCTGCTGTTCGTGAATTAGAGTTGTGGAATACGTGGTATATTATTCATTAAAAGAACTTGGCACCACAGAAACGCGTACATGACGAATCGCTTGTGGAGTACGCACATGAAAATGTAAGTATTTGTTACGAATTTGATTGCGATTTATTTTGCTTTTTTGTTTCCGACATTTCGAGTGCTTTATAGTACTCATGGTATCGGGATGGACTGAGATTGTGACATTTAAAATATTGATCGTACTTCCTAACTATTTTACTTAATGCTGTAAAGTACTTGGAACGTTGGGATAAACCCAAAATAAAACGCGTTAGAATTCATAAAAATTGGTTTTATTTTATAAATAACTTTATTAAAAACCGTAACGTATTCCAAATAAGTACATATAACAAATAAAACGGCATTTAAATAAATCCATAGCTCTTTTGTGAATTTCGTCATGGACATATATTAATTTACTGAGACTCAAGCTGACTTAAAACTTTAAAATTGCTTTTCACTTATTACTGATTTGAATGAGGTTTTCAGGTCAAATTCTATAATAAGAGTATAAATCTGAGTTTCATTACTTGGTTGATTTGGCGTTCTATAGATCGTTCTTTGCACAACTTCTACTTTTGGCTAAAAAATCAACTATTAGATGCATACTATTTCGAACATAAACCTAAAAAAGTCAGATATTTGGGAACTATACAAGGTGTAATTTTAGTTGTCCTGGAGCGAAAACCCAGCTGATGTATCCAATGTCAGTAGACATTGGTTACATCAGGTCCAATGGTAATTAAAAATTAATTAATGCACTAAATGAATATTATTATAGAGATGTTACTTAATCAAATGTATTGTTTAGTACGACTAAACAGCAGAATTTGATATATCACGTAGGCTTTCGCTCCGGGAAGACTAAAATTAAACCGTGTATATGTATCTTGGTGATCGGTAGGAACTCCGCGATCGCGCTATGAGCGTATATGTATATTATTGGTACAAACATCCACAATTCTTTCGAACCTATTACCGTTATAAAGTTGCTTTATAAAAAAATATTTTGAGGTGTAGTTTATAAGGGTAATGGCTTAAAAGGCGACTGAAAAACTAAACATTTCTTTGCTCCTATTTTACGTTGTCATTTACTAGACGAGTAAAAACAGAATTGAATTAAAACCTACTCTATTAGTCCCCTTTAATAAAAATTACAAGGGCAATACATATTATATGATACCTGTATAATAAATCCGCTTATACTGTTCCACTGTTGAGCAAAAGCTTATTCTCACAAAACGAGGTGAGAGAGATAAGATAAGGTCATACTCATACTCTACCATGATCCTGTTCAGATTCGTGCTTTCCAAAGCAGGAAGATACAAGAATATGAAATTGCCACAAACGGTCACCCATCTCAGAATGACCGAGCCGAACGTTGCTTCAACTTGGTGATCGGTAGGAACTCCGCGATCGCACTATGGGTGATATGATAACAATATGATAACTTTGACTATTTGTAATAAATGTCATGTTAACTGTTTATGTCCCGATACTAGGTCAACATATGGATCAATATATCAATACCACATTCAGTGCCGGCAGAAACGGCAATTAGAATCACGTCCCAGCAATTATATGGTATCGGAAGGTAATAGCTTCACTCAATGGTAAGCAGTGGGTAAATAGCGTAATTACGCCCTCTATACCGGCCGAGTAGTGTAATTATCGTACTGTCAACGTTAGCAGAAGCTTATTATAGCTTTAATGGGAAACATTAGGAAACAAAATTCTGGATCGTAAGTAAGGGGATATTCATAAACAGACTGTTGTTTTGTATCCTCGCGGAATTTGTAGGAGTAGCTGAACTGTTGAGACTGAACACAAATAAAATAAAAAAACGAGATACTAAAAATGTGTTTTATTTCATGTATTATACAAGTAATAAAAATCTTGTCCTATCACTTCACGTGTGTGGTGACAACCCATGCGGTCCGACCGAGCATACAATACTATCTACCACATGCTAGCGTATTCTACGCTTCAACTAAAGTTATTTTGATAATTTCATATGAGTATTAGTAAAAATGTGGACTAAAACAAACATAGCCGGTTTTAAGAAGTGTAGAATTATTCAATACTCCATTTTTATGTATATCATAAATTGCGGGAGAATACAAAACAACAGTTTGTATAATAAATGTAATGTAAGCTGATGTCCTGATTACCACCCCCGATTTAATATTAGTTTATATACCGAAATTTAGACTGAAACGGCAATTAGAATCACGTTCCAGCATTTATGACATTGGAAGGTAATAGCTTCTCTAAATAGCACGGGTAAATAGCGTAATTACGCCCTCTATACCGGTCAAGTAGTGTAATGATCGTATTGTTAACGTTAGCTGAAGCTAACTATAGCTTCAGTGGAACACATTAGGAGACAAATTTCTGGATCGTATATCAGGGGACATTTATATACTGACTGTTTTTTGTATCTTCGCGAAATTTCCAAGCGTGCTTTGTTCGATTTTATTACTAACAACTTAGGTTATTCTAATTTAATATGAAATGAGTACCAATTAGTAAAATTGTAGAAAAAAAACTGAAATTTGTTTTAAGTGGTGTTAATTATTAAGTACTCCATCTTTTATGTATTCCATAAATTTCTCGGTTATACAAAAACCTGCGTATGTTTTTAAGGAATATAACTCATATGATTTTTATTTCATAGAAATAAATAAACGTTTTTTTTTCTGCCGATCTCTACCAGGGAATACCAATCTTCGTTCTTAAGAAAATTATTGACAGAGGCCAATAATGGCTATTCAACTCGATATATTATGTCAAGGTTATTGCATAAAGGAAAAGAGCGGTAGACCTTTTTCCACCGGTTTGAAAATTTCCTAGCTCATAAAATAACATAAAAAAAAACAAATTGAAAACAGATCTATCTATCCATATCATCACGCCAGATCCCCTGCGGGTTAGGCAGAGAGTACAGAGTTCCAACAGGTTTTTTCCTTACATACCTCTCTGGCTTCCTCCACTCTCATAGGTCGTCTCATACACGCCTGCTGGTTACGGAGACTCTTGACTTGTCCTTTAGATAAGACAGGGTCTATTTAGTCTATAGGTAAGATAACCTAGGTCTTCCTCGGTACCTGCATCTTTCCACTTTTGCATTGTATATCTGTTTTCTGACACTCTTTCTATATTAAGCCGCCGCTTAAGCCCACAACAACATGGCTTTATAAAAGGTAGGTCGACGATATCCAATCTTCTTCTTTTTACCGATTATACGTCAAGGAACATGGATGATGGATGTCAAGTAGATGCGATCTATAATGATTATTGTAAAGCGTTCGATCGGATTGACCACCAAATTATGGAGTAGTCCATAAGCTCCTTGGTCTGGGAATTAGAGGTGATCTACGTAGGTGGTTTTCATCCTATGTACATAACAGATCGCAAGCGGTGTTGCTTGGTGGATACATGTCTTCCTGGATAACCATTTCATCGGGAGTCTCTCAAGGGTCACTACTAGGTCCATTATTATTTGTGGTCCGTATCAACGACATTGGAACCTGTTTCAAGCATTCGCATTATCAACTCTTTGCGTATGATATAAAAATCTATAGGTCCATTAAGTCCAACTCTGACGCTTTACTCTTACAAGAGGACCTCCAGAGAGTAGTTGGTTACTGTAATGCTAACAATCTGGATCTGAACATTGCTAAATGTCAAGTGATAAGCTTCTCCAGGAAACGCCATACAATTGACTTTAACTATTCTATAGGTAGCCAGACTTTATCTCGTGTACAGGTTGTCAAAGACCTTGGTGTTCTTATTGATGCAAAATTATCCTTTGATAATCATGTAGATTATATAGCCAACAAAGCATCATCCGCTCTAGGTTTTGTCATTCGCAATAGCAGCCCCTTCGTCAATATGAAAACTCTTAAAGTACTTTATTGTGCCTATGTCCGAAGTCTCTTAGAATACGCTAGTCAAATATGGAATCCTCAGTATGCAGTACACTCGGATAGATTAGAAAGGACACAAAAGAAATTTACACAATTTTAAAATTTCAAAAACAAAGTTCCTTACTTAATTATAAAAACCGTCGTATTCGCCTCCATTTACTTCCATTACATGTCTGCAGGAAAATGTCTGATATGCGCTATTTGTATTGCCTCCAAAATATGTTTCAACGTGCCAAGACTCTCTAGGGCTATAGACTTACTCCACACTCCATTCTCATGCACTATGTTTCGTCGTAATTCTTATCTAGTGCGTACGAGTATCATGTTTAATTCAATTATGCGGTCAGAGCATCCTAACCCTATAATTGATTTATTCACAAGTAATTTGTCAACCCTGAGGACTGTGTTAATCAAATACTTCTCATCTCTCTTACAGTTCTTTTGCTATTTAGAAATATTGTCAACTTACCTACTTAAGCATCATACCTCATTTCTAGATGCGGAGGCTTGTTAATTGCTCTCTGACTTTATTTATCTATACCTACTTTGTTATATTAGCTGTAAGCCTCCCAAATAAAATAAAATAAAAAATAAAATAAATAAAATATATGCCCGATCTTAAAAAGATAATCTTTAATAATTATCTTACGTCACTTACAAGATAATCATGCATGCATCCTTAATGATATTTTTACGTTAAGACCATAATGCACTAGCGGTATTAATTCAGACCACAAACATCACCAAATTTTATTTGATTATCCTTGGATTCACGAAATATGTGCGTTGTATCTTGCTTAGTATTTTTTTCCGTTGACGAAGAAATATTAGTTAATGCGTACGTGTAAGCACACAAATCCTTGTTTACTATGAATAATGGTTGCGTCGAATACAGCATTCAACACGTAACTAAACTTTATTGTACGAATTAGGTAATTTTTAAGTCAAAAATATATTCCGGGAGCTTAAATATTCCCATAATTAGCAGTTATGGTATTTAAAGCCATGCAGATTACTTAATGTTTTAGTCATTGTAAGGGTCATATAAATATTACATAGATAAGGGTGCAAGGTACTTATTAACGTAACATAGGAATCATATTAAAATTCACCGAATGGCTAAATTCTTTACCCTATGAAGAGACAGAAAACCTTATGGCTTTTGTTTTATACTCGTAAGTATGACGAAATATACACGTATATAAATATACACACGAGCATGCAAACGAACATCCACACAGGTTCGCACACGTATACGTTTTTTGCATGATTTCATTTTATATTTTATTTCAATATTGCTCAGTTTTTATTCTTTTATGTAATCAAAGAAACAAATCGATTGAAATTTGTAAACATTATTTTTTTATTTGAATATTATATACTATGTATACAAGCTGTAACATAATAAACGCAAGACCTAAAAGTAGTTGGTTCTAAATCGATAACTAAATTGATTCAAACTATTTATAATGTACGTTACATTTTTTTTAAAATTTGCAATAAATGCTTTTACTCCTTCAGTACGCTATAAAAAACCTAAATTTATTCTTGATTCATAGCCATAAGGAGATTACAAATGCATTCCTAACCCGTATTTCTCAAAATGCACACATACATAAATAAAAGTGCTTAAAAAGGGGTAAAAACCTTTAAATTTGGAAATTTGGTTTTCGTTTTGAATTTGTGAAGCAATTCTCTAAACAGGGTGTCTGAGGTCTTGAGTTTATTATGTTACACGTATAATAATTAAAAAAAAACTTGTCTAGAACGCGCTATTTTCTAGACTGCCGAGATGCTAGACACTTATCGTGTTTTTGCCGTTGCTTTCTATGTAAATTGCATCGGTTTCTGAAGGAGAACAAAGCCTAACAAGGCCGACATGGATTGGAGGACGGGCGAATCCTACGCTGCGACGAATCGAACGTGAGATAAATGGGTTAACCGAACATATTGACACTTTTTTACACCATTTGCTTTATATCACTATCATTAAGGTTAAACTGTTCCGTTCTAATGTCGTTCTTTCACAATATAAAAGACGAACATTAAAGGTTTGATGCTGTTGTGACTGGAATCTAGTCTCGAGTACAATGTGTGTAAGATATCGACGTTATTTATTAGCGTTTATTGTGCCATTTTTAGGTCGACTTCTTTGAAGGCTGGTATATTGGAAGAGAAAGAATCCTTTACCTAAATTTTGAGGAAATGATGTTGTAGATTTGGGTTATATTCAAAAATATTTTGAGTCAAGAGGAGTATCTATCGTTTTTGGTTGCTTGTGTTGACTTGGTGTTGGTTCGTGGTAGAATTCACGAGCCCCGGCCAAACGGGGATGTTCGGGGTTGTTTCTTTTTAAATAAATCGCCTGCGCTGCGCCTCCTGCCTGTAATGAAGTTCGATTGTTTTGTGAACATTAATAGCTGAACACCTGTGTGTGCTGATAATGTTATATCACAATAAAAAAAATTATAAATTTATTATCACATTCGTTTACCTGAATATAGTATTCTAATGCTCTGTATTATACAGAGCATAAGAATACTATATATCTATATATCACTACTCTAAATCCCATGCAGGAGAGTAAGTACAAAGTTTCATTAGGTTTTTTCTTTACAGTCTGACTTTATGTTATAATATAATAAGTAAAATGAATTTTGCTTATATGTTGATAAGTAGGTAATTTAAGTTACGTCCAGTTGTTAAGAAGGAATTAGGGGATAATTGTAGTAAGTTACTGAAATATATGGCTCCTAAAATACATGCGTCCAGTTCAAGAAGATGGTAACCCTAATGATGATGACTTCGAAGCTTAGATAATCAAATTTGAGCTTAAAGAGCGTCAGTGCCCTACAATAATATTGTGCCCAGAACAAGTAGCAAGAAGAACAAGTTACAAGACCATAACCCACAAATCATTATAAACGGTGGGATCGGTCATGCTTACTAAAAAGTCTATGCTTGCAGTGGCTATTTGGTGCGGGTCACTTCCTTCCTTCTAGTTTGGTCGAGGGAGGTGATGGCTGCTCAAGTTGTCATACTCGTGAACGGGTGCTGCTTGTGGGGACTGGTCCACCCAGAATTCTTTAGAATATCATTCTGTAAAAAAATATTATTAGTCTTATATCAGTCGTAAGGCATCACACTGGAGCTGGATCGCTTTATGGATAGGATTCCAAACTTTTATACTACTTTACAAGAATAAGTTTTGGTGTGAATAAATACTTTTTATGAGTAACAAATTACAATGTCAATGTGACACTGCTCTCTCTGCCGATCACTCTCGTACGTGTGATACGTTAATATACAAATTATTAATATATTGTACTTAGAGCCATTTATTTTTCGCCTATAACTCCTCACTTTTCTTGTCTTCTGCACTCTTTAGATTGTCTTATAGTAAAGATATTTCATTATTTAATTCAATATGTTTAATTCAATCCCACTTCTATTATTTAATAATCTACCATAAACTTTAAGTATCTAATGGACATAAAAATATACGAGGTATCTTTCTACAGAGAAACAATAAAATGAGAAATTCCCTCTATCCAGTCGTAATTCACTATCACACTTCGATAGAACATATTGAAAACAATTTGAGATGGAATTTTCGCAAACAGCTCCTGAAACTATCATTGTATTTGTCTTCGAGATATCTAGCAATTTATATTGGGACTGGTGGCGTTATATAAAAAGGTGAAAGTTTTCAGCTTGATGGCTAGATACCGCATTAATAAGTAGGGAATAACGGCTTAATGTCACCCATTTCAGTCTGATCAAGCCGCAAATTGCTTAACATGGTGATCTTTATGAACACGGCACTCTCACAGTATTTTAGCTCCTATAGGTACAGACAGACAGATAGATAGGTACTGAATATTATTCCAACGAAATCCAATTAGGTAGTGGAAAAGCAGACGGACCAAAATGTTATAAAGATAAATTAAAATCGGTACAATAAGTCTATGCTGGACATCCCTACGATGGGATGGGGTTTCTAATTATAGACCGGACCGGGCTGATTTGAATTTATTATGAAAGAGAAAATAAAATATTTTACTGGTTTAATAAAGTATGGGCGACTTCATTTATAAATTTTAGATGGGTATTTTATAAAAAGTACCTAAATGGAATGTCTAAGTACTTAATTCTAGCTAATTTTCATTGTAAAACATGCTGCTTAAGTAGGTTCTTGTAGACCTAATAATAATCACGATAACATGAAAGTAATTTCTCGATAAGGGCCTCTACGTATTGGACCCACGTCCCCATGCAAACCTATCAAAGGTCAGTGTAAAACCCGTGAATCTCAGCGAGACCCCATAGCTTAGAATAAGTTAAATGGTTAAATAATTGGTTTCCAAGTCACTAGATATGTACTCAAGCCAACAAATTACGTTTGTCAGAAAATTCTAAACAGCGCCTAAATTTATCTTCTGCTATCACGAATAACAGTAAATACCTACATTTACATAAATTTTAGTGTTTAAACTATCTGGCATAAAACATGAAAGGTAGTGACATCGGCGACATTATTCAGCTTATTTCCCAGCGGCTTCCATTCATATTTCTGTGCATTTGGTACATGAGAGCTTTGTTTGCTTAAAATCATTCCGGAATAAGACAACGGTTTAGAATTTACACAGGGAAATGCGGTAGTGCTAATTTATTTTCTAAGTTCATATGAGAGAATTTGCTTACAACAATCGTACATAATTATGTATTATATTGTTACGAATAAAAGAAAAAGTTGAAAATATTCAGTACTGCCGAAAGATTGCGCTAGTAGTAGATTCATAAACGCTGAAATTAAGTAGAATTGGTTTTCCGTGGCACGATATATTTAATACTGTACTACATCTACAGAATTTTCTCCTCTTTAATTTGACATCCAATTCGACACCTAATCCGCTACATTCTCTCATTTACCAAAATCGTACGAGTATTTAGTCGGTACAGTGGAATATATTATATCTTTTTTGGTCAAATGTAAGAAATGAAATATCTTCAGATTTGGTATTTCGGATTAAATTTAATATAATATAAAACATTTTATTGTTTCCTGTTATTTCTTACAATAAGACATTCAATTAATAAATTAGGTTTCACTTTTTTATCAAATTAATATTTTATATTTCCTAGTGAAAAGTGATTCCAATCAATGTGTGTTGATTATTTTTGTTGTAAGAAGTTCGCACATTGAATAAATTAACATGGGCAAAGTTAGTTCACTGGTAGTTATTATTAATGTCTCCGATACGTGAATATGTGACATCTAGTCCAAGTAATGGTTTGTGGGTAATTATGATTAGTAAAATCCTTCACTTCAATTCTATTTATGTAAAACGCACACAAAGCTAGATTGGGGTTCTTGAAAGTTATTAGCAAATCCTGCCGTTAGCACATTTTCTTTGAAATACTCTATTTGGTATTATTACTCTATTTTAATATTTATTTATGTGTAATCTCGAATGCTATCAACGATCCACGTCGAGTCTCAGTAATCTAGTTGTTATACGAATCATCTATCTATTCCTCACTGAAAAATAGGATCATGACATTGATAAATGAAGAACATCCATTTCTTAAAGTGCTGGCGCATTCAACAGGACATTTTCATAAAATACTATAAGACAGGTCATCATCTCAGCCCATACTTGTCCACTGTTGAACATAGGCCTCCCCAATCGCTTTTCAGCGTAACCGGTCCGATGCCACCTGCATCCAACGACTTCCTGCGATTTTCACAAGATCGTCGGTCCATCTGGCAGGCGGTCGTCCCACGCTGCGCTTGCCAATACGTGGTCGCCACTCTAGAATCTTTCTGCCCCAACGCCCGTCCGATCTACGCGCTATGTGGCCCGCCCATTGCCACTTCAGCTTGCTAATCTTAAGGGCTATGTCGGTAACCTTGGTTCTTCTACGAATCTCCTCATTCCTGATTCGATCGCGTAGAGAAACGCCGAGCATAGCTCTCTCCATAGCTCGCTGAGCAACTCTGAGCTTTTTTATGAGACCTATTGTAAGAGACCACGTCTCTGATCCATATACCATCACTGGTAACACACATTGACTGAAAACTTTAGTCTTAAGGCACTGAGGTATTTTGGATGAGAAGATATTGCGCAGTTTCCCGAACGCTGCCCAGCCGAGTTGGATTCGTCGATTGACCTCTCTCTCAAAGTTGGACCTACCTAACCGGACTACCTGTCCCAGGTAAATGTATTCGTCGACAACTTCAAGAGTAGAGTTCCCAACGGTGAGTGCGGTGGGTACGACATGGACGTTAGACATTATTTTGGTTTTGTCCATGTTTATTTTAAGACCCACTTGTTGAGATACTCTGTTGAGGTCACCGAGCATTCGTCCTAGATCTTCCAGCGACTCCGCCACGACCACAATGTCGTCGGCAAATTGAAGGTGAGTGATGTATTCGCCATTGATGTTGATGCCAAGTCCTTGCCATTCCAAGAGCTTGAAGGCGTCCTCTAAGGTAGCCGTAAACAGTTTCGGAGAAATGACGTCTCCCTGTCTTACTCCTCTTTTTATGGGGATTGCCTTCGTGCACTGCCCCTGTACTCGGACTGACATGGTGGCGTTATTATACAAGCACTTCAACACTTCGATGTACCGATAGTCAATGCGGCATCGCTGGAGAGATCTAAGAACCGCCCAAGTCTCGATCGAATCGAAGGCTTTCTCATAGTCCACAAACGCCAAGCATAGTGGCCGATTATACTCCTCGGTCTTCTGTATAATCTGCCGCAGCGTATGTATGTGGTCTATGGTACTAAAGCCTTTCCGGAAACCGGCTTGTTCGGGAGGCTGGAAGTCATCAAACCTGCGTTCGAGACGATTCGTAATGACTCTCGAAAACAACTTATAAACATGGCTCAGCAGTGTGATGGGCCTATAATTCTTCAGTAAAGTGTTATCACCTTTCTTGAAAAACAGTACCACCACACCCCTGTTCCATGCTTCCGGCGTTTTCTCTTCGAGCAAGACGGAATTAAACAGCCTCTGAAGGACTTTAAGTACTGGCGTTCCGCCCGCTTTCAGAAGCTCTACGGTAATTCCGTCTTCGCCCGGCGCTTTGTTATTTTTGAGTTGTTTGAGAGCCATCCTAATCTCGTACAGGCTGATGTCCGGGATATCTTCAGTGTAGTTTCGGGTTAGCTTGGCTCTTAGGTCTTTTACCAAGTCAACAACAGGTTCAGCTACTGAGGTATACAACTGCCCATAGAACCTCTCTATCTCCCTGAGCACCTCCGACCTATTCGACGTTACGTTTCCGTCCTCCATCTTCAGCTTCGTCAACTGGCTTTGCCCAATAGACGCGTCTCTTGCGAACACTTTAGAGCCCTTGTTCTGTGCTATGGTCTCCTCAATACGCCTTGTATTGAAGGACCGTAAGTCTTGTCGCAAGGACTTCAATATCTGTCCATTGAGCTGTCTATAGGACTTAGCATCATCGGAGGTTTGGAGCGTCATGGTACGTCGCTCAGCCATGAGGTTTCGGGTGTAGTTGGATAGTTTTTGAGGTCTATTTTTACGGTAGGGCTTAAAATACTTGAACCCGACCGTATGGACAGTCTCTACCAGCCTGTTGTTGATTTCGTCCACTGATGCGCTGCTGTCTAGCAATTCGGAGCGGTTTGCCAATTCGAGTTGAAAGTTCTCGGGGTTTTGGATATGTGCATTACAAGGTCGGAGCGTAGACTTCATCAGACGCGATCTTTCCATTTTGACATTAATATTTAATGTGCCTCTGACCATTCGGTGATCACTGCCGGTTTTTACCCTGTGGATCACGGAGACATCATTAAATATTTGTCGCTTGGTGCTCATTATGAAGTCTATTTCGTTTTTGGTGGAACCATCAGGGCTCATCCAAGTCCATTTCCTATGAGGCGGCTTCTGGAAGAAAGAGTTCATCATAAAGAGTCCCTCCTTCTCCAGGAATTCGGCCAGCCTCTGACCCCTGGGGTTGCGCTGCCCATATCCAAATTGCCCCATTCTCAACTCATCATCGCCCCGTTTGCCCAGCCGCGCAGACAGGTACAACTTAGATATTCGGAAAATGTGTCACTTTTGTTGTGCGTAATGACTGATGTGGCGTCACAAGTAACTATTAGCCATTTTCTAGTCGAGGATCTATATAAATAATAATAAATAAAGAAAGATACCGTATGACAAATGGTTGAGGCTTATGAGTTATTTTTCGTGAACTAAAACAGATAACGGGCTAGCATAACATCGAAATGTTGTGTTCTAACATATTGAAAAATAATTATTTTCACATCGTAAGTAATTATGAAACTGTAAGTAATTATTTTCACATTGAAGTGTAAGTGATTATATTATGTTTTCTTTAATGTATTTTATGGAGATTGAGGCTTTGCATACCCAGTTATATAATTACTGATACATTTGACTTCTAGATTCTATGTCAATAAAGAAAGAATGGAATTAGGTATATCTTCACGTAGGTGTTGGACTGACTTAAAAGCTCTTTACCATTCCTAAAATTTACTATGTACTTCTGTAAAATTATATAGGTACAGTCGCAGTTTAGGTAGCGAAAACATAACTTTACGTCATTCAACTAAAATTTATTTTCTTATTTTTTAGTCTCAGTACAACATAAAAGTAGTTAGGATAATTTAAATTTAAAAAGATCTTTTTAAAAAACAAGTTCTTATAGCAAAATGACAACAAAGACATCTTCCTTAGTTGAGGAGTTCCTATGGCCTCCTCCCGGTTTCGTCATCAGACTCTGAATATCATTCGGGACTACAGAACTTCTCAAGATAAATCCAACGAGCCCAAACACGGTGGGGTTATGTTGAGTAGTTGGGTTGGTTCCCTTGGCCACCTTTCCGCTTCATCATTAGACCAGAGTTGTATAGTACTTGTGAATACATGTAAATTTTCAAAATAAATAAAAGTAGTTGTCGACACGGGACGACGCACGGATCGCTCGTTTTTGATTTTTAAATTTCACTTTAAGAGCCACAATATAAAGCACATATTTATTTATTAATATTGAATTCAAATGGTTTAGGTGAGCGATGGTCATAAGGAGAAAACTAATGTTTCTTGAATGAAAGATTAGTTTTCTCCTATGACCGTATTAAAAAAAAAAAATTCGTTCATGTAAAAAAATACTTTACGTGACACGGTAATTAGAAAAGTATGAAATAGTAAAAACCTTTTCCTATACCTTTTTAGGATATCCTTTTTTTGCGATTTTCGATTTTTTTTAAGTATTCCGGCCTTATTTGGTCCAATAGTACTCGTAGTTTTTGATCCTTATAAGGAACAGGATCGATGAACAACAACAAAGTTACTGTGTAAATAGCCCATTTTCTTGCTGATTTTTTAAACCTATGTACATTTCATACAGATATTTTTTTAAATCTGTAAATAGAGCTCAGAATATCGCAAAAAGTTAAGGATAGTCTCCTAAAACCGTTTGAGGTAGCTGTTCCTACGTCCCCGTCCCAAAAATATACACTGCATATTTATAATGACTCTACTTTTATAAATAGCAACCAATTAACGAATTATACCATTTTGATGTCAAGAACCGCTTCGTTTTTTTATATTACGATTAGCGATTTAGCGCAGTGGTTAAGAGCTTAGGTCACTCCACCTACTGTGTTTAATAGTCGCGGGTTCGATTCCCGCACGGGACAAATCTTTGTGTGATCCACAATTATTTGTTCCGGTCTGGGTATTTGTGTGTGAATTTTCATGTTTGTAAACGCACCCACGACACAGGAATAAATCCTAGTGTGGGGCTACGTTTAAAAAAAAAAAAAAAAATTTTAAAATTAATTATTTTGTTATTTTCTACTTTTTAGTTCGGCTTGCTGTTAAAATATTTTTAAACTATAATTTTTATGATTTCCTCTATGATATATAGAGTAAAAATAATCACGAGTTGATCTCTTGGTAAACGTTCACTAATGTGTCAAATGCTCATAAAACAGTTGCCACGATGCTCGCGAACGTATTCTGAAATGAATAGCTCGAGCGCAGTGAGAACTGGTATTAGCTATCCATTATACCTACGAATAGTAAGGTACTAAGTAATTACTTCTTTTTTTTTTATTGTAATTTTAGTCCAGTGGTAAAGAGCTTGAGCCGCTCTCCTCAATGGGTTGAGTAGTCGCGGGTTCGGTCGACAGGGACAAATCTTTGCGTGACCCACAAATATTTGTCTGCGTTTTTTTTTGGGCTTTTGTGCATGTGAAATTCATGTTTGTAAACGCACCCATGATACAGGAATAATTCCCCTTATTTTTATTTTTTAGAAAACGTAGGCCCAGATTAGGTTTTATTCCTGTGTCGTGGGTGCGTTTACAAAAAGGAAATTCACATACACTAATACCCAGACCGGAACAAATAATTGTGGATCACACAAAGATTTTTTCCGTGCGGGAATTTAACGTGCGACTTTTTGACCCAGTGGGCGAAGCGGCTTAAGCTCTTAATCACTGCGATAAATCGTCGGTCAATTCCGGGGGCTACTTTCTTTTTTTAAAGTATACAAACATATGTCGATTACTTTAATGAAAATAGCACAGCGGTTACACTGAAAAGCAATTGGGGTGGCCTATGTGCAGCAGTGGATAAGTATAGGCTGAGATGATAATGATGATGAATGAAAATAGCATGGTTCTATTATAAAGGTACACCGTGTTTAGTAAACACTTATTTTTTACGAAGTCTTTTGAAATTCAGTAAATGTATATCATATAAATATCGGTATCGGTGTAAAGATGAGAAAGGGCATGCTCCGCTGGTTCAGGCATATAGAAAGAATGCCAGAGGAAAGAATGACAAAACAGATATACAATGTGAAAGTGGAAGGATGCAGGTACCGGG
Organism: Phalera bucephala; assembly: GCA_905147815.2. Taxonomy (NCBI): domain Eukaryota; kingdom Metazoa; phylum Arthropoda; class Insecta; order Lepidoptera; family Notodontidae; genus Phalera; species Phalera bucephala. Next base: position 18,011,430 of record LR990616.1, on the reverse strand, counting down.
GAAGACCTAGACTATCTTACCACGACCAAATAAACCGAGTCTTATCTGATGGAAAAGTCAAGAGTCTCCGTAACCGGCGAGCGTGTATGAGGCGAACTATGAGAGTCGAGGAAGCCAGAGAGGTATGTAAGGAAAGAACCTGTTGGAACTCTGTACTCTCTGCCTACCCCGCAAGGGATCTGGCGTGAGGTTATAAATAGATAGATATGTCATATATTAAACGAGAGAGATTAGGACCTACAAAAATAGTTTCTCCAAGATATGTAAGGAACACATATTAGTTCCGTGTCAATCTTATTAATCTGTGCGGGTAGCAATAGTCAGTTGTTCATGGAATGTTAATAGGTAGGTATATTGAATTGTGCGTACGTATTTGTATGTTTGGACAGAGTTTCTCAGTTTAGGTCATTTATTTAGTCTTCAGTTGAAAGACGTCCATTGTAGCGTAGGACACATCCCCCAAAGATCGCCATGTCGACACACATTATGACATACGCATCCAGCGTTTATTCCTGACCTTTACCATGTGCTGCTCTACTTTGTGGGGACCTGCCCTATTTACGTTTTCCAGTAGGTACGTGGTTGCCACCTTAGAGTCTTTCTGCCCAAACAGCCGTCAGATCTGTGAGCAATGTGCTCTAACTACTGCCATTCGAGTTTGGCAATTCTGTGGGCTATAAAGACTTTGGTTCTCCTGCGGAACTCCTCTATTCTTAGTCGATCTCGCAAAACTCCGAGCATAACTCTCCCCATTGCCTTTTGAGTGACCTAAGCCTTTTTATAGGGCCCATTGTGACCGACTATGTCTCAGTACCGTAGGTCATTTCAAGTTCACACACAGGTCAATTTGACGATTAATCTTAAATAGGTCATAATTGTAAATATGTATAAGTACGGCTTTGATGTTTTTTGTTGTTAATATACATTTTAATGTAATAATTATCTAGAATATCGTCTTTATACTAGGTAAGTACGTGAAATTTAATTTCCAGTAACACGCAAGCCTATCTCACAGCCTGTCATGGCTTAAGTAATAAATAAAACAACATCGGGAGAATAAGATACGTTAGATGAGGAGTGCATAAACTTGTATTTATCAACAGTCTGTCCCATTTGTTTGTCGTAGATATATACGGATCATATCGAAATAATATTGAGCACTCACTCGTTGTGAGTGAGTGCTCAACCGAGAAAAATATTGAAAAGAATTTGCCGTGTAATATTTCCAATAGTTCTGTTCAAATATTTACTTCTGTACTTATGTGTATTGTGATATTATATCGCTATGAAAAGAAATGAAATGAACAGTGACAGTTCTTTAAAACGTAGGGACTATTAATCAAACAAAAAATTCTGTAGATTGTTTTCTCTTCCCCTTTTTGGGCACGATATAGAGCAATGTTCGCCACTGTTAAGTTGTGAGTGATAATTTGTAATTATAATTTTGACGGACGATTTAGCGCAGTGTCTGTTTGTGTGTGCGCAGTGATTTAGAGCTTAGGCCGCCCCGCCCACTGTGTCTAATAGTCGCGGGTTCGATTCCCGCACGGGACAAATCTTTGTGTGATCCACAATTATTTGTTCCGGTCTGGGTATTTGTGTATGTGAATTTTCATGATTGTAAACGCACCCACGATACAGGAATTAATCCTAGTGTGGGGCAACGTTTTTAAAAAAAAAAAAAAAACTTAGGTGCAGTCATATAGTGTAAGCAGTTAATTGATACATGTGACCCTTTATTTGCACGGGTTTGGAACAAGTTTACTTACGGAAATAGATGAACTATAACATTTTTCGTAATACAAGTTTTTGTAACGATCCAATGACCAGTGTATGAGACGAACTATGAGTACTCTCTGTCTACCCCGTAAGGGATCTGGCGTGATGATATAGATAGATAGAAAAAAATGTTTTTTTATTCTCTTCTGTTTTGATTCGTGGACGCCCTAATTACATATTCTATATCACGCCCAGTCTATGGACAATCTAACGACACCTCATAATGAGTCCATTATTCTGGGGAGTTAAGTAAAAAATGGTAGTATATTAATAATATCAGCTTATACTGCCCACTGCTGGGCAAAGGCCTTCTCTCACAAATCGAGGTGAGAGAGGTTAGGTCTTACTCCACCACGCGGACCAAGTGCGGATTGGTTTGTGGCCACCTGCTGTTGGACCTTATCAAGCCGCTTTTAAGGCTTTCAACTCGGCTTAACGACAACCACATTAAGTGGTAACCGGGACCAACGGCTTAACGTGCCTTCCGAAGCACGGAGACGCTCAAATATGTAAATGCCACAAACGGTCACCCATCTCAGGCCGACCGACTCGAACGCTGCTTAACCTTGGTGATCGGTAAGAACACCGCGGTCGCACAGCGCTACGAGCGTAGTATATTGTACATACATAATTAAGATTGACTTCTGACTAAGAATTAAAATATATTTCAAATATTAAAATTAATTGCTTTTACTTATTAGATTAACAACAAATTATGTAAATAGTCTTCAGTAGTACTTAAAAGGGGATTGGATCATTCATATTCTATTTATAAGTAAACTAATGAAAGCAGAATCTCACTTGTCGGGCACGAATTACTGTTTTCTCAGTAGTAAAAGGGAAACGACGTTTTTCTCCTTTGATTCTTTTATTTACCTATTTAACGATCAATTTATTTGTTTACAAATGAATAACGAGGTGGTATAAAATCGAAACTGTTTCCCGAAAATACGCTGTTTCGATAAATATTGTCGAACTTGTGTGGAAATTGCGTACGATTTGTGTTTAAATAGCAAGGATATGTAATTTTAGTTAACGTTTGATTTAATAACCTCCTTTTAAACTAATTTATTAGTGGTGATGTTTTTATAACAAAGACAATTATTAATTTCAGTAAGTCGAGAAGAAAGAAAAGATAGTTATTATATTTCATGATAACTGACTTATTCTCTTAATTTTTTTTGTTTATAAAAACGTAGCCCCACACTAGGATTTATTCCTGTGTCGTGGGTGCGTTTACAAACATGAAAATTCACATACACAAATACCCAGACCGAAACAAATAATTGTGGATCACACAAAGAGTTATCCCGTGCGGGAATCGAACCCGCGACTATTAGACACAGTGGGCGGAGCAGCTTAAGCTCTTAACCACTGCGCACACACAAACACACACACATTTATTTTTAGAATGTACATAGATTAATTTTATCTTGCTTCTCTTTTATCTCAAGTAACTAATGTTATGTAGATAAATATACCTGATTATTACCTAATAGCCAGCTAACCCAAGTCCATTGAACGAGGTCCTGGTAATCTGTCAAACAGGGTCACTTAGTACAGGTACCAGTCTCTTACAAAGTTTTAAATAATGCTGTTATTGTAATTAGATATAGTTTAAAAGAATTTTCTAACTACTTTATAAAAGAGAAAAATAAATCTTTGTATTATTATTATTTCACTCAACAAGTCACGAGCTTCGTAACGACCTTATCATGTTCGTGTCTGGTTTATAATTAATCACGAGTTTAGTTTTCTTATCCACTAAATTGTTTGGATTTCGAGAGATTGTGTAATCCTACCATCGCGGTATCCTTTGAAACTTACTCGATCTGCATCGATCACTTGTCGCGTTTCCTATGTAATGTACACAATATTTTTCGCTATGGGACAATGAAATAAAACCTATTTTGACTTATATATGTATGCAGAAATTGCGTTAAAATTTAACTTCCAGAAATAACGTTACCATTTCGATTCCAGAAATGACGTCCAAAAGCGAATTCTCTTCATTCATAAAATAACATAACAAAAAGAAAGTTCATCGTATATTTACGCTGCGCTCCGTAACACAATTTAATTTATTTTTTCAAGTTGCTATTATTACGTCTTATATTTTTTCGCTTGTTTTTTATTATTTCGTAACGTGCACAATTTAATATGATTGTGAAATCAGCTTAATTTGTTGTATATTGCTTGGTATTTAGGTTCGAAATTGTATTTAGGTAGGTACATACAAAACGTGCTCGTACAAATATTTTAGGATAATTTCTATTGATAGCTTTGTTCTCGTTGTTTAATTTGGTCACTGTCAACTGAGCCTTTGTGTGCTCGATTTTTCGGTAAACGTTTTCTATTGGTATTTGAACGATTTACTGACTATTTGGTTGAGGTACGTAAATCCTCAGTAGCTTTATTGTGTTTTGTTTAGGTTTAGGGTTAGTGGTAAACGTATTATTCGGACGTGTTTATTCTCTTCAGACTCAGGATTAAAAACGTTATCAAGACAGAGCCAACATCTAGATTACTTTTAAGATTTCACAACAGGAACAATTATAGTTTGACCAAGATGTATCAAGCAAAGACATTCTATAGCTGGGACAGAGAACTCTGTGAAGAAACTGAATTCAGTGAAGGTTCACCATATTAATGTGGTGATGTATTAATTTTTTTATATTCCTTTGAAAGTTCAATAGCACATCAAATACCGCAGATACATGTTGAACGATAGTACGGTATATAAGTCGCTTTACATTCTTAGTTTTTCAAATCGCTCCCAAGCTTTTGTTTTGCGTCAAATCCATTATTTTTATTGATCTAAATATATTTGAATATGTTGCTAATAATTATATTTCAACAATGTTTACCAACATTTGTAAAATAAATAGTATTACTGATTTGGAAAACTGAAAATTTTAAACGTTACGTTGCTGACTGTACGAACTAGTGGATTCTATAGTGTTCATATAAATCATACCCTAACCTCTAACTCTAAGATGCATTAAAATGTAGCTTCCAAAATCTCGTGTGTTAACATTTGGTAATTCACACACAGACATACCTTAATGTCCATAGAGGTTTCACCCTCTATAAATACTTGTCTTACTATCAAAAAGGTATATTTTCACATGGATAAAACAAAAAATAAAGTTAGCTTTTTTTTAAATTTAATAAGTGCGTCGCAATAAACGTTGAAGAAATTTTAATATCGAAAAAGACCTCGCCATTGGAACTGAGCGAAGAATGTAGATATTTGTTAACACTTCTTATCTTTTCTGCTTTAGATAGGTTGTTTCTCGATCTACTTATAGTTAAGATTAGATGAAGGAAAATAAAAAAGTTAATTAGAAATGATTGATTGTCTCATCAACTTCTATTCGATTAATTAGGCGCTATCGTAGTATTGTTTTTGTTCACAGTCTGAGAATGAACAAGTGAATTACATGGTACTTACTTGGAATACGACAATTACATGATACAGGTATTGACGTATCATGCAAACATATTAACGTTTATATGATACCCGTACGCGTAATGTAACTTGGCCGGATCAAAGTTAGCGACCACGACCATATATAGTGTGCCAAATATCTTTTGGCTGGTGGATGACATTGACAGAGGGGCGTTGGTGTGAAATTAGGGTCAACATTTAACCAAGGAGATATTTCAACAGGTGGGCCTTGGGTAAATTTCATGGCAAACGACAGCACTGCGACTGTCATGAAGTGACATTTTACACTAACAGCGTAAGTTCCGATTTTGGATGCGGGCAAAAAGATCCTTGTGGGACTGTATTATTTTTATTAAAGAAAAACGTTATCCTTCGCTCTGATTTATTCCTATATCGTGGGTGCATTTCCAAACATTGAATAACAATTAGAATCTGTCAATACTTCGAATGAAATAGGGTAATAAAACTTAAATAGGTAAGATGTTTTTTTTTATAACAATAACTCTTTTCTTAGCAAGTATGTACGCGCTACTTTACATGCCCCTGTAAAGTGCCCCAACCCGTAATAATTCCTCGCATTTTGTAAAACATTATTAAAGTTGTTCAAGTCACTTGGCAATACGACAAGCTAACAATCACCTTTATTTACAGCTCATTCTTACCTCTTGCTTTTTCCTTGATGCCACACGGTTGACGATTTTCTGTTTGAAGGACAGTAAGCAGACGTATAATAGTACCATGCACATCCACACTGACGGACGATTTAGCGCAGTGGTTAAGAGCTTAAGCTGCGATGTTGGACACAGTGGGCCACTGTGTCTAATAGTCGCGGGTTGAATTCCCGCTCGAGACAAATCTTTGTGTGATCGACAATTATTTGTTCCGGTCTGCGTATTTGTGTATGTGAATTTTCATGTTTGTAAACGCACCCACGACACAGGAATAAATCTTATTGTGGCGCTACGTTTTTATAAACGAAATTGATCGTGATATTTTTGATCTCTGTAAAATTCCCACTTTATATGGACCAAAAATGAGTGAGTTTGACGCCATTCTTAAAGCACTTGATCAAATATTCTTCATATTATTCATCCGTATCAATATAGAGCCAAGACAAATATAGGGAGGGAATAACGAGCAACTTTAGTCCAAAAAACTGATATGATATTAACAGATGAGAGACGCAATATGTCTTTTTATCTACTACCTACTCATTGCCTACGTGTTATAACGTTTTTCCCTCAGGCTATGTTATTCGATATTATAAATTATGAAAATGTTCTATGGAAAGCTGGAACATTAAGCAATATTATATGTTCCACATTTATCAATGTCATGTTACTATGGTGCTTTTAAAAAGATTATTCTTAGCTTCTATTATATAAGATATCAATTCTGGTAACATCATGATAGATTGAGCGTTATTACCTAACTAGGTACCTACTATAAATATGTTTATTTTGGATTCCGTTCCTTAAAAGGAAAAATAAGAATCCATTAAAAATCACGTCTGCGTCTGTCATAGACATCTTTGTTGAACGTCGAATAATTATCGTTATATTTATCCTTGCCCATAAGAGTTACAGAGATGAAAATGTTTGTATGGTGAGCTTAAGCCCATAAAAAGATAATAACGGGTCTTGGTATGACGTAATTTATTATTATATTAGATTTACCTTTTTTCTAATTTTCAAATGTAATAGATAAACAACATAAAAGTATTATTTCCTATTTATAGTTTATACTTCAGGAAAAAAGAGTCTTTTGTAGCGATGGTTACAATATTGCTTCGCTAAACTATTCTTATAACTAGATAGTATAGGAACGGTAAGGGTCGTACAGTAAAAAGCTTAGCACGAAAAGATTGGCGTTAGTCTGACGGTAGGAATTGATATGCCATCCTTGTCACACTACAGATATACTAAATAAACAGCATGATTACTCGATTAGCTCGACTCGATTAGCGTCACGCTAACGTAAAGTAAAGTAAGTTAAGTTCTCGTGTTCAGATTATTATTATTTATCACTAGCTGACCCGATGAATTTCGTACCATCTGAAATTGGTTTGATTGTAACCTGTGTGTACATCTTTCTCTTTATTTACTAATTTCAATTTTTTTAAATTTTCTGCTATTTCTTTGGGTTTTTCTAATTTCCTATTTTCTTAACCACACCACTGGGGTGATTTATTAAAAAAGAACATTAGAAAAAACGGCAAACAAAACAAAAAAAAATATTGAAATCATTCATGCCATTTTGGAGTTTTTGCGATACTAACGCACCGTGCGTAAGTATCGCAAAAACTCCAATATATATATATATATATATGAAGGGTGTAAAATCTACACACTCCCGTCCGGACAAAAGTTTTCTCACTATTGTCACAAACTTGTGATTGCCTTGTTTCCCACTTCGCGTACAGAAAGATGACGGATGTAACATCACTGAATTCACTGAGTTTTCTGTTCCAGCTTTAGTTCTACATTGTGTGACGGGAATTCATGTAGTTTATGTACTAACTTGGCTCTTATTTTTATATTTTACATTTTACATGGCATAATTGATTTTCATACTGAGTACGTATTGGTCTTTTTTAACTGCAGATAGTTTTTTAAATAAATGTGGATTAGTTTTTACGAACAATGCAGTTTCTAAAATATACATTGCTGGTAGTGTTAATATTTTTAAAGATTTGAAATAGGGTACACAGCTATCTATAATTTTAAGACCACACATTGACCGAATACATCGTTTTTGCGTCCTAAATACAAGCTCCCTGTCAGTTGATTGCCCCTAAAAAATAACACCATATCGCAGAACCGAGGCGACTAGACCATGATATGCTGTTAATGTTATCTCAGTATTTACTATCTTCGACAGTTGTGAAAGTGCATATGCAAATTTGTTCAAACGTTTACATATTTCTTCTATGTGGGGCTTCCAAGTTAGTTTCTCATCCACTGTAATACCTAAGAACTTGGCACTACTAACTTCTTCTATTTTACAGTCGTTATAGGTAACATTAATAACTGATTTCTTACGTCGTTGTTGAAAATGCATAACTTTTGTTTTAAGTTTATTATATATTATTATTATTTTCAAGCCATTTTATTATGTCACAGAGACACTTATTAACATCATTTTGATAAGTAGTTGGATTATTGGATTCTATAATAGCTGTGCTGTCATCTGCAAAAAGAACCATTTTGTGTCGTGTAATTTTTGGGACTTCCTTACTGGGCTGGAAGCGAAAGAAAAACTTAGAATGCCCCAGTAGCCTTACTTTTGCTAGGCGGGTGGTAACAGTCCACCAAAGGTAGTAACGTCATTCGATCAACGACCAGAAAAGGAAAATTTGAAACAAACCCTATACCAACCTGTCTGGCCAGCGTGGTATAGTTGGCCAAAACCTCCTAACATGGTAAGGCACCTAAAACAAAGGCCCCCAGTTCCCGGTAGTCCCGCTGTCTGCTGCCACGGTAGCGGTCGCGGTAACAGCGGGGCAGGGGGTGCGAAGAATCTCAGGGCTACGACACAAGGCTACCAAAAACACCTGACCCTGGCTACGTACAATGGACGCTCTCTACGGCTGGACCAACACCTCACTGAACTCGAGGTAGAACTAGGTCGCATAAACTGGCACATATTGGGGTTATCCGAAGTCCGAAGACAGGGTGAGGACACGATAACCCTTGAGTCAGGCCACCTGTTCTACTTTCGGGAAGGTGATCGGCCCTCTCAGAGCGGTGGCGGTTTCCTGGTCAACAAAGCTCTCACTAACAACGTTGTAGAAGTCAGCAGTGTGTCGACAAGGGTAGCGTACCTCATAATTAAAATCACCAACAGGTACACCCTGAAGGTGGTACAGGTATATGCACCGACCTCGACATACTGCGACGACATAGTCGAAGCCATGTATGAAGACATAGCCAAGGCATTACATGGCACCACCAAGGCTCACTACAGCGTTGTTATGGGGGACTTCAATGCCAAAGTGGGAGTACAAGAACGCGGCGAAACAATAATCGGACCCCACGGCGTGGGGCGCCGAAACCACAGGGGGCAGATGCTGGTCAACTTTCTCGCGTCGCCCAGCGACTTCTCTTCTTGATGAATTCGTTCTTTAAGAAGAAGCCTCATAGAAAGTGGACATGGCGAAGCCCCGACACTGTGACGAGGAACGAGATAGACTTCATCATGACTGACAGGAAGTCTATACTTAGAGACGTCTCCGTGATCAACAGGTTTAATACCGGCAGCGATCACCGACTTGTCCGAGGCGCTCTAAATATAAACTCCAGGGCCGAAAGGCGTCGCGTTATGAGGTCTACTCTGACACCTACTGCGCCTCAAATAGCTTTAGGGTTTGAAAAGTTCCAACTGGAGCTTCAAAATCGTTTAGACCTGCTGGAAACCGAAGGCAATGTTGACGAAAAAACCGACACAGTGGTCAAAACGCTACAGGAGGTGTCTCGAAGGGTGTTTCCCGGCAAAAGCGGTAACTGAGAGTCTAAACTCTCGCTCGAGACTCTCGAACTTATGAGGCAGAAACGAGAAATGTCATCCACGCAGGCGTCTTCGCCGGATGGGAGGAACCTCAACCGGAAGATCCGAAAGCTGGTGCGACGTGACCTCCGATGTTCCAACACCCGCGCCATCGCGGCTGCGATTGAACAGAACAGAGGCACCAAAGTCTTTGCTCGCCAGCTAGGTAAATCCCATCTGACGAAACTTAATACTGCAGATGGCAAAACCGTGACCTCCAAGTTCGAGATACTCGAGGAGATTGAGAGTTTCTACAAAGACCTGTATGCATCACGGATGACTAAACCCACGAGACCCAGCGCTACACGGAAGACATCCCTGATGTCAGCCAGGACGAGGTCAGAGTGGCTCTCGAGCAGCTCAAAAACAACAAGTCGCCAGGCGATGACGGAATCACCAATGAGCTCCTAAAAGCAGGCGGGACTCCAATCCTGAAAAAGCGAGCCTCTTTAATTCCGTCATCTACCAGGGCTTAACACCTCAAGCGTAGAGCGGGAGTGCGGTGGTTCTGTTCTTTAAAAACGGTGACAAAACCTTGCTGAAGAACTACAGACCCATCTCACTCCTGAGCCACGTCTACAAGTTGTTCTCGAGAGTACTCACAAACCGCCTCGCCAGAAGACTTGACGAGTTCCAGCCACCGGAACAAGCCGGGTTTCGAAAAGGCTACAGCACCGTGGACCACATCCATACTGTTCGGCAGATTGTACAGAAGACCGAAGAGTACAATCAGCCGCTGTGTATGGCTTTCGTGGACTACGAGAAAGCCTTCGACTCCATCGAAGCCTGGGCGGTTCTGGATGCTCTGCAGCGATGTGGCATCGATTGGCGCTATATCAAGGTGCTGAGATGTCTATATGATACCGCCACAATGACCGTCCAGCTCCAGGGCCAAAAGACCAACCCGATCGAGCTGCGTCGAGGTGTAAGACAGGGGGATGTAATATCACCAAGCTCTTCACCAATGCACTCGAAGACGTCTTCAAGACGCTGGACTGGACTGGGCGGGGCATTAACATCAACGGCGAATACATCTCACACCTTCGGTTTGCCGATGATATCGTCATCGTGGCAGAGTCACTGGAACAGTTACGCGAAATGCTGCATAGCCTAAATGGAGCCTCTCGAGGTGTCGGTCTCGGCATGAACTTGGATAAAACCAAGATCATGTTTAATGAACATGTCACGCCGGGACCGATCTACGTCGATGGTTCGATGCTCGAAGTTGTTCGGGAGTATGTCTACCTTGGACAAGTTGTCCAATTTGGTAGAAACAACTTCGAGAAAGAAATCAACCGCAGGATCCAATTGGGTTGGGCAGCATTGGGCAAACTACGTCACGTTTTCTCTTCGCCTATACCGCAATGCCTGAAGACTAAAGTGTACAACCAATGCGTTCTACCTGTTATGACCTACGGGGCCGAGACGTGGCCACTCACAGTGGGACTGGTCCACAAATCTAAAGTCGCACAGCGGGCTATGGAGCGAGCTATGCTCGGCGTCTCTTTGAAGGATAAAATTCGTAACGAGGTAATCCGACAAAGAACCAAAGTTACCGACATAGCTCGCAAACTCAGTAAGCTAAAGTGGCAATGGGTTGGTCAGATCTGCAGAAGGACCGACGATCGATGGAGCAAACGAGTCCTAGAGTGGAGACCACGACTTGGTAAGCGTAAGGTAGGACGGCCCCCAGCTAGATGGACCGACGACCTCAAAAAGGTCCCTGGGACAGACTGGATACGGAAGGCGGAGGACCGTGTGCAATGGCGCGTGTTAGGAGAGGCCTATGTCCAGCAGTGGACTGCGATAGGCTGATTGATTGATTGAATTTTTGGGAGATCATTTATATATATTATAAAAAGTAGTGGATGAAACTGGATCCAACAAGCACGAAGCACCAGTATCATGCAGTGAACGTCATTTGGCTCATATGTAGAGATCACTATAAACCTTGATATTGATGTTTTGGACAACAGAATAGTGTAACATGTATTGATTATTTGATTACAAATATCAACACTAAAGTAATCTTACGTACGTGTACGTGTAGCATGACCTTTAATATTTTACTTAATAGAGAGAATCGTACTACGATAAATCACAGCGCGTATAATATTAATAATAAAGGTACATAAATTATGTCTTTACATATAAAAGTTTTACTTATTACAAGAATCCCTGGTGTTCCCTCGTGATTCGAGTAATTTCTGGTGTCCCATGTAAGTGTGAGCCTGAGTTATTGTTTGTTCGTCGCCGCAAGAGTCGCTCGTTCCAGCTTCGCTGGGCACTAAATAGGATTACGGGTTGTCCACGCCGGCCTCTCATTGTTTCGCGACGGCTTAAGGTCCGTTCAACAATTTTCATTGCAAAATAATTAGATTGTAGGTATATTTACTAAATCTTGAATTGATAAGCCTCGTAATTGTAAAAAAATTATAGCTTCTTCGAAAGAAAGCTTTATATTATGTTAATTAGGTATTGCTGTTTCACTGTTCAGAAATTAGTAACCTAATTAATTAAATGTTAAATTCTGAAACAAATTTATAGTGAGTATATGGATAGATAAATAGGTAATAAAAAATATGATTCTCGCAGTCCGTTACGTTTGCGTCATCCATTATGCCTATATATAATGTTTACATGTGTTGTTAACTTATTTTTGCACGAAAATGTGTAGCACATACATAAAAAAATATCAAAAATACTATGTCTAATCAGATATTCTCCTTTATTAGGTATTCGTTTATGTATGTTTACCTGCCGTATATTACGAAAATCGCAAAACACGGATAGTAAAACAGAGCGTACCAAATGTGTCACTCGCATAAAATATTATATCGCATGTGCTTTGTTTTATTCGAAACGGTCACTGTCAACTAAGCGGTTGTTAGCTCGATATTTTGCTATATTCCGGTCGGTACGGTTTGTTGAATCTGGTAATAAATAATGTTAGTGCGGCGGTGGATCTGTGACATGTGGGAGTCGCCGGGGTGTGGGTAGGAGGGCAGGGACGGGCGTCTATATATCGCGAGCTTTCTGTTATGGACCATTACCGGCGCATTACTGCGTTTATATGAAAATTACCTACGATACAATTTCAACAAAAGAACGCGAAAATGCCTTCTAATACGTTTTGTCTCAGGATGTAGGTGCTCCTATTTGTACTTAGGATGGGAACGTTCACCTTGAGGGTAATGTACGAGCAACGACTTTGAATTTGTTTCGTAAGGTCAACACTCGGCTTTTTTGCCGGCTGACAGGTAGATACGGTATTGTATAAGCCACTTTTCTCTGATATAATCAATAGACCCACACCTCAGATGGATACTCATTCTTACAGAAAGAGCTCAAAGGGTTTCAATGGAATCGGATACAATTTATAGCATATATTTCAGTTGACAGAAATGCGCTAATAGATATAATGCAGCGCAAGACAATTTTTTATCTTTGTATACTCTTATATGATTCAATATTTATTAGAAAAAGGATTCTTAAATAGTATGCAAACTGGTTCATCTAAAGTTTGATTGAATTTATTAGTGATGTCTAATTTTGAGGTGCGTTGACTACGAGCTTAGAAAGTCAAATGCGCTCACTTGGAGGCCATAATAGAGTCTATCTATAAATAAACTTTGCCATTAACTACATATTTACCATCCCCACTGTGCTGAGTGATACTCTTAAACTGAAATAAATACCTGTGAACAGCTCAAACGTTTGTCCTGTCAGGATGTCAAACTAACAATAATTTGACACAGTGGAAATTACTTTTTTTATGTAAAGGTAAATAAAGTAACACTACTTATTCTAAGATTGAGTGTGTTTTGTGACAAGATTTTACGGGTTAAGGCAAGTACACCTTTATTTGTTGGTTTATTCATCTCGTTCTGTCCAATTTAATTTGAGATAGAGAACAGATGCGGAGATAATTACGCGAATTCAGTTGGATTTATGTTTGTGGATTTATCTCAGTATTAATGTTACAAATCTCATTTAAAAGTTAACTCAATAAAGGCCTATTTCACCAACCTCGCGTAAAGTCTAAAGTTGACTAATCAACAGTTAAAGTTGTAAGTAAGTTTATGTACGAATTTCACCATCTCTGAGTAGCCCTAATAATTAAATTAACCTGTTTTAATAACCGAGTAAGACTAATCGAGACGTACTAACCAGCGCTCGATGGTGGTGAAAGAGGCCCTAATAGTAAAAAAAAATAAACACAGTCACGCCTGTATTCCCTAAGCGGGGGTATGTTTACTATATACACCTACTTTTTGCCGACAATGTTAGGTCTCATGTAATAGGAGGCAAGCCAATTCTATTATACACGCTTACAATGCCAGACTTCGGACTAATACTGGAAGATTTTCTATCAATGAGTTACTTTTCGTCCGACCTAGGATTAGAATTCAGGACCTCAGGATTGATACGCAATTGTCTAGTGGCAAATAATATTATTTACCACTAGACCAAGGGGGCAGTCTCCTAATATTCTGGATACAATAGGGTGCGATTCCAGTCTAAGAACTTCTTTGTCGCTGTTATTGACAGAGTTTGATTTACAAAGTTAATATTTTCGTGTGAAGCTCATTTTACTAGATTTATCTTAGTAGTATTTCGCCTAATAGATTTATTTATTTTATTAGATTCAGCCTGGCCTATTGAGGTGGATTCAGTCTATAAATAGTTCTTGACTAAGTCATACTGCTAGGTGTTTAATTTTTGACGAAGTTCGTTTCCAAAGTTTATCAATAATAATCTTTGAAAACTCCTTTAAGTGAGTTTTCAGGATGAGTTCTTCTTGAGTCACACTTGTTCAGTGAGTTTTTAAAATCGTTAGTTTTATTGGGAGCATATTTTTAGTTTATATATATATATATATATATATATATATATATATATATATATATATATATATGTATATATATTTATATATATATATTTATATATATATATGTATATATATATATGTATATTTTTTTTTTTTTTTTTTTAATTTGTTGTGATAAGGATGGCATATGAACTCGCTAGTGTCACGCTAACGTCAACCTTTTCGTGCAAAGCTCTCTGAGTATAAACCTGAGCCAGGAGTAAACAAATAGGGCTGGTGGTACATTGAAGCTTTTGTGCTTTTACGTCATTTTTATGAGCGTTGAGATGCGTCGTTAAAGTAATGCGCTTGTCAAGATACAAAGTCTACTTTTCTCTATAAACTGTGTAGCAAGCGAGTTTGTCTAAAAACTGTTCGTAATTTGTGTTATTTTTTTATTCTTTTAATAAGCAAAGATATTATAGTTTATTCTAAAACTTTGTGGGAGTAATTGGTTGAATCTATATTAATGTTTTGACAACCGGGGTTGGCTATACACCACAAATGAAGAAGTGGCCTGCAGAAGAACAGGCTCGCAGAAACACGCACATGACGTGCGTGATTTAGCTGTTAAGAAATAAAACTAATTTGAGATCAATCGAATAACCTATAAAGGCCTACGTTTGAGATCAATACGGCGGACTAATATGTAATGTGGACGTCGAAAATAGTGTTTCAAATATCTCTCACCACCTGATATTTTTAGGTGGTTTCAGTCAGTTATTTAGAACTAACAGTTAAAGATTTTGCGTGTTTAAAATGCGTGACAAATATTTAAGAGGCAGGTTTTAGTCTAGGTAACAGTAGAAAGCTCGCGAAGTGAAGTACGGCGGTAGCCCTGGAATATAAAGCCTACACAGCAATAAACATGTAAGTAACACTCGCGTAACACCAACGTAGCGACTATAATACAGTTATGAACAAAAAGCACATAGTTTTAACGGACACAATGAGGGTACTGGAGCGGTATTACAAATGTTCATTGGAACGCATACCGAACATTTTGTCGAATGAATCGATTCTAACTCGGCAATACGAAGCTATAATTCACGCGAAATTAATTTTGATGTTAAAATCAAATTTAGATTAGTCAAACTACAATTGTCTAATCTAAGATTTGAATCCTCGTAATCGCAAAGCGCATTATTCGCCATTAGGTGACGAGGCATGTTTTTATCTATGATGGATTTTATTATGTTATACATTCATTCAAATTGTGTAATCTTATACTTTCTTTAGACAATATTTTTGTCATATTATAATGTATCATGCGACATTAAATTAAAGTTCTTTTCTAAAAAAACCAGCTAGATTATACGAATATAAATAACAACGTAAAAATAACAATATTGAGAAACTCGTGGCAATTTTTCACCGGAGTGTCAAATACTAGTAAAGAATATTGGAAATAATTTGAGCGACATCGTGCCTCCGAGGACGCATTCGGAAAAGGATGGCTTTTGTGAGAAAGGTTAAATCTATCACTCTTTCAACCTTGGGCAATGCTGTGTACGGAAGTAAGTTTTAAATAAAAAAATATCAGGTCCATTTTAAATGTTTTCACATAGAACATTTCTGCTTTTTTTCGCAGTCCTAAAAAACAAGTGTACAAACCATCCGGTTGGAATCATCAACAGTAACCGAGGGGTAGCTCGTTGTTTATTTATGTGATTGCTGCGTTCATTTCAGTTTCCTAGTTACCTTTCTTGTTGATCTAATTCCAGTTTTACTTTAGTTTATCACTTTCTTTTATGGCACTTGGACAATTTGCACTATACAAGCAGACTAGTAATAGCAATCATATATCAAACTATCTCTATCTCTATCATCACGCCATGTGCCAAATCCGTAACGGGGTAGGCAATGAGTACAGAGTTCCAACAGGTTCTTATCCTACAGACCTCTCTGGCTTCCTCCACTCTTATAGTTCGTTATGTACACGCTCGCCGGTTACGGGGACTCTTGATTTGCCCTTCAAATAAGGCACGGTCTATTTGGTCATGGTAATACAGTCTAGGTCTTCCTTGGCACCTACATCCTTCCTGTTTCGTATATCATTCTTTCATCATCATTCTTACTTCCGATATCCTTTTTATATGCCTCAACCGACGAAGCATATCGTTTTCAACTTTACACGGGCACTTATCTTTCATACTTACACGCTTTCTTCTACGCTGTTTCGAACACAGTCAGCCTTACTCCGCACGCTACATTATATAGTTTGTATTCGTAGATGAATCCTACGACGTGTTTAACGATCATGTTAACAATACGGACAACTATGTTATGGCCTTTTATTCTGTATAAATAGTAATTTGGGTGCTTATTGCCGAGCGATGTACGGTGGCAGTCGGCGCGTGCGTCTGGCGGGATCCTCATTAATTCTCTCTAGGCCGGCACACAATTTGGCTGCGCTGTGTGAGAATGACAGCACTCGTTAGTTACCCACCTTTTGTTATATTGTTATGACTCCGACACTATCTATTAGCAGTTGATGGGGCAGTTTGCGGGTCATGGCGGGACTCGGTTTACCCGGAGTATAACGGGCCACAGCTTGCTCGTAACGAAAGCTGCAGGGCGTAATAAAACTAAACGTAAACTAAGTACAAACTGGGTGTTCACGCACGCATTAAACCTTAACGATGCTATCAGCTGGAAGTGTTATTTGAAGCGTCTCAACTTCGAGATGTGGGATGCAATATAGAGTCAGACTTCGTTTGCTTTCCTTCATACTCCGTATGTACGATATGTATTGTACCACATGTGCAAATGTTTAGTAAGTAATAATGTCTTGTGTAGGTAAACACATATACATATAAATATATTATTAAGGCCTGTATTTGTAATGTGGCTAAAAATCACGCTCTTTTACAATTCTAAAACTTATATACAAATAAAAAAGAAATAGAACTTTAACTTTGACGGACGATTTAGCGCAGTGGTTAAGAGCTTAAGCCGCTCCGCCCACTGTGTCTAATAGTCGCGGGTTCGATTCCCGCACGGGACAAATCTTTGTGTGATCCACAATTATTTGTTCCGGTCTGGGTATTTGTTTGTGAATTTTCATGTTTGTAAACGCACCCACGATACAGGAATAAATCTTAGTGTGGGGCTACGTTTTCTTAAAAAAAAAAAAAAAAAAATTATGCTTTCGGGTTTGTTTTAATTTCTGACCAATGAAAATAATTTCGTTAATACGTAGGTGTAACGTATTCAGATTTTATAATGGCAGTGTAAAATAAAATATAGATTATTAACCACGCAAACCTAGCAAAATTATTTAAATGTTTATTTTCGTTACATTTTGTTGACATATTTAAACCTTATTTATATTAAATACAAGTAAGTGTATTCAAAGTTTCTAAGTGTACACGCAATTACAAAGGTTTCACCCGCAGTCCCCGAAGGTTGTCCGAGATATATCTAAGTAAATAATTAACGAGCATTGCTTGAATTAGGGTACGCAGCGCACCCGTTCACATAGACCCATGTTCATTTTATGTTTATGGTGACAAATATGGACTTTTGGGCTTAATATTACGTATGACACGACAGCAGGCGACCAACTGAGCACTCACATTTGGCCGCTGGGAGGGACGGAAACAATTTCGTCATTAATTTTGCATACCGACTTAAGTAGGTGTCTACACTTAACTAGTAAAGAGGTATGTTCGCCTCTCTTGGTATATTTATTTTGAAAGCAATTTCTCTAATAACTTTGAGCGTTTACAAAGGAAATTAGCGATTCGCCTTGAGGACACTTTGAACCTTCCAGGAATGCTATTTCGTCCCACGAGAGATGCTTCGTTTCTACTTGAGTTTTCAACTTGCAAAAATAATAAAACAATGTTCCCAAATTTTATAATTAACTACGGTATAGTACAAGCTTTGGAAAGTCACGAAACGTAGGCTTTATTCATGTTTTAAGAAAAACTAACCAATTAAGTAGACTTGTTCATAGATTTTTTATTTCAAATCTTTCAAAAACTAGAGAATCATGCTTATGTCGTTTAGTAGATAACTGTACTAAAGTATTTCATGAACACTGGGTGAAGAACTATCGAAGACTAAAACAGTCAAAGACATAGAATAGTCTAAATTTAGCAGATAGAATTAGAAAAATTTATGTTACGTTAGAAAATTGGGTAATCATCAATAGGTTCCTTCTTAATGTAATCAATTTGTTATTAAAACTTCCAATTTCTGGTTCTCCTAGATACCCTACTACTCAACTTTTGAGTCGTCGCTTGCAAATTTCAGATAATTCATCAAAATCTATCTTATCTTCGAGAGAGTAGTATTTTATCAAACCAGTGATGAATTCGATTCGTCTTCGGGTAAATTACTACCGAATATAATTCTTTTTAGAAATTGAAGTGGAATACAGATCTCCGTCACAATGGAGTTGATCTTGAGTAATATGTAATCAGCGTAGTAAAATCTAAAGCGGGTCTGTTCAAACAACGTCATGTCTTTGTTCTCGTAATAAACTGTCAGGGCACAAAATAAATTCACGGCGACATCGGATGTGGCCCTGTTGAAATTTAGAGCTTTTCTCACATGTTAAGGCTAGCCGTACGTACATATTATATTAGGTATGTAATATAGACTATCTATCTATCTATATTATCACGCCAGATCTTTTGCGGGGTAGACAGAGAGTAAAGAGTTCCAATGGGACTTTCCTTACTTACCTCTCCGGCTTCCCCCGCTCTCATAGTTCGTCTCATACACGCTCGCCGGTTACGGACGCCACGCTAATATAGACATATTTTAACCGACTTAAAAAAAGGAGGAGGTTCTCAATTCGTCTGTATGTTTTTTTTTGTATGAGTTTTGTTTTGTATACGTTCATTCCGCCAATTATGAATCGATTTTGATGATTCTTTTTGCATTGCTTTCAGTATAGCTCCAAGGTGGTTCCAGTTAATTTCAGCAATATTGGACCTTGGACTTTGAAGATACACCAGGGAACTCTTTAACGACCTACAATACAGATGTGTAGATTGAGATATTATGGGTATTACGTCAATCCTATAGGTTACTATAGAACTAAGCAGAATATTAACCGACTTCAAAAAAGGAGGAGGTTCATCATTCGTTTATGCTTTTCATAACTTTTTGCTAATAAACCGATTGTGATGATTCTTTTTGCATTGGGTTCAGTATAGCTCCGGGGTAATCTTATTTTAATTGTATTGGTATTGGACCTTGGACTTTAAAGATACACCGCGGGACTCCTTGACCGTAAACAGCACAAATGTGTAAAATCAGTTACTTTGAGCATTATATCAATCCTGTAAGTACCTTACTGTATAATAATATAATATAGGTATATAAATATACATAATTGTTTACGCCACAACTAGAGCCATCTAGCGCACGGCCGTTAAAGACCTTGACAGGAGTTTTTGATTTAAACGTGGAAGGAAAAATTTCGCCATCTTTGACGCGTCTCCTGCTCAAACACGACACGAAAACCCGAATACGAAAGAAATACGAAGAAAAATACGAAAATAGTCCCAATAAACGAAAATAAGAAGATTGGAACCCTCCTGCTGGTACATAATGGTCCTTCGAGCCGGATTTAAGAACTGGACACAATACGCGACACCGGAAGGTTTATCGGTCAGGTCTTTGTTCCCATCTACTTCCCTCTCATCAAATTCGAATAATTGTGCTAAAGTCGTGTTAATTTACGCTACGTTCGCGTGCTATTTCCCCTTCGTCTAAAGCTGAGACAATTATACGCTGGTGCCTACACGTGAGTACCTACCTACCTACCTATTAACTTTATTAATCGTATTGAGTCGCCAAAATGAGTGAAAATTCTAATACTAAATTATCAATTCCTCCCATTTCTCCTACAGAGAAAATATCTGTAGGCGAATACTTACCTAACCTGAAAAAACAAAGAGGTCATCTAAAAGCTAGATTACCACAGTTTAAAATATTTATAGATGCCCATAAAGCTCCTTTATCTAGAACTCACGCGGCAGAAATTAAATTTCGTAATTTATACAGTCGGCTAGTGATATCTATCAAAAATTTAACGCGATTGAATGCGAAATTGAACTTCTCTCTCCAGACAGTGAATTTTCTAATAACTTAGAATACGTAGAATCATTAGAATCCTTATATTTTAGTACTATGGCCGCTGCGGATTGTGTAATCGATAGTTCGATAGCTGCTGACAACTGCCGGGTTGTTTTAAAAATTGTGCCGTCGAATATCAAACTACCCGACATTTAGTTACCAATTTTCGATGGGTCGTATGATCACTGGCTCGAATTTAAAAACTCATACATTACTATTATTCATAAGCGCACAGGTCTAGATGAAATCCAAAAATTTTACAATTTGCGTTCATCACTTACTGGTAGCGCACTTCAGGTGATTAGCGCTCTAGAGTTTACTGCCCCGAATTACTTTCATGCATGGGAACTACTCGAGAATAGGTACCATAACAATAGGCTTTTAGTTAATAACCATCTAAATTCCTTCTTTACAATCGCGTCTATAAAGCAGGAATCGCCTTTGCATATTAGAAAATAAATAGATACGGTTTTACGTAATTTACGTGCCCTTAAAACATTAAACGAATCATGGGACACTGTAGTTATTTATTTAATAGTGTCTAAACTCGACCCTTCAACTGAACGCGAATGGGAAAGTTTTAAAGGATCTATTACTCTTGACTGCAAGGTTAAATTAGACGACTTACTTTCCTTTTTAAGAAACAGGGCCGACATGTTAGAAATGATCAGTGCTACTCAAAATAAGTCGAAAAACGTGTTACCGTCAATTAGTAAGTATCACGACTCAAATGCACGGCACGTGTCCATAGTTACGTCTCAACCAGCAATAAAGAAATACCAGGAAAATACTCTAATTCAAAAACGCGCATATGTTTATTATGCAATAAAAGTCACGCTCCCTTTATGTGTATTGATTTTCTTAATTTATCTGTATATTGTTATTGCAATTATTGACACCAGAAACTAAACAATGGCTCCACCACATAAAATTTTGCACACTGCACACTTGCACTATAAGCGATTAATATATATGGGCAAGTGTGCAGTGTTCTGACAGTGTGTGAAATATCTCGTTCGTTACATACTTTAAAACGATATTTGTAACATACCAACACAGTAGCAGAAAATTGCATAGTTGCACTGTAAGAGCTTAGGGCAAAGGACGATCTTTACATGCTTGTTAGGTTTTGACAAAATGAAAAAGATGAATAGCATTTACATTTTCAATAAAAATGATGGAACCAGTCACCTTAAAAATCTTTATTGATTCAAGGACCGCCTAACTGTGTCTGTTTGTGGTTAGGCTAAATAATAACACAAAGGGAAATGGATCATAGGAAGGACAATAGTGGTGTATACACGGTCAGTTAGGCAACTGCTTTGAGAAGATATCGATTATAACGGGTCAGGTTTGAAGAATGTTTATTCGTGAACGAATACGTTAACGACTGATTTTATGTAGGAACATGGATAGTACGCTATTTGTATTAACCGTTGTAATTTTAGATTACAAAATGGTTGGTTTTGTGTAGGGAAATATGTCGAACGGAAAGTGCCGAAATGAAATTCTTTTCTTATGTGGTAGAGACCCTTCTTTTTATTTCGCCTAGTAGTCTAACCGTAAGCCACTCGACTTTCTGAGACCTTCGCACGAACTCACTGACTTTTGCGTGATACTATAGAGTTGATATGCTATCCTTTTCATTCTACAAACTTATCAAATAAAGATGACAGTGACAGCATACTTTCATGATAACGTCAAATGGTTTGTGCTTAGCCCTCTGGATCAAATAGTGGCGAGTTCGACTCTGCACGTTGCTAATTTTGTATGACCTACACATATTTGCTTCGGTTTGTGAGTTTGTTTTTGTAAGCGTATCCTTAACACAATAAATACACTAGTTTCGTAGATTGGTTCAGTAATTTGGGAATAAAATATCGCGAATATATTTTTGATTATATTTGCTTGTGTTTAATACAAGGTGTAATTTTAGTTGTCCTGGAACGAAAGCTTAGGTGATGTTTCCCATGCCTACTGTTCACTGGCACTAAAACTAAAATAAAAAGAACATTTCAAAAGTAACATTCCCACAACAATACTAATTAAGTGCATTAACATCAACTTTTAACCTATACCAAGCGCAAAATAACATTGAGGGGCGGCGTGACTCGTCGGCTGGCCGGTAGATGCCTTTGGTGTTCCGAAGTATTAACCTAGCTATGATATTCGGATAAATCAGTAGGTAGATGTTACTTATGGAAGAGTTCTTTTTATTATTTTTGTTAAAGTAAACAGTAGGCATTGGATACATCATCTAGGCTTTCGCTCCAAGACGACTAAAATTACACCCTGTACTTTACATTGAATTGATTAAACCTTTTATAACCCTTTTCAATAAAATGTTGCTGTAGGTACTACTAGACCTAACCATCATAATGTGTTAGTTAGTGTTTCAATTAACTTTTATGTCGAGGTGGTAAAATGTGTGTAAATTAAAATGTAAACATGATACGATTACGCTTGCTTATTCCCAAAATGCGGAGTGAGTCTTGTAAATAAATTGAATAAACTGAATGGATTGTTTACATCACGCTTAAAAAAATGTGTTGCACGTGGAGGTGTGGAAAGGTCCCGTCTATGTTTGACTGTGGCGATTTATTTAACGAGTAGCTTTATTTGTTTGCGACGGCGTCGGCCGGCGCGCAGTGCCCTTCTAATGCTACCCCATTACTTCATGCCCGATGTAAATTACTCCGATTTCAACTTTATCACTTAGCCTTTAAAAGCTACCAGTCTCGTCTCACAGTAGTCTCTGTCCGCCTCCTCCTTGTTTAAATAATGACTTAATAGTGGCTTCGTCATGTGTGCACGCCGAGTCATGTATAGTGCTCAGTCAAGTTTCTGCCACATCGGAACAGTCTAAAACAGAATGACGGATAATTAGTTAATGCTCGTAATTCTCTGAACGAAGCACAAACGGAATACATTTCCGTAACCGGCTTTCGTGTTGACTGAAATATTACAGTTGTAACAAGAAATTCTGCACAGCGTCTGTTGTTAATGAACAATCGTCTAATTTCGTAAATTTTAATGAGTACAAGGCACAAAGAAAACTTATAACGAAATAGTTGGTGAGTTTATTAAAATATAGTGCTAGCGCATATTTGCCTGTATTATTCCAATTGCGGAGAAAGCTGGAGCGACATACCAGAGTAATGTTAACTAGCCAAAGCCAAGACATTAACTTTCCTTGTTTAGTTTTCATCATAAAAGGTAAGCAATATAAAGGGTTGGGCCGAATTCCATGAATCGCTATACATAAATAACATAATGGATTTACTTGACACAGCAAACAATTAGAATATAAATATGAAATAGATTGTCCTAATTAGTGTAAGGGTAGGTAGGTAGCCACATCAAAGACGAAGTAGTTTTACCATTAGTGAAATATGGTATTATTATGAAAATAAAGTGCTTTTCTCCTTGTCGGTTTGGTGACAAAGCGCCTCGCTCTGTGATCTGGGGTCCTGGTTTGAAATCCTAGGTAGGACAAATGTAGTTTTTCGAATGAAAAATATCCAGTATGAGTCCGGCGTCTGGAATTGTGCCCGGTATATGGCAATAGGCTCGTCCTGTAATTACCTGTGTTTCATGTTTCATGTTTGTAAATGCACCCACAGGAATAAATCCTAATGTGGGGCGACGTTTTTTAAAAAATAAAAAATATTTTTTTTTAAGTTCAGGTGCTTTATATATACTAAAATATCAATTGTTACATACGTAATGCATTATTTTACCAGTACAAGAAAAAGTTGAAATTAGGAATCATTGAATTTTCTTTTTAAGTATTTGTTTATATTTTTCATAGCAGATTATGTATTATCTTGGAAAAAACAACGAGAAACTGTCTAGGTATCAATATTTTTCGAAAATAAATGTCAAAAATACTTCAGAAAATAATTAAAAAGTTTCCAGAAAATAATTATTTCGAGACCTGGGAAAATTATGTATTGCTACATACTTACGTTATAACATACCTGGTTTTTGTCTTAAAATATAATTTGTTTAGTTATGGTACATTCAGTAGATGTTAGATTTCTGCTTTCTCGTTTAACGAGCCGCAAATTGATACGGTTGAGAGCGTCTCTACCAAATTCTTCAGATCTAATAACTTAGAGGATTCCCCGATAGAGTGACGGATCACAAGCAAGATAAGCACTTATAGGATACAATACAAAACAAATTGTAGGCCTGATACTACCTCACACAAATATGATACAAGTAGTCAAAATAAGTTTTACACAGTGTTAACAAATCTCTTTTACTTCGATAATTTTGAAAAAAGCTTTTTGTAACCGACTGTAGTGTTGTCCCGACTAAAGTAAGGGTGCATTATGTTAATCATAAATTATATACAATAGAATGGGAGCTATCCGTCATTAATTACGTACGTGATGTAAGTGCCGCTCAATAGTGTTTCATAAAATTTAAATTATACACATACCTCCTACACCAGTTTTTCCGGGAGGAGTAGATAGATATACATAGTACACCTATATTTCGCCGAGGATTATTTGTCTCAATGTGCTATGAGCCTGCCGCCATTTATCGGATATTTTTTCACATACCTTTCGAATTTAGTTAGTTTTCTCGGACAAGAAGGTGCTAGCCTGGATTTACCCCTGCCTTTATATGCCGAATAAATAAGACCAAACATACGTAAACTATGTAATTTTTTTTTACAAATTTGCAATATTTAATATTTTATCATAGGTATAAAGGCATTGACTATGCTAATTATACATATAATACTATGCTAATTCAAGGGCGTGTTCCGACTCTAATGAAAGATATCTATACGTCCTTACTCTTCATTACAGTACCTAAGTAAAGAATCTTTGTTACATTTCTAATGCAAAACGATGGGCGTGACCTGCCGTAAAACGAGTTTAAATGCTTGAAACTTTAGTAAAAACAGGGCAAAAAAGTTGGTTTGTCTGAAAGGTTGCGTATAATTCGCTCTTAAATAGGCAATGTTCAGCGCAGCTGTAACTTCAAAACTATTGTAATTGACACAAAAATGTTGAAAGTTGTACATTTTCAAGTAACATTCACTTTTATTAGTTTAGTTATTTATTAGAAGTATAAGCCATAAACCCAAGACTGATCTTTATCAGTCTTTCTTTTATCGCTTAGTTGTCCTAAATAACTTATTCTAGAAATCAGTTTGAAAATTCTCAACAAAACTTATTTCAACTTTCTTCAAATTACTATTTTTCTAGGATATTGGTGTAGCTCGTGACTCCCAGAAACATTCTTCGTGTGCTCTGTGTGATGATAGGATTACACCTTAATTCGATTATTTGGGACGGACGGCATTCGAAGTATCAACGAAAGATCCTAAACATTAATGTTTGTCCCAATACTTCAGACTGCGACAGAAATTTTAGCCCAAAGATGAACTACCGACCTCATAAAATAAGTACGTTTTTGTTTAACGCATTTGAAGTAAATAAA
Organism: Phalera bucephala; assembly: GCA_905147815.2. NCBI lineage: Eukaryota > Metazoa > Arthropoda > Insecta > Lepidoptera > Notodontidae > Phalera > Phalera bucephala. The sequence goes on along the minus strand of LR990616.1, from coordinate 17,985,229 downwards.
GAATAAGGTAGTGCCGCTATATTTGTAGATAAATCCCGCTTCAGTATATTACGCCTTAAAAACAATGTGCACGAATCGCCAAGTTTCGTTCGCAAATGAACCATTAGCATAATCTACATACTACACAAATAGTAACCATACTACATAATGAAATCGAAAATAGTCTTATTGGGGCATGGCCATTACAGGGCGGCACTTACGAGCCTAGTTTTCCTACTTCTTGGCTGCTTGATTTCGCTTTCCACAAACAATTTATCTTTGGCTCTGCGGTCCATTATGTTAACGACCGCGCAAATGCTCGTAGTTCCGGACGGAATAACCTAACGTAAAGAGAATTAACAGAAACCTTTCACAGTGAACTATTGGGTTGATTGCTTTGTTTTATTGAAATTATAGACTTATAAACTCTCAATATTGCGAAGGGAATTAAAATGGGAGTCTTTATTGCTGTAAATTTTATTGCTACAGACAATTTTAAAACTGATGATAAGGATTTTGTTCAGGTTTCTCTATAACAATATGAAGATAGAAATACAAAAAGATGTTTGGAATTTAATACGAAAGAGAAACTATGAGAGAAGAGGAAGCCAGAGAGGTATATAAGGTAAGAGCCTGTTGGAACTCTGTACTCTCTGCCTACCCCGTAAGGGATCTGGCGTGATGATATAGATAGATAGATGTTTGGAATTATTTTAATTTATATAGGATAGGTGAATTTGCCTTTCTATTTAACATCACTGTTCAATAATAAGAGAAATACAAATTCATGCATAAGTCTAGCGTGAATATTTGACTTTATGCCAGCTATTAAAATACACAGTTCACCTAATTATAAACACAAAAACAAAGAACGATTAAGAATGTCAACGATAGCTCTAAATTAGAAGAATCAAACCACGGCTCTGTTCCATTGAGGTGTAGATTCAAAAGTTTTCTAGTGATTACAGACATCTGGGGTATCAGTCCCTATTATCTAGTTGACGAAGCGATTCCGATGGGAACGCCAGTGTGAGTGGCTTCAAGCCGACCTTAGTGCAGTGAGGATGCCGTGGAAGCGATTTTTGTTTCGAAGATATGATTAATCGAGTAATGCACAGGAGAGTAGCACCCACAGAATTAGAATGTGTTCCATTTTAAGATTCTGGAGCCTTTCTCTACTATGATGGAGACCACGGCGAATTTTAGAATGGTGAAAATCCCACATCTGACTGGCACTTCGAATGGACTGAGAAACTTCTGCAGAACTTTTCTCTGCAAAATTAAAAATAAAGGATTATTCATAGTGTTTTCGACTCTTTCTAAGTGTTAAAATGGGCAGTTATATGTACTGTAAATTAATGAAATTGAAATTTGTTATGATTTATCCAATTCAGTAGGTAGGAATTGAATTATGTGATGTACTTTGCCCGGGTTGTTGAAACATTAAATAATAATCAAACGCTACGCCGTAAAAGTCTTGTAAAAGAACCAAGTCGTTCTAAAAAATATGCTTAAGTCCATTTGTTATAGTAAAATGTTCTCATTCCGAGAACTGACCTAAATAGGCACTAAATACGTCTCCCAACATGACGTAGCTAAAACAATATTCGCCTTTTCGCGTCTTTATAATTTCTTTTACGCAGTCTTTCTATCTTGGCTTTTGCGTTTGTTCACTTATCTTAACTGTTTACTTCGAACTTAAGATGTTGGTAAGTGAAATTGTTATCAGAGTACCATCGTATACTCGTCTCACTTATCCTCATATCTCTTTGATGTGTTTTTGTTGAGTCATGTATTTGTAATATAAGGCAGAATGACTATGATATTTTGCTATTTGCCAAAATTATACTTGAAAGTAAATTATATGAACAGCGGGAAAATATAAATAAAAGCAACCTATATTAATTACAAATAAGATGTACCTATTGTTTGTATATGCTCCCAAAAGCATATGTACTTTGATTTTTTTGTTTTGACCCTGTGATTATTTTTGTCTTATTTCTTTCTATAACACTTTATTAGCTTGTTTATAATACTACACCCATACACATTAGAACATAATATTTTTTATAATTTATATTCGTCTGTAAGTCTTTTAAATTATTTATGAGAAAAAAAAACTACCATAGAAGGATGGTAGAACTTTAAATCTCTGTAATAAGTGGCTATTGTTTAGAGTATTCAAGATTTTATAACATTTTTGCTTGTCAAATAAACTTGTAGATAGTTTACAGAACATTTAAACTAAACAAAATATTTTATAATACCAAAAAATTGCGTACATATATTGATCTGATTTCATTCTTTCACTGTAGGTAGAATATTTATCGCTATAACTAATCCAGATTTATTTCTATTAAAAAATTAAATGTAATATTGCAGGAGATAGTTTCGATGAGAAACGTTTAACATTGTAAAATACTCGTAAATGGTTTTTAAATTTTGATGTCAATGTTTTTAAAATTTACCTAAGTACATCATATTTTAAAGGTAGGAAAGAAATAGGTATAAATTTATTATGTGTATCTACTAACAATTCGGCATAGTTACTAATTATTCATATATTATATCTAAAACTAAATAGACCGTGTCTTACCTGAAGGTCAAGGAGTCTCCGTAACTGGCAAGCGTGTATGAGACGAAGTATAAGAGTGAAGTAAAGCACAGAGTTTGTAAGGAAAGAACCTGTTGGCATTCTGTACTCTCTGCCCACTCAGCAAGGAATCTAGCCTGATGATGTAGATAGATAGAGATAGATTTAAACTAAATTTGAAAAGAGCTTCTAATCTTTTTGTTTGCTACGTCCAATTATCACGATGTGATATACTGGCGATCTAAATGTTCTAGGAACAAATTGTGTTGATTTACGGCGGGCGAACCACCCATGTCGCGGTTAGACGTATGGAAATAGAATGCATATGGTGCCGCGGAATTTGTGAAACAAAAATATTTGCTTAATTTATTAATCTCTTTCTTTCTGTTATCTGTTATTTTTTATCATACCTGCCACGGCTATTTTTATATGTGCCTGTCTTACCTTATTAATTTAGATTTGGTTGAGTGAAAATATTTATGTTGTATCGGTTGCATGTAATGGAATTCTATATTTTTTGAATATAATAAAGTGTTTTTAAGGATACAGTAAATCATATTAATGTACAAAATATGTATCATTACAGTTTTTAAGGTCGAGTACTTATTGTACATATTTTTTTATTTATATTGTCAAATTTTAAATCTCGTTATAATAAGTGGAAGAAAGATTTGCGTTGAAGTTTTACTAATTCCTTTATGCCTATAAAGATTTCTATCAGTAGTGCCTGGTAAATGAACGTGACAATTGGGGCTTACTAGCATTTTTCACAAACAATATTAAGTCGTAAGTAGTAGTATATCTAAAAAATTGTTTTTTGTTCGTCTACTAAATAAAACTGAATCGCTTGCAAGTTCACCTTGTTTGAGCAAGTTCAATCCATACAGTTAGAGCATTCTGGATATCGAATTCAAAACGATTAATAATTGAGGGAATGATAAAGTAATAATTCTTATTAGTTTTTTGCATACCTAGATAGCGGGATTTGCATAGCGTTAGCTATATGCAGTGCTAACCTTTAGATGAAATGAATAACGTATACATATCTGAGTACATAATTATAATAAAAAGAACATTCACTAAAATTTTATGTTGCGTAATTATTATTTTTGTCCAATTTAGCGTAATTTTATGAATTTAGTTACTATTTGTCAAGTAACATATTTAGACATTTTTTGAGTTGTGCTAAAACATTGAGCTAAAAAATTAGAATCGCCGGAGATAGACTATTTAGTGTTATGGATTATAAAGTACACCTACATAAAATAGTGGAGAATACTCTATTTTTTAATATAGAATAGAATAGGATACGGTTGGTAACACTAGCTGTAAAATCCGACATGATGACTATAATCATTATAATACATCGTTTCATATATATCGACCTTCAGCGAATATTTTTTAGAAATTCTACCTGATACTCAGAATTTCTAAAAGATATTTGCTGAAGGTCATACAGGTCTACGCACTGACCTTGGCACACTCAGATGATGAGGTCGAAGGTGCTTGGGGGGACTGGTCCATCAGGAATCCTTTAGACGCTCGTTACAGATAACATCATTAGATTCATATCTCGATCGTAAGGCATCACACTGGAGCTAGGTCATGAACTACGTATTTAATTGAAACCTGAACATTGTATCCACACAATATGATTAAAAAAAAGAGAAAGAGAAGTAAATAGAAAAGTTTTGTTTTTTTTTTATTAATTACTATTAAAAAAAGTAACAGATACATTTGTAACAGAACACTCTAAAAACCACGAAGGTTTGTTCCGAGTACCATATTAAATTCTAGGAAAACAAAATAGTATGTATACAAAGCGACAAAAGTAATAAAGTACCCACTGGTTAGTTATCACAACAGTGCAGATTGACTGAACTACAATAATATAAATTAGTTGGAGGTATACACACCGGACCGGAGACCGGATTATTTCAATGCATCTACAGGTTGTTCAAAAAATGCGTTTTTAATTTACGTTTAATGTTCTTGACTGTGATGCATTAAATAAGAGTTTGATCTAAGTTATTAAGTTAACGAGGAACTATGTATGGAATAGTTCTCTCACCGTAAGTGTTTGTGGTTGCGATGGTGATTAATTTTCTGTTAGTTGTTTGTCGTGTTGTTGCCCACTGGGTTTCTTCGCCGGATCTTCTCAGTGGAGGCCGCGTTGTGATCCGGTGGTAGATTAGTAGTTAAATTAAATTAAAAAAAAATGTAAATTGATTATTTGTAAGCGCCACGCAGGGCTTATACAAAATAAATTATTTGAGTTTGATGATGAATACATCTAACAAGAAGGAACTGGTGTCACTCTCACAGAGAAGCGTTTTATTAGTGATTGATTATTCTCGACTATGTGGGCTGTGTGTCACAATTCTTAAACGGCCACCTATGATTTTAATGTACATGAACTACACATGTTTGGTTGGAAAAGGATAGTTTATTTTTTATTAAATTTACTATTCAGTGAAACTAACGTTCCGTAGTTATAAATATTTTTAAAAGAAACTGTATTTCACTTATATGCTTTTCCTAAACAAGGTTTTTATTGTGCATTGTTTGTTTTTATGCGCGTTCTTCAAACGAAATAGGTTTCTATTTACAATTAAACTCTGACTTTGTGCTGCAACAAAATTATGTCGAATGGAAAAACGAGTATTTTTCACTTCTTTGATAAATGTGTTTCATAGACGTCACTCTTTTGTCATATCGTAATCTATACATATAATAAAACAGTAAGGAAGTCGTGTCTGTACATGGAATATTTTTAGGAAATAACAACCCAGGGGTATCATACTATCGATGTAGAAGCCAATTCTACAATTTTTGGTTTTCGTGTCTGTTTGTCTGTCTGTCGGAGGGTATGAACCGGCATCACGCAAAAACTACCAGGCGGATTTTGATGAAACTTTGCATGTGGATACCTTATAATGTTGGCTAACATATTGTTGAGTATTTATCCCGGAAAATTAAAAGGTTTTTCCAAATAAGACGAAAATGAGCAAAATATTGAATTTCTAAAAAGAAACTTTATTCATAAACTGTTTGATGGATTTCAATAAAATGTTGTGTAATTGTAACCTGTACAAAAGGTCACAACTCTTTATACTTATATTTTCGAAAAACTTAACATTTTTTGAGGAAAGAGAAAAAAGTCGATTTTGATTTATCATTCATTGTTACAAAAATACTCTTCAGATGTCAGTAAAACTAAGCATGGAAATATTTCATATGACAGACAACATACGTAGTATTAATGTTTTCAGGAAATCAAACAGTTTGTAGGAAAAAGTAAAGCATCTTTATCTCTACATACTACATAAAATAAAACTGTAAAGAAGTCATGCCTGTGTACATTTTTTGGAAATAATAACCCACGGATACCATTCTATTGAAATAGAAGCCAATTCTTCAATTTTTAGCTTTCGTGTCTGTTTGTCTGTCTGTCTATCTGTCCAAGGGTATGGACCATTATAACGCAAAAACTACTAGGCGGATTTTGATGAAAATTCGCACGCGGATATCTTAAAATGTTAGACACATATTGAATAGTATTTATCCCGGAAAATCAAAAGGTTTTCTCAGAAAATACAAAAATAAGTGAGACATTAAATTTATAAAATAACACTTTACTCCAAACCTGTATGATACATTTCAATGAAATTTTGGATAGTTGTAGCCTGTACTTAGGATCATAACGCTATATACTCATATTTTCGAGAAATCGAACAGTTTCTGAGGAAAGAAACAAAGAGTCGATTTTGATAAATCATTTATTGCTCCAAAACAACTTAAGCTAGACTAGATAGTCGCGGGATAAACCACAAAACTTTATTACTGTTTCTCCCGAACTGCAAAGTTACGACGTAAACTTTGTGATTTTGCCTACACATGAATTTCTCTATGAATTCACATTGGACTCAGGTTCGTCTCCTCATGAATCCCCGGAAGAAGCATGGCTACCGACAACGAAGACCATTGGCCCTGGCAACTTTCAACACGCGCACACTGAGAACTGACGAAAAGATCGACGAGTTAGAGAAAGAATTGAGCAAGTTACACTGGGATATCATAGGATTATCTGAAGTCCGAAGAGAGGGTGAGGACTCGGTAACACTTAAATCTGGTAACTTGCTCTATTTCCGGGAGGGCGACCAGCAGTCCCAGGGTGGTGTCGGGTCCACAGGTCTCTCGTGAACAACGTTGTCAAGATCGAGAGTGTGTCGACCAGGGTAGCGTACCTGATATTCAAAATGACTGAAAGGTATTCACTGAAAATTATACAGGTATACGCACCGATTTCGTCACACCCCGACGATGAGGTAGAGGTTATGTATGAGGATAAATCTAGAGCCATACATACCTCTAAAACTCACTACACCGTTGTCATGGGGGACTTTAACGCGAAACTGGGCAGACGAGGTGACGATGAGCTGAGAGTGGGAACCGTCGGTACTGGACAACGGAATCCCCGGGGCCAAATGCTGGCTAACTTCATGGAGAAGGAGGGACTCTTTATGATGAACTCCTTCTTCCAGAGGCGGAAACACCGTAAATGGACCTGGGTGAGCCCCGATGGTGCTACAAGAAACGAGATAAACTTCATCATGTCGACGAGGCGGCACATATTCAATGATGTCTCTGTGATCAACGCAGTTAAAACTGGAAGTGATCACCGACTAATCAGAGGCCCATTGAATATCAATTTCAAGCTTGAAAGGTCTAGACTGATGAAGTCTATACTCCATCCAGCACCTGTCCAGATTCAGGAGCCCGAGAGCTTTCAGCTCGAACCGCAGAATCACTTCGAAGGTCTAGGTGAGTGCATAAACGTGGACGATTATAGCAGCAGGGTAGTGGAAACTGTCCATACGGTCGGGCACAAGTTCTTTAAAGCCCACCGTACAAAAAGAACCTAAAAGCTCTCAGGCGTTACCCTCAAGCTTATGGAGGAAAGACGCAGGATGATCTTGCAGTCTCCAGAAGAAGTTTCGGAATGCCAGCGGCTCAATAGGCAGATCTCTAAGTTTCTGACTCGCGATGTACGCGAGTATAATACTGACAAAATAAGAGAGACTATCGAGCGCAACAAAGGCCCTAAAGTGTTTGCAAGAGATCTATCTATCGGACAGAGCCGGTAGAGTAAGCTGAAGACCGGAGACGGCAGGATTATATCCTCTACACCGGAACTCTTGAAGGAAGTCGAGAAGTTCTACGGCCAGCTATACACATCAGTAGAACCACCTGTCTGCAATCCGGCCATAGACCCAAGAGCCAAATTGACCCGACACTATATCGAAGACATCCCGGACATCAGTCTGTACGAGATTAGTATGGCTCTCAAACAGCTCAAGAACAACAAAGCGCCAGGCGATGACGGTGTAACAGCCGAGCTTCTCAAGGCTAGTGGAAAGCCGATATTGAGGGCTTTTCAGAAACTATTCAACACCATCATCAGGGCAAAACGCCACAGTCATGGCGCGGAGGTGTGGTGTTTCTCTTCTTCAAAAAAGGTGATAAAACCCTCTTGAAGAATTATAGACCCATCTCACTTCTGAGCCACGTCGATAAACTATTTTCGAGAGTCATCACGAATCATCTCGCGCGCAGACTGGATGACTTCCAGCCTCCCGAACAAGCCGGCTTCCGAAAAGGCTTCAGCACCATAGACTACATTCATACGCTGCGACAGGTCATACAGAAGATTGAAGAGTACAACCTGCCACTATGCTTAGCGTTTGTGGATTATGAGAAGGCCTTCGATTTGATCGAGACTTGGGCTGTACTACAGTCTCTCCAGCGGTGCCAAGTAGACTACCGGTATATCAAGGTGCTGAAGAGTTTGTACGAAAACGCTACTATGTCAGTTCGCCTTTAGGACCAGAGCTCGAAACCTATTCAACTGCAGCGTGGTGTGAGACAGGGAGACGTTATATCCCCGAAACTGTTCTCCGCCGCGCTGGAAGATGTCTTCAAGCTTCTGGACTGGAGAGGACTAGGTATCAACATCAACGACGAGTACATTTCTCAACTTCGATTTGCCGATGATATCGTGCTCATGGCTGATACCCTGGAAGTCCTCAGTACCATGCTCGACGACCTCAGTAGAGTCTCTCAACAAGTAGGTCTTAAAATGAACATGGACAAGACGAAGATCATGTTAAACGTTGGAGACTCTACGCTCGAAATTGTTGACGATTATATATACCTGGGACAAAGAATCCAATTAGGTAGGTCCAACTTCGAGAAAGAGGTCAATCGTCGAATCCAGATCGGTTGGGCGGCTTTCGGGAAGCTACGTAACATCTTCTCGTCCAAAATTCTGCAGTGTCTCAAGACAAAAGTCTTTGACCAGTGTGTGTTGCCAGTGATGACTTACGAAACTGAGACATGGTCGCTTAGGATGGGCCTCTTAAGAAGGCTCAAGGTCACCCAAAGGTTGATGGAGAGTGCTATGCTCGGAGTTACCCTGCGGGATCGAATCAGAAACGAGGAGATCCACAGGAGGACGAAAGTCACTGACATAGCACTCAGAATTGCTAAATTTAAGTGGCAGTGGGCGGGGCACATCGCTCGTAGAACTGACGGCCGTTGGGGCAGAAAGGTTCTCGAATGGCGACCACGTACCGGAAGACGTGGAGTGGGTAGGCCCTCTACAAGATGGACCGATGACCTGGTGAAGGTCGCGGGTAGAAGTTGGATGCGTACAGCACAAAGCCGGTCGTTGTGGCGGTCTTTAGGGGAGGCCTTTGTCCTGCGTGGACGTCGTTCGGCTGAAAAAGAAGATTTATCAAAAATAATAGGCTCATTACAATAAACCATATTCACGCGTAACCATAAAATGTGATCACTATTTTTTCATCGTTTTTTCCACACTAATGTATAAGACAGGCTCTTAAGACTGGCCGTAACTTTACATATAAAATATGAAATGTGAGTAGGTGAGAGTTTAGGGTTATATGTAAAGTAGATTATAATAGAGAAGAGCTGTTAAGGTTGGGCATGAAATATTTACAAGTGCGTACGCTGCGTCCATCTGTGTCTTAGATTCATGTTAGGGCAGGTATACAAACCACGCAGTATTGTTTACACAAAGTAGTACGCAGTATTGTGTAACAAAAAATTTGTGTGTGTTGTGTTGTTATTGTAATCATTTGATAATCTACAGCGAGCTCTCACGTTTAACTTCGTTTAGTAAAGTTAAACTGTGAAAAGGATAGAATTTTAACTCGATAGCGTCACGTTAAATCAATTTGTTCGTGCTAAGCCCGCAGATTTGATGAATTAGTCGATGATCTTTTGGTTCAGTGGTTTCAGCGTACGCTTTTTTTTTTTAGAAAAACGTTGCCCCACACTAGGATTAATTCCTGTGTTGTGGGTGCGTTTACAAACATGAAAATTCACATACACAAATACCCAGACCAGAACAAATAATTGTGAATCACACAAAGATTTGTCCCGTGCGGGAATCGAACCCGCGACTATAAGACACAATGGGCGGGGCGGGCTAAGCCCTTAACCACTGCGCTAAATCATCCGTCAAACGCTGTTAGAGTTACTCGATTTCATTGCCCGTAGGGAATGTTTGTTTGGTCCAGAAGTATTTGTTTCGGTTTTGGTGTTTGCATGTAAAATAATGATTGCAACTTTATAACATGTATTTGTTTGTGTCACGGACCTAGTGTGGGTTTAAATCATACTATGGCAGGAACGCTGTGGCAGGATTTGTCTAAGGGAGATCCTCCAGGCAGATGGGTGGTGTGTCTGGCGGGGCCTGCCACTCTCCCCCAGAGTTGTTGTCGTAGGCTTGTATGTATGTTACACTTCGCGCGCACTCTAGTATCGCGTTCTAGACATGTATGGCGAATCGTCAGCACCATCTAGTGGTAGGTAGTCGCAACTATGTAGCGATGTATACCCCTATACATGTCGCTACATGGCTCCCCTCCAAGACCGGGGTCATGATTCTTTGAAGTCGCTACGTCGTGCTTGTAGTGATGAGCTTGCAAGTGCCGAGTTGCGCGTAGTCTGCAGTGAGTTGAGACTGTGTACGCCGATACTCGAAGTCTTCAGTGAGTCGAGACTGAGTTTGGAGTGTCGACTGTTCAACAATTCTTTTACAGTTTGTTTCAGGTTAATAGTTGTGCCATTTAGATAAATTTGGGTAGGCCGTGCTTTTAGTATTTTTTTTTGTGTACAAGCAATTCAATTAAGGCGGCTCTAAAAGTGGTACGCACGAAAGTGCTAGTTGACCTTTGTCTACTAAGGGGTCCCAGACACAGAATAAGTGGGTTACCAGTCGCACAAACTAACCAATAAAAATTACATTACTCGTGTTTAAGTTCGCATTGGTGTGATTCAATTTATCTAGCAAAATATTTCTATAATAGTGTTATTCAATTTTGTGCACACCCTCATTTGAATAACATATTTAGCAGCGCATGAATGAGTGTCTGCTGACCTATTAAATTTGTAGTTTAAATAAATGGAGACGATTCAGTTTTGATATTTAGATTTCCAGTTTTGATATAGTTTTCATTTAATTTATTTTCTATCTATATATGTCGTCACGACAGATCTTTAGTGGTATAGGCAGAAAGCTATTTATTTTAAAAATGGAATGTTATGTGAATACATATATGAATACGTATATGTGAATACATAAATATTTTGGTATACGTTTTAAGTGTACGTACCTACCTAAATGCAAAAATTATATGTGCATACATAACAAAGCCGGCCGCGCGTCGTGGCGATCTTGGAGGAAGCCTTCGTCCTGCAGTGGACGTCTTTCGGCTGAGTATCATGATAATGATGCTGATGATGCTATGTCCATGAAAGTTTAGCACATTTTCTCGTTTTTGCTGATTCGTTGACGCAAAATTCTCCGACGTAAACCGCTGCGTATAGGTGGTCCCTAACGTGTATTGCGTAAAAAGTATTTTATCGCCGATACACCGCCATAACTGCTTATACATTTATTGTCATTTTATTCGTGTAACCCTTTTCAGTGTGTCTGCCACTTCCTATTTATGTCAGTGCGAGCTAGGTGGCGTGCCCTCCATAAATCAGAGCCGTTTTGTTCAGGCCCATTACGCCGTTTTACCGCCTTACTACTGAGACAAAATTAGATCATACCAAAGGGAAAACCCCGTTCAACCCATACATAACTTTTGTTCTGAAACCATTAATACTAACAACGCAATACGTGTTGGGTTGTTTAGTGCGGGTAGGGGCCGAGTCACCGTTTGTTTCATATCCGCTATATATTGTGGATTTAGTGTGTGCCGCAAGGTGCTCCCGACACTTTTCATAAAAATAAGAAAACTTTCGTGACGCAGTGGGGCTGCCGAATAAAATAAGATTGTGACGTGTTATTAAATATTAATCTGTCAGTTTTATCTTACTTTCGTTCAGATAATGCCACCCTATCTTAAAGAAAAATAAAGTAGCCAACGTTTCACGTATTTTTTTTGTATATTATATATTTTATTTTGTACCCACCTTATATAACTCTGTATTACCTATAAATGTGTGTTAATTCAGATCCATTAAGAATCAATGACGTAATTGCATAAAATCACACAAAATATAACAATCCTTTTGGATATTCAAATGGTTTCAAGGCTATCTTGAGTCTACTCTAAAAAAGAAGTCTTCAATTATAAGACTCTATAAAAATAAATTAGCGCACAGTGGCGTTATTTCGATATAACCTGGTAACCAGCCTTTGAATCATAAAACTGCTTATATACGCATCTTTAGCAGGCTTTTAATAAAACAGTCATTTTGTCCGTATCTTCACCTTATTCTAAGACGCAAGTATGTAGTCTGTCGATAACGTAAGCTTTGTTGTTGGAACGACGCTCTAACAATATCGAATAACATACTGAGAGTGTAGCATGGAAAGGTTGACGTTAGCGTAACGCTAGCGAGTTGATATGCCATCCTTGTCACACTACCAATTTACTAAATAAACATGAACATGACAGCACGATTACTCGCTATCGTCACGCTAACGTCAAAGTTTCCGTGCCAAGCCTACTGTTTTGATGGTTTCTAGCTCTATATTCATCTAAAATATTGTCCTAAAGCTTGGCTACTGATATCCGGAGACGTCGCTTGAATTCATCGTGCGATACGTTTTTTGTTTTATTTGTAAAGCGAAATGATGTCCTTGTTCGTGCTTAATGTACCCGATAAGATGATAAAATGTAGGTACAAAAAAACCTTGTCTCCCTATAATAATGTGCTACGTATCTTTGAACTGTTCTTACACGATTCTTAATAATAAAGAGTTATTACTATGAAGTTTAAATATAATTAATATTTAAATAAATTACTCAAACTCGTTTTGTTGAAGTTTTGAGAGCAATTCAAAAAATAATCTCAAGCAAAAGTGGGCAACCCCGAATTAATGAAGTTTGTTTTATGCAATATTTACGTTTGAAACCGATACAGCGGTAGTTAACAGCGATGATCCCTTTAAAAGGCAAATCATTTATTTATCTTAATGAAACAGAAAGGAAGGGGTTAGTTAGAGAGGGGTGGGCGCGGGAGCGGACTCGTTTAATAAGGTTTGTATCCAGATCGGTTTCCTTAGAGCAATGTCCCCCCCGTCTCCTCGACTCAGTAATATTAATAAGATGAAAGCGGCCCGTTAAGAGCAATCATAAATCTTGCCCAGACTGAATTACAATGTCACATTTTATACTTAAATCCCGTTCAATATTTTATTGGTAAAACTATGTCTGCTAGTGATATTCTCTGTCTACGAACTATATGAAATCAGTTCTGTTTTTAAAGTTTCACAATGTTGAAATAACCCATTAAATGAGATTGGTTCTAATTTTTTATAAATGCATTACTTTACTCGATCGTTGTTAAAGTTGCATACATTTTTTTACGGCTTTCGAGCGTGAAATGAGAGTAAAGACATGAACATACGAGTATTACATATGTGTGTTAAATGACAGGGCCTAGCACAGAGACGTTAGCGTGACGCTAACGAGTTGATAAGCCACCCCTGTCACACTAGAAATTTACTAAATAAACATGAAGTGATGGCACGCTTACTCGCTAGCGTCACGCTAACGTGAATCTTTTTGTGCTAAGATCTAAGGTATGGGGCTGTAGGCGCATTTTCCTTATTAGAAAAATATAAGGAAATTGCCACTTACTCATTCATGTGTTACAGCCAAAAGCCATTATGTAAAATACGGTTGCAGGGAGCTATCAAAAATATTATGTAAATGTACCCGTAACTTACTACTGGTACATAAATTACATAAAAAGGAGAAAGGTACGCAATTATGGAGATAATATTATGATGTGTTCAATGTATTTGTATGTATTAAACCGGTGGAGTGAATATTTTGGAGAAATGTATGGAGATGTCCCGGATACTAGTGCCACAGATGAGCCCAGAGGCGAGTTTGTGGCACCGGAATCAACAGAGGGCATCACAACGGAAGAAGTTGAATGGGCGATAGGAAGTATGAAAAATGGTAAAGCTGCGGGAATAGACATGATATCTGCCAAGATGATCAAATATGGTGGAACTTGCGTCCGAGACGCCTTTGGGGTCCTTGCAAACCTTTGCTGGAGGACCGGTAGGGTCCCTACAGATTGGCGCCGCGCAGTCATTGTACCCTTGTACAAAGGCAAGGGTTAACAATATGACTGCGCCAATTACAGAGCCATTAGTTTGATCAGCTTGGCAGCCAAGGTGTATGGTAAAATTATTGAAAGGAGAATGCGCGAGAAGTCCGATGGAATGTTGTGCGAGGCACAAGGGGATTTCAGGTCCGGAAGAGGATGTTCGGATCAAGTTTTCTTCCTTCGCAACATCGTAGAGAAGCAACTGGCAGTGGGCTAGAAGGTTTTCTGCGGTTTTTGTGGATCTGGAGAAGGCGTTTGATAGAGTTGTGGGAAAGAGACTTTGGGGCATTTTACCTGAATATGGTATAAAATGGCACTCTGTTGCGGGCCGTTCATTCCACCTATGTGGACTGCAAGGCATGCGTACGGGTGGGTGGTAACATGTCACCCTGGTTTGACGTTGAAATATAAATATAATATATTTAGATAAAAGTCTTCAAAGACTGAAAGCGATGAATGAAGGTGTACAAATGAGTGATCTAGTGGTAAATCATCTACTATATGCAGATGACGCGGTTTTGATAGCGCCAACAGCCACTGATCTGCAATCACTAATCACAGTTATGAAAGACGACTGCATAAAAAATGGGTTACATTTGAATGTGCAGAAAACCAAAATTATGGTTTTTGAACGGGAAGAAACCAGAACGAATGCAAGGATTGGTTAGGAACGATGTGATGGAACAAGTGAATGAGTTTGTATATCTTGGATGCGCATTCAGTAAGGATGGAAAATACACCGCTGACATAGAGAGAAGAGTGAGTGCAGGGAACAGGAAAGCTACTTGGGAGCCGGCACTTAAGCCGAAAGGCGCAGCTGGCCATACATAATGGAGTGCTTTCCCCAACGCTGTTATATGGCAGCGAGAGCTGGGTATGTAAGAAGGAGAATGAAAGTAGGATAAATGCGGTCGAAATGCGAGCTCTGCGGAAGATGTGCGGAGTCACGCTGACCGACCGTATTCGCAACAGCGTAGTAACAAAGCAAATAGGTATGAAAGAGAGTATCGGTGTAAAGATGAGAAAGGGTATGCTCCGTTGGTTCGGGCATATAGAAAGAATGTCCGAAGAAAGAATGACAAAACTGATATACAATGCGAAAGTGGTAGGAAGTAGGTACCGGGGAAGACCTAGACTATCTTACCATGACCAAATAGACCGGGTCTTATCTGATGGACAAGTCAGGAGTCTCCGTAACCGGCGAGCGTGTATGAGACGGACTATGAGAGTCGATGAAACCAGAGAGGTATGTAAGGAAAGAGCCTGTTGGAACTCTGTACTCTCTGCCTACCCCGTAAGGGATCTGACGTGATGATATAGATAGATAGATATGTTCAATAAATTTAACTTTTTGTGCTCATCACCCTTTACCCTGCAAAGAGTTTTACCTAAAACCTTAGATAGAAACAAATGTTGCTGTTATTTTTTATCGAAACTAATAGAAGCTTATCTGATAATAGTCTTTGTTACAAACTCAATTTTGCTAGTGATGAAATTCGGTTACGTGCCTACATAAAAAAGAAAGTAAAGCAATAATAGAAAAATTTATTCATTAGAATAATTTCATCTTTGCAAAGCAGGAAACAGCCTTTGATGTATTTATTTCTCTTTTCCTCTGTCTGTTATTTCTTATTTTACGCAGCCAGTGGCATGAGTTATTTCGGCGATAAAATAATTTATTTTATATTATAATCGAAAGGTGTACACACCTGAAAATATTTCATCCGTATATCGAGATAACCAAGAAGATTTACGTAAGCGTGACGCTTGCGAGTGAGTTGATTAGTACTAAATAAGCATGAAAGTGACAACACGATTATTAGCTAGCGCCACACTAATGTCCAATTTTTGTGGTAAGCCCTCTGTTGTAACATTCTAATTTTTATGGACTGTCCAAACTAGAACTACGACCTTTTTAAATACGAATGACTAAAGTACCTCATCTCTGAAAATATATTTTAATCTTAATGATGTATTATTATAGAGAAACCTTACACCTGTATCTAAGTCACTTCTTCGGTAAAAAGAAAATGAAAGTTCTAAGGCGTGACTGTCGATGGTCAGATAACGAGCGTGTGAATGACTCTAGAACAATGAGCGAGATTTAAATACAAGAGACGCAACAATAGCTTTTACAGACAATATCTCGATATTGTTACCTTGGCGGTCGGAGCTTTATTGGATTTTATTTACCGTCAGTTAAATGGATGTGCTGTTCGTGAATTTGAGTTGTGGAATACGCGGTATATTATTTATTAAAAGAACTTGGCAGCATAGAAACGCGTACATGACGAATCGCTTTTGGAGTACGCACATGAAAAAATGTAGGCATTTGTTACGAATTTTATTGCGATTTATTTTGCTTTTTTGTTTCCGACATTTCGAGTGCTTTATAGTACTCATGGTATCGGGGTGGAATGAGATTATTTTGATTTAAAAGATAGTTCGTACTTCTTAACTATTTTTCTTAATGCTGTAAAGTACTTGGAACCTTTATAGAAGTTGGTACTACATGGACGTTTGACATGATCTTCGTCTTGTCCATGTTCATTTTAAGACCTACTTGTTGAGAAACTCTACTGAGGTCGTCGAGCATGGCACTGAGGTCTTCCAGGGTATCCGCCATAAGCACGATATCATCGGCAAATCGAAGGTGAGAGATGTACTCGCCGTTGATGTTGATACCTAGTCCTCTCCAGTCCAGAAGCTTAAAGACATCTTCCAGCGCGGCGGAGAACAGTTTCGGGGATATAACGTCTCCCTGTCTCACACGCTGCAGTTGAATAGGTTTCGAGCTCTGGTCCTGAAGGCTGACTGACATAGTAGCGTTTTCGTACAAACTCTTCAGCACCTCGATATACCGGTAGTCAACTTGGCACCGCTGGAGAGACTGTAGTACAGCCCAAGTCTCGATCGAATCGAAGGCCTTCTCATAATCCACAAACGCTAAGCATAGTGGCAGGTTATACTCTTCAGTCTTCTGTATGACCTGTCGCAGCGTATGAATGTGGTCTATGGTGCTGAAGCCTTTTCGGAAGCCGGCTTGTTCGGGAGGCTGGAAGTCATCTAGTCTGCGCGCGAGACGATTCGTGATGACTCTCGAAAACAGTTTATAGACGTGGCTCAGAAGTGAGATGGGTCTATAATTCTTCAAGAGGGTTTTATCACCTTTTTTGAAGAAGAGAACCACCACACTTCCGCGCCATGACTGTGGCGTTTTGCCCTCGAGGATGACGGTGTTGAATAGTTTCTGGAGAGCCCTCAATATCGGCTTTCCACTAGCCTTGAGAAGCTCGGCTGTTATACCCTCATCGCCTGGCGCCTTGTTGTTCTTGAGCTGTTTGAGAGCTATACTAATCTCGCACAGACTGATGTCCGGGATGTCATCGGTATAGTGTCGGGTCAATTTGGCTCTTGGGTCTATAGCCGGATTGCAGACAGGTGATTGTACTGATGTGTAAAGCTGGCCGTAGAACTTCTCGACTTCCCTCAAGAGTTCCGGTGTAGAGGATACAATCCTGCCGTCTCCGGTCTTCAGCTTACTCAGCCGGCTGTGTTCGATAGACAGATCCCTTGCAAACACTTTAGGGCCTTTGTTGCGCTCGATAGTCTCTCTTATTTTTTCAGTATTATACTCGCGTACATCGCGAGTCAGAGACTTAGAGATATTGAGCCGCTGGCATTCGGAAACTTCTTCTGGAGACTGCAAGATCATCCTGCGTCTTTCCTCCATAAGCTTGAGGGTAACGCCTGTGAGCTTTTTGGTTCTTTTTGTACGGTGGGTTTTAAAGAACTTGAGCCCAACCGTATGGACAGTTTCCACTACCCTGCTGTTATAATCGTCCACGTTTATGCACTCACCTAGACCTTCGAAGCGATTCTGCAGTTCGAGCTGAAAGCTATCGGGCTCCTGAATCTGGACAGGTGCTGGACGGAGTATAGACTTCATCAGTCTAGACCTTTCAAGCTTGAAGTTGATATTCAATGTGCCTCTTACTAGTCGGTGATCACTTCCAGTTTTAACTGCGTTAATCACAGAGACATCATTGAATATGTGCCGCCTCGTCGACATGATGAAGTCTATCTCGTTTCTTGTAACACCATCGGGGCTCAGCCAGGTCCATTTACGGTGTTCCCGCTTCTGGAAGAAAGAGTTCATCATGAAGAGTCCCTCCTTCTCCATGAAGTCAGCCAGCATTTGGCCCCGGGGATTCCGTTGTCCAGTACCAAAAGTTCCCACTCTCAGCTCATCGTCGCCTCGTCTGCCCAGTTTCGCGTTAAAGTCCCCTATGACAACGGTGTAGTGAGTTTTAGAGGTATGTATGGCTCTAGATATATCCTCATACATAGCCTCTACCTCATCGTCGGGGTGTGTCGAAGTCGGTGCGTATACCTGTATAATTTTCAGTGAATACCTTTCAGTCATTTTGAATATCAGGTACGCTACCCTGGTCGACACACTCTCGATCTTGACAACGTTGTTCACGAGAGACCTGTGGACTATAAACCCGACACCACCCTGGGACTGCTGGTCGCCCTCCCGGAAATAGAGCAAGTTACCGGATTTAAGTGTTATCGAGTCCTCACCCTCTCTTCGGGCTTCAGATAATCCTATGAAATCCCAGTGTAACTTGCTCAATTCTTCCTCTAACTCGTCGATCTTTTCGTCAGTTCGCAGTGTGCGCGTGTTAAAAGTTGCCAGGGCCAATGGTCTTCGTTGTCGGTAGCCATGCCTCTTCCGGGGATTCTTAGCACCCCCTGCCCCGCCGTTACCGTGGCTGCTAACGTGTCCAGGACTAGCGGGGCCGCCGGGGACTGGGGGCCGTTTAATATTTGTGGATGTCATTAGGGGGATGATGCCATAATCGCCGCGCTTGGCAGGCGGGTTGGCGATCGCAGTATAGCGTTAGTAGGTATTAAGAGGACGCTGCTGCCCATCCTCTCATCTTACAAGCCCCTTAGGCACCTCTTACGGCACCTGTGGGCTATGATCTCCTAGCAGTAACCCAACTAACTAGGGCTTTAGATGCCATGTGTATCGCCATTCCAGAGAGTGGTGCCCTGCTTCCGGCAACACTCAGCCCAAGCGAGCCCTCTTCCGGTGTGGCACCAGAGTACTGCCTCGCTTGAACTTGCGGTATTTGTTGCTGGATTTGGTCGCCTCTTACGACCCGCTGTTAGGCCAGCATGCGGTGGGAAGACTGTATTCTTGATCCGTCCCCACACGGACAACACCGTCCCGATCCGTCCCCACAACTATTACATGCATACTATTTCGAACATAAACCTAAAAAGTCAGATATTTGGGAACTATACAAGGTGTAATTTTAGTTGTCCTGGAGCGAAAGCCCAGCTGATGTATCCAATGTCAATAAAAAAACACACTTTATTACGTAACATCTACCTACTGACCTAAGCGAATATCATAGCTATGGTGACAATCCGGTCAGCTGACGAGCCGCTTCGCCCCTTAATGTCATTTTGCACTTGGCATAGATGTTTTTTAATTCACTAAATCAATATAATTAAGGAGATGTTACTTATTGAAATGTATTTTTTATTACCAGTGAACAGCAGGAATTGGATATATCAGGTAGGCTTTCGCTCCAGGACAACTAAAATTACACCGTGTATATGTATATTACTAGTACAAACATCTACAATTCATTCGAACCTATTACTGTCATGAAGTTGCTTTATAAAAAAAAATCTTGAGGAGTAGTTTTAATGGTGATGGCTTAAAAGGCGACTAAAAGACTAAACATTACTTTGCTCCTGTTTTACGTTATCATTTATTGCGACTAGCCGAGTAAAAACAAAATCGAATTAAAGCCTGCCTTTAACAAAAATCACAAAGACAATACATATGATAACTGTATAATTATTCAGCTTATACTGTCCCATTGTTGGGCAAAAGGCTTATTCTCACAAAACGAGGTGAGAGAGATAAGATAATATCATACTCATACTCTACCATGCAGATCCAGTGCAGATTCGTGAAGGCATTACCACACTACGCAGTAGCGGCGACCTACAGCTTATCGCGGTTTCCAAAGCAGGGAGACACTCGAATATGAAATTGCCCTAATGGTCACCCATCTCAGAATGACCGAGCCGCACGTTGCTTAACCTTGGTGATCGGTAGGCCCCCCGCGATCGCACTATGAGCGTCTCAATATGATAACTGTGACTATATGTAATAAATGTTATGTTAATTGTATATGTCCCGATACTAGGCTAACATATGGATCAAAATATCAATATTTATTTATTTATTCTTTATGCACATGTGTACATAGGCGGACTTAATGCCTAAGGCATTTTCTACCAGTCTACCTTAAGGGTGGTGTGGAAATAACTGTGGTAGGTGCTAAAAGAGGGGAGAAACTGTGGAGGGAAAACAATAAGAGAGTAATATACCAATATATAATATAATATATATAAGGCACGTCTATTGACAAGCATAGTGAAATCAATTAGGACTCCAGCCAATACTATCAATCATCTGGCTTCCCATGATATACATAATTTAATTTACGTTTTGCTATCTATCACAACTCCTATGAATAGTGCGATGTTGCCGCTCTTAAGTGCCTAGTCTATGCTAGCGAAGTGTGAAGTTTAAAGTTATGAAATATAAAACAAATATTGAGAACAAATGTCATTTATTACGATAATGTATCAATAAATAGTTACTTAAAAGTACCAATCTACCTTCTTCTAATTTACAAGTATGTTTGGATAGGAACACATTTAATGAGGTAGATAATTATTACAGTTACTGATAATAAGTAATAACCAGGGTACTTGATTTTTTGATTGGCAATAGTAAATTATCCCAAATAACTGAAGTCGAACACAGTAGACTATAATAACCTACGTTTATTAAAAGTTTATACGGACGTCAGTAATCATATCTGACTCTCAAAAATTATAAATGGACGTTGAATATCCTACGATTTAAATATATTTCAATTATCTGACATCCGTATAATATTAAAAGTGCACAATCATAACTAATAAAATCAAATATATCAAGACAAGATTTACGCCCTTAGTGTGTATATCTATGCAAAAGCATACGCTTAGCCTCAAACGTCCATATATATAATTATTTGCACGTTTTACAGGTATTTAGATATATACGAGTAAACGGACGTTGCAATATTGTAAATGTTTCAAACTATTATTCATTTGATATCCCTAACGTCAAATAACAAATATTGTGAATCTTTCACGACGTTGTAACGTCCGTATATGTCTTAATAACTGTAAACCGTGTAAGTGATTAGTTTAAAGCCTGCTAAACAATAAACAGAAATCTAACACAAATAAAATCGCGGATTGAAAAATAACATATCATTTTTTTGTAATTTGGCCCAGTTAACCTATTAGTTATGGTGTAAAATTAGGAACAAAAATCGCATTCATCTTTGGGGTACTGATCATACATAGAATATTCGCAATGGAAGCACCAACATTTAGGAAGTTTAAGGAAATAAATCAAATTTTCAGGTTCATTCATATCAGTAACAATATGCCACGGTTGACCGTGAAAATAAACAGTAATGTTTTTACAATTAATGCAGTGGGATCTTAAAAATAAAGTGGGTTTCATCCCAAGGCCATCCGAGGTTGTTAGTCAAAATATGATAAAACAAACTTTTGTTTAGAAACGTGTCAACATCAATAACCTCCATTTTAGAACCAAATCAAAATTTTAAAACAGAATTTCAGTAACAGTTACGAACTAACGAGCAATATTCTTAGCTCTTAATTAAGCTGAGCTATTTTAAACATCACAATACGGTAACATTACTAACAACTTGGTCTATCAAAGGTGTTTCATCGGTGTTCAGTTCCAATAAAATACTTCCAAAAGTCAAATCTCTGGTGCAATTAGACACATCCTTCAAAGAAACCGACAAGTTGTCGGATGGATATGAACTGTCTGCAGTATCGTCGTCTGTAACTGGCATATAAGTTTCATCTCTGTTCTTCTCATTATCAGTAGTGTCCATAAATGAATCGTCAGTACTGGTATTACATATTGATATTGAGGGCGGATTGTGTCTGGGCCTCTGTGAAATAAAAGTATTATTCGGGTAACTTATTACAGGCATCATAAATTTGATGTTAGTAGTCCTAGATGCTCTTATAGTAACTCAACAAATTAATAATAGACACTAGCCAAGTGTGAGTCGGACTTATCCACTCTTAATATGGGAACCTCGAATAATCGATCAGCTGCTCCATACAAAGTTGAAAAAAAACAATCACAGACAAAAGACGTAACACAAAAGTTACTCATATACCTCCCAGGTACATGTCCTTGAAAGATACGCAGGGAGTTTTCAGTAACCCTATTTACTATTTTATTAAGTAATCCGTATGCGAATAGCGGAAGGTCGAATCTCGGACCGCTACATCATAAATATAATTGAAAAAATACTTACAAATGTACGTTTTTTGTCATAACAATCATTTTTGTGTTTTCTTCTAGGTTGAGACATAACAATATTGTTATTTGACACTAAAATAATTATTTAAGTATATATAGGTATTAAAAGAGTATAGGTAGATATGTAAAAAAGTAGAAACAAAACAGTCAGGTTTAAATATAAAACGACAGAAGATGTAGAGCCTTCTCCTTTTTTGCAGTCGGTTAAGTACATACTTATTTACCTATACTTGAATTCGTATTATGAATAGTATCTACCAATCGATTAAAACAAGAAATAATAATTCAGCAATCTTACTTTCAAGTCCGGGAATTAATTTGAGCAACTTTTCACTTCGATTGTTTATTTTAGACATTTCGCTTAAAAAGGCAGACGCAACATCACCTATCAACTGAAGGCGTATATATATTATACTCACGAATTGCGAATATAATAAACAATTAACAGGATCCTACAAGTTCAAAAGTGTTATGTGCACGGTGTCGCAACGCCGCATTTCGATCTCTCGTTGGACGTCACATACGGCTATCAATGAAGGTATAGAATAATGACGACAGCGCCACTAGTTTTTGTGACAAAATCTAGCGGAACTAAAGGAATATTCAGAAATGCAAGATTGGCAGTGCACTGACGTTCAATTTTTTTATTTTTTTTTTACTTTTTCGATATCTTCAAGACATGCCGCGATCATTGGAAAGATCCTCCGATCTGAGGTCCGTATATCGAAAGCAAGACGACGTCCGGACGTCGATGCAGGTTGACGCCACATTATATGCAATATTAGCCATGTAGGACGCCAAAAAGGTTCCAGGATGTAAATATAAATATATATATATATATATATATATATATATATATATATATATATATATATAGATAACGTTTAGAAGATTCCGCCAACATGTTATGTAGTAGATAGACCTGCAGATTTTTTTTAAAAGTAAGACGATTGTTAGCCATTCTGAGGTCCAGAGAAGACCAATCCATTCCATAGAAGGATAGATTGGATAAAGAAGGAAGAGTGAATGAAATCAGTCCGATAAGAGGGACACTGAAGGAGACGATTATTTGAGGAACGTAGAGGTTTATCATGAGTAGAGCATAGGTATTGAAATTGGGAAGTAAGATAAGCAGGCGAGACAGAAAAATGAAGGATAGAGGATAATGTTGTCAAAGCCCTCAGAGCTGTGCGTTGCCGAATAGGAAACCACTTTAAAAGTTAACGGTGCTCTGACACATGATCGTATTTACGCATATTGAAAACGAATCGAATGCAGTTATTGAGTAACCGGTCTAAATTATTGAGTTGATCTGCATTCAGGTCGAAGTAACACACATCACCATAGTCGAAAATGGGAGAGATAAAGGACTGCACAAGCATTGCTTTTGTATTGGGTGGGAGAATTTTTTTTAAACGATACTGGTATCGTAACGTTCCAGTCACACGTTGACTAACGGATGTGACTTGGGTCTGCCAGTTACGCGTGGTGTCGATATGTAACCCAAGATCTTTTACGCTAGAACTTAGGGGGATGACTGACCCATTGAACTCCAGTGCAGGCTGCGTACTAATGTTTATTTTGCTAATAAGTCTAGAGCTCCCCACAAGGATTGCTTGACACTTCTTTGGATTTACCGCGACACCAAATCTGTCGGACCAATTTTTAATTGCCTCAAGATCCCAATTTAATTTGCTGATGATATCACAAATTCGATCAGCACTATCCTGCGAGTATAAATGGAAGTCATCGGCATACAGATGATACGCACACCGAAGTTCGAAGGTTATCAAATCAATGAAAATGGAAAACAAGAGAGGAGAAAGTATACAGCCTTGGGGAACGCCAGTGTCGAGGCATCGCCAAGCTGACGACGTCTCGTCACATAAAACTGAGTGCTGGAGTCCCCGAAGATAAGAGGAAAACCAGTCCAGCGACTCCTGAGAGCAAAGACGATAGGAGAGAATGGACAAAAGAATATCGTGACTAATAGTATTGAAGGCATTAGAAAAATCGACTAACACAAGGACAGTCACTTTAGTGTCTTCCATACCTGTACGAATATCACCAGTCACTTTAAGGAGAGCAGAAACCGTACTGTAGCCTGGCCTGAACACAGATTGAAGAGGATTAATCAAATTATTGGTATATATAAAATGGGAGAATTGTTTAAGAACACAGGCCTCGAGCACTTTAGAAAGGAAAGGAAGAATGGAATTTAGACGGAAGTGGCTAGGAAGGGAAGGATTAGGGATTTTGGGCAGAGGACGGACAAAGGCTTTACGCCAGAGAGACGGGAAAACTCTGGACTCCAAAGAGAAGTTAACAAGGTGGGTGATTATCGGAAGAAGATAATCCAGAACTTTTACGATCATAAATCGACATACTTTGTCACAGCCAACAGCCCTGAATTTTATGGACATTATTATCTTCTTAATCTCACAAGAGTCGACCGGAGAAAAGTGAAAAGGATTAATGTTCGAACGCCTGAGACCATCTAAGAAAGCACGAGTTCGATTAACAGTTAGACAATCAACAGAAGGAACAGTGGAGAAATGACAATTAAGATCGTCTAAACATATTGTATTTGGTAGGTCATGACGTCGTGTCTTGCCGATACCCAGAGTCCCAAGGAATTTCCAAATATCGGCAGGCGAAGAAGATGTGATATTATTTAGAATATGGCAATATCACATTAAGTATCGGCTTATATACTGAATTATGGACCGAAACGGCAATTAGAATCACGTCCCACCCAATGGTACGCAGTGGGTAAACAACGCAATTACGTCCTCTATACCGGCCAAGTAGTGTAATTATCGTACTGTTAACATTACTGGAGCTTACTATAGCTTCAATGGGAAACATTAGGAAACAAAATACTGCATCGTAAGTAAGGGGATATTCATAAACAGGCTGTTGTTTTGTATCCTCGCGGAATTTGCAGGAGTAGCTGAACTGGTGGGACATACGAGACTCTAAATTCTTTTTTTATTTTTTTTTTATATGGTGTGTGGTGACTAGCCCGTGTGGTCGGGCCGAGCATACAATTCTATTTACCACGTGGTAGGGTATTTTGCGCTTCAACTAAGGTTTTTCTTCTTCTTTGAGTGCCTCTCCAATGAATGAAGGTTGGCTGTCAGCTTGGAATACTCGATTTTATTATAACTAATAACTAAGGTTATTATGGTTGAATGTGAAATGAGTACCTATTTGTAAAAATGTGGAACAAAAACAAACATTTGTTTTAAGTGGTGTAGAATTATTAAGCACTCCATCTATTATATATTCCATAAATTTCTCGGGAATACAAAAACTTTTTAGGAATATAAATATCATGATTTTTAACCGACTTCAAAAAGGAGGAGGTTCTATGTTCGGTTGTATGTATACTTTTTTTATGTATGTTTAGTCCGTCAATTGTGGACCGATTTTGATGATTCTTTTTGCATTGGGTTCAGTATAGCTCCAAGGTAGTTTCTTTTTAAGATCATTTGCATTGGACCTTGGACTTAGAAGATACACCAGGGAACTCCTTAACGACAAACAATAGGAATGTGTAAATTGAGATATTATGGGTATTACGTCAATCCTATAGGTACCCCACTATAGAACTAAGCAGTATGTCATAGGTTTATAATTCGACTGTTTTTTTTATAACTCCTTTACTTATGAACCGATTTTGATGTTTTTTTTTTGCATTGGGTTCAGTATAGTTTTGAGGTGGTCCTATTTTAATCTTATTGGTATTGGACCTTGGACTTTGAAGATACACCAGGGAACTTCTTAACGGCGAACAGCATGAATGTATAGATTCCGTTATTATAGTTATTATATTAATCCTGTAGGTACCTTACTGTACAACTCAGCGAAATAATAAAATATCGGTAAATAAATATTAGTAAATAATTCACTCGTCACTTAAAATTGTAAAATAAAAATCTCCTAGCTCGTACAAACACTCGCATAAAATAAAACAAATTTAAAAAAGATAAGAATAAGATTTTTTTTAAGAGAATTTAAAAAAGATAAATAGAATAAAGATTTTAATAATAATCTTACGTCACTTACAAGATATTAATTTTACGTTGAGGCCATGATGCGGTAGCGGTATTTATTCAGACCACAGACATCACCAAATTTTTTTTGATTATGGTTGGATTCACGAAATATGCGCGATGTATCTTGCTTAGTATTTTTTTCCGTTGACGAAGAAATATTAGTTAATGCGGACGTATAAGCTCACAAATCTTTGTTTAATATAAATAATGGTTGCGTCGAATACAGAACTCAACACGTAACTGAACTTTATTGTACCTATTAGGTAATTTTCAAGCTAAAAATATTTTCCGGCAACTTAAATATTGCCATAACGATGTAGTACACTTTATAGCGCGACCGCTGAAGCTATAAATCCGTATAGGCCGTATGGACGCCCAATCATGGACGCCGAATCATGGACGATAAAGGAAGCATATTAAAAATAGTCAGACGAATTAACTAGTTCCTGTAGTAAGAAAATCAAATATGAAAAAAATATTTAAAAACTCTGTCATCCTACTATCCTACTAATATTATAGATGTGAAAGTTTGTATGTATAGATGTTTGTTACTCAATCACGCAAAAACGCCTATACGGATTTGGTTGAAATTTGGCACACAGATAGTATATTACCTGATTTAACATATAGCATACTTTTTAAAGTTAACGCGGATGAAGTCGCGGACAGAAACTAGTCATAAATATGAGGTATATATAGCGCTTGTGGTAGAGGAACCTACATCTGTGCTCACCTACATTACAGCAACGATGATAGGTTACAATTTAATAGGTAGGGAGCTTATTGGCACTATATCTGGCATGATTCCTGATTACGAACTGCTAATAAGAATATTTCGATAAAAAACATTCAACAACACTGTTAGATCTAGATTTCGAAACCAGGATCTCGCGAAAGTAATTCAATTCAATTCAAAATGAATTTATTGAAACATGGGTATACAAAGTGATATTACAAGGGGTTACAAAGTTTAGCCAAGTAAACTGCTCTATGAGTCACTAAATCACCAAAATCTAGATATTATTATGACAAGGTACTAGGGGTATGACAATACGTTTCTCTTTTTCAGCTAATAACTAATATGTTGAGTTACTCCCCCGTCGACCTAAAATCGTTGCTGAAAAGTCTACAGTGCACCTTTACAACGCGTACTTAGGGATTACGATGTTTATTTTGAAACTGGTACTTATTCTATAATGACTATCTATCTTCAGCCGGATATCCTCTGCAGGTCAAAGGCCTGCAACCAAAGACCGGCTTAATGTTGTACGCATCTGCCTTCTCCACCCACAACCTTCATCAGGTCATCGGTCCGTAATATCTCCCCTTATATAATTTCTACATAATCTGTCGTTAAAATCTTGCCTTCCCATCCTGCAAAATCTTGATTCTACTAAGAGTTTTCCAATTCTGTAGAGGATATTCATATCCCTTATGATTCTTAAGCACACACTGAGTTAGAGAGGAGCAATAAAACGATAGGATATAATGTACCACCGGAAACCGAGGTTATATTTGCTTCGGAAATTGCGGTGCGGTGTCATGCGTGAGTCATGTGTCAAGACGGTACCCCGCTACTCGTAACATATCCCACACTTTCCTGCCACTGACGACACAAGGGCTCAAGTCGATAGCTGATTTTTATATTGTGACTAAAGCGTATTTTTTGCATGGCGGATTGCGGATATTGTGTAATGCAGACAGTGGGTAAATTGATGAAAGACCTTATTCGCTATGCCCAATTAAACAGATAACGTTGAAGTTTTTATAATCTTACTTTACTGTAAAATTAAGCAGTGGATATACGCAGTTTATACCTCCATCCATCTCTTTTTTAGGGCAGAGAAATATCGTTTTGCTAAAGAGGTTGTTCCTAATAACCCTTCCGATTTTCCGTTTAACCTTTCCGTTTAATGGTAGTCTAGTGACGGAATACCATTACATGATCATTTCACGATTTTTTGTAACGCGCTGCGTTTTGTCAAAGCAAATAATGGCGTTGATTTGTATATGCGGTAATGCAGACTTCTTATGTAGAGAACTTCGGCAGAGCTGACCGACATGGTTCAAAGTTTCAATTATCCCTATTATAAACACCGTCACGCCTGTTTTCCCCAAGCGGGAGTAGCAGAGGTGTACTGAGTACACCCACTTTTTGCCGACGATGTTAGGTCCCATGTAATAGGGAGCGAGCCTATTGTCATATACTGGGCACAATTCCTGACTCCGGACCCGTACTAGGAAGTTTTTCGTTAGAAAAACTACATTTGTCCGACCTAAGATTTGACCGGGACCTTGTGATCACAAAGCTATTCGCTTTGCCACTGAACCAACGAGGCAGTCA
This sequence comes from Phalera bucephala, assembly GCA_905147815.2. NCBI lineage: Eukaryota > Metazoa > Arthropoda > Insecta > Lepidoptera > Notodontidae > Phalera > Phalera bucephala. The sequence goes on along the minus strand of LR990616.1, from coordinate 17,956,124 downwards.
TTATTGTTATTTATATAAATGAGGAACTCGTAGCGCTATGTGACCGCGGTGTTCTTGGCAATCACCAAGGTAAAGCAGCATCTGAAAGGGGTCAGCGTGTGTGACATTTTTATATTCGAGCGTCTCCGTGCTTCAGAAGGTACGTTAAGCCGTTGGTCCCAGTCACCACTTAATGTGGTAGTCGCTAAGCTGAGATGAAAGCCCTATGGGCAGCTTGATTTGACAGCAGGTGGCCACAAACCTGCTTCTACCTATCCGTACTTGGTCCGCTTGGTGGACTATAACCTAATCTCACTCATCTCGATTTCTGAGAGAAGGTCTTTATCTAGCTGTGGGACAGTATAGACTTGTTGAATTAAGCAAATAGTGTTTTAAAATATGTAGTTCACTGGAGGCACCTTTTTTCATCCTCAACGTAAATATGTATTTTCACACCTGACATGAACACTACAGACACGATAAATACAGTCGGAAATTGATGTGTAACTCAAGTGTTAAGATGGCGTATCCTATGACGTCATTCGTACTTCGTTATTCGTACTTTTTCCCACACCACTTTCCCCACTTTTTCCCGTCATCGATCACTTAACACACACTAGATACATCGAAACGTTTTATGTTGCTCGTATATTCATTTTTTCATCCATTAAAAAACTTGATTTACTTCTTCCTGTTTTATACCAGTTGTAAGATGTGGGAAACATTTTTTTAATTGGGATATAAATATTGTGTGGTGTTATATTTTTTTTAAACTTAGACAAATTTAAGTAAACTTACTTAAAGGATTGCTTTATGAGAGCAAAGTTCACTTCATTTTAAGAATGTAATTTATCCCATTATTAGAGGGAATCTTAACTGGAATGTTTCTGTAATTATGTGAATAAGTCATACGTTGTTCAAATGAAATGATAATATATCATAATGAAGTATCGCTTAAAACACCAAAGCTATTAAGTAACGTCACGTAAGTCTGCGTTTCACGCTGTGACTACCTTCTTGTTATTGCTTTTAAAGCAGTTGTCAAACAAAAATATATCGAAGTATATCATGCGACAACAGACTGATTAGATATTTTCTATAACGTTTTCTAAAAATATATTAAGGATCTATTCATGAGGTTATTCTTGAACAGAAGTTTATGGTGCGCACCTGGCTCGTATCGCATTTTACCAGTATTTTTATTTTATGACTAAGTTCTTTTTCATGTTCTAATTAATTGTTAGTTAATTTTCCTTTTTTATGTGGGCGGTCATAAAATGTACTATGCTGCCAAAAGCTCAATATTTCCTTGAATATCGTTGTTTTAAAGTTGAATGTCTAAAGATGGCTGAGTTTTATAGGATCAAGTCGTTGCAGGTTCGATGGCCTTACAGCAAAAATCTTTGTGTGCCCCGCAAATGTTTGTTACGATCTGAGTATGTGAATGTCATGTTTGTATCACAATAAGGGATGAATTCTGAGTAATGGGATAAAGTTTTCTAAAAGAAAAAGAAAATTGTATTTAATACTTCATCACACGCATCACAGGATAAATTATTCAATATTAAAAGGATACAGTAACGCATTACGAATATATCAGATTGGATTATCAAAATGGACATCGGAAAATAGACTTGTTTATTAAATCAGTGGGTTGACCGTCACGCCTATATTCCCCAAGCAGGGGTGGCAGAGGTGTACTGGGAACACCCACGTTTCGCCGACGATGTTAGGTCCCATGTAATAGGGGGCGAGCCTATTGCCATATACCGAGCACAATTCCAAGTGTAGTTTTTCTAATGAAAACTTCCCAGTATGAGACTCCGGAGACTTTTCATTAGAAAAACTACACTTGTCCGACCTAGGATTTGAACTCAGGACCTCGTGATCACAAAGCGATGCGCTTTGCTATTAAACCAATGAGGCAGTCGCGAATGGCTAGCCAACTAAATCAGAGGGCTTAGCATTAAAATATTCACGTAAGCATAACGCGGGTGAGAAAGCATGTAGTGAGTGTGACACTCTTGTGTATTTAGTAAATTTCATGTGTGATGGTATATCGAATCTATAGCAACTCACCAATGTCAATCTGTTGCCCACAATGCTTAGCCCACAGATGTGTCAATAATCGCACAACAAATCACAATATAATTAATGAAGTGTTAGTAGCTGCTTGTTGCTGCGAAATAAAAGTCTAAGAATTGCCAATGATAACTTAATGATTGAATGATACCTAATATTCATCCGGAAAGCCCATTTTTTCAGCCGTAGCTCCACATTAGAAATTATTCTTGTCATGGGTGCGTTTACAAACATGAAATTGACATACACAAACATTCAGATCCATACAAATATTTGTTGCTAACACAAACATTTGGGTCGTGCGGGGATCGAACCCGTGGCTAATCGATCCATTGGGCGGATCCACTTAAGTACTAGACCAAGCTATCCTTTTGGATGGGTGTTCCTATAAATAACTTTTTTTAACCAAAAATTACTGTAACACAGCCCTTGCTCAGTAAATGTTGTTTCAGATGATTGTTACAGTGAATTTGCTTCACTGACTAGTCTTTCACCGGAATGGCGAATTTGAGTGGCTTGAGTTCTTCCACCGCCGCTGGACTAAGCCGTTTGTCAATAAGAGTTATTATTGTTATGAGCTATTTCTATCCCACTGCTGGGCAAAGACCTCTCTACACTTGTTCCACTCCTCTCTGTTCGTTACTATGTCAGGCCAGTCTTTCAAAGGTGTCCAGTTCATCCCGCCATCTCCGCCTGGGTCTATCGCGTTGTCTTTTTGTATATATACGAAATACAATAGGAGTAGCTTTTATTGTTTTCTTACATCAAAATCGTTTATAAAATTAGAAACTAACATGTGAGTATTGTTTCACCACCTCTAAGCACGGTTGGTATCCTTTAATATCTAAAATTAAATTCTGGGATCACACTATAAGTCTCCAGGAGGCGCTGATTAAAATAATAGGCATGATATTCAACCTATATTAGATTTTGCTGGCAGTATATAACGTAGATGTTATAAAGTCATTTGCATGTAAATGTTCATGGTGACAATTGCGTTGGCAATACAATTTTATGATATGTCCAAGCTAGTAAAGTGAAGTTACAACGTGGCTGTCAACTAGTGATGGAAATATTCAGAATTAATAAAACAACACCATTTTAATAACAAACCAACAGCTAGTCCTGAGCACTATTAGATTTGTTAAAATTATTTAATTGAGTTCTTAGATTTACGCGAATATGTGTCCATGTGTTGCAAATAAAAATTAAAAATAAACCTTCATAAAATCCGAAAACAAGTTATATTTCAAAAAATATTTGATTTTAATTAGTCTTAGTTACACGACGGATTAGTTTTAAGTAAGATTAATATATACACTGTTAGATCCCCCAAAATCTTTTCACGCAGGTAGGTTAAAATTTGCGTGTTACACTCACCTTTAGCCGAAGTATATTTGTTGAATGTGATGAGGGATGAGTAAGTTGCAATTTTATGCTAAATTCTTTCATTATTTGAAAGTAAAATCATATTATTAAATAAAGTAAATATTACACATTATTTTAGCTCTAATGATAGTGTAGAAAATGTTTTGGACTATTATCAATTTACTAGGCAGGTATTCCTAAATGCCAATATTTCACTAAAATATCTTAATTTGCATACGTAATAGAAGAGAGATTGATGTTTTATAGGCAATGTTAAATAATTTTATTCCTTTAGTCACTTTTAACTAATATATTACTACGATAGAAATACCAGTCCTGGCATTACATTATTGGTTATGTCATAACATTTTAGTCGACGCGTCGATTTTTATTTTTTTAACCTGGTGTATGACAGCGATTCAAAAAATAACAAAGACAACTATAAAAATGTTATTATTTGTGTTTGGAAGCCTTGGAAAAATATTTAGCGACGGTAATTATTTAATAGAACCGATCATTTATATACCTACGTTGTGCCTTTGTTAATTATATTAGTCGCTTCTATTTTAGTGTTCGCTCTTTGATATTTATTATTTTAACTTTTATTGTTATTTAAATTTTTATTGTCTTGAATTCAACTAAGATTATGAAATAAAACTAGGCAAATTGTACTTCAAAAATAAATTTAAGCGTACATTAAAACTTTAAATATTTAGATCACTCGCCCCTTTCATGATTGATGGATATCCAAGCGCGAGCAAAATATTAGTTTTATGAGATATATTTTTAATTACTAGAAAAGATAGATATAACAATTTGAAACTTAAAACCTTTATTAAATATTAATTAATTTACGTTGAGCTTGTTAATTAGGTTTTACTTATAACTAAAACTAAAAACATCAGAGTGTAAACCGACAGTCATGAGCTAAAATTCGAGCATGAAACATTGTTCGTAAGGTACCGATGCCGAGATTACATGACTTCCCGTTTATTTTACATTTTTAGTATATAATTATAACCGTGGGGGCATGTAAATGTTACATAGTCTCTCTGATTATTTTCTTGTCCCCTGCAAGGCAGGGAAATAAAATGTTAACAGTGGTGGTCCCGCATTGGCCTGTTTTATGCCCATTTCTCTGCTCACTTCTGCGCGAGTAGACTAAATATAATTCAGCGGTTTACGCAAATTGAGATATTTTTTTTTTTTTTTTTTTTAAAAACGTTGCTCCACACTAGGATTAATTCCTGTGTCGTGGGTGCGTTTACAAACATGAAAATTCACATACACAAATACCCAGACCGGAACAAATAATTGTGGATCACACAAAGATTTGTCCCGTGCGGGAATCGAACCCGCGACTATTAGACACAGTGGGCGGGGCGGGCTAAGCCCTTAACCACTGCGCTAAATCGTCCGTCAAAATGGACTGTCGCAATGTACGGAATGTCTAGATACATGCTTTTATGTGAAAACAATGCATTAGAACCACATTCAACTGTAAACTTGCATGATTCGAATGAGCTTAAATGAAAAAAAGAAAGAAATTTTATTTATCACAGCACCAGAGACACAATATTTAACTGATGTAACATATACATATCAACAATTCATACATGGTTATGTATGTTCAAAAATGTACCATGTATGTATCAAATGTATGCTGTCATAATGCATTGAAAGCTTACAAATATGGGACCAGTCTGTCTCTACATTAATTTGTGTTAGCCCCATTGGATGCTGTATATTATTGAAAGCGTTCTTTCAGGTATTCTCTATTTCTGTCACGACGCGAGTGGCGGTTATGTAGTAAATCCAGCAATATTTTCGTTAAGGTACATAATCCGCATATAAATATGTGAATCTCACTACCCTACAAAACGTCATCGTTGAGTAATGCGTTATTTATAATAAAAATCAAGTGTTTGTTCAGGAGTTGGCAAGTAGAACTATGTCTATCTACATCAGTACATTAGATCCTTTAATGTTTCATTACAAATAGGTTACTGGATAATCCTCCTCCTCTTATAAAATTTTTCAAATTACCTGAACATTTGATCAAAAAAATCAAGACAGCAAGCGATATAACTACATTCATCGTCGCATCTATCTATTTAGAGTTTTCTGATATTTGGCAAGTTGGAGACTCAACGTTAGTTAACGTTAGACACGGTGTTATTTTAGTCGTCCTAGAGTGCAAGCCCAGTTGATGTATCCAATGCCTACTGTTCAATGGTATTAAAAAGAAGAACACTCCAATAAGTATCATATCCATAACAATATGCCAAACGTAAAATGATTTTGAGTGGCGGCGCGGCATGTCAACTGGCCGGTAGATATCTTCGGAGTATCAGGTTTTTCACCCTAGCTATGATATTCGGATAGGTCAGTAGGTAGATGTCACTTATTGAAGTGTTCGTTGTATTCATTTTTTGTTACCAGTAAACAGTAGCATTAGATACATCGTCTGAGCTTTTGCTCCAGGACGACTAAAATTATATCGTGTAGAAACCATGAAAATGTGTACTCCGCCTACATCAGTTGTAGCATTCACGAATATGCATGATGTAGGTACATCACATAATAGCCTCGAACTAAGTATATAAGCCATTGTAAACATTGAAAGAGACAATAAATTATGGAGCCAAACAACATAGTATTTGAAATAAAACTATTTTTTCGGATTTTATCGCGGTTTATTTTGATTTTTAAGTTCCCGACGTTTCGAGTGCTTTGCAGCACCCATGGTCACGGGAAGGACTGAGGTGTTAGACGTCCAAAAGGCATAGTTGTTCCGGGGTACCCTCAAACTTCTTAATTATTTTTGTTTTTGTTGGTCCGATCTACGCAGAATGAGCTCACGGTGTCTTGAGGTCTTGCAGTGTTATGCTTGGTTTTAGATTTGATTATATTAATTACTGGATCCCAAGACGATGGAAGCACCCAGCCATCTTCTCTATTGAAATTAGGATGTTTTTTAATTTCAATAGCCTTGCGAACCATCCTTGGTAGGAATCGGTGTTCTTTCACGAGGATTTGTGGTCTATCAAATCTGCAGTCTGTGAACATGTCCTTGACCGCACCCGCCATAACATCAGATTTGATGATCCATCGTCTTGGGATCCAGTAATTAATATAATCAAATCTAAAACCAAGCATAACACTGCAAGACCTCAAGACACCGTGAGCTCATTCTGCGTAGATCGGACCAACAAAAACAAAAATAATTAAGAAGTTTGAGGGTACCCCGGAACAACTATGCCTTTTGGACGTCTAACACCTCAGTCCTTCCCGTGACCATGGGTGCTGCAAAGCACTCGAAACGTCGGGAACTTAAAAATCAAAATAAACCGCGATAAAATCCGAAAAAATAGTTTTATTTCATGTGTAATATTCGCGTAAATCTAAGAACTCAGAACATAGTATTTTCATTACTTCGCAACATTACTGTTGACAAAGCTTTGTTTCATAATTTTATGACAATTATTATAAAACGATATGTATACTGTATGCATATATAAGATTTTTTTTATATCATTTATAACCGATACACAATGCGAAAGTGGAAGGATGTAGGTACCCGGGAAAACCTAGACTATCTTACCATGCCCAAATAGACCGAGTCTTATCTGAAGGACAAGTCAAGAGTCTCCATAACCGGCGAGCGTGTATGAGACGAAATATGAGAGTGGAGGAAGAAGAGAGGTATGTAGGGAAAGAACCTGTTGGAACTCTGTACTTTCTGCCTACCCGCAAGGGATCTGGCATGATGATGTGTTGTTGTTGTTGTTATTAATAAATAGCTTATACAGTCCGTAAATTCATATAGTATCCTTCTAATTGGGGGATGAATTTAACTAGATGTTAAAAATTTCTATATACAAGGAAGCTATTTTCTACTTTATAATTAACCTAGATAGGAAATTTTAAAATTAATGAAGTTTCATAATATTTTAGTTCACACGAGTTACTTTTCAATTTCTGACATAATGAAGACAAATACAAAATGTAACATTTTAATTTGTCATAACTTTCCCTTACCTTTTTATTTTCAAATCAATGACTTTTTTCGTCTGCCAACTTTATTGTATTGAGGTCGGAAGGTATCTGACCTCTGGAGCCCTCAGGACCCCTGCCCATTTATCAGTAACAAGTTAACGCTTTATATTATTCTTTCTTTGTTTCAATTTAAGTTGGGCGCTTATGATCGCCTCATTGTGGAATTTCAAGCTGAGAAAGCCAGTGGAATCGACTGAACGTGCTCTTCTCACGAGCTCTCGAGGATTTCAGTAAATCCAACCTTTGCTCCGTTGTTCAATTTGTAATGATAAAAGTTTAATGTACAGTTATTTGAGAGGAATAGAAGCAGACATCTCGCACTTCTTTGTTTATTTCAACGGTGCGAGCTATCTCATTTATTGCTAACTACATTGAGATCTCCGGAGTAATTTGCATTGAAAATAAATTTACTGTACATTTGTTTCTCGGACGTTGTTCTTACGTCACACATTAATAATTCACACATTAATGTAACGGATCGAAAACATTACGTATTTAAACATATGTAATTGAAAGGAACGTAAAACTTATGAATTATTATATTGATCTCGGAAATCCTTGATTAAAATTATATCGTTACTGATTCTTATGCCGAAATTAGCATTCGCGTTGATCTACTTTACTTTTCCAGTGTGAATTCTCTATGAAATATATAAGTCTTAAAATGTCAATACATCATCAGCTAGGTAGTATAAAAAAGCACTTCACCCTAGCGTTTGAGCGGTCCGGGTCGGACACGTAGACCGGACGTCAACCTAAAAAGCGGAGTTGGATGGACGTGGTTCGTTTTGATTAATTTTTTGTAAGAGTTGCTTTCACAAAAGATATGAAGCAGTAACGTGATACGACTATAAAAATACCGAAACCGTAACATAGCTCTCGCGTGCCGTTAGCTCAATATATGCGGAATCAGGACTTTTTGGTAGGTTCTGAATAAAGACTGTTTGCCTTTTTATTAAAAATACACAAAGCTAGAATATTAATTCTAAATTGTGTTTACACATCCAGATCAAGCAAATCCGATATCAGCTTTATGTCACGACGACGACGGTACAACGAAAGTTTTAGATCTACCTTTCTACGTATTTCAGAAACGAAATAAGGAAGAGATTTGTTGGCTGTTGGCTTTTCCTGGGGTTTCCTCGGATAAAGGGGCATAACTTACTAAGCTACTGAAACGTGTTACTCTATAAAATTAGCTAAGGTTTTCATGGATCTACTTTATGGTAATATTCATCAATGACAGCGGGTATTCTGGTACAGTTGGAACCGAAAATGTATATACGAAAGTTTTTATACGTACGTTAGCGTAACGCTATTGAGTAGATTTGCGAACCTTTTCACACTAAAATATTTACAAAGTAAAGAAGGTGACAGGACGCTTGCTCGATGACGTTATGATAATGTCAAATACGAGTAGTTTATGCTTAGCCCTCAGGGGACTTAGCACCAAAAAAATGATGTCAGCGTGACGCTAGCGAGTAGCCGTGCTGACACGTTCATGTTTATTTAGTAAATTTGTAGTGTGACAAGGATGGTAGATCAAGTCGCTAACGTCAAGCTGACGTCAATCTTTTGATGCTCTGAAGTGTAAGCTTCTAAAATCCAATAATATTGAAATTTATAATGACTGCATTGGGTGTTTGTATTCGGGCACGCTGTTCGCTCTCACATCGATAGACTCCAAACGGTTCAATTCCGTTTCCTCCGCAAAGCCGGAGCCCCGTGGTTCATACAGACTGTCGATCTTCATTCCGATCTCGGTCTCGAACCTATTCGCTTCTTTATTGCAAAGGCGACAACCCGATATTTCTCTAGTCGTAATATAGATAGAAATCCGCTAATCGTAGCCGCCGCCGACTACGAACCTAACTCCCTTCCTATCAGCCGCTATCACCGTCCGCGGCATGTTCTTACCGACCCTCCTGATGCTCTTACATCCCTTCTTTCGCTGGCTAGGGTAAATAATCCCTTGCACGCCAGCCGTTGCAGAGCACTACGACGAGACGCCTAGTATCCACCCTCCCCCAAAGCGACTGCCCAAGTCGAGGTTGTTCCTCATTGAAGCGCCCTTAAGCTAGTTGCCCCTTGCCCTACTGGCTTGAGCGTAGTGGTTGCACGCTCGCTCTCTTGTCCGGTGAAGCTGTAAAGGCCCCGCGACCAACAGCGTAGATCATTTACACACACATAAAAATCAATGAAATTTAAGAGATATTTTAGGTATATAAAGAAAATTCTTAGGCCTTTTTGGAGTGGTCATCGTTTGAAAGAGGAAAGAGTTTTGAAGGAACGCGAACGAAGGCAAAGTGCATTCCCCCGTACTTCCTCCAGGATAACAATTCATCCTACCAAGGCACGCTAACATTTTTAACCAACTTCTAAAAAGAAGAAGGTTCTCAATTCGACTGTATGTTTTTTTTTGTATATATGTTACACGATCATTCCGCCAATTATGAATCGATTTTGATGATTCTTTTTGCATTGGGTTCAGTATAGCTTCAAGGTGGTCCCATTTTAATTTCATCGGGATTGGACCTTGAACTTGGAAGATACACCAGGGAACTCCTTAACGACAAACAATACGAATATGTAGATAGAGATATTATGGGTATTACGTCAATTCTATATGTACTCTGCCATAAAACTAATCAGAATATTAACCGCCTTCAGAAAAGGAGGAGGTTGACAATTCGTTTCGTGTTTTTTTATAACCTCTTTATTTATGAACTGATTTTGATAATTCTTTTTGCGTTGGGTTTAGTATAGTTTCAAGGTGGTCCCATTTTAATGAAATCGGTATTGAAATTTGGACTTTGAAGATACCTCAGGGGACTCCTTAACAGCGAACAGCACGGATGTATAGATTCCGTTATTATGGTTATTATATCAATCCTGTAGGTACCTTGCAGTAAAACTCAGCAAAATAATATAATATAGGTATATAAATATTAGTATATAATTCACTTGTCACTTAAAATTATAAAATAAAAATCTTAAAAAAAAACGATTTCAAAAAGCAAGCAATAAATATTTGAAGTCGGTGCCAAGTAACTGACTGCACTAACCGGTACCGACTTCAATCAAATCAAATTATGGGACCACCTTGAAGATATACTGAACCCAATGCAAAAAAAAATATCAAAATCGGGTCACAATTGACGGAAATATCGCTGAACATACATAAAAAAAAGCGTACATACAACCGAACATCGAACCACCTCCTTTTTGAAGTCGGTTAAAAATGAGAATAGTTTAAAGGCTGGCTGTCTCTCGACATTGGGTTCAGCCCTTTTGTTCAAATGTAGACTGAAGTGTGATGAGGTGAAATGAATATCGGATCTATTAATGTCAGAATAACAATAGGAAGACATTTAGCGAAAAAAGAAACAACGACTAAAGGATCAAACTATGAAGAAATTTAATCTAATGATTTATAGATAAAACTAAAACGTTATTTGTCATCCTGCTGTACGCAAAGTGGGAAACAGGGCAATCACAACTTTGTGACTGAAGTGCCCAAATTTTCCTTCAGGGCCTTACCATAAGTTCTTTAACAGGATTATTGTCACCTTACTTTGAGAAAAAGTCGAAAATACGTAGAGACCGTCAGGTCTAAAGAGTCATCTTTCTCATATAGTAATTACAATAATGTTGTTAAAAGTATGGTCCCTCAAGTTATATACTGACGTGTGACATTGTGTTTGGCGCAACCAACTCTTTAGACGCGCGAAATGAAATCATGGCGGCAGTGGTTGGCGCGCAGGCACCAGATTTTGCTGCCCATGATGATAAATAATGGCCTGTTACTTTCCTATATTATATACTAAAATAGTAGTATTTTGGTATATTACCCACTTATAAGGGAACAAATCTTTGGTACTATATTGAACTACGACTTAGTTACAGTATTATTTTGGTCAGACAAAATAGCTCCTGAAAGTTAGGAGCTAGGTAATAAAGGTATTACATTCAGGTGTAAGCTGTCATATCTTGTTCATATTTTATTTTCTGGGAAATGAAAACATTTTACATAAACCCTTCGTACTTATGACTTTAACCCGACAAAGTTTCATGATTTAAATCTTATAAAGCCCTATAATTTAAAACATGAAGGTTTATTGGTAAGATATAAAGTAAAGGTGTGTTATTTTTATTATCTTGTAAAAATGTTGTAAAGAAAGTTAATGTAGAGCATACAGAGATAAGGAGATTAACTGTTATTATTTTGCCAAACCGTAGGCGTTGAAGATACACATAAGTACTTAGAATGTCTCTGACTAGTCCGTAGGAAATAGGATCGTGAAGTTTCGGGTGATAAACAGTCTTTGCAAAAGTTAATATAAACTTTTTAATTTGGGAGCTTGTTTCGAAGAAAAAAAAAATACTCAATCTGTACTCAAGTAAGTGTAGTATTTTACTAAAGGTAAGCACAGTTACTTTGCGGTATAAGTAAGTAAAGTTCTTAAGGCTGTCATCATTGGTCTAATGGCATATAATGCGCGTAGCGATCCTGATCCGAATCCTAGGTCAGTCAAAGTGCTGTATCGAAAAATTTCCAGTATCAATACGGCGTGTGGAATAGTGAACTGTATAATAGCAATAGGCTCGTCCCCTTTTATATGGGAACTAACGTGGTTGTTAAAAATTGGGTGAACAATATCTACACCTATGACACCGCCGCGTGGGGAATGTAGGAGTGACGGTCTATTTAAGTAAACTTATTTATTCTTTTAAAAATATGTCGTATCCTATTATTTGAAAATCACAGTTTATGGAATGACGAGCGGCTATTTTCGTTTTAGTAACATTTTAATGTTTTCATAGACATACTCTATACCTTTAATGATTGCTCGAGTGTGTTTAGGTGTTTAGTTGTGAAGCGATGACATATGACATCTGTCAAATGACGAATCACCGATGACAGATAGTCGATGTAAGATAACCAGGGTCGCCAAATTGTGGGGAATTCCCCAAATCATGGGGAATTTCAAGTCGATTGGGGATTTAGTGGGGATTTATTATGTGGGGAAAATGCGGGTATTATGACATATTAGGCTAAATATAAAACATGATTCAATTTACATAACTTTTTTCTATTCTCTAACTATATTATGTCCTGAAAATTTAATAGAGCTCAAAATGCCGCAAAAAGTTAAGGATAGTCTCCTAAAACTGTTTCAGGTAGCTGTTCTTACTGCCCCGTCCCAAAAATACACCCAGTATATTTATAATAACTCTACTTTTATAAATAGCTACCAATAAACGAATTATACCATTTTTTGCCATTCCTCTCAATGGGTCGAATAGTTGCGAGTTCGATCGACAAGGACAAATGTTTGGGTGACCCACAAATATTTGTTTCGGTTTGGGTGTTTGTGCATGTGAAATTCATGTTTGTAAACGCACCCATGACATAGAAATAATTCATCTTAGTTTTATTTTTAAAAAAATAAAACCACACACTAGGATTTATTCATTAAGTAAAAAATGGTCGTATATGGCACAAACATAATTAAGATTGACTTATGACTAAGAATTAAAATATATTTCAGGTATTAAAATTAATTGTATTATTAAATTAACAACAAATTATGTAAACAGTCTTCAGTAGTACTTAAGAGGGGATTGGTTCATTCATATTTTATTTCTAAGTAAACTAATGAAAGCAGAATCTCACTTTTCAGGCACGAATTACTGTTTTCTCAGCCGTGAAAGGAAAACGACCTTTTTCTCCTTTGATTATTTTATTTACCTATTAAATGATTAATTTAATTGTTTACAAATGAATAACGAGGCGGTATAAAACTGTTTTCCCGAAAATACGCTGTTTCGACAAATATTGTCGAACTTGTGAGTGGAAATTGCGTGTCAAAAATCAATTTGTGTTTAAATAACAAGGGCATGTAATTTTAGTCAACGTTTGATTTATTAACTCCCTTTTATACTAATTTCTTAGTGGTGATATTTTTTAACAAAGACAATTATTATTTTTCAGTAAGCCGAGAAGAAAGGAAAGATAGTGATTATATTTCATGATAACTGACTTATTGTCTTAATTTTTTTTTGTTTATAAAATCGTAGCCCCACACTAGGATTTATTAGTATCGCGGGTGCGTTTACAAACATGAAAATTCACATACATAAATACCCAGACCGGAAAAAATAATTGTGGATTACACAAAGAGTTGTCCCGTGCGGGAATCGAACCCGCGACTATAAGACACAGTGGGAGGAGCAGCTCTTAAGCTCTTAACCACGGCGGTGTGTACTTTGTAATACACGCTAAACCTACTGCCAGCACGTTTCTTTATGAAAAGTTTACTGTTGCGTCATGTCAGTGTGTCCATGTAACTGCATAATTAATTACGGAATAGGTACTCAGCGTGTACGGTCAGCGGCCAGGTCGTCGGTCGTAGCGACGCGACGCTCTGGGTTCCTGTAGTTTCGAGTTTACCTTCTCGCCCCGCCGCCCGGGGCACCCTCGCCTTGAATATTTCACTCAACAAGTCACGAGCTACGTAACGACCTTATCTTCGGGTTTGTTTTATAATTAATCACGATTTTAGTTTTTTTATCCACTAAATTGTTTCGATTTCGTGTCATTGTGTAATCCTAACATCGCGGTTTCCCCTGAAACTTACTCGATCTGCATCGATCACTTGTCGCGGTCCCTATGGGATGTACACAATATTTTTCGTTATGGGATTATGAAAATAAAACCTATTTTGACTTATATATGAACGCAGAAATTGCGTTAAAATTTAACTTCCTGAAATTACGTTACCATTTCGTTTCCAGAAATGACGGCCAGAAACGAATTTTCTTCATTCATAAAATAACATAACAAACAGAAAGTTCATCGCATATTTCCGCTGCGCTCCGAAACACAATTTAATTTATTTTTTTCACGTTGCTATTATTACGTCTTATATTTTTCCGCTTTTTTATTATTTCGTAACGTGAAAAATATGCTTGTGAAATCACCTCAATTTGTTGTATATTGCTTGGTATTGAAGTTCGGAATTGTATTTAGGTAGGTACGTACAAAAAGTGCTCGTATAAATATTTTGGGATATTTTCTATTGAAAGCTTTTTTCTCGTTGTTTTATTTGGTCACTGTCAACTTTGTACAGGGGCAGTGCACGAAGGCGATCCCCATAAAAAGAGGAGTAAGACAGGGAGACGTCATTTCTCCGAAACTGTTTACGGCCACCTTAGAGGACGCCTTCAAGCTCTTGGAATGGCAAGGACTTGGCATCAACATCAATGGCGAATACATCACTCACCTTCGATTTGCCGACGACATTGTGGTCGTGGCAGAGTCGCTGGAAGATCTAGGACGAATGCTCGGTGACCTCAACAGAGTATCTCAACAAGTGGGTCTTAAAATGAACATGGACAAAACGAAAATAATGTCTAACGTCCATGTCGTACCCACCGCACTCACCGTTGGGAACTCTACTCTTGAAGTTGTCGACGAATACATTTACCTGGGACAGGTAGTCCGGTTAGGTAGGTCCAACTTTGAGAGAGAGGTCAATCGACGAATCCAACTCGGCTGGGCAGCGTTCGGGAAACTGCGCAACATCTTCTCATCCAAAATACCTCAGTGCCTTAAGACTAAAGTTTTTAGTCAATGTGTGTTACCAGTAATGATATATGGATCAGAGACGTGGTCTCTTACAATAGGTCTCATAAAAAAGCTCAGAGTTGCTCAGCGAGCTATGGAGAGAGCTATGCTCGGCGTTTCTCTACGCGATCGAATCAGGAATGAGGAGATTCGTAGAAGAACCAAGGTCACCGACATAGCCGTTAAGATTAGCAAGCTGAAGTGGCAATGGACGGGCCACATAGCGCGAAGATCGGACGGGCGTTGGGGCAGAAAGATTCTAGAGTGGAGACCACGTATTGGCAAGCGCAGCGTGGGACGACCGCCTGCCACATGGACCGACGATCTTGTGAAAATCGCAGGAAGTCGTTGGATGCAGGTGGCATCGGACCGGTTACGCTGGAAAGCGATTGGGGAGGCCTATGTTCAGCAGTGGACAAGTATAGGCTGAGATGATGATGATGATGATGAACTTTGTGTGCGCGAGTTTTTGGTAAACGTTTTCTATTGGTATTTGAACGATTTACTGACTATTTGGCCGATGTACGTAAAATCACAGTAGTTTTATTGCATTTTGTTTAGGTTTAGGGTTAGCGATAAATGTATTATTTGGACGTGTTTATTCTCTTTGGACTCAGGATTAAAAACGTTATCAAGACAGAGCCAACGCCTAGATTACTATTAAGATTTCACAACAACAACAGTTATAGTTTGAGCCAGAAGTATCAAGCGAAAATATTTTATAGCCTACGTGAATATTCATGTAAAGTCTGGAGCTGGGACATAGAACTCTGTGAAGGAACTAAATTCGGTGAAGTTTCACCATTTTTATGTGGTTATGTATAAATTTTTTATATTCCTTTGAAAGTTCTATAGTACATCAAATACCGCAGATACATGTTGAACGCTATCGTTCAACATGTACTTTTAAAAACTATAGTGCTTTTAAAAATCATTCTTAGCTACTATTATATAAGATATCAATTAGGTTAACATCATGATAGATTGAGCGTTATTACCTAACTAGGTACCTACGATAAAACTGTTCCGTTTCTGTTTCCGTTCAAAAATAAGAATCCATTTAAAATCACGTCTGCGTCTGTCATAGACATCGATCTTTGTTGAACATCGAATAATTATCGTTATATTTATCCTTCCGTCGCCGAGGCAGTCCCAGGAAGCGGTGGCGCGATGATCTCGACGCGTATCGAAAAGATTGGCCATTATTGACAGGGGATAGAGATCGTTGGAGAAAGATCTTGACCTTTGCCCTGCAGTGGGACACATTAGGACAATAATAAAAAAAAAAGATATCCTTGCCCATAAGAGTTACAGAGATGAAAATGTTTGTACGGTGTGCTTAAACCCAACAGATGAGTAGGTACATAGGTAATTATATAATTTAAAGTTTATTATACATGAAAAAGGAATCTTTAATAGCGATGGTTACAATATTGCTTTGCTAAACTATTTTTATAACTAGATAGTATAGGAATAGTAAGGGTCGTACAGTAAAGATCTTAGCACGAAAAGATTGGCGTTAGCGTGACGTTAGGAGTTGATATGCCATCCTTGTCACACTACAGATTTACTAAATAAACAGCACGATTACACGCTGGCGTCACGCTAACGTTAGAGTTTTCGTATTCAGATTATTATAATTTATCACTAGCTGACCCGATGAATTTCGTACCTCTTAAAATTAATTTGATTGTAACTCTATCTCTCTCTCTTTTACTTGTAATTTACCATTTTCGATTTTTGCAATTTTTCAGCTTATCCTTTGGCTTTTTCTAATTTCCTATTTTCCTAACCACCCCAAAAGATATTCGCTGAAGGTCATACAGGTCTACGCACCGACCTCGGCATACTCAGATGATGACGTCGAAGTAATGTATGAGGACATTAGTAGAGCCATACATACTTCCAAAGCACACTTTACAGTGGTTATGGGTGACTTCAATGCGCGGCTGGGCAAACGGGGCGATGATGAGTTGAGAGTGGGGCAATTTGGATATGGGCAGCGCAACCCCAGGGGTCAGAGGCTGGCCGAATATCTGGAGAAGGAGGGACTCTTTATGATGAACTCTTTCTTCCGGAAGCCGCCTCATAGAAAATGGACCTGGATGAGCCCTGATGGTTCCACAAAAAATGAGATAGACTTCATCATGAGCACCAAGCGACAAATATTTAATGATGTCTCCGTGATTCACAGGGTAAAAACCGGCAGTGATCACCGAATGGTCAGAGGCACATTAAATATTAATGTCAAAATGGAAAGATCGCGTCTGATGAAGTCTACGCTCCGACCTTCTTATGCACACATCCAAAACCCCGAGAACTTTCAACTCGAATTGGCAAACCGCTTCGAATTGCTAGACAGCAGCGCATCAGTGGACGAAATCAACAACAGGCTGGTAGAGACTGTCCATACGGTCGGGTCCAAGTATTTTAAGCCCCACCGTAAAAATAGACCTCAAAAACTATCTAACTCCACCCGAAATCTCATGGCTGAGCGACGTTCCATGACGCTCCAAACCTCCGATGATGCTAAGTCCTATAGGCAGCTCAATGGACAGATACTGAAGTCCTTGCGTCACGATTTACGGTCCTTCAATACAAGGCGTATTGAGGAGACCATAGCACAGAACAAGGGCTCCAAAGTGTTCGCAAGAGACGCGTCTATTGGGCAAAGCCAGTTGACGAAGCTGAAGACGGAGGACGGAAACGTAACGTCGAATAGGTCAGAGGTGCTCAGGGAGATAGAAAGGTTCTATGGGCAGTTGTACACCTCAGTAGCTGAACCTGTTGTTGACTTGGTAAAAGACCCAAGAGCCAAGCTAACCCGACACTACACTGAAGATATCCCGGACATCAGCCTGTACGAGATTACGATGGCTCTCAAACAACTCAAAAATAACAAAGCACCAGGCGAAGACGGAATTACCGCAGAGCTTCTGAAAGCGGGCGGAACGCCGGTACTTAAAGTCCTTCAGAGGCTGTTTAATTCCGTCTTGCTCGAAGAGAAAACGCCGGAAGCATGGAACAGGGGAGTGGTGGTACTGTTTTTCAAGAAAGGTGATAACACTTTACTGAAGAATTATAGGCCCATCACACTGCTGAGCCATGTTTATAAGTTGTTTTCGAGAGTCATCACGAATCATCTCGAACGCAGGCTTGATGACTTCCAGCCTCCCGAACAAGCCGGTTTCCGGAAAGGCTTTAGTACCATAGACCACATACATACGCTGCGGCAGATTATACAGAAGACCGAGGAGTATAATCGGCCACTATGCTTGGCGTTTGTGGACTATGAGAAAGCCTTCGATTCGATCGAGACTTGGGCGGTTCTTAGATCTCTCCGGCGATGCCGCATTGACTATCGGTACATTGAAGTGTTGAAGTGCTTGTATAATAACGCCACCATGTCAGTCCGAGTACAGGGGCATTGCACGAAGGCGATCCCCATAAAAAGAGGAGTAAGGCAGGGAGACGTCATTTCTCCGAAACTGTTTACGGCCACCTTAGAGGACGCCTTCAAGCTCTTGGAATGGCAAGGACTTGGCATCAACATCAATGGCGAATACATCACTCACCTTCGATTTGCCGACGACATTGTGGTCGTGGCGGAGTCGCTGGAAGATCTAGGACGAATGCTCGGTGACCTCAACAGAGTATCTCAACAAGAGGGTCTTAAAATGAACATGGACAAAACGAAAATAATGTGTAACGTCCATGTCGTACCCACCGCACTCACCGTTGGGAACTCTACTCTTGAAGTTGTCGACGAATACATTTACCTGGGACAGGTAGTCCGGTTAGGTAGGTCCAACTTTGAGAGAGAGGTCAATCGACGAATCCAACTCGGCTGGGCAGCGTTCGGGAAACTGCGCAACATCTTCTCATCCAAAATACCTCAGTGCCTTAAGACTAAAGTTTTTAGTCAGTGTGTGTTACCAGTGATGATATATGGATCAGAGACGTGGTCTCTTACTATAGGTCTCATAAAAAAGCTCAGAGTTGCTCAGCGAGCTATGGAGAGAGCTATGCTCGGCGTTTCTCTACGCGATCGAATCAGGAATGAGGAGATTCGTAGAAGAACCAAGGTCACCGACATAGCCGTTAAGATTAGCAAGCTGAAGTGGCAATGGGCGGGCCACATAGCGCGTAGATCGGACGGGCGTTGGGGCAGAAAGATTCTAAAGTGGAGACCACGTATTGGCAAGCGCAGTGTGGGACGACCGCCTGCCAGATGGACCGACGATCTTGTGAAAATCGCAGGAAGTCGTTGGATGCAGGTGGCATCGGACCGGTTACGCTGGAAAGCGATTGGGGAGGCCTATGTTCAGCAGTGGACAAATATAGGCTGAGATGATGATGATGATAACCACCCCACTGGGATGATTTTGGAAAAAAAGACCATTAGAAAAAAGTATTGAGGCGAACAATACAAAAATAATATTTAAATCGGTCGCGCCATGTTCGAGTTTCTGCGAGACTTACGCACGGTAGTTGATTTATGTAATTACAGACCGACTTATAGGACTTATAGGACGACTTATAGGAAATTACAGACGGATTAGTTTAATGTCCAACATTTACAAAATTTTTTTTTGAAAATCATACTAAGTAGAATTACCAACACACTAGAGGAAAACCAACCTAAAGAACAAGCTGGTTTTCGAAGCAAGTTTTCAACTATAGACCATATTCATACTCTCAGACAAATATTAGAAAAATATAGAGAATACAGTAAAATATACCGCATAGGGTTCGTTGATTTTAAAAAAGCGTTCGATACAATAGAACATGAGTATTTATGGGATGCTCTAGAAAGACAAGTGGTGCAAGCAAAATACATAAGAATAATCAAAAACGTATACACAACGAGCACAGCACAAGTTAAACTTGAATCTACTGGCAACGAATTTCCCATTAAAAGAGGTGTACGCCAAGGAGATCCTTTATCACCTAAATTATTTTCAGCCGTGCTGGAGATGATCTTCCGCAACCTAAACTGGACCAAAAATGCTCTTAATATCAATGGTGAAAATCTTAGCCATCTACGCTTCGCGGATGACCTAGTTTTATTCGCAGAGGACGCAGGAACTCTAGGATTAATGTTACAACAATTATCTGATGAAAGTGCTAAAGCCGGCTTGACATTGAACTTAAATAAAACTAAAATTATGACGTATTCCCAACAAAAAGAGACCTTAATTGTAAATAACGAACAAATAGAACACATAAATGAATATATATATTTAGGCCAGCTTATATCTACGGAAGATTGCATGAGCAAAGAAATAGGAAGAAGAATTACTAATACCTGGAAACGGTTTTGGTCTCTTAGCGAAATAATGAAGGATAAATATATGCCTATGAAAGGGAAAAGGAAATTTTACGAAATTTGCATTATGCCATGCTATACCATCTGCCAAAATGGAATAGAAAGAAACATATTAGGTATAAAAAGAAGGGACAGTGTAAAACTAGAAGAAATCCAAAAGAAAACAAAATTTAAAAAGGCGCACACCACTTACAGACAGTTAAAGTGGCGATGGACGGGGCATATGCTAAGAGAAAGTAAAGAGAAATGGACTAAGTTAAGGTAATAACAGAATGGTATCCGAGAGACAGCAAAAGTAATAGAGGTCGACAAATTAAAAGATAGGAAGATGAATTCTCTTCTAGAAAATAGCTGGTCTAATATGGATCCGTTTAGCAAGAGACAGGAATACGTGGAAATCTTTGGAGGAGCCCTTTGTTGACGTCTGTCAACAAAGGCCTCCTCCAAAGATTAACAGTTTGTCTAAGCTGTTACAGACAAACATTCAGTTGTCGATAATTTAGAAAATATAATTTAGATTAAGAATTATAATAACAACAATTTAGTAATAAGCAGGCATCCATTGTTAAAAAAAGATAAGAGCAATATATATATATATAGATAAAAGGTGTAAAAATCTATTGTCCGAAAATCATCTAGAGTAATCTTCCCGCTAGTACTCTCCTCCCGAGTTCATTGCGCCAATAACACGATGTCGCCAATTTGCTACACTCCCGGACGAAGGTTTTCTAACTACTGTCACAAACTTGTAATTTCCTTGTTTCCCACTTCGCGTACTGAAAGATGACGGATGTAACTTCAGTAAATTCACTGAGTTTTCTGTATCAGCTTCAGATATCACATTATTTGACGGGAACCTAACTGCCTCGTTGGTCTGGTGGCAAAGCGCATCGCTTTGTGATCACGAGGTCCTGGGTTCAAATCCTAGGTCGGACAAATGTAGTTTTTCTAACGAAAAATTCCCAGTATGAGTCCGGAGTCTGGAATTGTGCCCGGTATATGGCAATAGGCTCGCCCCCTATTACATGGGACCTAACATCGTCGGCGAAACGTAGGTGTACTCAGTACACCTCTGCCACCCCCTCTGGTGAATATAGGCGTGACGGTAAAATTTGACGGGAATTCATGTAGGTTATGTACTAACTTGCCCCTAATTTTTATATCTTACTCAAAGTGTTGTAAGTTAATGTATCAAGTTTCTATCTATCTATCTATTTATAACCTCACGCCAGATCCCTTGCGGGGTAGGCAGAGAGTACAGAGCTCCAACAGGTTCTTTCCTTACATACCTCTCTGGCTTCCTCGACTCTCATAGTTCAATAACTGAAAGTTAAATTACCTTACCTTACCTTAATTAACTAAAATGTCCGATAAAGCAGTTGATGACCTGGCGAAGGTCGTGTTAAAAACTGTTTCCAACAAGCACACAGCACCAGTATCATGCAGTGGACGTCATTTGGCACTATTAAACTTGATTTTGATGTTTTGGACAACGGAATAGTGTACCATGTATTGATTGCATGATTACAAATATTAACACTAAAGTAAACCTACGTACGTGTCATTATACGATGCCGCTGGTTTATTTTAAAATTACCTTTAATATTCCACTTAATAGGGAGAACCTATTACGATAAATCAAAGCGCGTATAATAAGTGATCAAACGAACTTACCTGAAGTGAAGTTCGATCATTTTTTTTTTTTTTTTAAAACATAGCCCCACACTAGGATTTATTCCTGTATCGTGGGTGCGTTTACAAACATGAAAATTCACATACACAAATACCCAGACCGCAACAAATAATTGTGGATCACACAAAGATTTGTCCCGTGCGGGATTCGAACCCGCGACTATTAGACACAGTGGGCGGAGCGGCTTAAGCTCTTAACCACTGCGCTAAATCGTCCGTCAATCATTATTATACGAAGTCCTTCGTTCGAAGATATAAACATGCAGCTCTCTCTACTCGCTTGGCAATCCGCTAAGTTTTTTAGAGACGTCAACGCCTCCTCTATGGTATCTGTGGACATAACCTCTGCGACCATTCCTTTTAGAAGTAGTACATTTCAACTTTACCAACGGGCAGGGCGGGTTGGGTCCTGTACGGTTTAACCGCACAAATGCATCGTCAGCGCATTCACTTCATGCAACAATTTTTACATTAGTATACGGAAAGCCCGCGTTCGCGATTGACGTGTACTCATAATCATATCATTTCACACATCATTAGCAGTATTTTGGACAATATACCAAAATTCAAATCAAATCAATTGTTTAATTTTATAACAACGTACGTGGTGTAGGGCGCGAGCCATACATCAATTGGTCCTTCGAGCTTTCGTACAGGCGGGGCCTATCGCGAGTATACCGCGTGTTCATAGTGCAAGCCACGTGTTGAGGTGGAGCTGCCACGCGACTGTACGTAAGTGATCAGCAGATTTGGTGAGTCTACTTCACTTTATCATCATGGAAGATCTTATCATTACCCAAAATCAAATTATGGGGGGTATGGAGACGCTCCTCATAAACTTTAAGAAAGATGGTGCAGAACGCAAAACTCCAACTCACATTAAACAACGACTCAGCACATTGGAGTCTTATTGGCAGGACTTCCAATGCAATCATATCAAGTTATGTGAATTTGAGGATAAAAATTCCGAATATTTTATCAAGAACTATTACAAGAGAACATCGGAGTTTATAATGAATCACGCACCTTCATTTTTAAATATTTGCCCAGTGAATCCAAGGACAAAGCAGTAATTCGGCCCGCAACTCCATTATCAACGCCTGGATTCTTGGCGCAACCTAGCACCAGCAATCAGCCATCTCCTTTGTCTGAATCATGTGGGCAAAGGGCTCCTCCAGAACAAAGTGCCTTGAAGTCACAAGGTACCAGCAGCAAGCTGGAGGAAATGTTAAGGCGACAAAGTAGCAACTTTAAAGCATTTTCGCGTACAATAAGCAGCATTAATCTCGACTCCCTCACAGAGAAATGGGAGTTCGAAGATGCCTTAAAAACAATACAAGCACGGTGGTCAGTTGTTGATAACTTGCATTGGGAGATCGATAGCGAGACGTATGAAGAGAACGCATCTTACGAAGAAGCATTTATCAGATATGAACAAAGGTTTAATAACATTAAAAAGCAAATTAACAGCAAAATGTGGTCCGAATGTTATCGGGAGAAAGCAACCCCGCAAGTAGATATGCCTGTTTTTAATGGTAATTATCATAGTTGGGTGTCCTTTAAAGATTTATACTCGGAGACGATTCATAACAACAAGTCTATGTCCAATGCACAGAAACTGCAATATTTAAAAGGCAAATTGCGGAATGAGCCTGAAAAATTAATACAACATTTGCATATTACTTCAGAAAATTATAAAGTTGCCTGGGACATTTTAAATCAGAGATATAATAACAAGAAATTAATTTTTAATTCTCATATGAATATCATTATGAGTTTACCTACTTTGCATACGCAATCGGCAGCAAGTATTAAAAAGGTGCACGACACAACTAACGAGTGTCTAAATGCAATAAGAAGCCTTGGTGTGGATATTTTAACCTGGGATCCCGTGATTGTGTACTTAGTTTCACAGAAATTGGACCCCGAAACACACAATGACTATGTTGAATCTCTAAAAAATCCCATAGATTTGCCAACACTAAGTGAGTTTTTAGAACTTTTAGAAGCCAAATTTACTGCTCTGGAGTCTTCCAGACGCAAACCTGATAATCCAAAATTTGGCTCATCGCAGCAGCAACAGCAGCATTATCCACAACATCAACCGAGCCGAAAAAGTCCATCCGTTCCTTTTCCCATGAAGACACAATTTAAGCATTCAGTTAAGGCCTATCAAAGTAAATCATTTAATTCTAATCATAAAATATTCCGTCCTGTATTACAAAAATGTTTAATTTGCAACAAAGATCATGGAATATTTAGTTGCAAAACGTTTCTCGAATTTCGACCCGAATTTCAAGCGGGAAACTATAACAAATTTATCGTTATGTAAAAACTGTCTTTATGACCATCGCGGTAAAGAGTGTTTTTCAATGAAGAGGTGTCGCGTCTGTAAAGGGCAGCATAATACTTTATTGCACGACGTGTTTGGTGTAAATCAAGTTGACGCAATACCTAACACTTCTAGTAAAGACAAATCAGAGTCAAAAAATAGTATGAGTGTCTTACAGAAAGACACACAAGAAGTCTTATTAGCTACCGCCTTGATTAGAGTGCGAGCCGCAGATGGCACCGATCACATCATGCGTGCACTCATAGAGCAGGGATCGCAAACTTCGCTCATTACCGAAAACGCTGCTCAAATTTTGGGACTACGTAGAAAACGCTGTAAAGGTATTATTTTAGGCGTAGGAGCGAAGGAAAATAGTTGCAAAGGTGTAATGAATATCACTATCAAGTCCGCTTACAATGAATTTTCACTAGAAGTGGATGTTTTTATTATGAATCATGCTGTAAACAATTTACCAAACAAGACATTTAGCAAACCTCATTGGTCTTACATTGAGAATATTCAGTTAGCAGATCCAGAATTTAATCGTTGTCGCTCAGTGGATTTATTACTGGGTGCCGATGTATACCCCTCGATTATAATGAGCGGTATAATCAATTCAGAACAATCGGCAATTATAGCACAGCAAACACGACTAGGATGGATTCTGTGTGGCAACGTGAAATCCTATCAATGTAATGTCGTTATGTTAAACATAGATGTCATTCGAAAATTTTGGTCTATCGAAGATATCAATGACAACAACGATGTGTCAGAGGAAGATCGGCAATGTTTGGATTTATATAAATCAACTACGACGCGACAGTCAGATGGCCGCTACGTAGTGCGTCTTCCATTACATGCTGACGTAGATAAAAAGCTTGGCATTTCGAGACCAAAAGCCATAGCACAGTTTCTACAAATTGAAAAGAAATTCCACAAACAAGAACAATTGGCAGCAAATTATAAATTATTTATAGCAGAGTATCAGGACTTAGGACATATGCGCCCAGCAAACTGTAGCCCGATACCTAGTTACTACATGCCTCATCATTGTGTCCAACGCACTGACTCGACTACGACGTCACTGCGTGTCGTTTTTAATGCGTCACAACCAACTTCAAATGGCTTGAGTTTGAATGACTGCATGTACCGTGGCCCTAATTTGCAGCAAGACCTAATGCTACTCGTAACTCGATGGCGACAGTACAAATATGCGATAACTGCCGACATAGAGAAAATGTTTAGGCAGGTTTTGATTCACGAGGATGACCAAAGGTATCAAAAGATCATATGGCGTGAATCTGAAAATGAATCATTGCAAGAATATCAACTAGTCACGGTTACATACGGCACAAAAGCAGCACCATTTTTAGCAATGAGGACGCTCAAGCAATTAGCAACCGATGAAGGTCATAGGTTCCCGGAAGCAGCTAAGGCCGTGGAAGAACAATTCTACACCGATGATCTTCTTACTGGAGGCTACAGCATACAGTCTACAAGACGATTACAATCAGATCTTATCAAGCTTCTTGAATTAGGAGGATTCAACCTTCGCAAGTGGTCGTCAAGTAATCCAGCGTTACTAGAAAATACCTGTGGACAGCTCAAATGTTAGTCCTGTCAGGATGTCAAACTTACAATGATTTGACACAGTGGAAATTACCTATTTATAACAGAAACATTTTTTATATGTAAAGTTAAATAAAGTAACAATACTTAGATTGAGATATTGCGAAAGATATTACCTATTTCTGTTTAAATCATTTCTTAAGCTTGATAGAACGCCGGCGGTCACTATGTAATTGAATCGGCAGTGTAATTGCAAGTGGGTAGTACAAAATATCAATTTGGCGGTAGCTCGTCACCTGCGACCCATGGATTAAGGACACCGCAGTTCCTGTTAATATGCAAATGAGGCTTTTACCTCAGGAGTCGCTCTGAGTGTGTTTTGTGACAAAATTTTATGGGTTAAGGCAAGTACACCTATATTTGTTGGTTTATACATCTCGCTTTTTCCGATGTAATTTGAGATAGAGAACAGATGTGGCGATAATTACGCGAATGCAGTCGGACTTATGTTCGTGGATTTGCGTATCTCAGTATTAATGTTACGAATCTCATTTAAAAGTTAATTCACTAAGAGACTATTTCACCAATCTTACGTAAAATCTAAAGTAGACTAATCGACACTTAAGATTATAAGTAATTTTGTGTACGAATTTCACCATCTCTGAGTAGCCCTTTTGTTTACACTAACCAGTTTTAATAGCCTAGTAATGCTAATCGAGACGTACTAACCAGCGCTCGACGGTGGTAAAAGAGGTCCAAATAGTAAAAAAAAAAAAAACTGTCACGCCTGTATTCCCTAAGCGGGGGTATATTTACTATACATATACTTTTCGCCGAAGATGTAGGCAGGGCAGGTTTTAGGTCACATGTAATAGGGGGCAAGCCAATTCCATTATACCCGCTTACAATGCCAGACTTCAGACTGATACGGGAACATTTTCTATCAAAGACTTACTTTTCATCCGACTTAGGTTTCGAATTCAGGACCTCGTGATTGATACTCGCATTATTCGCCACTAGATCAAAGGTACAGTCTCCTAAAAGTCTGGTTACAATATGGTGCGATTCCAATCTAAGAACTTCTTTGTCAGCATTAATTCGCTGTTTTTGACAGTTTGATCTGCAAAATTTGTTAATATTTTCGTGTAAAGTTCTTATTAATATTATTTTTTTAAATTTGCTCTGGCCCACTCAAGTGGATTCAGTCTATTAATAGTTATTGACTAGTCAGACTGTTAGGTGTTCAATTTTTGACGAAGTTAGTTAGGTTTCCAAAGTTTATCACTTATAAGTGAGTTCGCACGATGAGTTCTTGTTTAGTCAACCCTAAAACACTTGTTCAGTGAGTTTTTAAAATCGTTAGTTTATTTTGGGATCATATTTTTAGACAAAATATATATGGTGATGCAGATGGAAATATAAGTGGCGCGAGTGACCTGTAATGGGATGCAGCATGCGGGGATGCGAGTAGCCTAGAAGTGGCTAAAGAGTATGCGATGCGAAAGAAAATGAAAGGTTCTTACAATGGAAGATGCCAGAGAGGAGGGTACACACATAAACCAACAAATGCAAACAAAGCATATGCACTTACACACACACACACACTCACACACACACACACACACACACACACTCAAACACGCACACACACACACTACCAGCTCTAATCTTGACACCACCACTAACACGAAATGTTATTCAGATTATGAGAGAGCCGAAATTAGCTCATATGGGAAAGGTGCACTGGTGACCTGAAATACAGGTATTACCTCGTTTAGGCACCAGTGTCCCACAACAAAAACTAAATTGTAATATAGCAATCTTCCCATGTAATGTTATATTGTGGCGAGAAATAAAATGATATTATTATTATTATTACTTACTGGTCAGTCAAGTCCCCGGCTCCACACAATGCAAGCGGGCGGTGGCTATGCAGGCAGTACGAAGAACGAAGAATTCACTCACAACATAAGCGTTTAAGCGGGATAAGAAGGTCTTACGAGTAGACGTGGATAAATTCAAAATGCGGTGACCGTTGTAAATGAACTGATGCGATCAGTCGGTAGTAGATCTTGCGACAACTCTTTTGCGACTGACTTCCTTTCGTTCCCGAACTTGATTCGACATGACCAATTAACAAGTGGCCTGCAGAAGAACCGGCAAGAACAGGAAAACACGCACACAACGTGCGTGATTTAGCTGTTAAGAAATAAAACTAATTTAGGATCTATCGAACAACCTATAAAAGCCTACGTTTGAGATCAATACGGCGGACTAATGTGTAATGTGGACGTCCAGTATAGTGTTTCAAATATCTCTCACCACCTGTTTTAGGTAGTTTCATTCAGTTATTTAGAACATACAGTTAAAGAGTTTGCATGCCAAAAATGCGTAAAAAATATTCAAAAGGCAGACTTAGTCTAGGTTATAGTGGAACGCCCGCGAAGTGAAGTACGGCGGTAGCCCCGGAATATGCAGCCTACCCAGCAATAAACATGTAAGTAACACCCGTGTTACACCAACGTAGCGACTATAACAAAGAGTTTTGAACACAAATCACAACGGACACAATGAGGGTACTGGAGCTGTATTACAAATGTTCATTGGAACGCATACCGAACATTCTGGAAGATCCGCTGCGTTGTTACAAGTCGAATGAATCGATTCTAGCTCGGCAATACGAAGCTAGAATTTACGTGAAATTAATTTTGATGGTAAAATAACATATTTTATCAAAAAAGTTAAAATCAGTCTGAAATAATTATCATATACATATCGTAACACAAGCGTAAAGTAGCAAAGTGTAGTACCTGTTTGTTCTTTCAGTGTGTTTCAGTACCTTAGTCGAAATTAATTGATTTTCATTTTATACCTGGCTACTCACCTGTTTTTGGAGGCTTGTGGGAAGCGGCTGTTAAAAGCACAAAATATCATCTTAAAAGAGTGGTCCAAAAGGCATTGTTAACATATGAAGAATTAAGTACTGTCCTTGCCCAAATAGAGTCAATATTAAACAGTAGACTTCTGACACCATTGACAACAGATATTAATGATGAGTCTTATTTACCATGAGGTCATTTTTAATTGGCACTGCTCTCAACAGTTATTCAGAAGAAGATGTAAGAAATGTATCACTCAATAGATTAACTTTTTGAAATATTTGTTGTAACATTTACCAACATTTTTGGAAAGTATGGAATAAGCAATACTTAAATGTTTTACAATCAAGACCTAAATGGAAAGATGGCGTGCCTAATATTTAGGTTGGTTCACTTGTTATTTTAAAAGACGATGATTCTCAGCCTCTGTATTGGCCCATGGCCAGAGTTATTAAAGTGTTTCCAGGGTCTAACAATAAGGTCAGAGCAATCGAAGTAAAAACTCAGAATGGACATACACATAGAAGGTCTGTCACAAAGATTTGTTTACTTCCAATTAATTATGATTAAAAGCTATTACAATAATTAAAGACACCGTCACGCCTATATTTCCCAAGCGTGGGTGGCAGAGGTGTACTGAGTACACCCACGTTTCGCCGACGATGTTAGGTGCCATGTAATAGGGGGCGAGCCTATTGACATAAACTGGGAAGTTTTCGT
This sequence comes from Phalera bucephala, assembly GCA_905147815.2. Lineage (NCBI taxonomy): Eukaryota > Metazoa > Arthropoda > Insecta > Lepidoptera > Notodontidae > Phalera > Phalera bucephala. Next base: position 17,926,485 of record LR990616.1, on the reverse strand, counting down.
TAGAAAAACTACACTCATCCGACATAGAATTTGAACCGAGAACCTCGTGATCACAAAGCGATGCGCTTTGCCACCAACGAGGCAGATAATTAAAGAAAAGCGTAAAAAAGGAAGATTCTGTTTGTTTTTGTTGTTTTTTTTTGTTTATTCACTTAAGTTTCTAGATAATTATTTGGTTTAAGTACTACACGCATTGTAGCTAACTATAAGCATACATTTGTGTTTCTTCTAGTCTAGAGTTTGTAGAAATCTACATAAACAATTATCTTTGGTAAAATTATTAAATAGCAACACACGTCCCCGGCAACAGCGATGCCGCATTGACTATCGGTACATCGAAGTGTTGAAGTGCTTGTATAATAACGCCACCATGTCAGTCCGAGTACAAGGGCAGTGCACGAAGGCGATCTCCATAAAAAGAGGAGTAAGACAGGGAGACGTCATTTCTCCGAAACTGTTTACGACCACCATAGAGGACGCCTTCAAGCTCTTGGAATGGTGAGGACTTGGCATCAACATCAATGGCGAATACATCACTCACCTTCGATTTACCGACGACATTGTGGTCATGGCGGAGTCGCTGGAAGATCTAGGACGAATGCTCGGCGACCTCAACAGAGTATCTCAACACGTGGGTCTTAAAATGAACATGGACAAAACGAAAATAATATGTAACGTCCATGTCGTACCCACCGCACTCACCGTTGGGAACTCTACTCTTGAAGTTGTCGACGAATACATTTACCTGGGACAGGTAGTCCGGTTAGGTAGGTCCAACTTTGAGAGAGAGGTCAATCGACGAATCCAACTCGGCTGGGCAGCGTTCGGGAAACTGCGCAACATCTTCTCATCCAAAATACCTCAGTGCCTAAAGACTAAAGTTTTTAGTCAATGTGTGTTACCAGTGATGATATATGGATCAGAGACGTGGTCTCTTACTATAGGTCTCATAAAAAAGCTCAGAGTTGCTCAGCGAGCTATGGAGAGAGCTATGCTCGGCGTTTCTCTACGTGATCGAATCAGGAATGAGGAGATTCGTAGAAGAACCAAGGTCACCGACATAGCCGTTAAGATTAGCAAGCTGAAGTGGCAATGGGCGGGCCACATAGCGCGAAGATCGGACGGGCGTTGGGGCAGAAAGATTCTAGAGTGGAGACCACGTAAAGTGGCAAGCGCAGCGTGGGACGACCACCTGCCAGATGGACCGACGATCTTGTGAAAATCGCAGGAAGTCGTTGGATGCAGGTGGCATCGGACCGGTTACGCTGGAAAGCGATTGGGGAGGCCTATGTTCAGCAGTGGACAAGTATAGGCTGAGATGATGAAGATGATGAACACACGTCCCCACTTTTTCTAACTCATTGTTTCTGTCAAGTAGTCGTAGCTATAATAGCAAAAAACCCGCTTTAACCCTAACAGTACAAAATTCCACATTCCCTTAATTTAATATAGAGAAGCTTGCAGACCAATCGTGAATACGATTAAATTACCATAGAACACCATATAAATATATTCAACGTCGTCGATAAAAATGAGTAAGTATACAATATTTGACTGCCGCGTCGCATCGTCGGCCAAAAGTGGGTGTTCACAGTACACCTCTCTTCCGCGCTTGGGGAATATAGGCGTGACCTATCTATCTATCTATCTATATCATCACGCCAGCTCCCTCGCGGGGTAGGCAGAGAGTACAGAGTTCCGACAGGTTCTTTCCTTACATACCTTTCTGGCTTCCTTCACTCTCATAGTTCGTCTCATACATACTCGCCGGTTACTGAGACTCTTGACTTGCCCTTCAGATAAGACACGGCCTTTTGGTCATGGTAAGATAGTCTAGGTCTTTCCCGGTATCTACATACTTCCACTTTCGCATTGTATATCTGTTTTGTCATTCTTTCTTCTGGCATTCTTTTTATATGCCCGAACCAACGGAGCATACCCTTTCTCATCTTTACACCGATACTATCTTTCATACCTACTCGCTTTCTTACTACGCTGTTGCGAATACGGTCGGTCAGTGTGACTCCGCACACCTTCCGCAGCGATCGCATTTTGACCGCATTTATCCTGCTTTCGTTCTCTTTCTCACATACCCAACTCTCACTGCCATATAACAGCGTTGGGACAAGCACTCCGTTATTCATGGCCAGCTGCGCCTTTTCGCTTAAGTGCCGGCTCCCAAGTAGCTTTCCCATCGCACCATTCACTGTATTCCCTGCATTCACTCTTCTCTCTATATCAGCGGTGTATTTCCCATCCTTACTGAAGGCGCATCCAAGATATGCAAACTCATTCACTTGCTCCAGCACATCGTTACCAACCACAATCCTTGCATTCGGTCTGGTTTCTTCCCGTTCAAATTGACCGGCGTGACAATATTTAAAAAATATTTCAACCTTGTCTCCACACTATTATAGCGATGCAAAATATATATTTGCTTATCTCCTGGGTATCTTATTGTAGTCTATTACGCACATAGTCAAAAAAGGTCTCATAGATATCTCACATTGTAACTTTCAGTCTCCAAACTTGAAATAACAACCTAACTGCGCCCTGTCATCTCTATTGTTATTAGGACTATGTCCTTTGTCAGCTCTGTTGAGTATTCAAGCGCTTAAGTAAATATTTGCGGTCTGACAAACGAGATTCCCTCTACCTATTTGCTGGCACGGGTGTTTATAAAATTTATTTGTAGTATTCGTGCATGCAAAACGCAGTCCAGGAGACTCATACAATCCTTTCCTTTTAATAAAAAAATCACCGTCACGCCTATATTCCCCACGCGGGGGTGGCAGAAGTGTAATGTACACCCACTTTTAGTCGACGATGCCAGGTCGCTCGTAATAGGAGATGAGCCTATTGCCTTACATCGGGAAAAGTTCCAGATTCCAGATTAATAGTGGAAATTTTTTGATTGACAAACTATATTTGTCTAATCTAGGATTTGAATCCTCGTGATCGCAAAGTGGATTGTTCGCCATTAGGCGACGAGGCCTATGTTTTTATCTGTGTTGAATTTTATTATGTTATACATTCATTCAAATATCGTAATCTTATGCTTTCTTTAGACAATATTTTTGTCATATTATAACATATCATGCGACTTTACATTAAAATTCTTTTCTAAAAAAAATCAGCCAAATTATACGAATATAAATAACAACGTAAAAATAACAATATCGAGAAACTCGTGGCAATTTTTCACCGGAGTGTCAAATACTAGTAAATAATATTGAAATCAATTTGAGCGATATCGTGCCTCCGAGGACCCATTCGGAAAAGGATGGCTTTTGTGGGAAATGTGAAATCTATCATTCTTTCAACCTTGTTTTTCGCAGTCCTAAAAAAACAAGTGTACACAACATTCGGTTGGAATCATCAACAGTAACCGGGCTCGTTGTTTATTTATGTGATTGATGCGTTCATTTCAGTTTCCTAGTTACCTTTCTTGTTGACCTAATTCCAGTATTTTATTTAGTTTATCACTTCCTTTTATGGTTTTAAAGGCACTTGGACAATTTGCACTCCGATCTAGGTCTCGAACCTATTCGCGCCTTTATTAGAAAGGCGTCGACACGTCACTTCGCGAACGCATCTACCCATGCGAATCCGTTAATCGTAGCCACCGCCGACTACGATCTCCCTCCCGACCCCTGCCGCCACCGCCGGCCGCGACATGTTCTCACCGACCCCCCCGATGCCTTGTCATCCCTTCTTTCCGCTCAGAATACGGGCGACGATGACGTAGACGTAGTAGTAGATCCCCTCCCATAGCCGGCGGTTGACCGGTGCGCTTAGTAGTGCACCCGTCCCCCTACAGCGACTGTCCCAACCGAGGGCGCCTCAAAGAGTATGTCGCCTCTTGCCCTTCTGGCTGGCTGGAGCGTAGTGGTTGCACGCTCGCCTTTAAAATCCGGTGAAGCTGTAGAGGCCTCGAGGCCAACAGCGTAGGTCATTCACACACACACACACACACGCACTTTTCAAGCAGACTAGTAATAGCAATCATATATCAAACTATCTCTATCTGTACCATCACGCCATGCGCCAAATCCGTAACCGGGTAGGCAATGAGTACAGAGTTCCAACGGGTTCTTATCCTACAGACCTCTCTGGCTTCCCCCACTCTCATAGTTGGTTTTATACACGCTCGCTGGTTACGGGGACTTTTGATTTGCCCTTTAGATAAGACATTGTCTGTTTGGTCATGGTGATACAGTCTAGGTCTTCCGTGGCAACTCATCTACATCTACTCCTCTCTTTCTCCTACCTCTACTTCGTCTCCTACCTCTTTACTATATCATTCTTTCTTCCGATATCCTTTTTATAAACAACAAGCAACGAAGCATATCCTTTTCAACTTTACACGGGCACTTATCTTTAATACTTACACGCTTTCTTCTATTCTGTGTCAAACACAGTCACCCTTACTCCGCATGTCTATTATATAGTTAATATTCGTAGATGAATCCTACTACGTGTTTAACGACCATGTTAACAATAGGGACAATTATGTTATGGCCATTTATTCTGTATAAGTAGTAATTTGGGAGCTTATTGCCAAGTGGTGTAGGGTGGCGGTCGGCGCGTGTGACTGGCGGGCTCCTCATTAATTCTCTCTCGGCCGGCACACAATTCGGCTGCGCTGTGTGAGAATGACAGCACTCGTTAGTTACTCACCGTTTGCAATGTTGTTATGACTCCGACACTATCTATTAGCCGTTGATGGGGCAGTTCGCAGGTCATGGCAGGACTCGCTTTACCCGGAGTATAACGGGCCACAGCTTGCTCGTAACGAAAGCTGCAAGGCGTAATAAAACTAAACGTAAACTAAGTACATACTGGGTGTTCACGAACGCATTGAAGCTTAACGATGCTATCAGCTGAAAGTGTTATTTAAATCGTCTCAACTTCGAGATGTGGGATGCAATGTAGAGTCAGACTGTGTTTGCTTTCCTTCATACTCCGTATATACGATATGTATTGCACCTTATTTGCAAACGTTAACAAGTAACAAAAATATCTTGTGTAGGTACACACATATTTATTTAAATATATTATCAAGGCTGATCTGTATTGTGACTAAAAATCGCGATGACAAATTATTTTGTTAATTCTAAACCATAAATACGAACAAAATATATCAAATTTCATTATGCTTTCGGGTTTGTTTTGATTTCTTACCAATGAAAATATTTTCGTTAATACGCAGGTGTAAAGTATTTAGAGCTTTTAGTTTAATATATTTTATTACATCAGTCTAAACATAAAGCATAGATTGTTAACCACGGAACCCTAGCAATATTAATTAAATTTAAATGTTTATTCAGTTTAAAATGTTGACATATTTCAACTTTATTTATATAAAATACAAGTAAGTATATTTGAAAGTTTCCAAGTGTACACAAAAATACAAAGGTTTCACCCGCAGTCCCAGCCCGAAGGTTGTCCGAGATATATCTAAGTAAATAATTAACGAGCACAGCTTGAATTAGGATACGCGGCGCACCCGTTCACATGTACCCAAGTTCATTTTATGTTTATGGTGATAAATATGAACCTTTGGGCTTAATATTACGGATTACACGATAGCTAGCGACCAACTAATCACTCACATTTGGCCGCTTGGAGGGACGGAAACAATTTCGTCATTAAATTTTCATCAAAACAATTTCGTCATTTGGGGGTCTGTCTAAGAGCGTGCTCGTCGCGACCCCTGCCAGCCGCTACAGCTGCAATCTTGGACCGAGCAAGTACCGCAGTGCGGGCTAGGGCGTCCCCCCGAGGCGACGCGTACCGGCCCGCCCCCGTCGGTACGAACATAGGCAGAAGCGGCGATGGGGGCCGCCACCCATCACGCCGGGCCCGAACCGGTGAGTCGTGGGGTGCAGAGTGCCGAATAGGCACCTGGAATGTAAGAGGTGGTATGGAAGATAAGATGCATGAGGTGATTGATGTAATGAAAGAGAGACGCCTGGATGCTCTGTGTGTAACAGAGACTAAGCGAAGGGGCAGTGAAGCCTGTGATCTCCCTGACGGCATGATGGCTCTGTGGTCTGGAGTGCCACAGAGCGTTCGTGCCAGCATGGGGGTGGGTATCTTGTTGTCCCGTCGCCTGGCCTCTGGAGTGAGAGATTATGGCCTGCATGATGCGAGACTTCTCTGGGTCCGCTTGAAACTGGGTATCACTAGAGTGATTTTGGTTGGAGCCTACGCTCCTGTAAGCTCGTCGACACCCCCGGACCTTGAGAAGTTTTGGGATAATGTTAGGGAAGTTCTGGATCTGGCTGATGCGAATGTGATTTTGTGTGGCGACCTGAACGGATGGGTGGGAACCAGGTGGCAAACTCGCGACGCTGCTCTGGGTCCTTATGGTGATAAGAGAGTGAATGATGCAGGTAAGCTTATTGTAGATGTGTGTTTGGAAAGAGGTCTCCTTGTGTCCAATACAATATTCCAACACAAGGATATTCATATGTATACGTGGAGAAGAAATAAACAGAAAAGCATGATAGATTTGATCCTGGTAGATAACCGTCTCCGAAGTAAACTTCAAGATACCCGTGCGTATAGAGGCCCCACTCTTGAATCGGACCACTATCTCGTAATTGTGTGGTTTAGTGGTTTGTTCAGGAAGTAGAAGCACTGGCGAGAGCGTATCTCCTTCGGAGGCCTTGAAAGAATCAAGGTTGAAAAGTTGCAAGATGAGAGCGTGAGGAGAACGTATGAAGACAGAGTCCGGGATAAGCTTTTGACAGCTGGTTCTTCGGACTCAAACATAGATGAATGCTGGAATTGTCTGAAAGAGAGTTTGGTAGAATCAGCGAAAGAAGTATGTGGCTGCTCAAAGAAGCATAGCACAGCAAAAGGGGATGCATGGTGGGATACAGAGTTAAAAAGCTCTGTAGAAAGTAAGAAGAAAGCGTGGCAGGACTATGTCTCTTCTTTGAATCTAAATGACAGTATGACGGAGATGAAGAAAGAAATATACCGGCAATGCAAGAATGCCACCAAAACCTTAGTGAAAGAAAAGCGTGAAAGAGCTAGTGTGATTCAGGAGGAGAGGCCGACGAAGAACTTCGAGAATAACACCAAACTCTTTTGGAGCAAGGTGAGAAAGGCTCGAGGTGATTCGTCAGGCTCCAGAATGGAAAAGATAAAATCTAAGGATGGTGACATTCTTGCAGACACACAAGCTGTGCTAAACCGGTGGAGTGAATATTTTGGAGAAATGTATGAGAATGCCTCGGATGCTGGTGCCACAGACGAGCCCAGAGGCGAGTTTGCGGCACCAGAATCCACAGAGGACATCACTATGGAAGAAGTTGAATGGGCGATACGAAGTATGAAAAATGGTAAAGATGCGGGAATAGACATGATATCTGCCGAGATGATTAAATATGGTGGAACTTGCGTCCGGGACGCTTTTTGGGTCCTCGCAAATCTTTGCTGGAAGACCGGTAGAGTCCCTACAGATTGGCGCCGCGCAGTCATAGTACCCTTGTATAAAGGCAAGGGCTCACAACATGACTGCGCCAATTACAGGGCCATCAGTTTGATCAGCTTGGCAGCTAAGGTGTATGGTAAAATTATTGAACGGAGAATGCGCGAGAAGTCCGATGGAGTGTTGTGTGAGGCACAGGGAGGTTTCAGGTCTGGAAGAGGATGTTCGGATCAAGTTTTCTCCCTCCGCAACATCGTAGAAAAGCATCTAGCAGTAGGCCGGAAGGTTTTCTGCGGTTTTGTGGACCTGGAGAAGGCGTTTGATAGAGTCATGCGAAAGAGACTTTGGGACATTTTGCCAGAGTATGGTATAAACGGCACCCTGTTGCGAGCCGTCCAGTCCACCTACGTGGACAGCAAGGCATGCGTACGGGTGGGTGGTAACATGTCACCTTGGTTTGACGTTAAAGTCGGCGTCAAGCAGGGTTGTGTGTTGTCCGCTAGACTGTTTATAGTGTATCTGGATAAAAGTCTTTAAAGACTGAATGCGATGACTGAAGGGGTAAAAATGGGTGATCTAGTGATAAACCACCTATTGTATGCAGATGACGCGGTTTTGATAGCGCCAACAGCCACTGATCTGCAAACACTAGTCACAGTTATGAGAGACGACTGCATGAACAATGGCTTACATTTGAATGTGAAGAAAACCAAAATTATGGTTTTTGAACGGGAAGAAACCAGAACGAATGCAAGGATTGTGGTTGGTAACGATGTGCTGGAGCAAGTGAATGAGTTTGTATATCTTGAATGCGCCTTCAGTAAGGATGGGAAATAAACCGCTGATATAGAGAGAAGAGTGAATGCAGGTAATAGAGTGAATGGTGCGATGGGAAGGCTACTTGGGAGCCGGCACTTAAGCCAAAAGGCGCAGCTGGCCATGCATAAAGGAGTGCTTGTCCCAACGCTGTTATATGGCAGTGAGAGTTGGGTATGTAAGAAGGAGAACGAAAGCAGGATAAATGCGGTCGAAATGCGATCTCTGCGGAAGATGTGCGGAGTCACGCTGACCGACCGTATTCGCAACAGCGTAGTAAGAAAGCGAGTAGGTATGAAAGATAGTATCGGTGTAAAGATGAGAAAGGGTATGCTCCGTTGGTTGGGGCATATAGAAAGAATGCCAGAAGAAAGAATGACAAAACAGATATACAATGTGAAAGTGGAAGGATGTAGGTGCCGGGGAAGATCTAGACTATCTTACCATGACCAAATAGACCGTGTCTTAGCTTAAGGGCAAGTCAAGAGTCTCCGTAACCGGCGAGTGTGTATGAGACGAACTATGAGAGTGGAGAAAGCCAGAGAGGTATGTAAGGAAAGACCCTGTTGGAACTCTGTACTCTCTGCCTACCCTGCGAGGGAGCTGGCGTGATGATATAGATAGATAGAGAGAAATTTTCATACCGACTTAAGTAGGTGTCTACACTAAACTAGTAAACGACGTATACTCGCCTCTCTCGGTATATTTATTTTGAGAGTAATTTCCCTAATATCTTTGAGCGTTTACATAGGAAATTGGCGATTCGCTTTGAGGACACTTTGAACGTTCCAGGAATGCTATTTCGTCCCACGAGAGATGCTTCGTTTCTAATTAAGTTTTCAACTTGCAAAAATAATAACAGAATGTTCCAAAATTGTATAATTAACTACGGTATAGTAAACGCCTTGTAAAGTCACGAAACATAGGTTTTATTTATGTTTTAAGAAAAACAAACCAATAAGTAGACTTTTTTTCATACATTTTTTAATCCAAATCTTTCAAAAACTAGAGAATCATGCTTATGTCGTTTAGTGGATGACTGTACTAAAGGATTTTATGAACACTGGGCGAAGACCTATCGAAGACTAAAACAGTCAAAGACATAGAATAGTTTAAATTTAGCAGACAGAATTAGAAAGATTTATGTTACGTTAGAAAATTGGGTAATTATCAATAGGTTCCTTCTTAATGTAATCAATTTGTTATTAAAATTTCCAATTACTGGTTTTCCTAGATACTCAGCTTTCGAGTCGTCGCTTGCAAATTTCAGATAATTCATCAATATCTATCTTATATTCGAGAGAGTAAGATTTTATCAAACCAGTGATGAATTCGATTCGTCTTCGGGTAAATTACAACCGAATGTAATTCCTTTTAGAAATTGAAGTGGAATACAGATCTCCGTCACAATGGAGTAGATCTTGAGTAATGTGTAATCAGCGTAGTAAAATAAATCTAAAGCGGGTCTGTTCAAACAACGTCATGTCTTTGTTCTCGTAATAAACTGTCAGGGCACAAAAGAAATTCACGGCGACATCAAATGTCGCCCTGTTCAAATTTAGAGCTTTTCTCACATATTAAGGCTAGCCACAGACAATGCTTTATCCGACGAACGTACATATTGTACTAGGTATGTAATCTATCTAGCTGTCTATCTATCTATATCATCACGGCAGATCCCTTGCGCGGTAGGCAGACAGTACAGAGTTCCAACAGGTTCTTTTTCTTACTTACCTCCCTGGCTTCCTCCACTCTTATATTTCGTCTTATACACGCTCGCCGGTTACGGACGCTATGTTAATATAGATATCCTTATACAATTCTGTTTAATAATCGTGGTCATCATAATCATCTTACGGCGATGTACTTTTAATAATACGACCTTCACTCAAAATTTTATGTGATGTTCCATTGTTTAGCCTCTGGTGTGCAGCTCCGCGATACATCCGAGTGCTTGCCCTGTTGCTAAACGACTAAAAAACAACGCAGCGCCGTCCTCCATCTTACATCCACTATCTGTCATCGGTAATTCGTCATCTGACAGATGACAAATGTCATCTGTCATCGCTTCACAACAAAACACACTCGAACAATCAGAGAGTATGTCTACGACAAAATTACAAGGATACTAAAATGAAAATAGCTGCTCGATATTCCATTAACTGATTTTCAAATAATAGGATACTACATATGAATAATAATCATATAAATACTTAGAACACATTTATTTATTTTCACACAAATATTTTTGAACCCCACAAGTATATGAACTTAGCGGTATACGCTTAACCTACTAGACCAAAGTGTTCCCTTTAAGTCTTACCTAACATAACTACCATACCCAAATACATACCATCACGACGAGGGATAACACCCTGAAGTGAGAGCCAGAGTCATTCAGAATACTTGTACTACGGTTTTTCTTGTTAAAATTATAGCACAGAAAACAAATAGTATAAAAAATTAGGGTAGTATTACCTGTGTAGAATGTTGTGGATCTTTATTTAATTTCAAAATCAACACAATACATGTAATAGCCAAAGTAGGGGACCTACATACCTTCTCCATTTTATTGCCTCAAAATAATAAAATAATTGTTTGTGAAAACTGTTCTCATCGGGCTTATAGATAATTGTTAGCAAATATATGGTTGTGGGGGGCTTGCAAATAAAACTCCCGACTTCACAAAAAACAGGACTGTATTCTTCTGATTTTCTTAAGGATATCTTCACAATAATCTTCTATATGTAAACATTTTATTAATTAAATAACTTATTTTTATTATCTGTGGTTCTTTTGGCATAATAAACAATTGGGTCGTTAGCAGCACGGAAGTGCATGAAAAAAGGTGTGCTGCTCTGGAGTGACGATTCGATTATGGCGGAATTTGAATAATAGCGTAATTACTAATATTTGATATTGTTAAGAGTAACTGGAATGTTTTTTATAAAATAATATAGCTACGTTACATTTACACTTCTGAACTAGTTTTATTTCTAGTTCAGAAGTGGGATACGGATAGAAATATTACTATCAACATCACGCCCACTAGGCTTTCAGGTAACAAAGGATAAAGGTAAATATAGTAAAAAAAATAACAATTAAGACAGGTGAGTCGCGTCTTGGTTAATCAAAGAGTAGTGATTGTCGATTTCAAATGACTTTAAAAATGACGATGCATGATCTCTTTTTAACCTATCATCACGCCAGATCCCTTGCGGGTTTGGTCAAGTAATTAATGATTAAATATTATCGACCTAATATTTGTGCACCAGTGCAGGAATATATTATATATATTTTATTTTATTGTGGGGGCAAATAAGTAAATAAATAACAGTTAAGTACTTGTGTTTAAGAAATGATTGTAGTAATATGTATGAAGACGGTACATGATGCCATATGAAACTGATGTAGTTATCTTAAATATTCTTGGGTATATTTGTATGTAATGTTAAAAGTTATATAATGAAGACTGGTTTTATGATAATACTGTGATAAATTGTTTTAATGATCGAGGTTAACAACAGAGGTACATTTTAATAGGTACCACTAGCATTTCAGATCTTTTAAATAAGGAGGTGGAGAAGCCCGGTAATTTGATATTATTTCATCAGAATATGGATGGATTCTCTTCAAAAATATTAGACAGTGACTTATAGTTGAAGAAAAAAAAACTAAATATGATGTTTGTATATGTGAACATTGGCTTAAATCACACGGAATATTAATCGATTATGACAATTATTCGATCTTAAGTTACTATATTTGAAAGTCCAGGCTTCATGAAGGTACATTAATTTTGCTTAAAAAAATGTCGAGATAACATAGTGATATAGTTGGGTTTTTAGTTGAACAGTGTGATTAATTTATTTGTGTTAAGCTGGATAAACATATATACAGAACCCCAAACAGTCAGGATTTTACTACATTGGAATCTGTAATGGAAGATGTGTTAAATAAAACTTTCATGAGTAACAAGTCGAGAACAAAACGAGTAGTAAATGGTAACATCAAATAAATATTTGAGAAAAAACATGGTACAGCGACAGTTTTATTCTTACATTAACTTGTACTACATGCAATGATAATATTTTTGTTTTATGAGTAACCGTGGAGTTTCTTCCCTTTTTTTTTTTCACAGGAATGATATTCCAAAGTGGTGGTAGTCATTGTTGCTTTACTGACGATTCATAAATACTACGAGTATAATGGTTTACATGAATAAAAAAAATATTCTGATTCTGAATCAATAATTATAAAGACGATATATACATTTTAGTCAATGATATAAATGAATTTATTTCTGTTTTGCAAGCTTTTATTTAACTTGCACTGTTCGTTTCGTACGTCTGTTTGTCTATTTTGACCCATTTTACAAGTACGTGAGTGGCTGATTGAGCTGAGATATGCCACGCATATGGAAGTATGGTGACAATGCAATATGGTACTGTAGAGATGGCCACATGATTGAGCCAAAAAGTAGCAAGGATCTCCTCAGATAAGGATCAGAGATATCCCCTTTATGATTTGGCTATAATAGGTTGCTTAAAAATAAAAGATCTTTGTAAATTAAAATTATTCATCTGAATTGCCTACTTACTAAGTGGTGTAGTACCACTACTAAGTGGTATGTTTATAGATTTATTGATAACTAACGGATCCACCCAAACTGATTTCAGACACGATGTCAATAGATTTAGTAGAAACATCGTACGTTGGTATCATCGTGCAGTCACGGCACTGTACAGCGTCAGTGGAGGCGCCGCTGCGGCGTGCGGCGTGAGGCGTGAGTGGAGGCGCTTTATAGCATGAGTGAAGGCGTTCTGTGGCAGAGTGGAGGCGCTGCGCGGTGGAAGTAGAGGCGCAGTAGCGCGTGAATGGAGGCGCTGTACGGCGTGAGTAAAGGGGCTGTAGGACGTGAGTGGAGGCGCTTTATGGCATGTGTGGAGGCGTTCTACGGCGGAGTGGAGGTGCTGTGCGGCGGAAGTAAAGGGAGCTATAGCGCGTGAATGAGGCGCTGTAAGACGTATTGTAGGCCGTGGTTCGTATCAGGAACATAAGGAAATTGAGTAGACATCATCATGAATATTTTATTGATAAATTGAAATTTGTTATAACTTGAGATGATTCCTCTGGAGAAGTACACGCACAGAAGAGTCCTAAGACAATTATTAATGTCTTGTACTTCAATGAATTCGATCTGCTTATTTTTGTGAGTTGAAATTTGTTATACATTTATGATGAAGATATCATTCCTCTAGAGAAATACACACACAAAGGAGTCCTAAGACAATTATGAGTGTCTTGTATTTCAATGAATTGGATCTGCTTGTTTTTGTAAGTTAAAATTTGTTATACATTTATGATGAAGGTATGATTCCTCTGGAGAAATACACGCACAAAGAAGTCCTAAGACAATTATGAGTGTCTTGTATTTCAATGAATTGGATCTGCTTATTTTTGTAAATTGAAATTTGTTATACATTTATGATGAAGGTATGATTCCTCTGGAGAAATACACGCACAAAGATGTCCTAAGACAATTATGAGTGTCTTGTATTTCAATGAATTGGATATGCTTATTTTTGTAAGTTGAAATTTGTTATACATTTATGATGAAGGTATGATTCCTCTGGAGAAATACACGCACAAAGGAGTCCTAAGACAATTATGAGTGTCTTGTATTTAAAAGAATTGGATCTGCGTATTGTTGATGAATTGAAATTCGTTATAAACTTAGGACAAAGGTATAAGTCCTCTGAAGAAGTACATGCACAAAGGACTTGTAAGACAAACATGATTGTATTGTTTTTCAAAGAATTGGATATGTTACAGAATAATTTTAAATCTGAGATGTTAATTTATTAAAGGAATCTATTTACAAAAGAGTCATAAGACAAATGCGAGTGAGATAATAATAATAATAATAATAATTTATTCATTTACCACACAGTAGTTACAGTAAAATTATAAACCTTAAAATCTAAAGAAAACATTTTAAACCACATAATTGCCAGAGGTTCCCAAACTAGGCAAAGCCTGTATCTTGGGAAACCAGGTAACAGTTATAAGACAAGGATTAAAACTTATATTGACCAGAGGTAGATTGTGTGTACATAGAAAACTGATGTTTTAAATATAAAAGATACTCAAAAGTGGACTAGGTGTATAAACATATGATGTATGTGTGTGTGTGTGTGTGTGTGTGTGTATATATATATATGTGTGTGTGTGTGTGTGTGTGTGTGTGTGTGTGGGTGCGTGTGAGTTTGTGTGTGCGTGTGCGTTTGTGTGTGTGTGCGTGCGCGTGTGTGTGTGTGTAAAAATATCTATATGATAATTTATAAATTATCTGTTAATAATTAAGGATTCAGTGTGATCATAGTCTTGACAGAGGAGAAATTGTGTCAGTTTCGCCTTTGCTTCTTTTAAGGAAATTTTTTTTAGATCACATCGGGCTATAACCTCATTATACGTAGCCAAATGGCAGTACCGAGCAAATCTTTTAGCAAAACTAGTTTTAACTATGGGTGTGGGTAATTTCACCACGCGTTTTCCTAAAATCTTATCATAAACATGCGAGTGAACAACAGACTTATGGATAGAAAGACAAGCGTTTATAATGTATAATTGTCTGACACGAAGTACTTTTATGTCTTTATAAAGGGCGTCTGTCGGATATAAAAAGGGTTTCTTTAAAATTACTTTTAAAATTGCACGTTGAGCTCTTTCCAAAGTGATTAGATAGGACTTTGCAGCAGATCCCCATGTGCCAATGCAATATGAAATAATTGATTGGCACATGGCATAGTAAACCATTCTTAGGGTACTCAAATTTGCGGAGTTTCTCAATAGTCTCATGATCCCCATTAGTTTTCTAACCTTCCCAGCCAGACTATTGATGTGAACTTCAAAGGTTAAATGTTCGTCTAAAGTAAGACCCAGATATTTGATATCAGTTGTGCGTTGTAGTAAAACACATCCACCGGCCACAAAAGGGCTTGATAGTGAACAAAAATGGATTCGTAGATTTAGCTTATTGTTAGGTTTTGAGGCAGCGGTCTTGTGAAAGCACATGTATTTTGTCTTATTTGTGTTGAGTGTGAGTAAATTTAGCTGTAACCATTTTGCAATAATTGACATACCCTTTTCCGCGATAGCATAGACATTTTCCCAGTCACATCCTCGAAAAAGAACAACGGTATCATCAGCATAGCAAATTAGCTCTGCTGATGGTAAGCTAAGATCATGCAAATCGTTCATGTAAATAATAAATAGGGTAGGGCCGAGTATACTACCCTGTGGCACGCCAAAATTAATTGGCAGTTGGTCGCTCTTAACACCACTTAACCGCACCAACTGCTGCCTGTTTATGAGGTAACTCCTGAACCAGTCCAAGGCTACTCCGCGAATACCCATCACTTCTAGTTTTTTAAGGAGGATAGGTATCGAAACCGTATCAAAGGCCTTGGCCAGGTCCAGGAAAACTGCAATACAGCTGAGACCTTTGTCAAGATAGGTAGATGCAAGATCAGTGAGTAGCGTCACTGCTTCATCTGTAGATTTCTGTTTTCTGAAACCAAACTGATTATTTGCTAGTAATTTATGTGATTCTAGGTAATCTACCAGCCTTTTATTGACGATTTTCTCAAGTAATTTTGAGAAAACGTTCAACAGGGCAATAGGCCTATAATTTTTAGGATCATCAGGGG
Organism: Phalera bucephala; assembly: GCA_905147815.2. Classification (NCBI taxonomy): domain Eukaryota; kingdom Metazoa; phylum Arthropoda; class Insecta; order Lepidoptera; family Notodontidae; genus Phalera; species Phalera bucephala. The sequence goes on along the minus strand of LR990616.1, from coordinate 17,910,513 downwards.
CACCATCTTTGTGTATTGGAGTAATGGATGCGACTTTCCATGCAGATGGAAAGAGACCAGTCTGTAAACTTAAATTAAAAATATGAGAAAGTGGAATTGTAATCTGACTTCTAGTAGCTTTTAGCAGGCAGTTTGTAATCCCGTCTAAGCCAGGAGAACTATTGTTTTTCAGTTGTCTGATTAGTGTGTCTATTTCATCAATATCAGTTGGTGCGAAGAAAAACGAACTCAAAGGGCTACCACGTGTTTTAATTTTTCCTGCTAATGTAAACTCAGTTTCACCTGTTTCGTTGAGAATTTTCTGAGATAGTAATTTGCCCACAGATGCAAAGTATTCATTACAACTATTAAGAGATGTTGCAGGGCCTGAATTGGCGGACAAAAGTTGACAACTACTTTGATTTTTTTGAGGAAGATGACATATGGATTTGATAGTGTTCCAAAATTGTTTAGGATTTGATTTCGCCAGCTCAAGTTCGTTAGCTTCATATTGAGATTTTACTTTTTTCAGGATTTCATTACAGAAATTGCGATACCTTTTATAAGATGCTTGTAATATAATATCATTGGGAAATTGTTTAGCTTTAAAATGAAGACGATCACGGTGGCGTATACATCGCAGCAGGCCAGGGGTTATCCAAGGACTTAGTGTAAACCTTGATCTACTGAAACGAATACATTTATAGTTAAGAGAAACAGCAGTAGAGAAACGATCAAGGAATGATTCTAAGGCATTGTTTACGTCTGTATTTTTAGTGACCGCGCTCCAATCCTCTGTTTCTAAATCCTTTGCAACATTAGCATAGTTTATCACTGTTTTAAACCTGCCTAGTGAGCCACGTTTTCTTTCTGTTTTTAAACCAAGGAGAACTGGGAAGTGATCTGTCATAGTGGTTTCACATACCAGACCCGTGGCCAGAGCCTTTGATCTTATAAAAATATGGTCTAAGCACGCATTTAATCTAGTAGGTTTAGTGATGGCAGGTCTGAGGCCATGGTGACTTAGCATATTCAGGTAATCTGATGGATCGTGTGTATTCCTGTGCTGAGACAAGATGTCAATATTTAAATCACCGGCTATTGCTAGAGAAGTTTTATCTGTTAGATTATTTAGTATATTGTCAAGAGAGAAAATAAATCCATTGTTGTATTTGAATGATGGTGTTCTGTATATCCCTAAAATAGTAATTACATTTGTAATATCTACTATCAATCCACATGCATCCGTAATATCAAGTTCCGACACGGAAACGTTCCAGCAGTCCTTCACATAGACTACGACTCCGCCATTTTGATTGATGTTTTTATGAGTAAAAAAGGAGTTGTAGCCTGGGATCTGGCCAATTACTGCAGCATCCGTGAGACGACATTCTGTGAGTATAATAATATCTATGTCCAAGTTTATGCGATGTAAGAAAATAGTGAAAGCGTCGAAATTCTTGGTAATGCTTCTAATATTGTGTGTGATTAATTTAAAACTATATCCATCTGCAAAAAAGTTTTTACATAACTCAGGTGTACTCAAAAAGCATCTAAGATCAAGCGTGGAGTCAATATTATTGGCTAGATCAATGCTATCCATAAAAGAAACAATTTTCCATACTGCGTGAAAAGTATCGCTGAGATGTGTTTACAACTACAGTGTTTGAATGTAGAGAGTAGTGTAATGATAAGTTATATATAATATAAATTTGCAGTGTATATGTAAGTGTATTATTGGCTTCATATGTGAATATATTGATAATATTTGACATAACAAAGGCTTTCGTAAGCAGAAATCTTGATATACCCAGATCCGAGTTGAACATAAAATATTGTCGATAGTCAAACATATTTTTTTCGATTGATATCGTACAAGCAGTATGAGACATATTATCACAGGATCGAAAAAATAAAAATCCTATATAAAAAACTAAACCATAAGATATCTCCATAAGCATCGTAACATAAATTAGAAAACAAATAAAAACAGCAACACTCGATTTTTTTAAAAACATGGGTTCATCCAGAATGATTACAAAAAATGCAAGATATAAAATTAATATAAGGTGAGAATTACACAGATGTACTGCGAAAAAGATTTCCAAAATAACAATTAATAACATAACATCATGCGTATTACATGATATTGCGTATATTACAAGTATTAAATAAAACTTTAAAAACACATGCCAGGCATTCGTCACACAAACAGTATAAATGTAACTATTTTTTAAAATACAACTTTTAGATTTTTCTAATAAGTAACAGGATAATAAAAATTTGACAATAGACATAATGCAGGAAATAGTAAAACAAAAATTATAAAATGTCTTAATAAAAAACATTATGATAATTTCAAAAAACGCTAACAGCTTATCATAAAAATAAAAAGGAAACTTATACCGAATACTGAGATCAGATACTGAGATCACGAAAACATAATATATTTTATGTAGACTGTTTTTGTTAGGAATACTGAGAGCTGTGAGACTGTACAGGAAAAAAAAAAAAAAAAAAAGAAAAAAAAAAAAAAAGAAAAAAAAAAAAAAAAAAAAAAAAAAAAAAAAAAAAAAAAAAGAAAAAAAAAAAAAAAAAGGAAAAAAAAAAAAAAAAAAAAAAAAAAAAAAAAAAAAAAAAAAAAAAAAGATAAATGCAGAAAATTGAATTAAGAGAAAACATTGTGCATTATTATTACTATTTAAGATTCTTTTTTCTTAAACCAAGCGTGACAGGCTAAATAATTTATTCTAAAGTATGGATGACGATGATAAAAAATTTCTACTGATGCGACAAGTATTTAGTATGATGGCTTTCTGTACTAAATTGAATGTATAAGTTGATGTTTTTAGTATATTGAAGCATTGGAGAAGACTTTTAGAGACTACACCAGTTGATAAGATTACTATTGGAACAATACGCACGGTGTCTGCTTTCCACTGTGTTTTTAATTCTAATGCAAGATTTTGGTATTTTGTGAGCTCATCAGATGTTGTTGATTGAATATTATGGGGATTAGAAATGACTATATCAATAACGTATACTGTGTTACTGTCCTATACGTGAATAGATATGTCTGGATATATTGGATCGCTTTGTCTTTAATTATAGTTCTATCCCCGTAATTTTATACGTCTTTGTTTTCAAGCACTGTACCTTGTTTGTATTTATAATAAGGGTTTTTATGTATAAATTGTATTGGTGGGCCATAATTTGGGGAATTATTGCTGCAACTGGGTCGTGGCGGTGTTTGTAATCAGTTTGGATGAGGGATTTACATGCGACGGTGATGTGTTGTATGGTTTCGGAGGCAGAGTGACAGTGTCTGTATGAATCTGTCGGTAAGTTTGAGTCCTTGATAATATACTTTTTTTATAGTTGCGAGTGGCAATAATTTTATCTTGTACTGCAAGAATGAAGCTGTTAGTCTCTGGAAACAGTTAACTTCATTAAAGACATTCGTTTGACTTTACATTATCCACGTGTCTTTGGCCCAAACGGGTGTCTCCCGTAAAGTGATTTCCGAGCCTATCTTCCTATTGTATCACGCATATCTGTAAGTTTTTCTATGGAGGATTTTGTGAGATGCTTCCAATGTGTTGTATTAATTTTGTTTATTATACGCTGCAGTTATTTAAGATCTGTGTTTGAACTGAGTTTATGATTCCGAATACATAAGTGAGTATTTGGATGGCGGAAGTATTATTGGTCTTTGTTATATTTCTAGAATTGAGGCATGGCTTTGGAATCTGATTCACGTGATATTAAAATTTTCGCGTTAGTGCTTTGTTTCCTTTTGCTGGATTTTTCGATACTGATTAAATCCTAAATATTTGTATACACTATTATTGTATATTCATCCATGGGTTGTATTTGTTCACCAGTATCCAATAGATAGTTACCTATTGCTCTCGATTTTACCGATGATTGATGATTTATAACTGCAGGGAGAATATTTGGGTAATATCTTCTAAGTGAAATAGATCGTTTTTGTTGCCAGCATAAATTTTAATATCATCCATTAAAAAAGGTGAGAATGAATAAATGATGAGTCGAGTCCATGCAAATTCTAGCCATGATTACTATTATCGAGAAGAACATGGAGAGGATTGAGTGCATAACAGAACCAAAGAGGACTGAGAGAATCCCCTTGAAAGATGCCACATCGTATGTGGATCGTTTCGGTAGTAATTGGAATAGAACATTTTAATTTTAGTATGGTTTGCCAATTTTGCATTAATAATTTCAGGAACATAGTAATGGTCGGGTAGATTATATACAGCTGGAGCACTTGTAGAAACCATCTATGTGGAACAGAATCAAAGGCTTTCCTATAATCAATGAATATGCTGTAGATACTATGTTTCTTCCTGTATGCTTCGTTCATTGTGATTGCATCTATTATAAGTTGTTCTTAGCAACCTTTGTTATTTTTCCGGCACCCCTTCTGTTGTTCTGCAAGTATATGATTTTCGGAAAGGTGTTCGTAAATTATCTCACTTATGCATGCTGTGAGTATTTTATTTATTTTTTGAAGGCAAGTAATAGATCGATATTTAGATGGATCCTCGGTACTAGTATCTTTAGATAGTATAAAAGTTATTCCATGTGTATGATGTATTCGGGTATTGTATGTGCTGTCTGAATAAACGTGGTTAAATAGTTATGCAGTTATGGGTAGGTGTAAATTTCTTATACCAGAAATAATGGATGTTATCAGATAAAGGAGATTTCTATTTGTGTGTATTTTAGTGTTAACTTGTGTGAACGTTTCTATTGGAATATGTTCAAAAAGCATATTTGAAACGTGCGCTGTGTTTTCCTAAGCAGTGATTATCTACTCTGCGTTCGCGTTATGTTGAACCGGATATTCCCATATCCCAGCCTTAAACTGCCTGAGTACTTAAGGTGAAGGTATTCTCTGATTTGGTGCATTATTAATACTATTTATGTTATAATGAGTTTTAATGCCTCTGCGAAAACATTTATAAGAAAAAACATTTTTATTATTAATTGATTTTGGGAAACTACCTGCATTAAAATGATCTTAAGTGAATTTGCTGGTGAAATTTTTACACGGAGGAGTCATTAGACTATTCAATTTTAAAAAGATTTCAAGAAAGCAATTGAAATATACATGATCAAGCAATAATGCATAAATACATTTAATAAACCATACAATTTGTTCATATTGTAATCGTACAAGTTGTTGTTCCTTCATTTTATATTGTATTTCGAAAAATAATTGATGGAACAATTAATTTGTCAGATGGCCGAACGTGTTGATTAGAATAGATTTGATTCAAAATGGAATAAAAAAAAAGGTTGCCTTTGGCTATTAAAAATAGTATGTATTTATAAATTCAATTTGATTAGAATATATATTTGAACAGAGAACAAGAAATGTTGTCTTTTGGCTAGCAAAAACAATATGTTTTTATGAATTCAATTTATTAAGAAATGGTGCCGACATAATTCTGATTTATTCTCTTTAGTTTTTTCAAAACATCTTCAGAGTTTGGTAGAGTCTAAAATTTGTTACACCTATGTACATGAGTATTTTGTTGCTTGAATGTGTCAATAAAAAGATTGCTTTAATGTGTCAAGACATTACGAGAGGACTCTGTTATTTCAGAATGGCCGACTGTAAACATTTTATTAATTAAATAACTTATTTTTATTATCTTTGGTTCTTTTGGCATAATAAACAATTGGGTCGTTGGCAGCACGGGAGTGCATAAAAAAAGGTTGGCTGCTCTGGAGTGACGATTCGATTATGGCGGAATTTGAATGATAGCGTAATTACTAATATTTGATATTGTTAAGAGTAACTGGAATGTTTTTATGAAATAATACAGCTACGTTACATTTACACTTTTGAACTATTTTTATTTATATATATTAATTTACAATGATCTTCTATATTCTAATTCACAATGGTCTTCTATATTCTAATTCACAATGTTTTTTCACAGGATTCCGTTTAGTTGTTTCCCTAGTTGCGCCGTGCGGCGACGCGGCCGCAAAAGTGCGCTATTAATATCATCTTTTTAGAGGTCACAACTAGCGGGAGTTCTACGCCGACCAACCGGGCGCAGAGCCTACACGTCCCGGCCGCTCGCCACGTATTGCCATCTCTTTCTTAATCTTATGTGCTAAACCTCATAGACTACTAAATATATCTTACGTGCTAAATATGCCTATTTATTATACATTTCTGTATACAAGAGCAATGAGAGAATTCTGATTAGCTGTTCGTCCGCTACAATGGTTATTAAAAGAGACATTATTTATTTTATAAACCGTCCTATACTTTTGATATAAGCAAAACGAATAGAACGTAATGAGATTAAAATTAAAATATAAGGTAAAATGAATGACAATAGTAACACTAAATTAGTTATTTCACTAATATACGGAAATATTATGCAGAATATGCTTATTTGACTCCTATATATTTTAAAATGTAGTTCAATAATTTAATTGCTGTTAAGTAAAAAAATCAGAAACGAAATATTAAAAGGAACCTCGGAAGAACTATTTGATGGAACATATTTGTAAGTATGTTTCATAATTACAAATATGTTCCATCAAATGTCAGATTATAACTATATACAATGGGAATCCTCTTATATTATACTCCTTCACAAGAAAGATTCGAAAGAATAAATACGGAACTACAGACCGATACGTTTGATGTCCATCCTATACAAAGTTTTTTCCAAGGTCATCCTACGAAGACTAAGCGGTCAAGTCGATGAGGGCAAGGGGGCTTCAAAAACCTCTTCAACAATAGGCCATTACTTCACTGTAAAACAGATTACGGAGACATGCAGACCCTTAGTCTATCAAATTGTTTCCTGCAGTTCTGGAGAACATATTCCACAAATTAGTGGTCTCAACATAGACGGCATATTTTATTAGGTGTAATAAATTTGGGTGCAATAAATTTATTACGTACCTTCTTCAACATAAGTCTATACTTAGCTTCATGTGGAGCCCAAATGACTGCGTTGCACTCGAGATGCCTCTTAACTAGCACATTGTATAAGGCTTCAATAGTTTTCATGTCCGTAAATCCCTGCACCATACGAAGAGAAAATCCTAAGTGTCTAAAAGCTTTTTTGCATATTTCAATAATATGATAGCGAAACGTAAGCTTAGTCTTAAGATGTACTATTTAATCCCTAACATATCATATCCCATATTGTCTTGATAAACACTGCTTATGTGTTGAACTGTCCAGATTAGGTAAGACATTATTTTGATGTATCCCTAGTTTAGTATAGTTTGCTTCAAATACTCATATCAGACTCCAGTCGATAGTATCTTAAATGAACCCGCCACTCAGTGGGTGTTTTATTAGTTGCAATATTCGGCATCAATATTTTTGCAACATGCAACATTTGCTATTTTTAAGAAAATTTACAGCGCAGTATATTTTATTCCCATATTTTCGATTACATTTTTTAACCCGTTGAAACCATAAAACGTCCCATCAGGAATGTCAAACATTATTTTTATGAGTTTTCGGTGGACATTCGGTGCTATTGAGTTACTTAAAATCGGTGAGCAGGTGCTCGCGGCGGGGGTTGGCAGTGACTAATGAGCGTGGACTGCGCGCCCGGAGACCCCACCACGGAGAAATAATGCGTAGCGGGAAACATTCAATTAAGCATAGCTGTTACCCGCGGATGCGCCCGCGTTTATATTGTAAGTAATATATTTATTCGGCTTGCAATCTGGATTTTACGCAGTGCCTACCTCATAAGAACATTACCTACTTTCAATGATTACTACATAAATAAATTAATATTAATCATCTAACTTACTTAAGTATATTAATTAATAATTATACAACTATATAATATTATACCGAGATAGAAATTGCTTAATGCACGACACTGTGTATAAGCAATTGATGTTAACATCTTCAGTGAACATCTTCAGGCCATTGATGTTAACATCTTCAGTTAACATCTTCAGGCTTTTATGTGCGTCGTGATCTCCGTGTTCGCGTCGTGCCGCACCCGACTGCGCCGACGGTTGAACAAATGTGGCTGAGACTGAATGTGGACTCCCAGACTGTTATAATAGGTACAGCATACATGCCACCGTGGTTGGATCTGAATGTCTTTCTCGATGCAATCACAGACACTCTGGCATCTCTAGGAAAAGTGGATAAGATTCTCCTTCTGGGTGATTTCAATATTAATGTTTTAAATGTTGCGGATAACAAGACCAAAGCCTTAAACTCCTTTTTACTGTGTTCAAACTTTCATCAAGTGGTTACAGAACCCACACACTTCACAGATCACAGTGAGACATTGATCGATGTAGTCTGTACTGATGCCAGAGTCTGTGGGGTCTCAGTATCACATATACCAGAGATGGGCCACCATGCCATGGTATTTTTGGAATTACACCTAAAAAAAGAACAACTCAAACCTAGGTGGATTACCTACCGACCACTACAAAATATAGTACTAGATATCTTCGAGGCGGACATTGACAGTATATGCTGGGATCATGTTGCAAATTTGGACAATGTAAATACAATGGTATCGACGCTGAATCTGTACATAACATTTTTATTTGATTTGCATGCACCTGTTAAAAGGGTAGCTATTAGAGATGTCTCATACCCCTGGATAACGGACACAGTAAAAGACATGATGCAGTTAAGGGACAAATCACACAGGAAGTTCAAACAGACCAAATTAGATACGCATTTCATTACATATAAAAAATTAAAGTACCTCACCATTGCAGCTATAGACAGTGAAAAGCGGGCATATTTTAAAACATATATAAATAAAAACATACACAATCCAAAGACATTATGGAAAAATTTAAAAACTACCATCCCAGGGGCCACGGGACACAAACATGACTTGCCCCCTTATTTCAATGATCCAGACGAGATCAATAAATACTTCTTGGAGGTACCCGGAAGTGGCACAGTGAGTATATCTGATCTGACATATTTCGAATATAACAGATTTGGTACCGGATGCTTCCATCTTAAGATGGTTAATGAGAATGAAGTGATGAGAATAATAAAAGGCCTCAAATCGAATGCCCAGGGATGTGACGGTATCACGCTAAACATGTTAATGATGACTCTCCCACACACTCTTTCTACAATAACCTCCATAGTGAATAAGTCTACACTACAACGTCGTACAACTTCCGTATTTCCTGACCAGTGGAAGATAGCAATAATCAAACCAATCCCAAAAAATGCAAACCCAACCAGCATTCAAGAGCTGCGGCCTATAAGTTTACTACCTTGTCTATCTAAAATAGTGGAAAAAGTAGTGTGCAATCAGATCAGAGTTAACTACTATAAAGTTTCATCAAAATCTGTTCAGTAGTTTTTTCGTGAAAGACTAACAAACATACATCCATCCCCACACTTTTTTGCATTTATAATATTCATAGGATTTACTCGGGTGAGGTACGTAATTAGTGTACTTTATATTTAATATTAATATTCCCTTAAGCCTTGCGAACCTGTCTAAATTATTTTTCCACTACTTCCTATAGTTTATGGATTACTTCGCAAAAACTAAAATTAACACTCAATATAAAGATTACAAATCTTTGCTACTGTTAAATATGGATTATTCTAATATTTTGTATTTAAATAAGATTTGTTATACTCACTTTCAGTTTGTATTTCTTACGGGTAATATCATTTTTGATTTAATATTTTCATGTAGAGTTTTATTTAATGTTTCTGTAATAATCTTTTTAATCTTAGAGATTGAAAATGAAACGCAAATTAAATTAAGGACAAATCCTTTTTACATTTGACGGTTTCAGAACGCATTCGCGTTCGATGCTTTTAAATTTTGAGTAGTACTTACATGATATTTAACACCTGTAAACTGAATTAATTTCAGTGAATCATTACGTTTTGTATTACAAAGGTAGATTGAGTAAAACGCTTTGAACAGTATGTCCTCAATTTGCGAACATTTGTAACATTGTCAGTTTTTTTGCGATGTGGATAGCGTCAAAGCGAATGATAGACGACTATCGTTCACAATTTGGTATGGAAATATGTGAGGAATACCTGCAGCAATATTTATAGGGTCCGTTTCGGTAGCACGATTGACAGTCGCCCGGAGAGACCTTGTTTATGACGCGCCGCTACGATTTATAATCACTTCGTCTCAGTAGTCCATTAGCTATTATTATTTAATATTCCCTCTCTTCCTTCTATTAATTTAGTAAAATGTTTCTTTTTTTTCTCATTTCTTTCTCTGTAAATGAGGGAACCATGTAGCCATTCACATGAATAGCATAATTTGTATAATTTAACTTAGACCTACCTGATAGACCAGGCTACATCGTTCTCCCATATCTCACAACAAAATGTAGATGGAAAAAGAAAATGTAAATATACTATTTTAAAAGAGTAACCGTGGAGTTTCTTGCCCTTCTTCTCCACAGGAATGACATTCCGAAGTGGTGGTAGAGTCTTTGTTACTTTTCTGACGATTCATAAATACTGTTATAATCATTACATGAATAAAAAATATTCTGATTCTGATTCATTACCTTAGACCGTAAACCTCGCCCGACATGGCTTGATTCTCAATCCTTTACGATTATCTAGATGGGTATTGTTGATTCATTTATGTTTTACGAATTTTAGATACTATTAGACGGTCAAGTTGTATTTTATTTGAATACATTATTTAAAGCTTAAAAATATACGCTACGTTTCACTTATAGGTTGCGGAAACACGCGAAGTTGCATCCAAACACTGTAACAAAGCGGCGTAGAGGTTGAAAAGCTTAGGCAGTCTGATCGGATTTAAAAAAAAATACAATTATATATACAGAATAACTGGAACATTCGTCACCGTTCACCTGTCCACGTTGTTCGAAGGTTTCATAAATAAAGTTGGTGTATATTAGTAAATTAGACTCCGTTGAACGTTTACTAACAAATCCATGCTGCCGATCATTAAGTAGGTGCTTAAAGTGGTAAAACACCGCATCATAAACGCAGCCCTCCAACACTTTCGCGAAACAAGAAATTAGAGACACTGGTCTAAAATTGGCTACATTGTTCTTGTTGCCATCCTTAAAGATCGGCACTACCTGTGCAATTTTCCAAAGTTCAGGAAACACCCCCTCACTAATTAATTTTTCAAATATTAATTGCAACAGCTTAATTAGCACCGTAGCACACATACGAATAAAAATAGGGGGTAGGCCATCGGGACCAGCGCCTTTATTTAGATCTAATTTCTCGAGTTGAGATAGGATGTCTTGTTCCCGAATATGCACTGTACTAAGGGTATAATTAGATCTCGTGGAAGTTGGAAAAAAAGATCCGGATGACAAAACATCCCCATATACAGACGAAAAGTACTCCGCAAATGTATTAGCGATATTGTAACCTCCCTCAAAGACTATTCCATTACTGTTACCGTCTTTTTTTTGTTTGGTATAACGCCAAAAAGCCTTGATATTGACGGTAATGTTGTCTTCGATGTTTTTAATTTAACTGTTAAAACACTCATCCATGACTCTTCTAGACCTATCCCTAGGACTCCAAAAAGGTGTCATGGTCTCTGAGTTTTTTAAATTTCCTATACCTTCTTCTGAACTTGAATTTTTCTTTAAGTAATTTTATAAGTGAAATGAGAACCAAACGAGATAATTTGACTTTCTTTGTTTAGCTTAATGGTGTATGCTTTTCAATAATAACCCATAATATATTATGAAATTTAAGAATAAACTCGTCACACCCTAAATAAGAAAATTCAATCCAGTTAATTTGTTCTAACTCTGATAAACATGCCTCATAATTCATTTTTCTAAAGTTATATTTGACGCATGACGTATTGAGTGGTAGTTCAATCATGTATGCCCATTGCACAAGTAACTCAAATGGAGGATGATGAGAATCTTGTTTAGTAAGGGGAGGAGCACTAGCTATAGATATATTATGATTTTCGTCAGTAATAACTAGGTCAAGTATGCAATTATTACGGTTATTAATATTATTAATCTGGTTTTGGTTGGTGACTGCCAAGTATTCTTGCAGGGCTAAAGCTTTGAAGTCATTGGATGCGTGAAATGGAGCAATGGGATGTTCCCAGTCGATTTGTGGCACGTTAAAGTCGCCTAACAAAAGATTAACATTATCAGAATTATTTAATGTAATTTCTTCCGCCTTTGTCAGAAAGGATTTAAAAGATTCATAAGTAATATAGGACGGTAAATAAACGACACATAAATTTATAAAAGATCTACCAAGGTTAATTCGAACCCATAAATCCTCAACAGATGATGGTTGCCAATCACTTTTCGTTAAAAAAATTTATCTATTTGAAACAGCGATCAGTACACCACCTCCATGTCTTTAAGAGTGCATTTATTTGAAATCATTCCCACGATCCCTTCTGATTACAGAGTATCGCTTATTAAAATATTCAGAGGATATGACCGACTCATCCAACCAAGTCTCCGTTAAGCAGATAATATCATATACATTTGACAGAATAGAACTGATAAAATCCAATGATTTTGACTTAATACCTCTTACATTTTGATAGTATACTGTTATAGCCATTATAAATACAATACTTAATCAAAATAACATTACAGGAAAACAGAGAAATTAATTTAAATAATTTTATCTAGACAGTCCATATCCATAATAAGTATGTGTCCAGAGTTTTCATCCTTACGGACATAAATTCTACCATTTCGGATCCAGACAAATTTGTATGCCTTGTCTCTAGCCCTTTGACGTGCAGCTGAATGCATCGCTTTGCTGATAGGAGATAGATGTTCCGCAATGTATACAGGTTTGGGGGTCACCGCCGATTCCCAGAAGACTCGTATTAATCTTGGCATATTTATGTGCTTTATTGTATCTTGTCACTGCCGAATACAGTTCATCACGGCATCTGGGGCTTCGCAATTTAAGTACAACTGTACGAGGGCGAGTGGAGTTCTTATCGATTTTTGCAACTCTTGTACATTTTAAAATATCATTATCATTCAGCGGATGAGAGACTACTTTAGCTAGTTGCCTAATCAAATTTGGCAGGTTTTTATTGTTGTGCTCCGGAATACCATGAATTTCTAGATTCGCTTCACGCAGATTTTGTTCCATAGAATTAATTTGTCCCGATAGTTTCTTGACGGACTCTCGCAACTTTTCATTGTCCTCACGTAACTCCTTGTTGTCTATCCGGAGTCCTCCAAGCTGATCTTTTAGTCACAAGTACATAAGTTTATAAAACAAAGACGTTTACTTATGACGGTTGTTTTTTAATAGTTGTATCTCTGAAACAGTATATACACGTAGGCCTGTCTGTACTGTCTAAAAATAAAAAAATGTTGTTAAATTTGCACATTTCATTGCTAATACTAAATCCGTGTTGAATATACGCTTACAATAAATAAGATAACTCAATTTAGTGCACTAAAACGGCTGAAGCGTCGTCTTCCACCAGTCATGGTAATAGAATAATGATGATCATTTCGGGTGCGCTTAATAAAGGCTTTGAGCTTACAATAGCTACGGTTGGAAATGTAACGACGAACTATTATTATAAATCATAACAATATTGTATACACGACATAACAACAGTAAATTATTGGAAAGAATTATAACGCTTCTTTGACGCATTTCCTTCTTTCGATCATTATTTTCACTGTATATTTATGCCCATGTCTCTATATTGTTTCCGAATGATTTATTTGTGATACTTTTTTCGGATATGTATTTCAAACCATTTCAATTCATTGTTAACTTTATAAAATGTCAAAATTATGCAAACTTTTAAACTCTATTTTAGTAGTAGTACTTGTTAATAAGGCGAATCACTTGTACCACCAAATAAAATAATAAGTTAAAAATACCTAATTGACAAGGGGAGAAGAGTGACATATTGTATGTAAGTATTACGTAGCGACTACAAAAATTACAAAAAAATCGTCCAGGCTTGTAGGTCACATCGACAGCTCACAGTACATTATTGAATTATTTCATAACTAAATTGTCCAGTCGGGGCAACAACAGAACATGAACATATCCTGAAATTATTTTGTTTTTGTAACTTAGCCAGGTGTCTGGGAGTAGGTTTCGAGATCACTGTGATCACGAAAAGCACAAATTTATGGTATTATTGTTAAATGAAAGAATGACATTGAAATTTCTATGTTGTTTTAGACCTTGAAGAGTTAGAAAAGATTTTTTTTTAATTTATTTATCAAAATTTTTTTAAATTTATTACACACACTCACACGCGCACGCGCACGCTCATGCGCGCGCACGAAGGCACGCACGCACGCTCGCACACACACACACACACACACAGAGACAGACTTTTAATAAACAGGAAAAGTCAACAAAAAAACTAGCACGTTATTTTTCTTATTTGGGAGTTCGTTGATTTCATCTGTACATTTAGAAAGAAGATATGCAGTGCTCTTACCTTTTTGAAAACCAAACTGGTTTTGGTAAGGTCTGGATGGTGGTCTGGATTTGTTCGCAGATATACTTTTCGACTATTTTATCTACAGATGATAAAAGAGTTATTGGGCGATAATTTGCACAATCGCTGCGCTTGCCTTTTTTGAAGGTGGGACGAATACACCTTTTTTTTAAGTCATTGGGATACAGGGCTTGTTTTGCTTTTTTAGGGCTACTGATATATCTTCACCAGTAGGTGAACCAAATAAAAATATCCGATATTAAAGCAGTAGCTTTAATATCGGATATTTTTATTTGATCTGGAATTGGGGCCTTGTTAGCGTTAAGATCGTTTTATGACTTTATTTATTTTAATACTTGTCGCTTTTTGGAAGTATATACTATAGTTTATTAATTTCACATTTTGGTTTGCGTTTAGCAATTTAGTGCTACATATTGGAATTATACTTTTAACCTCGTTGTTGAATATAGTGGGCACCTAGAAGCATTTGCGAAGGGTAGGTTCGTTTCTACAAGCTTTTATTTAACTTACCATTTTCTAGCAGCTGCAATCAACTATAATAAAGCTCGCAAAGATGAAAAACTCAACTCGTCTCACATAGGAATAGCTGGTGAAAAGTAGCCAATTTATATACTGGAGCACCTCTCTACAGCCAACAAAGTTCTCCACGCTGCAGCTAGAAACAAAGCAAAACAGTTAGGCTATAAATTCATCTGGGTCAGAGGCGGCTTTGGATAAACTTAAACGATGATTTTCCTTTTTGTTATTTCTCATGCTTTTAATATGTATACTTTTCAAAGTTCTTCCCTTTAAATATTTACTATCAGAATGTCAGAGGTCTACGCACCAAAACACACAACCTTATGTATTCCGTGTCCGCTCGCAACTACGATATTATAATTTTAACGGAAACTAGGCTTAATTGTGGTGTTTTAAGTGAAGAATTGTTTGATAGCAGATATCTGATTTATAGACGTGATAGGGAAAGTTCAGGGTATCATAGTAATAAAGATGGCGGAGGAGTGTTAATTGCAGTCTTGAAAAAGTTAAATTCTATCAGATTAACGTCCAGGGAAAATAATTGTGAGGATTTATGGGTATCAGTTGATATTCCACGTATACACAAAAAGTGCTCACAACTACAACGCATGGATTTTTGCGCAGTTTACCTTCCTCCGCCAATTACAAAATCAATGAATTGTAATGCCCATCTAGATAGTAGTAATGCCTACACTTGTATTGCCGGAGACTTTAACTTAGGCACGATTGATTGGGTTGCGGCTAATCAAGATACTGTTGAGCGAAACATCTCCGAAATTAGTTTAATTTTAATTGATTTCGCCACAGTTAATAGTCTCCGCCAATGTAACACTGTTCCAAACAGATGTGGTAAATTACTCGATATTGTATTGGTTAATATTCCAGATTGCTGCGTTCGTGAGGCAGAACCTTTGAGTCCCATTGATCATTATCACCCTCCACTAGATATTAGTTTATCCGTAACCGGTACATCAAAGCTAAAATCTAACACTAACAATGAAAAACGTAATTCCTTTAAAGTTGATTATGAATTAGTGAATAAACATTTAAGTAATCAAAAGTGGTCAGAGTTATTAAGTAACTGTAGATATGTTAATGATATGGTAAATATCTTTTATGCAACACTTGGGACAACCATTGACACTTTTGTGCCACCAGGTCGAAAGAAAAAATGTCAATTCCCTACCTGGTTTAATAGCAATTTAATAAAATTACTAAAAGAGAAGAACAAACTTCGAATTAAGTATAGAAAATACCATAATCCACTAGATGCAATATCATTGAAGTTAATTAGCAAGCGTTGTGATAATTTAGATAAAGATTGTTATAATCTTTATATAGAAAGTACGGAAAAAGCCATTGCAGAAAATCCTAAGTTATTTTGGAGTTACATAGAAAGCAAGCGTAGAGGTGGAAGTAGCTACCCGGCCGCTATGACGAACGGTGTCGTGTCAGCCTCACAAGGTACTGATATTTGCGAACTTTTTGCTTCAACCTTTTCCATATTATATGATAACGTAAATTCTCCTTCTAGCCTCGAGATTTCAAGTGATAATAATTTTCCATTTTGTCATGATGACCTGTCGTCCATGGTATTCGGTGAAAGCGAAATTCTCAAAAAGTTAAAAAGCCTAGACAAAAATAAAGGGGCAGGTCCTAACGGTATTCCCCCATTATTTATTGCCAATTGCGCACCTAGTTTAGTTGTACCTCTAAAAATAATTTTTAACCAATCATTGAGCTCCTGAAATTTCCCAAGACAATGGAAATTAGCAAAAATAGTACCCTTTTTCAAAAATAGCGAAAGTAGTGTAGTGAAAAACTATAGGCCTATATCCATTCTTTCTATATTTGGCAAACTTCTGGAGTCTTTGCTTTGTCCGCATGTACAGCGTTACTTTAAAAATATATTGTGTGAACAGCAACATGGATTTGTCAAATCTCGCTCGACGTGTACAAATCTAGTCTCTTATGTTGAAACACTCTGAAGCTATGGATAAAAGTATGCAAATTGACGCTGTATATACGGATTTCAGTAAGGCATTCGACAGGGTCTGTCATGGACTACTTCTAAAGAAACTGGAATCGTACGGTGTTTCTGGCTCTCTTTTTGACTGGTGCCGGTCCTATTTAAGTGATAGAGAATTTTATGTTGTAATAAATGGCTACCAATCTACTCGCATCAGAATTTTGTCAGGTGTTCCACAAGGTTCACACCTAGGACCTATTCTATTTAATATTTATATAAACGATGTTGCGGCTTGTTTCCAAAACACCACACCTTTCCTTTTTGCAGATGACGTCAAAATTGCAAGAAGGATAACTTCTGATCGCGATGCCATGCTCATGCAACAGGACATTGATAGGTTGTCTGAGTGGTGCTTACTAAACTGCATTCAGTTAAATTCTGAGAAGTGCACTCACATTAAGTTTAGACGTAAGCTACACATAAATAGTTCGTACAATATACATGGGATCCCCCTAACCGAAGAAAATAATATCCGGGATCTGGGTGTCATACTTGACAATAAGCTCACTTTCATACCACATGTTAATAATATCACTAAAAAGGCTTTGCGTACCTTGGGATTCGTTATCCGCAATAGCCAAAAATTTCGTAAACCTCACATAAAAATAATGCTTTATTATAGTTTAGTCCGAAGTGTTCTAGAATACTGTAGTGTCGCTTGGAGACCCCATTATGCCGTACACTCACTTAGAATTGAGCGTATCCAGAAGAGATTTTTGAATCATCTAGCGTATTCGGCTGGAACGAACGACAAAAAAATATCCTATGTGTCCAAACTGGCGTTCTTCAAAATGACCAGTCTTGAAAAACGTAAGGCAATTTTAGATCTAAAATTTATTCACAAATTATTTTCAAATAAAATTGATTGTCCCCACCTTCTAAATACATTTAACCTGAGAGTCCCTCGTAAACCTCCACGAAACCCTATCACACTGTTGGTTTTACCACTTCGACGAACAAAATTTGGCGCCAATTCCCCGATTCCGCGTCTATGCAGGCTAGTAAACGAGCGCAGCGACCTGAGCGACATTCATGCAGACAGCTTAGCTTTCTCAAAGTACTGATGCCACACTGTGTGTTATAGATGGGATTACTATATTCTATATTTTTTTCCAAATTGTATTTGTTTTGTTAAGTTATCCATGTGTGTATAATTTGTTGTGTATTAGCTTGTAGTTATTTTTTTTTTATATCTTGTCCGTTTGTAAAGGTTAATACTGCGCAAGTAGTGTTTGCCTATAATTGGTTGTGCAGTATTGCTATTATATACGTAATTGTTATAAAATTACCATACATCACTGTAACAACTGTTGGCAGACCTAAATAAATAAATAAATAAACTTGCATTACTCGTATTTCTGTCTAACTTTTCGGTTCAAATCTTGTGATCCATTTTGCCGATCCGATTGAGCTGAAGTTTGGCATACGTGTGTAAGTTCAGTGATGCAATGCAATAATATGCTAGCATGAAGCTGGTCTGATGATGGAGTCGGAAGTTGGCCATAAGAAAATGTCATAGACCATGTAGTTGTTTGTGAAGTCTACGATTTTTCTGTTGTTATTTAATTTTATATAACAAAGAAACGAACATCGTGCTGTGTTATCTCAGTAGAAGAACGAAGAAAGGAAAGTGAAGGAAGTTATGCCAATCGTAATGGTGTAAGTCGTACCACCAAATTAGTAAAAAAACAGCGTTACCGGCCTATATGGCCCAAGCGGTGGTAGCAGGATTTGTACCATAAAGCCTCCTGGTCGCCACGAGTATTATTTGCGACTAGACCGACGAAGCAGACACATTTGATCAACCAGTGGTAATATTATTTTAAGTTGATGATACATTTATATATCATCGATATTAAAAATAGTACTGCATCCTTGAGTTGTCTTCGGTATATAATGGAAGTTTGATATATTGACGGTGACCCAAAAGTGTCGGATAATGCGAAAGTATGAGCGACCAAAGCAAATGTTTGTATATCCCTTGAACTCTGTGTAACCGTAACAGAATCGGCACACTGATCCGGATGTGGAATTAAATTAATCCCTTTTTTTCTTGGACTGTTCGTAAAAGGAATAAACCATTTAACATTGATTAAGCTGAATGACGGTCAAAGTAACGAGGTCGCCTTCTTTTAAGTGGGTTATTAAAAATCATGGTGGTAGTAATACACCGAGATTAGACGGCGGACAAAAGTCCAAGACATTTCCAAACTTATCCCTTCATTGAAGTAATCGGCAAGAGATCTGGCTTGATGATATGGATAGTAAGATATAGAGGTATGACATTAAATGGAGTAACATATGGGCCAAATGGTGACCTAGAATAAGCAATCGACGAGTGGGCAGACCAATGAATCAGTGGGTAGACGACATATCGAGAGTTGGAGGAAGAACTGTTGGGCTACAATGCATGATTAGACGGTACGGTACACGGCAAACATCGTGGGAAAAGATAAAATCCAGTTGTGATACCGCAAAGGAACTTATGAATAATGCATGAGAAGTACCTTTAGTCTAATCATCTAAGGGTCCAAATGGACATGGACGCCGGATTTGCTACTGGGTACCGGGGTTGGAATATTTTAACAAAATTAAATTATGTAAGTATAAAACGCTACAAGCTTTATTATACCGAAAGTAGGTATACCTTAACGGTTTCGCCACATAGCCGACGCTGCGCGACGGGAGCATGACGGTGGCGCGGCTTAGGGAGTTGTAATGTACTGGAATGTGCGGGACATACCACATAGCGCAGCCCCGGCGGTCGTTGTAAAGTCTGCCATCGGCGCGATGGCAAATTTTACAACGACCGAACCCGACCGCTTCCGTCGCGCTCCGTCGCCTATTTGACCAAACCTTAATCCGACCTGGTGAAGGTCGCAGGTAAAAGGTGGATGCGTATAACAGAAACCCAGTTGCCGCCCGTCTTTGGGGAGGCCATTGTTCTGCAGTGGACGTCTTTCGGCTGAAAATGGATACCTTAATTTAGCATTTCATAATTTTGGGTTAAAAATGTTTACAGAATAATTACTTAACATAGTTATTAAGACAGTTTTTTAAATTTTTTACAGCCTTGCTGGTCTTGTAGCGCTTGGTGTGTGTGTGTGTGTGTGTGTGTGTTTGAGTGATATACGCTGTTGGCCGTGAGGCCTTTACAGCTTCACCGGACGTAAGGGCGAGCGTGCAACCACTACGCTCGAGCCAGAAGGATAAGGGGCGACATACGCGAGGGCGCCTCGAGTTTGGACAGTCCCTAATGCAGGGCATGGTGTGGTTTGCGATCATAAAGTTCTAGGTTAAAATTCTAAGCCAAACCGTATTAGGGTTTTTTAGCTAAAACGTCTAAGTAGGAGTCCAGAGTCTGAAGTTGTGTACGGTAGTACGGTATAATGATAATCGGATCGGATCGGTCCCTTTTATATTGCGCACTAAAAGTATAATGAACCTAATATAAATCGACTACCCATAATTTTATTTAAGCTCTTGCTCACTCACATGATTAACTTGATCTCGTCTCGCGCCTTGATTTTCTGATTATTCATGTAATGTAACTTGCATTTTGTATAAACAAACATTTGCAGGCAACAAGATTGCCGTCTGTGAAATAATCGTAAATTTTGATGTATGTAATGACCTCATAAATCTCGCGCGTCGCTCGATACCTTTCGTATCTTTATTAACCTTATCTGAATAAAATTCTTACAGAAGTGAACTCGTACTCGGATCGTCAGTAAAAGACTATTTGTTCAAGGCAAATCGTAGAGCCCATAATTTTCTTCAAATGTATATTGTTCGTTTTCATATAATACGGTACCTTCGAAATCTTAAAACAAGTACATATTTTTTTACTTATCCTACATAAAGATACCATATATAGTAATATAAAACTTTATATTTATTGCCAGGCGAAGTTTTCGATTTGTCTAGTAGATCAACAAAATATAAAAAAAAATCGGAGACTGCAATGTAAGGTGCCCACTTACCAGCCTTCTAAGGCATGAGATTGTAATATACTTCGGGCAAAACGGGCGTAATAGATATTTAGATTTAAAAAAAGTCAACTATCTGAGCAAAGTACTGTTGGTCTAGTGTAGAAAAAGTACCTTTATTTTTAGAGTAACAAACTTTTTTTCTATATTTTGTTTATAATAGTCATACTTGTGAATTCAGTAAGTCACCAATATTCTTAATCATAAATTTCACAAAATAATATTATCTTTGTTTCTAACGAAAGCAAAACACGATATCTTTACAGATTTTGGGCAAGGTCACCCATTAGTTAGCCAGAGGCGAGGATTTGTCTTACTACACAGAATGACTTTCTCATCTTTTATAAATTGGAATAAATGTTACTTACCTAAAATTACGACGGCGGAATCGAAAATACATATTTTGAAATTCTAAATTATTTATGTACAGCATTTAAATGTGTAAAGAAAATATTGTGATGTGTTATAATAATTAATATTACTTTTGCAATTCGCCCTACATTGGAGGTACTTATGTATTGACTCAGATGCATTCAGAACAGAATAATACGTATGTGTTCCAAATATTTATGTTATCTCAATCTTCGAAAACTTACTTAAATGTAAGTGACTCTATTTCCGTGATAATCGCCTGTTTGAACAATTTCCTAAGGGCTTCCATCTCATTCGTCATTTTAAAGACGCAGGAAGTAGAGTGGCCCTATTCTAGGAGCTTATTACTAGTTCCTACACCCAGTTCAGTATCTAAATTAAAATATAAAAGGCACGCGCAGAGTTAATGAGCGGCTTGCGAACATTGCTTGAATTGCGCAAACGATTAATTACGAGCGTATGGTTACAGTAACAGTTGAAATGCCAGCAGGTATAATTTGTATAATTGACAGTTGCAATGCATTCGCCAGTGGAGACGTACCCTTACATATCGTACGTAATTTGCATTGTACACTTAAGAATGCTTCTGAATTTGCATAAATAATACATTTTATTTAAAATCGTGGTTCCTAGCCGTACTTCTACGAGCGCAATCAACCAGTTGAGAAAGAATATCAAAATTCGATACTTTTAGCGGGATACGTTCCACTAGAATCTTTACATATAAGTATTGAAAGTGAAAGTGGCTTGGGTAATTCCGGCGAATATGTTCGGCCCAAGCTTAGTCTTTGAATAAATCAGGACCCCGAAGGTTGCAAGGTGAGCATTTGTCTAGTCGGCGGAGGTCCGCCGCGGCCAATATTGCATTTATATGTGTTCGTTATGATCCTGTTATCGAACTCCCAACACTCGTCTAAGAGACAGTGTACGGTGTCGTTAAAAACGCTTTCGCTGAGAATATCCTTAAACATTTAATAGACTTTTTTTTTTCTTTTTTTTTTTTGTTTTTTAAGAACGTAGTCCCACACTAGGATTTATTCCTGTGTCGTGGGTGCGTTTACAAACATGAAAATTCACATACACAAATACCCAGATCGGAACAAATAACTGTGGATCACACAAAGATTTGTCCCGTGCGGGAATCGAACCCGCGACTATTAGACGCAGTGGGCGGAGCGGCTTAAGCTCTTAACCACTGCGCTAAATCGTCCGTCACTTTCCAAACTTTGTATCTTCTATATGCCATGTACGGATAAATTATTTAATATACTTACTGCTAGCTAGTATAATTACACTTGTGGTCTTGAATTTATCTATAAAGTGGCGGTGAGACACATTTGGAGCCCTGATAGATATAATGCTACTGTCCCATTGATGCGCAAGGACTTCTCTCACGTATCAATGTGTGGAAAATTACATCATATTCCACCACGCGGATTGGTGGGAATAGGTTTGTGGCCAATTGCTTTTGGAAACTATCAAGTCGTCTATAAGGCTTCAAATTTGGTTTGAGTAGCTGGGGCTAACGAATTAATGCCTGCAATACGTAATGCCTTCCGAAGGACGTATGACATTTTCATGTCCCAATGACCAAGTCGAAAGCTGCTGAATACACAAGTCCAGACGGCACTGTTTAATGCAGCATAATTGATGGATGATGCAGCATGATTTATGATTAGCACTGAAGGATTTTTTATAAAACCAACGTTTTTGTCCATGTAAATGCATAAAACAATCCAGTTGTTAAATATAAACTGTTATATGCTCCCCGACCACTTCATATAATACATGCTAACAAGAAATTATCTGGTAATCTACAACTGACACGACCAATGTCGAAATACGTTGAAACAATTTAATAGGTTGGTTATGTTAGTCATGATTACCAGATAGCGTAGTGTTATAGTTGTTCTGAATTTATTTATTTTATCAGATACCTATTTTTAACACTTGATAAAGAATATTCCGATTTAACACACTGTTTCGTTAAGTACTTTTTCACTTAATTGTCACTGCTTTCATGTTAATGCATACAAAAATAAAACAATGTGTGCGTGCGGAATAAAAAAAATTGTATGTATACCACCGAGTAAAGTTCTAGTTAGTTATTTCTCGTAAACGTAAACGTTGGTAAGAGCTACACAATCATGGTGAAATTCGTACATAGACTTACTTGCAACTTTAATTGTCGATAATCTAAGACTAAAACTTTACTCAAGGGTATAGAGGCCCTAATACTAGCGGTTTCTCGCGGAACCCCGCACGGTTGACTCAGCCAACAACACACTTTTTACCGGGATTAACTTCAGCTTAGAGAAATCCAGAAGACCCCATAAGTACAATACCGTTTAGGAGGAGAAGAATGTTCGTAACATACTCACACCGGATGTTATATTTATAAAGATTATATGTCGTATTCGAACATTATGTACAAAAATACAATAGGTACGATGATTTATGTATATTATAACGAGTTCGTTAACCGACCTTAATTAGGGAACACATTTGACGGACTGGCCGCTCATTGATTGATGTGAAGTACATAAATGGAATGTGTCAGAAATTAAATTAAATAGGTATACATACATATATGGGTTTTTATGACTTTGTTTAGGCTCGCCTCTTGGGACCTTACATCGTCTGGGAGAAGTGGGTGTAACCAGTACACTTATGCCATCCCTACTTGAGGAATAAAGGCATGGCGGTGTTTATTTTTAATTTGTGTATGATACAAAATATAGTAACTATGTCGAAATGTCGAAATTAATAAAATTTAGCAATAGTAGCATAGGTACTAGGGTACATTATTTTCTACTGAGATATTTACTCAGCTATCTTAAAACTCCCAGACAATTTCTTTCGAGTCGGGTTTCTTTTAAAAATTTCTCCCAACAGCGCACAATAGGGTTAGGTAGCGTAACTAGGCTATACAAGATGATTTCCTTGCAGCTTGATAACAATAGAGTTTAAAAACTAAATGTTCTCATAGAGAATAGACCGTTCGTGAAACCCAACATCTGCTTTTCGGCGGGCGCTCTGACGTCACCTTTTTTACGGAAAGCGCATACCAGCTATTTTTTGCTGGTCTTTGTTATACGAAAATAGTGATGTTTCATATGGAAAATAAAACTAGAAAACGAATAGATAAACAGAAATGGTTTCACTCTTATTTGCGGATCACAGAACACATCATTCAATACATACAGCTCTGCGTTTATTTACGCAGGTTACGAACAAATATTATTTTAACATCACACATACATTTTATACGGTTATAAAAGTTTGACACATCTATCTTCTATACATACATATAATAATACTGTAACCGAGCCGAATCTGTACAATGAATATTTTTTGAAAATTTTAATTGAGGTACACTTTTTTATCCATATGGAGGCCGAAACAATTATTTTTGGAATTATTGTCTGTCTGTCCGTCTTTCTGTCTGTCTGTCTCTCTGTCAGTCTCTTCGTGTTTCAATCACGCAAAAACTAACAAACGGATTTCAATAAAACTTGGTATGGTAATAACTTATACCCTAACTTAAAATCTGGGATACTTTTTATCCCGGAAAAATCAAGCAATCCCGGATTATCGCGGGATAAACCATAATACTTATTGTTTTAATTATGATTAATCACGAGCTGCAATGTTACGTGAAACATTTACATTTACATGGAACCTCATGTGAACTCATATTAAGATAGTAATTCATGTTATAAATTCCTGTGGATCATTTAGCAGGGCTGGCATGGGCGGAAAGACTTTTCTCGCGCTCGACTAAATTTTGTTGACTCGTCATTCCAGTCTTGTACTCGAGTGAAAACTAATCTTGTCTATATGTAAATACAATTTCAAACTTTTGTCGCGACAAGCTATATTAGCGCGTAAGGTGAAACAGTTATCTCACTTCTAGGACGACAATTAGTCGCGCCGCCTATGCTAGCCCTGCTAGCGACTCTGCCGTTTGATACGTGTCGGTGACAACAATTATAAAATAAAAACTACTGCGTCTATATTACGGCGTGTGATGAGATTTCGAATGGCAGTCATGAAATAAAGGAGGCAATGTAGCGCGCCAGTCACTTGCTTCTCGTGGTGATATATCGCTTTATTATGTGGACCGCATTACGCTCCGTGGCGTATCGTTAAATGTAAACATTCTACATTTTATTACATCAGCGTCTTAGATTGAGTTATATCAACCTTTACATTTTTCTTTGTTTCAGCGCACTAAAACTTTTAATTTACATACTTATGAAAGGTTTCATAACAAAAATCCGAGTACAAAACCGTTTGGCTTGGAAAATCCCTTCTGTGTTTGCCGTGGAACGGTACAATTTTCCTTGAGTAAAAAGTAAAGTTGGCGGGCACAACCCACGCCCACAGCGTGACGTCTATTGGCATATTACACAGAAGTAGGATATCAAGATATAAATTAATGTAACAGACCGCTGCTGATAAAAACAAAATAAATATAAATAACGTCCTATCCATATTTCCCAAGTGGGAGTGGTAGAAAAGTGTATTGTGTACATCCATATGTTGCTGACGATATAAGATCATAATGTAATAATAATAATAAAACATTTATTTTAGGCAACTAAAGTTTTACAAAAATAATTATGTGCAACTTACAGGCCCATAGAATATATACCTAACAGACTAAATACATAAAATATATAAAAACTTTTAAACTAAGACACATATGTTGACGGCGACATGTTGCGCTGCGCAGGGGCGTCTCGTAATCTTCCCCGAAATCTCCTGAAGACGACACACTTCGGCCAGAACTCCCCGCTCATGAAGGATCGTAGTCGGCGGCGGCTGCGATTAACGGATTCGCATGGGTAGATGCGTTCGCGAATTGTCGTGTTGTCGCCTTTTTAATACAGGCGCGAATAGGTTCGAGATCTAGATCGGAGTGAGGCGGCGGCGTAATCACGACGCGGAGTAGTCGTATTTCCGTTTGACGTCACCGGCGGGGGCGCGGTGTGCTGCGGGTGGCGGGGTGCGGTGTGCTGCGGGCGGCGGGGCGCGGGGCATTGCACGGGGCCGTAGCAATAGCCGGCGATGGATGGATTTCCGAAGCCTCCAACCTGAATGTAACCTCGGCCAGGCTTGACTTAAGGGTGTTTATGTCCTTCAGCAGCCTGGTGAGTCAACGTGGTTGAATGTGACGGGGGGCAGCCTGTGCAGCTGCTTCGCTACGAAGGCGGGCACGTCGTCGGGATCTGTCTCCAGCTGGGTGATCATGTCTTGGAGACTTCTCTCGCCCTTTTTGTCCCTCCTGCGGGTCGGCATGCGATCGCTTATTCCGAGCGATTGGTACAGCAGCACCTCCGTGTTAAAGTTAGTCTTGCAAATCTGCAAGATGCTAACTTCGTCCATCGTGTCTATGGCGTGCGGTAGAAACGCCAAGACTTCGTTGTCTATGAGGTTTTCCGAACTCATAGCGGCAATCACGTGCAGCGGCTATAGCCGCGCAAATCGCGAATTATAATAATTCGTAAACGCAGTGTGGCCCATCCGAATCCGTGCACTTGCACTGTAATAAGGGCGAGCCTATTTCCGTTAGACTAGTCACAATTCCAGACATCAAATTTTACTGTAAATTTTTGAAAAGGAACCCAGTAACATTTCAGTCGAATTAGGATTTGAACCCTAGACCGATGTAATCGCTAGTCGTGCTTTGGACAAATAGATCAACAAGGATACACTACTATAATGCGGTTTATAAGAAAACATTTTGGGAAAAATTAATAAACACTACTAATAACACTGTAAGCGGTCCACTACCTGGCGGCGGCGTATCGCAGCCGAGCTCGGTTTGCCTCAGAAATTGGTGTTTTTGTTGACAATAACTCCCCGCTATGCATGATAGATTGATAGATCGTGAGTGTGATATGACCACAAAAGCTCGAATCACGTTAAAATAATATTTTCTTAAAGCGAAATATGTATTAAAAGTTATCAACTAATATAATCAGGGTTTCACATAACTTTTTTCGGGCAAGTATCGGGTATTTGATTCTTTTGGGATCGCGGGTTCAGTAGGGTTGGCTGAATCACAACGGATTAGTTAGACCGAAGAGTATTATGATAGTTAACAGGGTTATCCCGAATATTTGTGTAATATATAAGCTTACATTTAATTTTCACCTCTGTTGAATATTAACATAACATATTTGAATATAACATTATTTTGATACGGAATCTGAGTAGATACTAGATCTCTATAGACTAAACCCAGCTATATTATGATGAACTGGAGAATGTTATCATTTTGTACAATGGCAAAGTACACATATATGATCAAATCAATTCAAAAGTGGTTTATTTTTGTTTATCAAAAGTATCTATGATGAGTCTAGGAAAAAGGCTGCTGATTATTTAAGACTATTATTACCTGTTTCGAATATCATTTCTGTGGAAAAGAACAGCAAGAAACATTATGTTTACTCATTTTGTATACATTGCCTTCATGGGGTATGGGAGACTGATGCAGAACGAGCTAGATCGGCTTAAGCATGCATTAAATGTAAATGTACTTAAATTCATAGTATTAGACAGTGTCTACATATATCTCTCAATTACTAAATAGTGACTTTGTGAAAGTGTTTTAAAATAATTAATTGTAACAATAATAAAACAAAATAGGTACTTGAATAACGATAAGGATGGACGGCTTGGAAAAGGGGCAAACAGCCTATGGATCAAGTCATCGGTTCAATTCCCGCTCGGCACAAATATTTGTGTGATCCACAAATATGTGTTTTGGTCCGAGTGTTTCTGTACGTGAACTTCATGTTTGTAAATGCATCAAAGACGCAGAAAGAATATTTCTAGTGTGAGGGCTGCGTTCTAAAAAATTAACATCAAATAATTAAGCCGTTCGTTATACTGTCCAAATCCCCATTCTGCCCCATCAGCTTCGATTAGGGTAAGTTCAGAAAGTTGGTATGCTTTCTGGCTACTTTCAGCTTCCTCTCGGGGATTTGAGGTCTCGGTAACTCTCCCTAACTCGTTATCTCGTTATGTTAATCTCCCGCGGGGAACTCATTATTGCGCATTGACCGTACAGTTTAGAGGGCTACGATTACGTACGAACAGATTGACGTTAGTGTAGCGCTCTCGAGTTGATATGCCATTCTTTTCATACTACGAGTTAACTAATAAAGATGAACGTGACAGCTCGCTTGCTCGATAACGTCAATCTGTTCGTGCTAGGCCCTCTGAATTCAAGCGCTGCCCACACACCTGTAAATAAATTGCTTGATATGCATTAGTTATTATAACAATTATACGTTTCGTTTTATGTTATGATTGTCGAACTTTGTATGTTGTGGGAACGTAATTTAAAGTTCTATATCCCCAGACATTCGGTTTAATTTAAAGTCCCTAATAATGTTTGAAGTAAGTGCCAGCTTTCTGCAGTAGATATTTGACATGAAATAACAACGTTATAAGTTGTTCAATCTGCAAAGAGGTGACCCTATATGTTAATCGTTTATAGTGCAAGTGTGCAGTGTTCTGTCAGTGTGTTAAATCTCTTGTTCGTTACATAAGTACGTTAAAACGATATTTGTACCAACAAAGTAGCAGAAAATTGCATAGTTGCACTGTAAGAGCTTAGGGCAAAGGACGATCTTGTTAGGTTTTGACAAAATGAAAAAGATCAATAGAATTCACTTTTTCAATAAAAATGATGGAACCAGTCACCTTAAAAATCTTTATTGATTCAAGGACTGTCTAACTGTGTCTGTTTGTGGTTCGGCTAAATAATAACACAAAGGGAAATGAATGAAAGGAAGGACAATAGTGGTGTAAACACGGTCAGTTAGGCAACCGCTTTGAGAAGATATCGATTATAACGGGTCAGGTTTGAAGAATGTTTACTCGTGAACGAATACGTTAACGATTGATTTTATGTGGGAACGCGGATACTACGCTATTTGTATTTGACCGTTGTAATTTTGGATTTCAATATGGTTGGTGTTGTGTAGGGAAATATAACGAACGGAAAGTGCCGAAATAAAATTATTTTCTTTTGTGGTAGAGATTATGTACCACAGACCCTTGTTTTTTTTTCGTCTAGTGGTCTGAGCGTAAGCCACTCGACTTTCTGAGACCTTCGCACGAACACACTGACGTTTGCGTGACGCTGTAGAGTTGATATGCCTTTTCATTTGTATGACCTACACATATTTACTTCGGTCTGAGAGTTTGTGTATACTTTGAAGTTTGCATTTGTAAGCGTATCCACAACACAAAAAATACACTAGTTTCGTAGATTGGTTCAGTACTTTGGGAATAAAATAATAAAATAAAATATTATTAGCGAATATATTTTTGATTATATTTGCTTATGTTAATAATAATAATAATAAGAACCATGGCAACCGCTGTAAACGACACATGTCGTTTTATATAGAGAAAAAAATTTTTACAACGAAAAATAGAAAAACATCCTTTTACACATTAAAACATCAGTTTCAGTGCAAAATTTATAATGGGAACCCACATTTGGACGAAAAAACAGGACACATTTATAAATGGCCGAGCCCAGCCGAAGAAACCCCGTGCGGCTGTGTCGGCAGCGGGATGCCCGGACACCTAGCGCACGCCCAACACCCTTGCCCGGCTCGTCTACCTCGCCTCAGCCGTCGGAGGAAGAAGACTTCTTCACACCGCCGACATCTGGGGCCTCTAGCGACGATGCCGGGATATCGGCGTCTCCACCTATATTAATATCTGCGAGGAGAGGACGCCCACCGCTACCGGCACTCCTAGGACCAGCGGGACATTGTGATCCGCCCACGGCCCCTGGTACCGGTGGTGTAGTGCGCCGCATGAGATGGACTTCGGAATTAAATCTAAGTGTCATGCGGGCCTACTATGGTGCTACCGAGGGAGGAACCCTCCTCACCGCGTACCGTCCGAAATTATTGTCTCTGTTTCAGGGGCTTCACCCGACTGTCGCCGTTACTGCGCAACGATTATCGGATCAAGTACGTGCCATCCAGCCGTGCAAGTTGTTGGATGACACAGTGCTTGAGCGACTGCGCCGCGAAGCACTTCCTGCTCGTACTGAATCCAACGTGTGAAGTGTCGAAGAACCTATCTCTTTAAATAACTTCGCACGATCGGAGGAGGTAAATAGCGAGCAGGTAAGTGTTAGTGACCAGCTACAGGAGCAGGTGAAGAGAGCTCTGGAGGATGCCTTTGCGGAGTATCGGTCTGCACCGATTTCCCTAAGACCATGCCTACCCCGTTTGCCCATGCATAGACGTAACATTTCGCTTGTGAGTGCCCTAGACAATGTTTTATAGCCACACTGGGAGACCAGTGTGGACTTATGTGATACCCACTCTATTTTGTACTGTGGAGCGGTGGCGGTGTGTCGGGTGGCAGGTGTAAGATTTCCTAATCTACATCGAGCCACCCAACCTACAAATGCTAAACCATTCTGGCAGTGCAGAATAGAGCGGCGTATAAATATGGCTAGGACACTCATAGCGAAATTGTTGTGCTTCCAGGCTGGAAACAACCGCCCGAGAGTTATGCGTTTCGTGGCCCAAGCCTTTGCAGGCACAGGAGTGGCTACTGTGGACTACGTGGCAGGGGTCGCGGAGCGCATAGACTACTGGAAGCAAAAAGTTTATGCATGGGCGAAGAGGATTTGCAGGTATAAGGCGAGAGCAGACAGATACTATGTGAATCGTACCTTCGAAGTGAATCAAAAGAGTGTATACCAGGGCTTGGGAGCGCCCCCAAGAGAGAGTGACTGACGTGCACTTGCCAAATGCGGCCGTGATGGCCGAGTTTTGGCGTAAAATTTGGTCAGTGCCCGTCAGTCACTCCGAGGGCGATTGGTTTGATGTTGTTGGACGATCCTGTGGGCCCATTCAGGAAATGGAGCCCGTAGTCATAAGCCGTGAAGATCTGGCCTGTGCGGTTCGTGTGGCGCCGAACTGGACAAGTCCGGGGCCGGATGGACTGCACGCATTCTGGCTAAAGAGGCTCCAGGGCTCACATTCTCGTCTAGCGACTCAATTCCAAGAAGCTCTTCAATTGGGATCGCTCCCTAGCTTTATGACATCGGGTGTCACTCACTTGATTCACAAATCTGGCAGTACTTCGGAACCTAAAAATTATAGACCGATTACATGTCTACCTACGGTCTATAAACTCTTTACATCCATTCTGATAATAAAAATCAATAATCACCTTAAGGCACAGCATATTCTATCGCCTACTCAGAATGGTTGTAAGGGGGGGTCCCGGGGTACAAAGGATTTGCTCCTCATTGATATTGCCATTTGTCAACAGGTGCGACGATCCAGAAAGAGTGTCTCCATGGCCTGGATTGACTATAAGAAGGCCTATGATTCGGTGCCTCATACATGGCTGGGGAGGGTGCTAGAGCTGTACAGAGTACACCCGGCGCTATGCTCTTTCCTCGGTTCGTGTATGAGGCAGTGGACTACAGTTCTTCGTCACCCTAGTCAAACACTCCTTAACTCAGTATGCCCCTAATTTCGCCCGCCGTAACCATCTCGTTGCTTTATCGACTCCTCTTAACACTGCTTTTAGTCACAGGTTTTTTGTATTCCTAGGGCCCTTCCTGTACAACAAACTTCACAAGATATTAACACTTTTTTCTAAAAATCGCCATACTATAAAAGTGTTACTTCAAGAATGGCTACTTAAACAGTCTTACTCTTACACTGAAGATCGTTTAAATATTGTAACGTAATTAATTGTCATTGTGTATGTCTGTATGTATACCTGTATTTTTCATAAATCTGTATTTAACAAACATATTTTTAACTTGCACTTTGCAGTAAGTGTACTTACATAATTTTCTCAAGTTGTCGAGCGGTGGGGACCTGGTGACCTGTTTTACAGGTTCTTTTTACCTACTTCAGGCACCAGTGACCCACAGCCAGAATCTTTTACATCTTAAGTAGGTACTATTTTGCAGAAATTTTTATATGTTCTGTCTGTGGTGATCAATAAATAAACAATTATTATATTACTAAAGGACGGCACGGTTGACATTTGTCGGGCAAGCCATCGTCCCGGTAGACATGTAGTTTCCGGTTGTTCTCGTCTTGCTAACGGAGAGTACTTGCACAGACACAACCAAGTGGCTAGGATTATCCATCAGCAACTTGCTCTTAAATATGGCCTTGTGGACTCTGAAGTACCGTACTACTAGTACCAGCCTCTTCCAGTTCTCGAAAGTGGTCATATCACGCTCTACTGGGATCGATCTATTATCACGGACAGGACTATTGTAGCCAATAAACCTGATATCGTGATAATAGATCGATCGCTGTAATGCTCGTTGATATCACCATTCCGCATGATGAGAACCTTGTGTGGGCCGAAAAAGAAAAATTATCTAAATATTTGGACCTGGCCCATGAGGTTACCGCCATGTGGAATGTTGATTCAACTATCATTATTCCGATGGTCGTTTCAATCAACGGCCTTATAGCGAAGAGCTTCGATAAACACCTTGAGAAGCTCTCGTTAGGCAGTTGGGTGAAGGGCCTGATACAGAAGGCAGTAATGTTGGACACGGCACGCATTGTGAGGAGGTTCCTCTCTTTGGAGCTCTGACCACCGGAAGCTTGGGTCGTAGACCTTGCTGTCGGTGGAGCACATTTTTTTTTATACAATATATATAAGAATATTTGTATTTTATATTTTTATTTTATAAGAAATTATATTCATAAATATATACATAATAATAATTCATTTATTCGCGTAGACAACATTGATCCATTATTTGTTAGTAAGCATAAATTCTAGGAGTTAGTAGAAATTAATCATATTAAATCAAATTAAATTAAAATAAATTAAATTGATTCACTACCATGCATCTTTTTATTAGACATTGCCACATAGGGGAGGCAATGTCTTCTGCCACAACCTTCAGTATGCTGTTGGGACTGCGCCTCACCGCTCCAACTAATGTTGCCTTCTTTTTCCTGATGATGGCTGAAAAACCATCAGTTTGGTACTGTGCAAACATCTCCGAGGTACTGCAAAACCGGGGTAGTCCCAGCAGCATTCTGAAGATATTGTTATATTGGATACGCAGGGCATCCATCGATCTTACGGGTGTGGCTAACCCATAGATTCCCCGAGTAAAACCTTGACAGTAAGCCTTAAAGAGCGTAATCTTAACGTCGTCAGAGCAACGGTAAAATCTACGGGTCAGCATATTACCTCTGATCGATAGCGCTCTGCGCTCCCTCTCAATATCCATATTGTCTTTAAGGGCGTTGGTAAGATTGTGCCCCAGATATTTGAAAGTTTTAACACGTCTAATATTTACTCCAATACAATGTGTAATTTTAGTTGTCTGTTCTGTTCACTGGTACTAAACTAAAAGAAAAAGAATATTTTAATAAGTAACGTTCCCACAACAACACTAATTAAGTGCATTAACATAAACTTTTAACCTATACCAAGCGCTAAATAACATTGAGGGGCGGCGTGACTCGTCGGCTGGCCGGTAGATGGTGCTCGGTGTTCCGAAGTGTTAACCTAGCTATGATATTCGGATAGGTCAGTAGGTAGATGTTGCTTATGGAAGTGTTCTTTTTATTATTTTCTTAAAGTAAACAGTAGGCATTGGACACATTATCTAGGCTTTCGCTTCAAGACGACTAAAATTACACCTTGTACTTTACATTGTATTGATTAAACCTTTTATAATCCTTTTCAATAAAATGTTGCTGTAGATACTACTAAACCTAAGCATCAAAATGTGTTAATTAGTGTTTCAATTTACTTTTATGCCGAGGTGGTAAAATGTGTGTAAATTAAAATGTAAACATAATACGATTACGCTTGCTTATTCCCAAAATGCCGAGTGTCCTATTAATAAATTGAATAAACTGAATGGTTGTTTACATCACCCTTAAAAATGTGTTGGAACATGCTCAACACATCATGCTTATTTATTTACGGGCGAGGAGGTGTGGAAAGGTCTCGTCTAGGTTTAACTGTGGCGATTTATTTAATGAGTAGCTTTATTTGTTTGTGAAGGCGTCGGCCGGCGCGCAGTGCCCTTCTAATGCTACCCCATTAACTTCATGCCCGATGTAAATTACACCGATTTCAACTTTATCACTTAGCTTTTAAGAGCTACTAGTCTCGTCTCACAGTTGTCTCTGTCCGCCTCCTCCTTGTTTAATTAATGACTTAATAGTCGCTTCGTCATGTGTGCACGCCGAGTCATGTATAGTGCTCAGTCAAGTTTCTGCCACATCGGCGCTGTCTAAAACAGAATGACGGATAATTATTTAATGCTCGTAATTCTCTGAACGAAGCACAAACGGAATGAATTTTCGTAACCGGCTTTCGTGTTTACTGAAATATTACAGTTGTAACAAGAAATTGAAGGATGAAACTCAGCTTCTGTTGTTGATGTACATTCGTCTAATTTCGTAAATTTTAATGAGTACAAGGCACAAAGAAAACATATAACGGAATAGTGTTAGTGAGTTTAATAAAATATTATTAAAATATAGTGGTAGCGCATATTTGCCTGTATTATTCCAATTGCGAAGAAAGCTGGAGCGAGTAATGTTAACTAGCCAAAGCCCGGACATTAACTTTCCTTGTTTAGTTTTCATCATAAAGGGTAAGCAATATAAAGGGTTGGGCCGATTTCCCTGAATCGTTATACATAAATAACATAATGGCTTTACTTGACACATCAAACAATTACAACATAAATATGAAATAGTTTGTTCACATTAGAGTAAGGGTAGTTAGGTAGGCACATCAAAGAAGACGTAGTTTTACCATTAGTGAACGATGGTATTATTATGAAAATAAAGTGTTTTTCTCCTCGTCGGTTTGGTGGCAAAGCGAGGCGCTTTGTGATCTGAGGTCCTTTGTGATCCGAGGCCTGGGTTCAAATTCTAGGTCGGACAAATGTAGTTTTACGAACGAAAAATTCCCAGTATGAGTCCGAAGACTGGAATTGTGCCCAGTTTATGGCAATAGGCTCGTCCTGTAATTACCTGTGTTTCATGTTTTATATTTGTAAATGCACCCGCGACACAGGAATAAATCCCAGTGTGCAGCGACGTTTTTTTTAACAAAAAAATATATATTTAAGTTCAGGTGTTTTATATACACTAAAATATCAATTGTTACATACGTAATGCATTATTTTACCAGTACAAGAAAAAGTTGGAAATTAGGAAAATCGTTGAATATTTTTTTTTGAGTATTTGTTTAAATTTTTAATAGCATATAATGTATAATTATCTTCGAAATCGTATTAATATAATCATATTAGCCCTGTTAAGAAACTGTCCCACTATTGGGCACGGGCCTCCTCTCAAACTGAGAGGGTTTAGACCATAGTCCACCACGCTGGCCCAGTGCGGGTTGGCGAACTTCACACACCTTCGAGAAACTCTTAGGCATGCAGGTTTCCTCACGATGTTTTCCTTCACCGTTAAAGCAAGTGATAATTGATTTTTAATACGCACATGCTTTCGAAAAGACAGAGGTTTGCTTTGCACTTTGCAGTCCAACGGTCTAACTAGGTTATCACTGCTTTTTTAATATTTTTCGAAAATAAATGGCTTCGGAAAATAATTAAAAAGTTTCGGGAAAATAATTATTTCGACGACCTGGGATAATTATGTATTGCTACATACTTTACGTTATCACATATGTGGTTTTTCTCTTAAAATGTAATCTGTTTAGTTATGGTACATTCAGTAGATGTTAGATTTCTGCTTTCTCGTCTAATGAGCCTCAAATTGATGCGGTAGAGAGCGCCTCTACCAAATTCTTCAGATCTAATAAATTAGAGGCTTCCCCGGTGAAGCGACGGATCACAAGCACGATAAGCACTTATAAGATGGAATACAAACCAAATTAAAGGCTGCTACTACCTCACACGAATATGATACAAGTAGTCGAAATAAGTTTTACACAGTGTTAACAATTCTCTTTTACTTCAATAATTTCGAAAAAAGCTTTTTGTTACCGACTGTTGTGTTGTCCCGAGCTAAGTAAGGGTGCATAATGGCTATCATAAAATATGTACAATGTAATGGGAACCATCCCAGTCATAGATTATGTACGAGATGTAAATGCCCCTCAATAATGTTTCATAAAATTTAAATTATACACATATCTCCTACACCAGTTTTTCCGGGAGGAGTAGATAGATATACATAGTACACCCATATGCCGCCGAGGATTATTTGTCTCAATGTGCCATGAGCCTGCTGGCATTCATCGGATTTTTTTTTTGCATACCTTTCGAATTTAGTTAGTTTTCTCGGACAAGAAGGTTTGCTAACGAAGTTTTCTCTCACTGTAAGTAAGCGACAATCGCACATAGGTTTCGTAAAACAGAAGTGCTAGCCCAGATCTAACAAGATCGCTTACCATACCTACGCGTTAGAGGAGGAACGCGAACTTCGGGTGGTCATTCGCGGTGTCCCTTAAGAGCTGGACACCGCCGTCATTAAGGAGGACCTCCTGTCCCAGGACCTTCCTGTGCGCCAGGTGCACAGGATGGTCAATGGCCGCTCTAAGTAACTCTACGACATAGTGCTGGTCGTTCTCGACCGCACCGAGTCCGGTCGTAAGGTATTTAACCTTACGGCCGTATGTCATATTTCTGGCCTCACAGTGGAGGCCCCCCGCAGACGTGGCACGCCTGGGCAGTGTCACAATTGCCAGCTCTACGGGCACTTTGCCCACAATTGTCACGCGCGCCCTCGATGCGTGAAATGCATCGGGGTCTACGTGATGTCCCAATGCACCCGCTCTGGGGAGACGGCGGTCGAGCCCCCCAGCTGCGTCCTCTGTGGCGCTAAGGGGCACACCGCGAATTATCGCGGTTGCCCCAAGGCCCCGAAGGGGAAACGCCGCACTAGGCGCGGCCCTCAGCGCGCCTCCACCCGGCGCCTTCAGCGCCCCTCCCCCCAGGGACCTTAGCTGAAGTCCCCCCCGCTTCGACCGTCGCTCGGCCAACGCGTGGGTGAAGCCGCTTTCCTACACCGCGGCCTCCCGCCCGCCAGTAGGCCTTGCCCGCCCCCCAAAGCGCTCACCGGCGGCGGCTTGTCCCCCTCCGTCCACAAACGTCAGCCAGGACTTCACCCTGGTAATGAACGTTTCGGACTCAATAAGCTCCGCGCTGATCCCCAGAGTCCAAGAACTCGCCCTTAAACACCGCGCCGCCACCAACTTGGCGGACCAGGTTTTCCTAAGCGCGGAATACAGGGACGTCTCTGACGTCCTGACACTCTCATCTCATTATGGGTCTCAAAACCAAAAAAACCCCCGGCTCTGACGGCATTTCGAATAGCGTTCTGAAATGCCTGCCCGCCCAACTCATCTGCCTCTTAGTGGCCCTATTGAACGCCACCATGACGAACTGCACCTTCCCTGCTAAGTGGAAGGAAGCAGACATCATAGGCATTCCCAAGCCCGGCAAACCTCGTAATCTCCCCGCGACTACCGCCCTATCAGTCTTCTCAACTCCCTGGCTAAGGTCTACGAGCGCCTCCTTCTGGCGCGGCTCAAAGACTTTGTAGTGTCCAGGGGTATCCTTATCGACGAGCAGTTCGACTTTCGAGCCAAACACTCCTGCGTCCATTAAGTGCACCGCATCACGGAGCACATCCTCTCCGGTCTTAACAGACCCAAACCCGTCTACACGGGCGCCATCTTCTTCGACGTCGCGAAGGCATTTGACAAAGTCTGGCACAACGGCTTGATCTACAAGCTCTACCAAATGGGTGTGCCGGACAGACTCGTGCTCATCATACGAGACTTCTTGTCAAATCGCGCCTTCCGATATCGCATCGAAATGACGCGCTCCACTCCCCACTCCACCCGAGCTGGAGTCCCGCAGGGCTCAGCTCTCTCACCCCTCCTGTTTAGCCTTTACACGAACGACATTCCTCGTTCGAGTAAGGTGCATCTAGCCCTATTCGCGGATGATACCGCTCTCTACGTCTCACATAGGAATAAGGGTTTCATTACCAGAAACCTTCAGGCAACCGCCAATTTCCTAGGGAATTGGTTCAGAAAGTGGCGTATTGAGGTTAACCCGGACAAGAGCGCTGCGGTGTTGTTCTCCAGACGTGCCACCCCGCGCCACTTCCTGCGCCGCCCTAGAAGTAATCTCGGTCAAGTGACCATGTTCGACCGACTCATTGCCTGGGTCAAGGAGTTCAATAATCTAGGGGTCACCCTAAACAGTACCATGTCCTTCGGCCCACACATCAAGCGTGTCCATCACCGAGAATCCTTTGTGCTCGGTCGTCTCCATTCGTTAATCTGCAAGCGGAGTAAAATGCCCCTTAGAAATAAGGTGACGCTTTACAAACCTTGCGTTCGACCCATCATGACATATGCGTGTGTTGAGTTCAGGCATTCGGCCCCCTCTCACATCGATAAACTCCAAGCGGTTCAAAACCGCTTCCTCCCTAAAGCCGTAGGAGCCCCCTGGTTCGTACGGAATGTCGATCTCCACTCCGATCTAGGTCTCGAACCTATTCGCGCCTATATAAAAAGGTGACAGCACGACACTTCGCGAACGCATCTACCCATGCGAATCCGTTAATCGTACCCGCCGCCGACTACGATACTACCCCATTATCTTCATGCCCAATGTAAATTACACCGATTTCAACTTTATCACTTAGCGTTAAGAGTCTCACACACACAGTCTCGTCTTACAGTTATCATATTCCGCCTCCTCCTTGTTTAATTAATGACTTAATAGTGGCTTCGTCATGTGTGCACGCCGAATGATGTATAGTGCTCACTCAAGTATCTGCCACATCGGCGCAGTCTAAAACAGAATGACGGATAATTAGTTAATGCTCGTAATTCTCTGAACGAAGCACAAACGGAATGAATTTTCGTAACTGGCTTTTATGTTTCCTGAAATATTACAGTTGTAACAAGAAATTCAAGGATGAAACTCTCTCTGTTGTTGATGTACAATCGTCTAATTTGGTAAATTTAAATAAGAATAAGGCACAAAGAAAACTTACCACGAAAATAGTTAGTGAGTTTATTAAAATAATATATTGAAATATAGTGATAATGTATATTTGTCTATGTTATTCCAATTGACAAGGAAGCTGGAGCGACAAAACAGAGTAATGTCAACTACCAAAAGACCGGACATTGACTTTCCTTGTTTAGTTTTCATCATAAAGTCATATAAAAGGTTGGTTCGATTTTCCTGAATCGTTATACATGAATAACGTAATGGATTTACTTGACACAGCAAACAACTAGAACATAAATATGAAATAGTTTGTTCTCATTAGTGTAAGGGTGTCTCTTTGATGTGCCTACCTACTTAAGGTAGGCACATCAAAGACGAAGTATTTTTACCATTAGTGATCTATGGTATTTTTATGAAAATAAAGTGCTTTTCTCTTCGTTGGTTTAGTGATAAAGCGCATCGCTTTGTGATCTGAGGTCCTTTGTGATCCGAGGCCTGGGTTCAAATTCTAGGTCGGACAAATGTAGTTTTTCGAACGAAAAATTCCCAGTATGAGTCCGAAGTCTATAATTGTGCCCAGTATATGGCAATAGGCTCGCCCCCTATTACATGGGCCCTAACATCGTCGGCGAAAAGTGGGTGCACTCAGTACACTTCTGCCACCCCGCTTGGGGAATGTAGACGTGACGGTGTATATTTTTTTTTAAAGTGCTTTTCGTTATTATTACTGGAAAAGCAGATCAAAATAACAGATAAATATTTTTGGTAGATTATTTAACTTGGTGTGATATAGAAGTTAAAAGTTAGTATTCTAGTTACGAAGTCTAAATTTAATTAAGAGCTTCTTGACAAACAAAATGTACGATGTATAAATGTAAAAAGGTTAAATTAAACTAATGCGTGGGTTACCCGAAATCTTGATTTGTTTTAACTTGATCGTATGTCCAGAGAATGGTTTTAGGGACGTAGATGTATTGAATGGTCACACCTAGCCCACGTGGGCTTGTTGATTAATCTCCTATTAGATACGTACATACGTATCTAATGGGAGACGAGTCCATTGGTATGGTTGCTTGCTTCATCTATTTTGCCTGTATGACTTTTACTCCATTAGTCGCTATACGACATCCACATAAAGTAGAAGTAACCTATTCAACTATGCAGTGACTTCAAATAAATCCTGTGTTGTGTATTTACTGTTATGACTAAAACTAATTTCTTTACGTGTCTTACGCGTAATTCGTGCTCTCATTTTAAATAACGAGCAAAACGTAGATGTAATGGAGACCTTAAGTTAACCTGTAATTTATTTTATTTAAGATCAGGTGTTTTATATACACTAAAATATCAATTGTTACATACGTAATGCATTATTTTACCAGTACAAGAAAAAGTTAAAATTAGGAATCATTTTTTTTTTTTTAAGTATTTGTTTATATTTTTCATAGAAAATTATGTATAATTATCTTGGAAAAAACAACGAGCAACTGTCTAGAAATTAATATTTTTCGAAAATAAATGTCAAAAGATAACAATTCGGAAAATAACTATAAAGTTTCCGGTGTTGCTACATATTTGACGTTATCAAATATCTGGTTTCTCTCTTAAAATGTGATCTGTTTAGTTATAGTACAATATTAGTCGAAATTAGTTTTACGCAACGTTAGCAATTCTATTTTATTTCGATAATTTCAATGATAGCTTTTTGTTACCGACTGTAGTGTTGTCCCGAGCTAAAAAAGGGTGAATTATGGTTATCATAAAATATGTACAATGGAATGGGAACTATCTCAGTCATAGATTATGTACGAGATGTAAATGCCACTCAATAACGTTTTATAAAATTTAAATTATACACATACCTCCTACATCAGTTTTTCGGGAGGAGTGGATAGATATACATAATACATATTACGCCAAGGATTATTTGTCTCAATGTGCCATGAGCCTGCCGCCATTCATCGGAAATTTTTTTCACATACCTTTCGAATTTAGTTAGTTTTCTGGGACAAGAAACTTTGCTTACGAAGTTTTCTATCAGTGTAAGTAAGCGACAATTGCACACAGGTTTCGAAAAACAGAGGTGCTAATCTGGATTAGACCCCTGGACCTATTATATGCCGAAGGAATAAGACCAAGCATACGTAAACTGTATTTTTTTTACAAATTTGCAATACTTAATATTTTATTATAGGTATGAAGGTGTTAACTATGTTAAATCAAGGGCGTGGACTCTAATGAAAGACATCCATACGTCCTTACCCTTCATTAAAGTACCTAAGTAAAGAAACTTTTCAAAAGCAAAACGATGGGCGTGACCTGCCGTAAAACGAGTTTAAATGTGTGAAACTTTAGCAAAAACAGAGCCAAAAAGTTGGTTTCTCTAAACGGTTGCGTATAATTCGCTCTTAAATAGGCTATGTTCAGCGCAGCTGTAACTTCAAAACTTTTGTAATTGACACAAAAATGTTTAACGTTTTACATTTTCAAGGCACATTCCCTTTTCTTAGTTTAATTATTTATGATTAGTATAAGCCATAAACCCAAGACTGATCTCTATCAGTCTTGCATTTATCGCTTAGTTGTCCTGAGGAACTTATTTTATAAATCAGTTTGAAAATTCTCAACAAAATTTATTTCAACTTTCTCAAAATTACTAATTTTCTAGGATGTTTTTGGAGTTCGTGACTCCCAGAAATATTCTTCGCGTGGCTTGTGTGATGATAGGGTTACACCTTAATTCGATTATTTGGGACGAACGGCATTCGAGGTCTCGACGAAAGATCCTAAACATGAATATTTGTCCCAATACTTCATACTACGACAGAAATTTTAGCCCAAAGATGAACACCGTACTCATAAAATAAGCACGTATTTCACCAATTTAAGTGAATAAATTACAGTAAAGAATAAAGTAGTGCCACTATCATTTATAGAAAAATCCCGCTTCAGTATATTACGCCTTAAAAATAATGTGCACGTATTCCCAAGTTTCGTTCGCAAACTAACCATTAGTATAATCTACGTTACTATGCTACACAATGGAATCGAAAATAGTCTTATTGGGGCATGGCCATTACAGGGTGGCACTTACGAGCCTAGTTTTCCTACTTCTTGGCTGCTTGATTTCGCTTTCCACGAACAATTAATCTTTGGCTCTGCGGTCCATTATGTTAACGACCGCGCATATAGTTCCAGACGGAATAACCTTACGTAAAGGAGAATTAACAGACACCTTTCACATTAAACTATTGGGTTGCTTTATTTTATTGTAATTATAGAGTTATAAACTCTCAATATTGCAAAGGGAATAAAAATTTATTACTGAAAATTTTATTGCTACAGGCAAAATTTTAAAGCTAATGAAAAAGATTTTGTTCTGGTTTCTTTTTAACAATATGAACAAAGAAATATAAAAAGATTTTTGGAGTTATTTTAATTTATATGGGATAGGTATAGGATTTCTCACCCGAAGCGATGATTTGTCTTTCTATTTAGCATCACTATTCTATACAAAGACAAATAAAAATTTATGCATAAGTCTAGCGTGAATATTTGACTCTATGAAAGATTTTTAAAGATTTTTTTTAAAAGATTATAAAGATTAACATTGTCACCGATATCTCTAAATGGGGAGAATAAAGCCACGGCTCTGTTCCAATGAGGTATAAATTCAAGAGTTTTCTAGTGATCGCAGACGTCTGGGGTATTAGTCCTTGTTGTCTTGTTAGATGCCGTGGAAGCGATTTTTGTTTCCAAGATGGTCAATTGAGTAATGCACATGAGAGTAGCACCCTCAGAATAAGAATGTGTTCAATTTTAAGATTCTGGGGCCTTTCTCTACCAATCTTCTCTAAAATCCCACATATCTGAGTGGTACTTCGAATGGACTGAGAATCTTTCACAGAATTTTTCTCTGACAAATGAAAAATAAAGAATTATTCATAGCGCCTTTGACACTTTCCAATAAATGAAATTGAAATTTGTTCTGATTTATCCAATTCAGTAGGTACGTATACTTATTGTTGAATTATGTGATGTACTTTTCCCGGGTCGTTGAAACATTAAATATTAATCCAACACTACGCCGTAAAGGTATTATTAAGCTTACTAAGAA
The DNA here is from genome assembly GCA_905147815.2 of Phalera bucephala. NCBI lineage: Eukaryota > Metazoa > Arthropoda > Insecta > Lepidoptera > Notodontidae > Phalera > Phalera bucephala. The sequence continues at coordinate 17,866,988 of LR990616.1, read as the reverse complement.
CTGAAGTCGTCCCAAAAAATGTGCTTAAGTCCATTTGTAATAGTAAAATCTCATTCCGAGAAGTGACCTAAATAGGCACTAAATACGTCTTCCCGTACATCAAAGGAACATGACGTAGCTAAACTAATGTTCGCCTTTTATCGTCTTTATAATTTCTTTTACGTTGTCTTTCTATCTTGGCTTTTGCGTTTGTTGACTTATCTCAACTGTTTACTTAGAACTTAAGATGTTGGTAAGTGAAATTGTTATCAGAGTACCATCGTATACTCGTCTGACTTATTCTCATATCTGTTTGATGTGTTTTGTTGAGTCATGTATTTGTAATATAAGGCAGAATGACTATGATATTTTGCTATTTGCCAAAATTATACTTGAAACTAAATTATATGAACAGCGGGAAAATAAAAATATAAGCGACCTATATTACTTACAAATAAGATGTACCTATTGTTTGTAAATCATATAGGGTCCAAAAGCATATGTACGTTGATTATTTTTGTTTTGACCCTGTGATTATTTTTGTCTTATTTCTTTCTATAACACTTTGTTAGCTTGTTTACGCTCATACACCCATATACATTACAATATTTTTTATAATTTATATTCTCCAGTAAGTCTTTTAAATTATTTACGAGAAAATAAAAAAAAAACTACCAAAAACATGGTAGAACTTTTAAATCTCTGTAATAAGTGGCTATTGGTTAGAGTATTGAAGATTTAATAACTTTTTATTTTCTTTGATGCCACATAATTAATCCTGATCAGTTGTTACCGATTTAATCCACAAGAAGAAAGAGTAACGGTATCCTTTATGATAAAGAGATTCGTATCTTAGACAAAGAAACTCTTAGATAGTTTACAGAACGTTTTTAAACTAAACAAAATATTTTATAATACCAAACCATTGCGTGCATATATTAATCTGATTTCATTCTTTTATTGTAGGTAGAATATTTATCGCTATAACTATTCCAGCTTTATTTACAATTAATAAATAAATGAAATATTGCAGGTAACAGTTTCGACGATAACGCTTAACATTGTAAAATACACGTAAATTGTTTTTAAATTCTGATGACAATGTTTTTAAAATTTACCTAAGTACTTCATATTTTAAAGTATCTACACGTCCGGAATGAATTGGTGTAAATTTGTTATATGTACCTACTGACAATTCGGCATAGTTGCTAATTATTAAAATATTATAATTAAAACTAAATAGATCGGGTCTAACCTAAAGGCCAAGTAGGGTCTCCGTAACTGGCAAGCGCGTATGAGACGAAGTATAAGAGTAAAGTAAAACTGAGAGTCTGTAAAAAAAGAACCTGTTAGCATTCTGTATTCTCTATCAACTCAGCAAAGAATCTAGCGTGATGATGTAGATAGATAGAGATAAATTAAAATTGAATTTGAAAAGGGCTTTCAATCTTTTTATTTGCTACGTCCAATTACCACGATGTGATATACAGGCCATCTAAATGTTCTAGGAATAAAGTGTGTTGATTTACGGCGGGCGAACCACCCATGTCGCGGTCAGACGTATGAAAATAGAATGCATATGGTGCCGCGGAACTTGTGAAACAAAAATATTTGCTTAATTTATTAATCGTTCCCATTCTGTTATCTGTTATATTTTATCATATCTTCCACGGCTATTTATATATGTGTTTGTCTTACCTCATTAATTAAGATTTGGTGTAGTGAAAATATTTAAGTTGTAACGGTTGCATGTAATGGAATTCTATATATTTTTAACGTTACAAATTTATTAAAACGTTTTTAGGGACACAATAAATCATTTTTATGTACAAAATCTGTATTATTATAGTTTTTAAGGTCAAGTATTTATAGCAGACATTTTTATTATTAATATAGCCAATATCTTAAATCTCGTTATAATAAGTGGAAGTAAGATTTGCGTTTAAGTTATACTACTAGTTATTATGCTTATAAAGATTTCTATCAGTAGTGCGTAGTAAATGACGCCTAGTAAATGAGTAACGAACGTCACAATTGGGGCTTATTAGCATTTTTTCTATCTATCTATCTATATCATCACGCCAGCTCCCTCGCGGGGTAGGCAGAGAGTACAGAGTTCCAACAGGTTCTTTCCTTACATACCTCTCTGGCTTCCTCGACTCTCATAGTTCGTCTCATACACACTCGCCGGTTACGGAGACTCTTGACTTGCCCTTCAGCTAAGACACGGTCTATTTGGTCATGGTAAGATAGTCTAGGTCTTCCCCGGCACCTACATACTTCCACTTTCGCATTGTATATCTGTTTTGTCACTCTTTCTTCTGGCATTCTTTCTATATGCCCGAACCAACGGAGCATACCCTTTCTCATCTTTACACCGATACTATCTTTCATACCTACTCGCTTTCTTACTACGCTGTTGCGAATACGGTCGGTCAGCGTGACTCCGCACTGCTTCCGCAGAGATCGCATTTCGACCGCATTTATCCTGCTTTCGTTTTCCTTTTTACATACCCAACTCTCACTGCCATATAACAGCGTTGGGACAAGCACTCCGTTATGCATGGCCTGCTGCGCCTTTTGGCTTAAGTGCCGGCTCCCAGGTAGCCTTCCCATCGCACCATTCACTCTATTACCTGCATTCACTCTTCTCTCTATATCAGCGGTGTATTTCCCATCCTTACTGAAGGCGAATCCAAGATATACAAACACATTCACTTGATCCAGCACATCGTTACCAACCACAATCCTTGCATTCGTTCTGGTTTCTTCCCATTCAAAAACCATAATTTTGGTTTTCTTCACATTCAAATGTAAGCCATTGTTCATGCAGTCGTCTCTCATAACTGTGACTAGTGTTTGCAGATCAGTGGCTGTTGGCGCTATCAAAACCGCGTCATCTGCATACAATAGGTGGTTTATCACTAGATCACCCATTTTTACCCCTTCAGTCATCGCATTCAGTCTTTGAAGACTTTTATCCAGATACACTATAAACAGTCTAGCGGACAACACGCAACCCTGCTTGACGCCGATTTTAACGTCAAACCAAGGTGACATGTTACCACCCACCCGTACGCATGCCTTGCTGTCCACGTAGGTGGACTGGACGGCTCGCAACAGGGTGCCGTTTATACCATACTCTGGCAAAATGTCCCAAAGTCTCTTTCGCACGACTCTATCAAACGCCTTCTCCAGGTCCACAAAACCGCAGAAAACCTTCCGGCCTACTGCCAGATGCTTTTCTACGATGTTGCGGAGGGAGAAAACTTGATCCGAACATCCTCTTCCAGACCTGAAACCTCCCTGTGCCTCACACAACACTCCATCGGACTTCTCGCGCATTCTCCGTTCAATAATTTTACCATACACCTTAGCTGCCAAGCTGATCAAACTGATGGCCCTGTAATTGGCACAGTCATATTGTGAGCCCTTGCCTTTATACAAGGGTACTATGACTGCGCGGCGCCATTTTTTCACAAACAATATTAAGGCGTAAGTAGTAATATCTCCGAAAAAACGTTTTTTTGTTCGTCTACTAAATAAAACTGAATCGCTTGTAAGTTCACCTTGTTTGGGCAAGTTTAATTCATAAAGTTAGGGCATTCTGGCTATCGAATTCAAAATTATTAATAATTGAGGGTTGATAAAGTTATAATTGTTATTAGTTTTTTGTATACCTAGTTAGCGGGAAATTGCATAGCGTCAGCTCCATGCTGTAGATAGGTTTGCCAACCTTTTTTAGATGAAATGAATCAAGTATACATATCTCAGTACATAATTATAATAAAAAGATCATTCACAATATTTTTTTTCAATTTTCGTTATTTTGTGAATTTAGTTACTATTTGTCCAGTAACATATTTAGTCATTTTTTGAGTTATGCTAAAACTTGGAGCTAAAAAGTAAATTACTTCCCGGCTATTACTAGCCGGAGATAGACTATATAGTGTTATGTATTTTCAAGTACACCTATATAAAATAGAGGACAGTATTCTTTTTTTCTTTGGAATACGGTTGGTAACACTAGCTGTAAAATGCGACAAGATGAGTAAAACTATTATAATACATCGACTCTTAAACATCAACCTTTAGCCAATATCTTTTAGATATTTGCTGAAGGTCATACAGGTCTACGCACCGACCTCGGGACACTCAGATGATGGGGTCGAAGTTATTTATGAGGACATCAATAGATACTTCTAAAGAACACTTTACAGTGGTTATGGGTGACTTCAATGCACGGCTGGGCAAACGAGGTGATGGTGAGATGAGATTAAGGTAATCTGAATATGGGCAACGGACCCCAGGGGTCAGAGGCAGGCCGAAAAAAAAAATACCGTCACGCCTATATTCCACTGAATTTCTGGAAAAAGAGGGGCACTTTATGATGAACTCTTTTTTCCAGAAGCCGCTTCATAGGAAATGGACTTGGATGAGCCCTAATAGCTCCAATAAAAACGAGATCTTATCTTCATCATGAGCACCAAACGACAAATATTTAATGATGTCTCCGTGATAGCAGGGTAAAAACCGGCAGTTATTACTTATTGTAATGCACATATCCAAAACTTTCAACTCGAATGTCAAACCATTTCGAATTGCTAGACAGTAGCGCATCAGTGGTTGATATCAAGAGCAGGTTGGTAGAGACTGTCGATATGGTCGGGTCCAAGTATTTTAAGTTTATGCTTGGCGTTTGTGAACTATGGGAAAGCCTCAGAGTTGCTCAGCGAGCTATGGAGAGAGCTATGTTCGGCGTTTCTCTACGTGAGCGAATCAGGAATGAGGAGATTCATAGAAGAACCAAGGTCACCGACATAGCCCTTAAAATTAGCAAGCTAAAGTGGCAATGGGCGGGCCACATAGCGCGAAGACCACGTATTGGCAAGCGCAACGTGGGGCGACCGCCTGCCAGATGGACCGAAGATCTTGTGAAAATCGCAGGAAGTCGTTGAATGCAGGTGTCATCGGACCGGTTACGCTGGAAAGCGATTGGGGAGGCCTATGTTCAGTAGTGGACAAGTATAGGCTGAGATGATGATGATGATGATGAATACATCGATCAAGAACGAACTGCCGTCTCACTCACAGAGAAGCGTTTTTTAATGGTTATTGCTTTTTCTCGACTATGTGCTCACACAATTCTTGAATGACCACCAACTGTTTTAATATACGTATACTACACATGTATTTTTAGTTGGAATAGGATAGTTTATTTTTTATTAAACTTACTTTTCAGTTAAACTAACGTTCCGTATTTATAAATATCTTTAAAAGAAACTGTATTTCACTCATATCCTTTTCCTAGACAAGGTTTTTACTTTGCATTTTTTGTTTTTACACGCGTTCTTAAAACGTAATAGGTTTTTATTCATAACAAAACTCTGACTTTGTGCTGCAACAAAATTATGTAGACTGGAAAAACAAGTATTTTTCACTTATTTTCTTTCATAAATGTGTTTCCTAGACATCACGCTTTTGTCATGTCGTAATATTGTATAAAGTCTTATACAATATTACCAAATGACAAAAGAGTGAGGAGATTATTATTATTACTATATAATACAGTTTTCTCTGTCCACTATAGCTGTACACTAAAGCTACGTACATGTACAACATTAAGGTACGATGTTGGAATAATCCGATTATATGGGGCGTTAAGAGTATGAAAATAATAATAGTCTTATACAATACCGTTAATAAAATAGAGATTTCGAATATTCTTTAATAATGTTCATCTTTTAAATAAGTATGGGTCCAACAGAAAATTTTAGATTACCATTGATTTTTGCCTGAATATCTGTTAAGTATAAGAATGCTTGAAACTGATGATCTTGATACCGAATTCGCAGATGGATCCATTCTTAAAGTTGCGTTATGTATTACGTATCATGACAACCTTTACTCCAAGAGCAGTAGTTCAAGATCAGTTTACCCAGTGGTGGACAAGCAAGCAAGAAAAAAAAATATTAACACAACTGCCAACATAAAATTATAAAAATTGTAAGTTCGGATACAAACAACATAATAATTATAAAATAACAATTTCAGGTTCGGATACGAACAGAATGAATAATATACATGGGTGATGCCAGGTGATCGTGCGCGTAATCAGATAGACTACATAGCGGTCTAAAAAAGATGAAGATCGTGTATTAGCAACACTAAAAGTTACCCAGGTGCTGACTGCGACCACAAACTCCTTGTAGCAGAGTGTAGTTTAAAACTCAAACGATGCAGCCGATCGCAAAGAAGACCTGATCCCGGAGAACTGACAGCTTTTAGTGAATGTTTTAAAACCCAAGCAGTGAACTTGGCCTTAGACTGGCAAGATGAGACCGATAGTAAATGGATTAAACTGAGGGATCTAATACTCGTGTGTCGTAAAGAGAGCCAAAGAAAGACGGGGTATGCTCCAAGAAAAGTGTGGATCACGGAAGAAACATGGAAAGTCATTAGAGACCACAAAGAACTGCTGAAAGGAAATGTAAATAGTGACCATACAAAGTACCAGGAGCTTTCGGCAAGGGTCTAACGTTTGTGCCGCGCAGATTACAATAGATTTTTGAATTCGATTTGTTGTAACATAGAAGAACATGCTCAAAAATTCCAAACAAAGGACTTATTTCTGAAAATTAAGAACATCACCGGAGAGTTTTAGCCAAAAACATGGGCTGTAGAAAATGACGAGGGTAAACTTTTGTCGGTAATAGATCAAGTGACAGAAAGGGGGCGAAGGTACTGTGAAAGCTTGTACGCTGACCCTGCAGCACGACTTGTTACCACTCCGACTATAGACATGCAGTGTATGGAACCAGACATCCTCGAATCCGAAGTGAGAAATGCGATACACAAACTCAAAACCAATAAATAACCTGGAAAAGATAAAGTATTTGCTGAATAGATTAAACACCTAGGGGATCAAGAAGTTAGCATATTGCTGGATTTATGTAATGAAGTCTGAAAACAGGTAAATGGGTCACTGAGTGAAAAGAGTCTCTGGTGATTCCGCTACACAAAAAAGTCTCAACAAGATCATGCCGAAATTATCATAGCAAGGTAATGCTCTATATCATTAACAGCCGTTTGCAAGCAATCCTTAAGTGGCAAATAGCCAGCGAACAAGCAGGTTTTATATGGGGTCGGGGCACAAGGGAGCACATAGTGAATGCTAGGCAAATAATCGAGAAAAGCCGAGAGTTCAATGTGCTGATTCTCATATGCTTCATCGACTACTCTAAGGCATCTAATTGCGTAAAATCTGTGGACCATATTGCAGGAAATGGGTGTGCCCCAACATCTCATAGCACTAATTACAAACCTGTACAAAGACGGTTAATCCAGAGGCGGGTAAACAACGTCATCTTGGGCTCCTTTAGGCCGGAAAAGGGTGTGAGGCAGAATTGCATTCTATCTTCCATTCTTTTTAACATATATGGCGAATATATCATGAGAAAAGCCTTGGAAGAATAGGAGCGAGGGATCTCTGTCGGTGGCATGACGATCAGTAATCTGAGATATGCAGACGACAACAACCCTGTTCGCATTATCTGAACAAGAGCTCGCTGACTTATTTCGCAGAATGGAGGACGACAGTAGATTGGTAGGACTAGCAATTAACAAGTCAAAAACCAAAGTAATGATAGTCGACAGAGCCGGTCTACTCTCTAGAACAGGTGAACTCCCGGATCTAGAATTTGTCAGCGAGTTTTTATACCTTGGATCACTGATTACGGATCATGAAGGAAGTAAACGGGAGATCAAAAGAAGAAAAAAGCCAAGTCCGCGATGAGCGAACTGACACGCATCTAGCAAGATAGAAAGGATTCCAATATCACCAAGGTGAAACTAGCCCGAACTTTGGTTTTCCCAATCTTCCTATAAGGAGTAGAAGCGTAGACGATTCGAGCGATGGGACAGAAAAAGATGCTCCGAATACCATAGATGGCCATTAGAACGAATAAGTCTATTCTAGAACAGCTAGATATTAGAACCAGACTCTCAGCGATCTGCTACCAGCGTATTCTGGGATACTTTGGTCATATTGCAAGACGGCAGCCAGACAATTTTGATAAATTGGTGGAAAAAGACCGCGCGGCCGATCACCTAGCCGCTGGTGTGATCAAATCACTGCTCTCACTAGCCTCTCTGCAACAAATGCTCTTAGAGAAGCCGAGGATCGGATCAAGTGGAAAGAAGTCGTACACAGGGCCATGAGGGCCTTTCAAGGACACGACCTTCAGTAATGAAGAATGCGACTGAAGCAGAAGTGACTATCTATTTTTTTTTTTAAACGTAGCCCCACACTAGGATTAATTCCTGTGTTGTAGGTGCGTTTACAAACATGAAAATCCACATACACAAATACCCAGACCGGAACAAATAATTGTGGATTACACAAAGATTTGTCCCGTGCGGGAATCGAACCCGCGACTATTAGACACAGTGGGCGGAGCGGGTTAAGCTCTTAACCACTGCGCTAAATCGTCGTAAATTTGGACGTGTAGACGTGATAGTTGGTAAAAAATAATCACACGTACGTACTTCCTACTAGCAAGCAGCATTAATGACCACCATACCCATTACCAGTTCCAATTTGTACCCAGCGGTATCTTAACAATCGGCATTATGTGCGCACTGAAAAGCCAATAACATTATTCGGATAGCGTAATTGTTTTTACTAGACAATATATTCTCTCAAACAATTCTCTTGCGCTCATAAGATTTAATATTATATTTTTGTAGACGTTAAAATTCAATTTTATTGGTATTTTACATTCAAACCTTTTAGATTAGAAAAAAACCGAAAGCAATTTTTGGATCATTGGCTTTACGAGCCATAAAACCTTTTCGTATAGAAGTACATATGCGTGATTTTTTTCCCTGTATCTGTGTCGCATTGTTATCACATATTCCCTAGTGTCGGGTATTTCTCAAATAGTTAAACTCATTAGGGTCGCTTTCATCCTTGTATGTTCGACTTGATTTAATGTAAATTAGTTGATATGATCCTTGGTTTCTTTAAGACTAAGATTTAGGGTAATAGTTTGCTTTTAGTACTTTTTTTAGTATACAAGAAATTTAGTTATGGCTGATATAAAAGAGGTACACACGAAAGTGCTAGTTTTGACCTTTGCCTACTAAGGGGTCTACACACTCGTCTACCAACAAACGAATCTCGTGTGTTTGACTAAGTACGTACTCAGAATAAGTGAGTTACCAGTCGCACAAACTAACCAATAAAATTTACATCACCTGTATTTAAGTTCACATTGGTGTGATTTATTTTATCTAGCAAAATATTTCTATAATAGTGTTATTCAGTTTTGTGCACACCCTCATTTGAATAACATGTTTAGCACCGCATGAATATGTGTCTGCTGACCTATTAAATTTGTAGCTTAAATAAAAGGATAAGGTTCAGTTTTGATATTTAGATTTCCATTTTTGATATAGTTCTCATTTAATTTATTTTCTATCTATCTATATCGTCACGCCCGATCTTTTGCGGTGTATGCAGAAGCTATTTATTTTAAAAATATAATGTTATATATAAATATTTTGGTTTACGTTTTAAGTGTACGTAGTTATGTATACTAGACCAGTACACAGCTCAGTGCAAGTACTTTAAAAGATGATGCAATATAAACAGACTATTGCTCATAGAATATAATTCCAAGTACTGTTTTGCTTAATCAGCTTAACTTGCCTCAGCTGCGTATTTATCATGTAAACAGATATCAGGTTACTTGTTTAGTCTCAGTCCAATTCTCATAACTGTTTTGCTAAATAAGCAGATATCAATTAATAAGACGTATAACGCGTGGGCTCATTCTAGAAAGAGTTGTTTACTTGACGATGCCTATAAAAGCCATCGCCGAGCAAAGTACATTCAATATCGACTCAGCTCTCTTACCGTTCGCACTAACGTTAAGTAATATTAATTGACTGCATTAATATTTTGAGTATCTATTATTAATTTGTATTGTGAAATAAATATATTTTTATAAAGTCACGCCGGCCTTTATATTTGACTGGCGCAGCCGAACGGTAGGATTTCAGTCGCGATAAGTGTTGCAGTAGTCATATCAGACAAGCTCAACGCCGTGTAGGAGTACAAGCATCGATTCCGGACCACAATCGCCTGGCTGAATCCTAGAAAAGGACCTACCTTCGAACAAAGAAATTTTGTCAAGAAGTGCCTGCAGATACTCAAAGAGCGGATATTCGGCATGAAAAATTGCAGCATTGTGTGAGTTCTGACCTTTCCCACATGGTCCTATTTTTCTGTCTATTCTGAATTTAATTGGACAAGCATCGCTAATTTCATTCAGACCCCGAGCCTGTAATTCCGGTCAAAAATCACGGGAATTATTTGGATAAAAGGATATCGCATTATTAGACAAGCATCGCTAATTTGTGATTAGAATTTAGGATCTCACGGGATTTAGACACGCATCGCTAAGCCGTAGATCACCACTTAGGGCCGTAAGAATCAGACAAGCATCGCTGAACTTACGTAAAACATTGTCGTATTTTTTTTATTGAAAAAGAAAATTACTTCCAGTGGGTCGATCACAAGGTCCACTTAAGAACGTAATATATTAAAAGAAAATAAATCTTAATGAAAAGAAATTAAAAATTTAAAAAAAAGAAAGAAATAATATACGTTGTTCTGCCTATAAAGGCTAAGTTGAATAATAATTGATAAGAGTTATCTTTTCGGACAAAAATCGCCGAATTTATGAACTTTTTCTTTTATTATATAAAATTTTGATTGTAAACTTTTTATGTGTTATTTTTAAATTGTATTTTTTTTTGTGTGTGTTATTTTAAATTGTATCTTTTTTTTTATTATTTTGTGTGTAATATTTATCTTATTGTGTTTGTAAAATTGAATAATAAGTGTTCAAAATATTCAAAATGAATCAAATACAAATTATTCCGAAAGAAATTCTCGACTTAATTCCGCGTTACGACGGTAACGACCAATTGTTAAATTTTTACATCCAAAAGTGCGAATATGTTATTAGAAGTTTTAGTCGCGAAAATAATGCTGCACAAAAAATGTACATTTACCATAGTCTGACGAGTAAATTAACAGATAAAGCCGCGAAACTAGTGAGTGAAAGAAATATTATCAATTCTTGGGATAGCTTAAAGGAACTCCTCATAGAACATTTTGGAGATCCTAGAACAGAAGATTGCATTGCCGTAGAATTAGAAAACATTAAATTAAAATCAGGAGAATCATATATAGATTTAGCTCATAGAATCCAGGACGTAAAAAGTTCAGTTATAGCCAAAGTAAATTTGTTAACCGATGAAGGCGTTAAAGCCGCTAAAATGATTATTTATAATAATTCCGCGTTAAATAGCTTTTTGTTTAACTTACCAAAATACCTATTAAGGATCGTTAGGTTAAATAAATGTGCTAATCTAGAATCAGCCTTAGGAGTAGTTACCGAGGAAGTAAATTTCCATAACCATTACAATGCAAAAAGTAAAGTTAAATCAAATAATAGTTTACAAACAACTAAACAAATTCCAACCCAATTTAAATTTGGCATACCCCAAAACAGACTCCTTCAAAGTAATTTTCCACAAAGACAATTAATAAATCAAAACTTCCGAACTAACTTCAATCCTAATTTAATTCAGCAAAATCAACAAAAAGTATTTAAAAATGATCAAAGATTACCTTACAACATAAATAATTATAAGCAATCTGGGTTCTTCAAACCCAACCCAAATCAACAATTCCGTTTCGGTATTCCCAATAAATTCATGAATAAAAATCTAAATACAGATAATGACGTCATAATGAGGACAGCGGTTCGTAACAATATGATTGAAAATTTATACGAGAATGACGTAGATGACATCGACCTTGAGACTGACGAATACTTTAATGAATATGAGCCAGTGACAATCGATGAAGTCGACGACGAAAACCCCGATAATAATGTTTCTCCACCTGAAAATTTTCCAATGAATCCGGTCCAAGATCCCCCGAAATAGTTAAACTTAATTATAGTGAAACCTTAAAATTACCACATATTATAATACCAGAAATTCATTCAAATGATGTGGATAGCAGATACGAAGGTTTATTAGGTTCAGACTTGTTAAAAGAACTAGAAGCCACAATAGATATGAAAAATCAAGTTTTAAAAACCAGAAATACTAAAATTCCGATATTGTATAGAAAACCCTACGAAATTAAATTATCACCGCGTTCAGAAACTCGTGTTAAAATTCCGACAAATCTTAAAAATGGTGAAGCAATATTACATTTTTTAGAATTTCAACCAGGAGTTAGAATGCCCGATGCCATAGTAAATTGTAAAAATTCAATAGCCCAAACAATTATACAAAATTTTACAGATCAAAATGTTATTTTAAAATTTGATAATCCATTAAAAGTAGACAAATTTGAGGAAAAATTTTCCAATAACCTTAATACTTTAAATTTAAATACAAATAAAAATAAATTGTTACAACAAAATCTTTCTAAATTAAGATTAGAACATTTAAAGAAAGAAGAAAAACAAGCCATACAAAAATTATGTTACAGATATAGAGACATATTCTATTGTGATGATATTCCTTTAACTTTTACGAATCAAGTTAAACATAAAATTAGAACCACTAATGAAGATCCTATATATATAAAACCATATAGACATGCCCCCACAGAAAATAAAGAAATTGGAAAACAAATAGATAAATTATTAAGAAACAATGTCATTAGGGAATCGCACTCTCCATGGAGCGCCCCAGTACACTTAGTTCCGAAAAAAATGGACGCCTCTGGCGAACGAAAATTTCGCATGGTCATAGATTACAGATGATTGAATGAAATAACCGTAGACGACAAATACCCATTACCAAACATTTCAGACCTTTTTGATAAATTAGGAAAAGCGTGTTATTTTTCTACATTAGATTTAGCTAGTGGTTACCATCAGATTGAAGTAGAGAAACAGGATCAATCTAAAACAGCATTTACAGCACAAAATGGACATTATGAGTTTACTAGAATGCCATTTGGTTTAAAAACAGCCCCCGCAACATTTCAACGTGCAATGGATAACATACTTAGAGGTTTACAGGGTATCCATTGTTTAGTTTACTTAGATGATATCATTATATTCTCAAGTAGTTTAGAAGAACATTTAGAAAAATTAGAAAAAGTATTTGAAAGACTTAGACAAACAAATTTGAAAGTAACATTAGACAAGTGTGAATTTCTCAGGAAAGAAGTTCTTTACCTAGGTCACACTCTTACAGAAAATGGTCTTCAACCAAATGATGATAAAATTAAAGCCATATTACAATTTCCGTTACCTAAAACACCTTCGGAAATACGTAGTTTTGTTGGATTAGTAGGTTACTACCGAAAATTCATTAAAGATTTTTCCAAATTAACACAACCTCTCACTAAATGTTTAAAGAAAAGACACAAAATTATAATTAACAAAGAATATATTGATGTATTTGAGAAATGTAAAGAAATTTTAACAAACGCCCCAATCTTACAATACCCCGATTTCACTAAACCATTGTTGTTATCAACCGACGCATCCAATTATGCCCTTGGCGCTATACTATCACAAGGACCGATAGGTAGTGACAAGCCTGTAGCTTATCTTAGTAGGATATTAAACGACGCAGAAACCCGTTATAGTACAATAGAAAAAGAATTATTAGCCATATGGCCGTGTAGAAAATTTAGGCCATACTTATATGGAAATAAATTTACCATATTAAGTGACCATAAACCCCTAATGTGGTTAAATTCAGTTAAAGAACCCGGAAGTAGACTTACCAATTGGAAATTACAATTAACAGCATTTGATTACGAAATTAAATACAAACCCGGTAAACAAAATGGAAACGCTGATGCGCTTTCACGTGCAAAAATTAATATACTAAAAGATAATCTATCAATGAAAGTTAATGCCTCTAGTCCCATAACAATATCTTCCGAAAATTCAAGCGAATCCGAATTAACTAACCCAATTCCATCTTTAAATAGTAGTACCCTAACCGCATCTGAAAAATCAGAATCATCTTTTATAACTGTCCATTCAGAGGAAAACATGGATTCTGCTAATATTCCTATTTTACAAGAAGCAATTGATACTAAACCTAATCAAATACTTGTGTACACCTGGAACAGAAATGAATTTACTGTTAAAAATTTATCCAGAGATAAACAAAAAGTATTAGAAGTTCATTTACCATTAAATAATACCCAGTTAATAAAATCATTCCTTAAAGAATATATTAGGCCTAAAATAAAATATTTCCTATACTTTGACGATGAACGTCATCGTAAACAATTTTCAGAAATCATTATAACCTTATTTAAAAAAGATTCAGTAAAATTCTTTGAATGCACAAAACGTGTAGTGTACGTTGAAGATGAAAATGAGCAACGTGATATAGTGTTAAAATACCATATTGGCAAAACTTGTCACCGTGGCATAAAAGAAACCATTGCTCATCTTAAACGAACATTTTTCTGGCAAAATTTAGAACAAACCGTATCAAGTATAATTAATTCTTTTGAAACATGCAAAACGATGAAATACGATAGAAAAACTTTTAATCCTAAACTTCAATTAACTCAAACTCAAACTAGACCCTTTCAGGAAATTTTCATAGACTTATTTTCCATAGAAGGCAAATATTTCTTAACGATAGTAGACTCCTTTAGTAAATTAGGTCAAGCCATAGAAGTTTTAAATAGAACAACACCAGAAATAATTAGAGCATTAATCAAATATTTTTCCATTTACGGAGTACCAAGAAAAATAAGTTCAGATCCAGGTTCAGAATTCAATAATAATTTACTTAAAGAAATGTTAATATTTTATAAAATAGATTTACATATTGGAACACCCCATAACCCGAACTCAATGGGTATTGTTGAACGTTTTCATTCCACAATAATAGAAATTTATAGACTTGCAAAATATGAAAGGAAAATAACAGATACTGCCTCAGTAATGACATATGCGATAATGTCGTATAACCAGTCCATACATTCAACAACTGGTCTTACGCCATTTGAAGTAGTTTTTGGTCATACAGATTCATCCAATGCATTTGAAGTTGATTTTGAGAAAAATTATACACAGCAACTTGTTTTAGAGCACCGTAAACGAACTAAACACTTATATGATTTCTTAACCGATAAAATGATAAATAATAAAATTAAAATCAGAGAAAAACGTAGCGGTGAAGAAGGAATAAAATTTAAACAAGGAGACACCGTCTTTATAAAAGGTGTCAATATTAGGTGTAGTAAAGACCAACGGCGTTATAAAAAAGCAAAAATTATTGGAACAATTAATAGAAACACAGTACCAGTAGAGTCTCATCAGAGACACACAAAAGTCCCAATAAAAGATATAAAACGTCCTCCGCAGGTTCGCGCTCCTGATCCTCGTACAGGCAGCCCAAAACCTGGCCCTTCAACTTCAGAAAATTGAAGATAATCCTGGAATCTTCCCAGTTAAGAAAGGACAAGCATTCATTAGCACTTATAATTGGAATATAATTAAAATATTAGATTTAAAATTTGTTAGTAACAGTATTGAATATAACGTTAACAAGTATTATGAAGTTAACGATTATTTAAAAGAAAAATTAAATGTATATTTCTTAGACGGAAATATCATAGATGCACAAATGCAAACTGAGTATATTATGAGTTTAACATTAGAGCGTTATAATCAATTAGTCCCAACAATTAGAATTAAAAGAGGTATTTTAAATCCCCTAGGTTCAATAGTTAAAGCCATTACAGGCAATTTAGATAATGAAGATGCAATTAGATACGATTCCTTAATAAGTCATATTCAATCTAAACAAAACGCTATTGATAACAAAATATTATTAGTTTCCGAAACAATTGGAGTATTAGTAAATCTGACAAACTCTACGAGAAATAATTTTATTGAAATAGACAAAACAATTAACGAAATAGAATCCATTCTGAATAAAACTCAATTCCAACATAGTAAAGAAATTGTCTTGAATACTTTCGATTTAATTATCCATAATTTTCAAATTTTGTTAACTAGGTTAGATGAGGTTGAAACAGCTATTGCTTTTAGTAGATTAAATATTTTACACCAATCCATTTTAGACATAGATGAATTGTTATCAACTCTTAAAGACATAGAGAAAATAGATAAATTAATGTATCCAGTAAATACCGATAATTTGATCAAAATTGTACATTGTATAGACATAAGAGCATATATTAAGAACAAACGAATAACGTTTATTATGTCGATACCAATTGTCCAATTAGATTTCTATAACTATTACAACCTTCATCCTTTTCCCATGTATAATCCTCATTTAAACCTAACATTCCTATTAACGCCTCAATATTCCCAAATCCTGGTCAGAGGGTCAGATATACTTCCACTATCACAATCATGCAAAGAAATAGACGAAGGAGAATTCCTGTGTTATGAAGATAATTTATCTATCACTAATGAAGACTTATGCATTACAGATTTGATGAAATTTTCTTCACAAATTACATCATGTTCTCCACTTACAGTGAAATCTTCAAAAGTCAAGGTCAAATCTATTCGGCCTGACACATGGTTACTATATTCAGGAAAACAGACATTTCTCACAGAGCACTGTGAAAATGATTTCAACCAGTTCAACATTTTTGGCACCTATATATTAACCTTAGATAATGAATGTGAAGCTAAATTAGAGAACATCACATTAAGGAAACGTCTCATACAATTAACTAATCAAGTCTTCCATCAAGTTCCAGTTATAAATTTACCAAGCATCACAGCAGCAGAGAAAATCTACAAGCAGCCAATCAGCTTAGATGAAGTCAACTTAGAAGATCTTCAGTTCCTGTCACACGTATTAAACAGTAAAAGTGAAAAACTCAGTGAAAACCACGTATATTCAGTGAATGTGCATAGCATAAGTTTAGGTTCTATAATCATTTATGTAATATTAATAATTGTGCTTTTGATTGTTTTATATATTTATAAGTCTAAAATATTGTCCTTATGTAAACATAAGCAAAATCAACATTCTCAATAATCGAACGCTGATTTTGAACTTATGGAGGGAGGAGTTATGTATACTAGACCAGTACACAGCTCAGTGCAATTACTTTAAACGATGATGCAATATAAACAGACTATTGCTCATGGAATATAATTCCAAGTACTGTTTTGCTTAATCAGCTTAACTTGCCTCAGCTGCGTATTTATCATGTAAACAGATATCAGGTTACTTGTTTAGTCTCAGTCCAATTCTCATAACTGTTTTGCTAAATAAGCAGATATCAATTAATAAGACGTATAACGCGTGGGTTCATTCTAGAAAGAGTTGTTTACTTGACGATGCCTATAAAAGCCATCGCCTAGCAAAGTACATTCAATATCGACTCAGCTCTCTTACCGTTCGCACTAACGTTAAGTAATATTAATTGACTGCATTAATATTTTGAGTATCTATTATTAATTTGTATTGTAAAATAAATATATTTTTATAAAGTCACGCCGGCCTTTATATTTGACTACGTACTAAATGCAAAAATTATATGTGCATACATAACAAAGCCGGCCGTGCGTCGTGGCGATCTTTGGGGAAGCTTCTGTCCTGCAGTGGACGTCTTTCGGCTGAGGATCATGATGAGAAACTGCGGTCGGTGAGACGCCACCATCTTGAGAGCTCTAACAAAGATTAATGGATATCGATAAAAGCCACATCGGAAATTCCGAAAAAGATATTTTGATATGCGCTGTTTATTTACCGCCTCCGCTGACAACATAATCTTTGTGTTCTTTTCTTGAGAATGTTAGTAATGTTCTAGACAATAAAATAGGGAAAACATTGATACTGGGTGACTTCAATTTGAAATTTATAGATTGGCAGGTTGACGACTGTAATATTATAAAGCCTAATAATTACAACAACTACATGGGTTACTCTTTTGTGGATTTTTATCGCATAACAACTTAAAGCAATTCAATAACGTAAAAAATGTCAACAAAATAATTTTAGACTTAGTTTTGAGTAATATTGACTGCGTTACCGCTGTAGAAGGCCCCTTTATTCTAAGTAAGCTTGACTTGCACCACCCTGCATTAGAAATATCAGTGGATCTACAGCCAATTTACAATATTAAGAGTAAAAGTTTTGCAACTTATAATTTTAAGAAAGCTGACTACGTGTTTATTAATCTTAAATTAAGTAAAGTTGACTGGAAATTGGAGTTAAATTGTGCCAATGTCAATCTCGTGTTGCAAATATTTTATAATGTATTATATACAGTTATTGAATCTGAGATGCCCACAGCTTTGCCACATGAACGGAAATTTCCTTCTTGGTTCTCGCGTTCATTGATAAGCCTAATCAAAGAAAACAAGAGATTCAGGAAAAGATTTAGAGCTTACAAAAACCCTCTCGATCTAATAGAGCTTAAAATTGCTAATAAACGAGTAGATACAATGACCCACGACTGTTACAAAAGTTATATTTCGAAGGTGGAAGTGGAAAAGTTCTGATCGTTTGTTAAATCATTCCGTAGCGGACCACCGGAAATACCAGGACAAATGAAACTGAATAACAGCTGTGCGAGTACTGGAGAAAAAATATGTAATCTCTTTGCATCCCATTTTTCATCGGTTTATTCTAGTCTGAATTCCTTCCCATCAACAACCTCGAATATTGATACTGCAGTTACGCATAACTCTGTAAATGATGTACATATAACTGAATTTATGATATTGAAACTACTTAAATCAATTGACGATAACAAAGGGGCAGGGCCAGATGGAATTCCACCCCTTTTTATAAAAATGACTTGTAAGAACCTGATTATGCCCCTCAAACTTATTTTCAAAAAATCACTAAGCACATCTACTTACCCTACAATATGGAAAGAAGCGCACGTAGTAGCACGCATAAAAAAGGCGACAAGAGTAATATCGCTAACTACCGTCCGATATCTATTCTAAATATCTTTTCAAAAGTAGAATAGTGTTTATCCAACCTTAGTTTGGAATACAATGCATTGCATATCTCCACAACAACACGGCTTTTTCAAGAATAGATCGACTGTCTCAAATCTCATAAGCTACGTATCTGACGTGTGTAATCGTATAGATGCCAAAGATCAAACAGATGCTATCTATACTGATTTTAGTAGAGCTTTTGATCGAGTGGATCATAATATACTATTGAAAAAGTTGAGTGGATTTGGAATTCATGGTTGTCTTCTGTTGTAGTTCCGATCCTATTAAAAAGATCGGATTCAAAAGGTTATAGTGTCGGGATACATATCTAATCCTTATACGACTTCTTCTGGGGTACCACAAGGTTCGCATCTTGGTCCAATATTATTTTTGCTATTTATTAATGACGTCACAGAAAATATAAAGTATAGTAAGTGTTTGCTATTTGCTGATGATTTAAAATTGTACAAGACCATCAAAAATGAAATCGATTTTCGAAATTTTCAACATGATTTCGACATGATAAGTGCATAGTGTCACAACAATAACATGACTATTAACGCTACTAAGTGTTCTCACATTAAATTAACAAAAAATAAAAACTTGAGAGCCACGAAATATTCGGTCAATTCTAATACCTTAGAAGAGGTGGACACTATTCGCGATCTGGGTGTTATAATTGATAGTAAGTTAAGTTTTATCGGCCATATCAATATCACTTGCTCGCGAGCGAAGAAAATGCTTGGTTTACTCAAAGGGATGACAAAGGATTTTAGGTGTGTTAAATCCTTATTGTGCTTATATAACGCCTTGGTGCGAAGTGTACTAGAATACGCATCATCGGTCTGGAATCCCCATTACCAAATACAAATAGCCCGGATCCAAAAAATTTTTACCAAATATCTGGCATATAAAGATCCAAGTTGTCCTTATCGTGGGGATTACGTCACTCGTCTTCGTCATTTTAAGCTCACCAGCTTAGAAAATCGCCGGAAAATGCATGATATGTTGTTTTTCCATAAGTTGGTCAATGGAAGTATAAACGCTCCTAATTTGTTACAAAAAATGGACCTCTATGTACCAAGAAGGATTCCTAGACATCCAATACAGACAAGTTTTTCAAAAAAATCCTATGGCACAAAATTGATTTCTCCAATGAACGATGAGGTTGACATCTTCGCCAACTCTATTATTAAATTTAAATCCTTGATAAATGGAACTTAAATCATTTTTTTTAATTGTTTACTTCTTTTAATTTTTAATTCTTATGTAGCAACTATTATTTAATGTAAAGTAATGTAATATCATTTCTAAAATTTAATTTACTTGACCTTGCAATAATATAATTAATTATTTCTGACTTTATTTATGACAACGCTGTACACATCTGTTAAAAACGGCACATGCTGCCCAGGACATCAAGATCCAGCATTGTATAAACAATTTGTGTAACTGCTGTTGATGTGTCTTATTAAATAAATAAAAAAAATAATGATGCTATGTCGATGAAAGATTAGCACATTTTCTCGGTTTCGCTGATTCGTTGACGAAAAATTTTCCGACGTTAAACCGTTGCGTATAGGTGGTCCGTAACGCGTATTGCATGAAGAGTATTTTATCACCGATACACCGGAATAACTGTTTATATATTTATTGGCATTTTATTTGTTCGAGCGTACTGCAAACATGTATTATATCCGCGTAACCCTTTTCAGGGTGTCTGCCACTTTCTATTTATGTCTGAGCGAACTGGGTGGCGTGCCCTTCATAAATCGAAGCCGTTTTGTTCAGGCCCATTACGCCGTTTTACCGCCTTCCTACTGAGACAAAATTAGATCATACCAAAGAGAAAACCCCGTCCAACCCATACATAACTTTTGTTGTAAAACCTTTAATACTAACAACGCAATACAAGTTGGATTGTTAAGTGCGGGTAGGGTCCGAGTCACCGTTTGTTTCATATCCGTTATATATTGTATATCGTGTGTGTTCCGCAAGCTGCTCCCGACACTTTGAATAAAAGTAAGAAAACTTTCGTGACGCAGTGGGGCTGCCGAATAAAATAAGAAACGGCTGTCGTAGACCTTGAGTAGGTAGGCGGCCGATAACAAAACGTGTAAAAAAGATATTATTCTGTCAGGTTTTATCTTACTTTTGTTCAGATAATGCAACCCTATCTTAAAGAAGAATAAAGTAGGCAACCTTTCACGTATCATTTTGTATATTATATATTTTATTTTGTACCCACTTTATATAATTCTGTATTACCCAAAAATGTGTGTTTTACTCAGATCCGTTAAGAATCAATGACGTAATAACATAAAATCACACAAAAAATAGCAATCCTTTTGGAGATTAAAATAGTTTCAACGGGGCTATCTTAAGTTTACTGTAACAAAGAAGTCTTTATTTATAAGAAATTAAAAACAAATTAGCGCACATTTGCGTTATTTTGGTATTACTTGGAAATCAGCCTTTGTAACATAAGACTGCTTATATACGCATCTTTAGCAGGCTTTTAATAAAACACTCATTTTATCCGTATCTTCATTCTATTCTGAGACGCAAGTATGTAGTCTGTCGATAACGCAAGCTTTGTGTTTGGAACGACGCTGTAATAATATCGAATAACATACTGAGAGTTTAACATGAAAAGATTGACGTTAGCATGATGCTAGCGAGTTGATATGTCATCCTTGTCACACTATCAATTTACTAAATAAACATGAACTTGACAGCACGATTACTCGCTAGAGTCACGCTAACGTCAAAGTTTCCGTGCTAAGCCTACTGTTTTGATGGTTTCTAGCTCTATATTCAGCTACCATATTACCCTAAAGCCTTGCGAAACATCCGAAGACATTTGAATTTGCGTGATATCGCAAGAATATATCGTGCGTTACATTTATTGTTTTATTTGCAAAACGAAATTATGTCCCTGTTCGTGCCCGATAGGATAATAAAATGTAGGTACAAATAAATCCTTGTCTACCTATAATAATGTGCTACGTACCTTTAAACTACAGTACGTGAAAGTTTCGTAATAGTGAAGAGTTATTACTAGGAAGTCTTAATATAATTAATATTTAAATAAATTACTCAAACTCATTTTGCTGAAGCTTTGGGAGTAATTCAAAAAATAATCTCATGCAAAAGTGGGCAACCCCGAATTAATGAAGTTTTTTATACAATATTTACGTTTGAAACCCTTACAGCGGTATTTAACAGCGATGATTAATTTAAAAGGGAGATAATTTATTCAGGTTAGTGAAACAAAAAGGAAGGGGTTGGTTAGAGCGGGGTGGGCGCGGGAGCGGACTCGTTTAATTAGGTCTGTGTCCAGATCGGTTTCCTTAGAGCAATGTCCCCTGTCTCCTCGACTCAGTAATATTAATACGATGAAAACGGCCCGTGAAGGGCAATCATAAATCTTGCCCAGACTGAATTACAATGTCACATTTTGTACTTAAATCCAGTTTTATATACGTTTAGTAAATCTCTGTCTGCAAGTGGTATTCTCTGTCTATGAACTATATGAAATCAGTTCTACTATATGTTTTGACACCTTCACAAAGCTGAAAGAACTCATTAAATGAGAATGTTTCTGATTTTCTATAAGTGCATTACTTTACTTGAACTTTCTTAAAGTTGCATACATTTTTTTACGGATTTTGAAAGTGAAATGAGAGTAAATAAATGAAGATATTATATATGTGTGTTAAATGAGAGGGCCTAGTACGGACATATTGACATTAGCGTGACGTTAGCGATTTGATAAGTCACCTCTGACACACTAGAAATTTATTACATAAACATGAACGTGATTGCATGCTTACTCTCTAGCGTCACAATAACGTTAATCTTTTTGTGCTAAGATCCAAGGTATGGGGCTGTAGACGCATTTTCCTTTTTTGAAAATTAATAGAAAATTGCCACTTATTCATTGATGTGTTACAGCCAAAAGCCATTATGTAAAATACGGTTGCGGGGAGCAATCAAAAATATTATGTAAATGTACCCGTAACTTACTACTGTCACATAAATTAGATAAAAAGGAGAAAGGTACGCAATTATGGATATAATATTACAAAATGGTTTATAAATTTAAATTTTTGTGCTCGACCCCTTTACCCTGCTGAGTCTTACCTTACTTCGAGACAAATGTTGCTGTCTTTTATTATCAAAACTAATGGAAGCTTAACTTTGATTATGTGCCTACATATTTTTAACTCTATATAAATTTAAAAAAATACATAAATAATAAAGTAAAACAATATTAGAAAAAACTGTCAATAAAATTCATTAGGATTATATTGTAATGAATTATTTTTAATCCATTAAAATAATCATTAGAATAATATTCTAATGATTTTTTTTTTTATATTTTATTAAGACGAAATTACGTCTTTGCAAAGCAGCGACAAGACTTTGATGTATTTATTTTTCTTTTCCTCTTTCTGTTATTGCTCATTTTACGCATCCAGTGGCTTGAGTTATGTTGCTTAATATTTTTTTATGGTAATAAAATAACTTATTTCATATTATAATCCAAAAGTGTACACACCTGAAAATATTTTTCATCTGTATATCGAGATTAGCACAAAGATGTACGTAAGCGTGACGCTTGCGAGTTGATTATTACTAAATAAGCATGAACGTGACACACGATTATTAGCTAGCGCCACACTAATGTCCAAATTTTTGTGGTCATTCCTCTGTTGTAACATTTTAATTTTTATAGACTGTCCAAACTAGAACCACTCACTACCTTTTCGAATACGAATGACGAAAGTACCTCATCTCTGAAAATATATTTTAATCTTAATGATGTATTATTATAGAAAAGCCTTCCACTTGTATCTAAATCACTTCTTCGGTAAAAAGGAATGGAACGTTCTAAGGCGTGACAGGCGATGGTCAGAGCGTCTGAATAGCTCTAGAACAATGAGCGTGATTTAAATACAAGAGACGCGACAATAGCTTTTACAGGCGATATTTCGATTTTGTTACCTTGGCGGTTAGTAGTTTTATTGGATTTTATTTACCGTCAGTTAAATGGATGTACAGTTCGTGGATTGGAGTCGTGGAATACGCGGAATATTATTTATTAGGTAGAGTACGCACATGATAAAATCTAGGTATTTGTTACAAAATTTTATTGTTTTTTTGTTTGTTTGAACTGGCATTGTGACATTTAAAAGATTGTTCGTACTTCTCAATGCTGTAAAGTACTTGGAACGTTGGGACAAACTCAAAATAAATTTATAAGAATAGAATTATAAATATATAGAATTTATAATAAGAATTCGTAAACATTGGTTTTATTTTATAAATAAATTTATTATAAACCGTAACGTATTCCAAATAAGTACATATAACGAATAAAACGGCATTTAAATAAACCCATAGCTCTTTAGTCAATTTTGTCATATATTAATTTATTGAGACTCAACCTGACTTAAAACTTTAAAATTGCTTTATACTTATTGCTGATTTGAGTGAGGGTTTCAGGTCAAATTCTATAATAAAAGTATAAATCTGAGTTTCATAACTTGGTTGATTTGGCGTTCTATAGATCTTTACTTGCACAACTTCTACTTTTGACTAAAAAATCAACTGTTAGATGCATACTATTTCGAACATAAACCTAAAAAAGTCAGATATTTGGGAACTATACAAGGTGTAATTTTAGTTGTCCTGGAGCGAAAGCCCAGCTGATGTATGTAATGTCTACTGTACAATAGTAATTAAAATATTATAAAAAAAAACACTTCATTACGTAACATCTACCTACTGATCTAAGCGAATGTCATAGCTAGGGTGAAAGTCCGGTCAGCTAACAAGCGGCGTCAACCCTCAATGTCATTTTGCACTTGGCATAGATGCTGTTTAATGCACTAAATGAATATTATTATGGAGATGTTACTTATTGTAATGTAGTTTTTAGTACCACTGAACAGCAGAATTGGATATATCACGTAGGCGTTCGCTCCGGGAAGACTAAAATTAAACCGTGTATATGTATCTTGGTGATCGGTAGGAACTCCGCGATCGCACTATGAGCGTATATGTATATTATTAGTACAAACATCCACAATTCATTCGAACCTATTACCGTTATAAAATTGCTTTATAAAAAATATCTTGGGGTGTAGTTTATAAGGGTAATGGCTTAAAAGGCGACTGAAAGACTTAACATTTCTTTGCTCCTATTTTACCGTGTCATTTACTAGATGAGTAAAAACAGAATTGAATTAAAACCTCTATTAGTCCCCTTTAATGAAAATTACATGGACAATACATATAATATGATACCTGATTAATAAATCAGCTTATACTGTTCCACTGTTCGGCAAGAGGCTTATTCTCACAAAACGAGGTGAGAGAGATAAGATAAGGTCATACTCATACTCTACCATGCAGATCCAGTGCAGATTCGTGTTTTACACGGCAGGGAGATATTAGAATATGAAATTGCCACAAAGGGTTACCCATGTTAGAATGACCGAGTCGACCGTTGCTGAACCTTGGTGATCGGTAGGAACTCCGCGATTATGCTATGAGCGTCTCAATATGATAACTGTGACTATATGTAATAAATGCCATGTTAACTGTCTATGTCCCGATACTAGGTTAACATATGGATCAATATATCAATACCACACTAAGTGTCGGTCAATATACGGAATTATTGACCGAAACGGCAATTAATATCACGTCCCAGCATTTATATGGCATTGGAAGGTAATAGCTTCACCCAATGGTACGCAGTGGTTAAATAGCATAATTACGCCCTCTATACCGGCCAAGTAGTGTAATTATCGTACTGTCAACGTTTGCTGAAGCTAACTACAGCTTCAATGGGAAACATTAGGAAATCAAATTCTGGATCGTAAGTAAGGGGATATCCATAAATAGACTATTGTTTTGTATCCTCGCGGAATTTGCAGGAGTAGCTGAACTGGTGAGACTGAACACAAATTGAATAAAAAAACGGGACACTAAAAAATGTGTTTTATTTCATGTATTAAAAATCTTGTCCTATCACGTCACGTGCGTGGTGACAACCCATGCGATCCGACCGAGCATACAATACTACCTACGCTAGCATGTGGTAACATGGTAGCGTATTCTTCGCTTCAACTAAAGTTACTGTGATAATTTCATTTGAGTATTAGTAAAAATGTGGACTATAACAAACATAGCCGGTTTTAAGAATTGTAGATTGATTCAGGACTCCGTCTTTTATGTTTATCATAAATTTCGGGAGAATACAAAACAAATGTTTGTATAATAAATGTAATATAAGCTGATGTCCTGATCACCTCCCCGATTTAGTATTAGTTTATATACCAAAATTTAGACCGAAACGGCAATTAGAATCACGTTCCAGCATTTATATGGCATTGGAAGGTAATAGCTCCTCTCAATAGCACGGGTAAATAGCGTAATTACGCCCTTTAAACCGGCCAAGTAGTGTAATGTATACAATATTTATGTCTCTTTATTTATACATTTATATTACATAATTAGGTATTTACTGTATTTGTAATACGCAGTATACGCGATTGCGTCAGCATTAAGGGTAAAAATTTATGAACAATAAATAGTAGCTGAGGAGGCTTTGGCTGAAAACCAGCGTTGGGGGAGACTTTGTTCCCCTCCAACACATGCTGAGCCCAATGCCTTTCGGCACAGCTCTCACCGACGCAAACGTCACAAGAAGCAGTAGCAGTTTATTTGTTTTTCTTCGTTTTTATTCTCTTTTGTTACCTTTCACATATTTTTTGTGTGCTGTGCTGAATAAATATTTTTTTCTTTCTTTCTAATTACCGTATTGTTAACGTTAGCTGAAGCTAACTATAGCTTCAATGACATTAGAAGACAAAATTGTGGATCGTCTATAAGGGAACATTTATATACTTACTGTTTTTTGTGTCCTTGCGGAATTTTCAAGCATGTTTTGTTTAATTTTATTACTAACAACTAAGGTTATCCTCATTTAATATGAAATGAGTACCAATTAGTAAAAATGTGGAACAAAAACTGAAATTTGCGAATTATTAAGTACTCCATCTATTATGTATTCCATAAATTTCTCGGTAATACAAAAACCTGCGTATGTTTTGTCGAAATATAACTATTATGACTTTTACTTCATAGAAATAAAAAAACGTATTTTTTTTCTGACACTCTCTACCAGGGAATACAAATCTTCGTTCTTAAGAAAATGTTTGACAGAGGCCAATAATGGCTATTCAATTCGATATATGTCAAGGTTATTGCATAAAGGAAAAGAGCGGTAGACCTTTTTCCACCGCTTTGGCAAATTTCTTAGCTCATACAATTACTCGCATATAAAAAAAAAAAAATTTAAAACAGATCTATCTATCCATATTATCACGCCAGATTCCCTGCGGGTTAGGCAGAGAGTACAGAGTTCCAACGGGTTTTTTTCCTTACATACCTGTCTTGCTTCCTCCATTCTAACGCTGGTTAAGGAGACTCTTGACTTGTCCTTCAGATAAGACGGTCTATTTAGTCATGGTAAGATAGCCTAGGTCTTCCTCAGTATCTGCATCTTTCTACTTTTGCATTGTATATCTGTTTTGTCATTCTTTTTTCTGACATTATTTTTATATAAGGCCGCCTTTTAAGCCCACAACAACTTTATAAAAGGTAGGTCGACGATATCCAATCTTCTGCTTTTTACCGATTATACGTCATGGATGATAGATGTCAAGCAGTATCTATACTGATTATTGTAAAGCGTTCGATCGGGGTGACCAACCAATTTTACTCCATAAGTTCCTTGCTCTGGGAATTAGAGGTGACCTACATAGGTGGTTCTCATCCTATGTACATAACAGATCGCAAGCGGTGGTGCTTGGTGGATACAAGTCTTACTGGATAACCATTCCATCGGAAGTCCCTCAAGGATCGCTACTAGGTCCATTATTATTTGTGGTCTTTAACAACGGCATTGGGACCTGTTACAAGCATTCGAATTACCAACTCTTTGCGGATGATATGAAATCTACAGGTCCATTAAGTCCAACTCTGACGCTTTACTCTTAGAAAAGGACCTCCAGAGAGTAGTTGGTTACTGTAATGCTAACAATATGGATCTGAACATTGCTAAATGACAAGTGATAAGCTTCTCTAGTAAACTCCATACAATTGACTTTAACTATTTTATAGGTAGCCAGACTTTATCTCGAGTACAGGTCGTCAAAGACCTTGGTGTTCTTATTCATGCAAAATTATCCTTTGATAACCATTTAGATTATACAGCCAACAAAGCATCATCTGCTCTAGGTTTTGTCATTCGCAATAGCAGCTCCTTTGTCAATATGAAAACAATTTAACTACTCTATTGTGCCTATGTCCGAAGTCACTTAGAATACGCTAGTAAAATATGGAATCCTCAGTATGCAGTGCGCACGTATAGATTAGAAAGAATATAAAAGAAAATACAAGATTTTTAAACTATAAATACAAAATTCCTTTACTTAATTGTAAGAACCGTTGTACTCGCCTCCATTTACTTCCATTACATGTCCGCAGGAAAATCTCTGACATGCGCTATTTGTTTAAGGTTGCACAATCCAGGGTTGACTGCCCCGAACTAGTTTCCAAAATATGTTTAAACGTACCACCAAGACACTCTAGGGCTAGAGACTTACTCCACACTCCATTCTCACGCACTATGTTTCGTCGTAATTCTTATCTCATGCGTACGAGTATTATGTTTAATTCAATAGTGCGGGCAGAGCATCCTAACTCTAGAATTGATTTATTCACAAGTAATTTGTCAACTCTGAGCACTGTGTTAATCAAATACTTCTTGTATCTCTAACAGTTCTTTTGCTATTTAAAAATATTTTCAACTTACCTACTTAAGCATCATGTTTATATACCTCATTTCTAGATGCGGAGGCTTCTAAATTGCTTTTTGACTTTATTTATTTATACCTACTTTGTTATATTAGCTGTAAGCCTCCCAAATAAAATAAAATTAGTAAGAAAATAAATAAAATATATACCCGAACCAACGGAGCATACCCATTTAAAAAGATAATCTTTAATAATTATTTTACGTCACTTACAATATAATCATGCATGCATCCTTAATGATATTTTACTTTAAGACCATGATGCACTAGCGGTATTTATTCCGACCACAGACATC
The DNA here is from genome assembly GCA_905147815.2 of Phalera bucephala. Classification (NCBI taxonomy): domain Eukaryota; kingdom Metazoa; phylum Arthropoda; class Insecta; order Lepidoptera; family Notodontidae; genus Phalera; species Phalera bucephala. The sequence goes on along the minus strand of LR990616.1, from coordinate 17,837,792 downwards.
ACCAAATTTTATTTGATTATCCTTGGATTCACGAAATACGCGCCATGTATCTTGCTTAGTATTTTTCCGTTGACGAAGAAATATTAGTTAATGCGTACGTGTAAGCACACAAATCCTTGTTTACTATGAATAATGGTTGCGTTGAATACAGCATTCAACACGTAACTAAACTTTATTGTACCAATTAGGTAATTTTCAAGCCAAAATATTTTCCAGGAGCTTAAATATCCCCATAATAATGTAGCGTGTAGACACTTTACAGCGCGACCACTACAGCTATAAATCATATCCATATGGACGCCCAATAATGGACGATAAAAGGAAGCATATTAAAAAATAGGCAGACAAGTTAACTAGTTCCTGCGGTAAGAAAATCATATAATATAATAACAATAATATTAGCCCTGTTAAGAAACTGTCCCACCGTTGGGTATGGGTTTAGGCCATAGTCCATCATATATAAACAAAAATTTAAAGACTCGGGTATCCTACTAATGTTATAGATGTCAACGTTTGTATATTTGGATGATTTTTATTCAATCACGCAAAAACGCCTTGACGGATTTGGGTAATATTGGCACACAGTTAGTATATTACCTGAAAAACCATATAGGATACTTTTTATGCGAAAAAAAATTAAGTTTATATAGAAAAAGTCAGCGCGGACGAGGGTGCGGGCAGAAGCTAGTCATGCATATAAATTCCTCAAACACTTGTGGTAGAAGTACCTAAATCTGTGCTCACCTACATTACAGCAACGATCATAGGTTACGATTTAATAGGGAGAGGGCTTATTGTCATTATAGCGGGCATGATTCCTGGTTCTGAACTGCTAATGAGAATATTTTGATAAAAAAATCAACAACACTGTTAGATTTAGGACATGAAGCCAGGATTTAGAATCGTAAACTGCACTTTGAGTCACTAAATCACCAAAAACCAGATATTATTATGATAGGTACTAGGGAGGACATATGTTTCTCTTTTTCAGGTAATACCTAATGTGTAGAGTTACTCCCCCGTCGACCTATTGGTGAAATGTTGGAGTCCACAGTACACCTTTACCACCCGTACTTAAGGATTACGATGTTTATTTTTAAACTGGTACTGATTCTATAATGACTATCTATCGTCAGCCGGATGTCCTCTGCAGGTCAAAGGCCTCCTCAAAGACCGGCTTTATGCTGTACGCATCTGCTTTCTCCAACCACAACCTTCATCAGGTCATCGGTCCGTAATATTTCCCATTAATTAATTTTAACAAATAAGAATTTTCTAATTCGGTAGAGGATATTCATATCCTCTATGATTCTCAAGCACACACTGAGTAAGACAGGAGCAATAAAACGATAGGATATAATGTACCGCCGGAAACCAAGGTTATATTTGGTTATGAAATTGCCGTGCGGTGTCATGCGTGAGTTATGTGTCAAGACGGTACTCCGCTACTTGTAACATATCCCACACTTTCCAGCCACTGACGACACAAAGGTTCAAGTCGATAGCTGATTTTTATATTGTGACTAAAGCGTATATTTTTCTTGGCGGATTGCGGATATTGGGTAATACAGACAATGGGTAAATTGCTGAAAGACCTTATTCGCTATGCCCAATCAAACACATAACGTTAAAGTTATTACGTACAATCTTACTTAAATGTAAAATTAAGATGTGGGTACACGCAGTTTATATCGTTTTGCTAAAGAGGTTGTTCCTAATAACTCTGTCGATCGTTTAATGGTAATCCAGTGGCGACATACCATTACATGATTATTTCACAAAGCTTTTGTAACGTGGTGCGTTTGGTCAAAGCAAATAATGGCCTTGATATTTATATGCGATAATGAAGACTTTTTATGAAGAGAACTTCGGTAGAGCTGACCGACATGGTTCAAAATTTCAATTATCCCTATTATTATTTATATAAATGAGGAACTCGTAGTGTTATGCGACCGCGGTGTTTTTAGCAATCACCAAGGTAAAGCAGCATTTGGCTCTGTTGATCTGAGATGGCTGAGCGTGTGTGACATTTTTATATTCGAGCGTCGCTGCGCTTCGGAAGGTACGCTTAGTAGTTGGTCCCAGTCGCCACCTAATGTGGTAGTCGCTAAGCTGAGATGGAAGCCTTATGGGCGGCTTGATCTAACAGCAGGTGGCCACAAACCTACCTCTACCTCTTCGTACTGGGTCCGCGTGTTGAAATATAACCTAATCTCAATCAATCATCAATCAATCAGCCTATCGCAGTCCACTGCTAGACATAGGCCTCTTGCTAATCGCACTTACCTCGTTTTCTGAGGGAAGGCTTTTACCTAGCTGTGTGTATATATTATAGACTTGTTGAATTAAGTAAACAGTGTTTTAAAATATGTAGTTCACTGGAGGCGCCTATAATTTTTCTTCCTCAACGTAAATATATATTTTCAGACCTGACCTGAACACTATACAGACACAATAAATACAGTCGGAAATGAAATTGATGTGTAACTTAAGTGTTAAGATGGCGCATCCTATGACGTCACTCGTACTTAACCACACTTTTTCCCGTCATCGATCACTTAACACGCACATACAGCGAAACGTTTTATGTTGGCTCGTATATTCATTATGTCATCCATTAAAAAACTTGATTTATTTCTTCCTGTTTTATACCAGTTGTGGATGTGAGATGTGAGAATGAAACATGTTTTTAATTGGGATATAAATATTGTGTAGTTTTATGATTCTTTTTAAACTGTGACAAATTTAAGTAAACTGACTTAAAGGATTGCTTTATGAGAGCAAAGTTCACCTCATTTTAAGAATGTAATTTATCCCATTATCATTCTTATTTTTGATTTATTGGAATGTTATCTGGAATGTTTCTGTTATTATATGAATAAGTCATACATTGTTTAAATGACGTGATAATATATCATTCTGAATTATCGCTTAAAACACCAAAGCTATTAAGTAACGGCACGTAAGTCTGGGTTTCACGCTGTAACCTTCTTGTTATTGCTTTTTAAAGCAGTTGTCAAACAAAAATATATCAAAGCATATGCGACAACAGACTGATAAGATACAATTTAAGATTTTTTTATACGATTTCCTAAAAATATCTTAAGGGTCTATTCATTAGGTTATTCTTGAACGGAAGTTTATGGTGCACACCTGGCTCGCATAGCATTTTACCAGTATTTTTATTTTATGACTAAGTTCTTTTTCATGTTCTAATTAATTGTTAGTTAATTTTCCTTTTTTATGTGGGCGGTCATAATATGTACTATACTTACCAAAAGTTCAATATTTCCTTCAAAATCCTTGTTTTAAAATGAGTATCTAACGATGGGTAAGTCTTACAGCAAAAATCTTTGTGTGACCCACAAATGTTTGTTACGATCTGAGTATGGGAATGTCATGTTTGTGTACGCACCCACAATAAGAGACGAATGTACACAGTAACGGGGCAATGTTTTCTAATAAAAAAGAAAATGGTATTTAAAACTTCAGCACACGGCATAAATTAATACAATATTAAAATGATTCAGTAATGCAGTGAGCTGTATTAGCTGCTCATTAATGCATAATGAATATATCAGATTATCAAAATAGACATCCGAAATCGAGTTGTTTATAATATCAGAGGGCTTAGCATGAAGACATTGACTCATCTGTATTTAGTAAATTTGTTGTGTGAAAAGGATAGCATATCGAATCACTACACGATAGCAACACACTAACTTCAATCTTTTCATGTTAAGCCCCCAGACATGTCTATATTTAAAAAAACACCGTTACGCCTATATTCCCCAAGTAGGGACTATAGGCGTAACGGTCAACTCCCACCAGACTTATTTCTGTATCAACTATCTCTATCACCGGGTTCAGACTTAGCCCCACTTAGGTCTTTGTAAAATATAAACTAAACTATAGCGCTATCTTATTCAACACACACCACTAACGCCATCTCAGAAAGTGTTAGTCTTCTCGTAAGATATTAATCGTCGTTAAAGTTTCGTATCCAGCCCATTCATTTTTAGAGTTCTATCCGGAAGAAACAATCCTCAATGCATCGTCGGTTTATGCACGAAATCATGTTTGAGTGCTTAAATCAAACGTGTATGAACAATTTCCAATGAGTGCTTCTAACTACTGCAAAGTTTTTCGTGAGAAGACGAACCTGAGTCCAATAACAATTCATGGAGGAATTCAAGTAGAGGCAAAATCACATAGTTTACGTCGTAACATTGTAGTTCGGGACAAACAGTAATAAAGTTTTGCGGAATATCCCGCGATAATTTAGAAGCTTAAGTTGTTTTGGAACTATAAATGATTTATCAAAATCGACTTATGGTTTCTTTCCTCAGAAACTGTTAAATTTTCGAAAATATAAGTATACAGAGTTCTGATCCTTAGTACAGGCTACAACTATTCCAAATGTCTTTGAAATTCATCGAACAGGTATGGCTAAAATGACTTTTTAGAAATTCAATGTTTCGCTTATTTTTGTATTTTCTGAAAAAACCTTATGATTTTCCGGTATAAATACAATTCAATATGTTATCCAATATTTTAAGATATCCGCGTGCAAAGTTTAATCAAAATCTGCCTAGTAGTTTTTGCTTTATGATGGTTTATACCCTTGGACAGATAGACAAATCGACAAACAGACACGAAAGCCAAAAAATGTACTATTGGCTTCTACATCAATAGAATGATATCCGTGGGTTGTTATTTCCAAAAAATATACACAGACATGACTTCCTTACAGTTTTATTGTATGTAGTATGTAGAGATATACATGCTTTACTTTTTCCTACAAACTGTTAGATTTCGTGAAAACGTAAATATGAACTATGTTGTCTGTCATATGAAATATCTCCATGCTAAGTTTCACTGACATCTGAAAAGTAGTTTTGGAACAATGAATGATAAATCAAAATCGACTTTTTTCTATTTCCTCAAAATCTGTTAAGTTTTTCGAAAATATAAGTACAAAGAGTTGTGACCTTTTGTACAGGTTACAATTAGACACAATCATTGAAATCCATCAAACAGGTTTGGAGTAAAGTGTCTTTTTCGAAATACATTATTTCGCTTATTTTCGTCTTTTCTGGAAAAACATTTTGATTTTCCGAAATAAATACTATATATTGATTGCATTGTTGGTCTGGTGGCAAAGCGCATCGCTTTGTGATCACGAGGTCCTGGGTTTAAATCCTAAATCGGACAAACGTAGTTTTTCTAACGAAAAATTCCCAGTATGAGTCCGGAGTCTGGAATTGTGCCCGATATATGTCAATAGCCTCGCCCCCTATTACATGGGACCTAACATCGTCGGCGAAATGTGGGTGTACTCAGTACACCTCTGCCACCCCCTCTGAGGAATATAGGCGTAACGATAAAAAAAAATACTATACAATATCTTAGCCAACATTTTAAGGTATCCGCATGGAAAGTTTTATCATTATCCACCCAGTAGGTTTTGCGTGATGACAGTTCATATACTCCGACAGACCGACAGATAGACAGACAAACAGACACGAAAGCCAAAAATTGTAGAATTGGCTTCTACGTCAATAGAAAGATACCCCTGGTTTTTTATTTCCTAAAAATATTCCATGTACAGACACGACTACCTTTCAGTTTTATTATATGTATGTATATATGTTTAGATAATAATAAATTAATTGAGAGATAATTATTATTATGTGTGTAGGGGTTATAAATCATTAAGTCAAAACACTACCGTGACACGATACGTGGTTTTCACTCATGGCGTGTAAGCGCAAACTACGGAATGACACGGCTAGACACGGCTGTGGCACATTGCTTTATCTATTCACTTTGTGCAGGCAAGCTTTAGCTTTATAAGCGGTTGTAAAAGTCGCAAGTATTTCTAAAAGGTTTTGACGCGATATAATTTCATCGGGGAAGATTCAGTAAACGGCATCCGAAAGTGAAGCGGGCGATATTCCCGGCGCAAATGTTTATGACATACGTCGGATTGTATGATTTAGGGCGCTTCGGGTGTTCTTTTTGCTCTAAGTACATTTTAACTACCTACTAGCTGGATTTTTCTATATTGTCATGACCTCGGAATTATGCTTTGGGCGTGTCATCATCTCAGCCTATACTTGTCCACTGTTGAACTTAGGCCTCCCCAATCGCTTTCCAGCGTAACCGGTCCGATGCCACCTGCATCCAACGACTTCCTGCGATTTTCACAAGATCGTCGGTCCATCTGGCAGGCGGTCGTTCCACGCTGCGCTTGCCGATACGTGGTCTCCACTCTAGAATCATTCTGCCCCAACGCCCGTCCGATCTACGCGCTATGTGGCCCGCCCATTGCCACTTCAGCTTGCTAATCTTAAGGGCTATGTCGGTGACCTTGGTTCTTCTACGAATCTCCTCATTCCTGATTCGATCACGTAGAGAAACGCCAAGCATAGCTCTCTCCATAGCTCGCTGAGCAACTCTGAGGTTTTTTATGAGACCTATCGTAAGAGACCATGTCTCTGATCCGTATATCATCACTGGTAACCCACATTGACTTAAAACTTTAGTCTTAAGGCACTGAGCGTGTACTTATACTTATTAATTAATATTGAGCGCCCATAACATACACTAGAATAAATGCCGTATTAGTCGTCCCTTAAAGCCTAATCCGTAAGTAACTGGTAGGTAAAAAACAGGATAGTCAAGTCTACTCTATTAGGAGAAGGCCTATCCGTGAAAACGACTAAAGGCTGTCCGCAAGGAGGTGTCTTATCGCCGACTCTGTTGAGCCTGGTAGTAGACTATCTCTTGAAGATAATCAACAAAGGTCCGTTCTACGGAGTAGGATACGCGGATGACATAGTGATAGCAATCAATGGGAAGTTTCCAAACACAGTATCGACACTGATGCAGGAAGCTCTAGATAAAGTAACGAATTGGTGCACGACAAATAGTCTCTCGATCAACCCGAAGAAGACTAATGTCATCCTATTCACTCGGAAAAAGGTACTAACAGGCCTACAAGACCTTTATATGTACGGAAATAAAAATAAATGGGCCACTGAAGTTAAATATCTAGGAGTGATTCTAGACAAGCAACTACGGTGGCATACATACGTTGACCAAACCATTGCTAAAGAATTTAGAGTGCTAAATATGTGCGGGTCAGCATATGGAAAAGCATGGGGATTACAGCCCAAAATAATGCACTGGGTATAAAAAAAATATGGTAGAACAGATATTAACCTATGGATGCATCGTGTGGTGGCCTAGAACTAAAACACAAACCTGCAGGGACGCTCTAAAAAAAACTGCAGAAGTCAGCCTGCCTGGCAATCACAGGTGCATTCAAAACAACACCGACGACAGCTGTGGAGAGGTTACTCAATCTGACTCCATTACATATCGTCATTGAGACTGAGGCAAGGAAGGCACTCTATAGGCTAGAGAAAGCTGGGCTATGGAGCATAACAACGCCAAGCCTTGAACACACTAAGCTAGAGCCAAACAAGGAACTAGATGACATAAGGGACATGAGAAGTGACAAGATCTTGATCACGTACATGTTCAAAAAAAGATTTAGCACCCACATCCCTACCAGGGAACAATGGAGAAGTGGTCTAAATAAACAAGGCAAGGAACAAATGATATGGTACACTGACGGATCCAAAACCAAGTCTGGAACGGGAGCCGGTGTATACACGGAAGGATACAACCTTAGTCAAAGCATGAGCAGTTTTGTATCAATGTTCCAAGCAGAGACCTATGTGATAAATATTTGTGCAAGAGAGATATTGGACAAACGAATTACAGGCAAAAGAATCTACCCCTGTAGTGACAGTCAGGCTGCCCTCAAGCGGAGTGCGCATACCTCTTGACAGATGTGATGCAGGGGGGGGGGGGGGGGTCCCTGCGCCCCCCCCCCCCCCCCCCCTGCTACAACATCAGCAGAGGGGCCTTCGGGGTCGCGAACGCAAGGGGCGGGGGCCCGGAGTGTCCTTCACGAGCAACCCCGTGAATGACGGCGGCGTGGTGTGGCCCACGTCGCCGTAAGCACCGCGTCGGTGCGGGGGGAGCATGTCATCAAGTCTCCCTCCGATGGCGGGCTCGTCAAAGCGAGGCACAAGAGGGGCACCGGTGCATTCCATACGGAGATCCCGGAGCCCCTCCAAAGTGCTGATGTCGGCCACCCTGGGGTTTTTAGTCGGTAGGAATCCGACACGCCCCGTGGGCTTCCCCCGAGGCTCGCGGAAGTCCTACGCAGGATTTTCCCCAGATTAAAAAAAAAAATAAAAAGGGTCCCTGCGCACACAGGGGTTGATGGCAATGAGTGTGCAGATGACTTAGCCAGAAACAAAGTAATGGAGAAACCTGTTGGTCCGGAACCGTTCATAGGCATACCAAACGGTGCCTACAGAGGCGCGCTCTTCGAATATGCCATAGAACAACACAGGAAAGAATGGGAAACAAATACAGGGCTCAGACACCCCAAGGAATTTCTCTCCGCATGGTGTGAGAGTGACAGAAAGAGACTACTAAAACACAGTAGACTACAATTAAGGTAACTAACTGGAGCATTCATAGGCCATTATGGCACGAAAGAACATCTACACAAGATGAACCTATGCAGCGACGTGGTATGCGGGAACTGTGGTGGTGGTGGAGGTACACGTGTGTTAATATTTTAAGTATTAATTGGCTAGTGGTTAGATAGCAAAAGTTTTTTTTTTGAAATTAACGTTGCTCTTCACTTATAATTATTCCTGTCCCGTGGGTGCATTTACAAACATTAATCATGCACACAACTATTTATGTATCACATAAATGTTTTTCGTTGCGCTGATCGAACCCGCGACTTCTCCATCCAGGGAGCTTAACGGCTTACGTTCAGACCACAAGAATAAAGAGTCGTCAAAGAAAATACATATACGTATTTACTGTACACTAGATGAGGTTACCTTATAGTGCAGGTTCTAATCAGTATCACGACGTAAAACCAATTTACAACTTTTAAATACGCTGATAATTTGTAAACTAATTACAAAATCCGTTTAATGTTAATATTGGATTTTATATTTAAAATCTCTTAAATGTTTTTTTCTCTTCAGATATATTCGTTATTGCCCGCTGCTCCATAAAATATCGCACTAATGATCAAAATATTGGTCGAAATATTTTAACCGCCAAGTGCAACGCCGTGAAGCTTATAAAATATACTACGCTTTATAGAATTGCCCGCTTGGGAAAATTCTGTGGCGGAATCGTGTTTGGAAATATTTTCGCTTTGAGCCACGATTCAAATATTAAAAATTACTTTTGCCTAGTCTTGCTCAAATGCAACATATGTTAGCTTAGGGAAATTTAAAAAACCGGGACGGTTTTTACGGACGGTTAAGTTTACTATTTAATACCTGCAAAGCTTTATTACGTAGGATCATTACGTTTATGGTAGAACATTTTAATACAAACATGTCATCATAATACCACGCCGTGGGCTATGCTTGACACGGGTAAAATAAAGGAGTTTAGCTGATACCACCTTTTGTTTCCATAATAACTCTGCCAACTTTTCAGTTGCGTGATGGAGTAACAAAGAATCGCCTATTTGTATAGTAAGTATTAGTGTAACAAAGTTTGTGTGTTTTGCAGCCGCCCCACGCGGCTGCTACGGATGTCGCGGCATCAACTTTCCGCGGCCCGCCCAACTAACTTTTATGTTCATAGTCGGTAACCCTCCATCAACTTAACTGTCAGTTTACTTGATTGAAATCTGGCTGTAAGCATATTAACCCGGACTTCTGGGAAAACGAATGAAGCGATCAATACATAGAAAACTCATCCGTTAAAAGAAACCTGTATCAATAACATACTTTCCTAATGTACAAAACACAAAGTCTTCTTAATAAACTAAGTCCTTAAAAGAAACCAGTATCATCTACAAATCTTATCAATCTGCCTATCCGCATTTGGATAGCGTGGCCTACATATGTATTCCTTCATTTTGAGCAAGAACACCTATACAGAACGATATTTAAAAAAGAGTGAAGATGCTAATAGGTGCATCCTTGTAAGATGCACTTTCCACGTTTTTCATCAAAACTTTCAGCGTTAGATTCATAGATTTGTAACATGAATAATGTATAAAGTAAATAATCTTTAATTTTTTATGAAGCGTTCGTGTGAGATCGGAAAGAGGAGCAATAAAACGCGCGAGGCGTGTGCGGTCGGGTCCTAAGTAAAATGACGAGTGTGTATAAAAAACGTAACGAGGATGTTGGACAGCCGCGGCCGAGCGTTAGGCCACCGCGCTCTCGCGCCATTAATCTCAGCTTTATTATAATCACAGGAGCCGACTAAATCATAAACACGTTTAAGGGTAGGAACGACCATAAAGGCATAAAATAGGTTGACGGTTGATACTGTGACCTTAATATGTTACCATTTGGTATTTTAAAAATATGTGATATTGGAATAAGTTAAGAGTTCTTGAGTAGGGGACCATCGACACACGTAGTGCAAGATTGGGGAGGCTTACCAGTGTCCAGCAGTGGACTGCTAAACGCTGAGCGACTGACGCGAGCAACTGACGTGCGAGAGGGCAACTGGTGAAAAGCTGGATAAAGTTTAGTCGTAAAAAAGCGATAGTCGCTTAGACAGTAGCGTAGATAAGGATAATACAAATAAATAAATACACTTGCTGTCTGCAACATTTTTACATATTAATATTAATACAACTTGAAGGTTGAGAGTAGTAGCAAGTCTTGAGATTTCTCAAAACTCAACCTAACTAGACCAAAGATACAGACGAGATAATACTTGTAGTTGTAGCTAAATTTTTGTGTTGCGGTGTTAAGAAAATATTCTTTAGTAATGTGTTTGTATGTTTATTTCGAATACTCATTGGTCGTTGCCTTCATAACTTCATACTTACTTCACGTTCCTTTACATTTGAATGCTTTAAATACAGTGTTCACTGAACTACAATTTTACAATCGATATTTGTATGAGTTCGTTGACATTGCCTAAATAACTGAGGTTAAACTAAAAAAATGATATACCGACAATATTTAAAAACAATTTTATAAGAGTCTAAATTGTTTTCATTAAATTAATGTCGAGATCTTTTAAACTGAGAGCAAAGTAGTTAGAAATGTTGATAGGTAGACATAAACCGTAAGAATAATTAAGTGATTAATTAAACAAACACATTTTATAGTACGTAGGTGATATGGGGCAAGCCTATTGCTATACATCGGGCACTATTCCAGACTCCGGGCTCATACTGGAAAGTTTTTGTTAGAAAAACTTCATTCATTCGACCTAGGATTTAAATCCAGGACCATTTGATCACAAAGCGATGCACTTTGCCACTAGTACAACGAGGGAGAATCAAAATGTAGTTTTGGAGTCGTAAATGTCTCGTAGTTCTACGTACACATATGACATATATTTTATATGATAGGTTTTTTCTGAGTCTTTGCCATGGAGTTATTATGGATCATGTGGAACGTAACTTGAAAATCGCGAAGTTAGCGGAAATATCTGTGTTTTGGTAATCAAAATCAAAAGTTTTTCTTATTCATGTAGACCTCAAGGCAAAAAAAAAGAATAGTCAAAAAGAGAAAATTATTGATTACTTAAGACTCTACCACACGCTCGGAAAGTCAATCCTGTGGAGAAGAAGACCCAAAAACTCCACGGTTACTCTTTTTAAAAATGAGAGTTTACTATTCTTTTTGTATACATTGTATTCATGGGGTATGGGAGAACAATGCAGAACGAGCTAAATAGATGTGCTTAAGTATAAATTAATCATAAGTGTACTTAGGTTCATGTTATCGGTCAGTATCTACATACTCCTCTCATTTACAAAATAGAGATGTTGTAAAGGTATATAATAAAAAGAAAAAGAGAGAAGAGAAATAAAAACAGAAAAAGGGTTACTATAAAATATATAAAGAGTGCGTACAAAATTGTTTATAGCTCCAGTGTGATGCTGATACTATAGATATTAAAATCTTATATTTCCCGAGTTGTTACATTACCTCAGTGCACATGAAGGCATATTTTTTTTAAATAACCCTTAAGGTTTCGCCACATAGCCAACGAAACGCGACGGGAGCGCGACGGTGACGCGGCTTGGGGAGTTGTAAAGTACTGAAATTTACGGGACACGCCACACAGTGCAACCTCGTTTGGCGCGACGGCAAACGCCACGAACAAACGTAACCGAACGCTGCATTCGCGCTTTTGTCGCGCTTCCATCGCGCTCCGTCGGCTATTTGACCAAACCTTAAAATATACAGTACCGAAAACCGCTATCTAATATAGAAGCAAGTTTATTAAAAAAACCTACCAGATTGTAGGCTGAAATGGCAACAGGTTTTCCGAAGAATCAACAACCGCTAGTGTAAAGGAGTTCTTGAGTAAAGACCACGGATCGGATAACCTACTTAGTGCAGGATCTACAGAGTATTTGGAGCGACGATCTTCGCAAAGGTAAAGAAAAATAAACACTTTGTTATTATTATTATTTAAAAAAGACAACGATTCGCTGATATTATTTAATTTTTATATTTTATTGTAACGGACGTGATGTCAGCCAACGCCAGAGCCAGAGCCAGAGCCAGAGCCAGAGCCAGAGCCAGAGCCAGAGCCAGAGCCAGAGCCAGAGCCAGAGCCAGAGCCAGAGCCAGAGCCAGAGCCAGAGCCAGAGCCAGAGCCAGAGCCAGAGCCAGAGCCAGAGCCAGAGCCAGAGCCAGAGCCAGAGCCAGAGCCAGAGCCAGAGCCAGAGCCAGAGCCAGAGCCAGAGCCAGAGCCAGAGCCAGAGCCAGAGCCAGAGCCAGAGCTAGAGCCAAAGCCAGAGCCAAGCCAAGCCAAAGCCTAACCACGCCAAAACCTTGCCACAATAGTCAATTCTCGTAACTGTCTCTATATCACCTAAGCCGAGCCGCCATATTGACACCCCCCCTGACGCTCCGCCAAAATGCCTAGCTAAGTCATTTGTGTTTTATTTCTAGTACTACTTAAAAGGGTAGGTTGAAACTCTGCTTCATTTTGCTTCTACCCGTTTTGTTATTCTATAATTCTCCTACTAAGTTTAGTAGGAGAATTATAGAATAACAAAACGGTATCGGTCTCGTGGTCAGGTCTCGTGTGAGAGCGACTAAAGCAGTTGCTTTAGTCGCTCTCACACGAGACCTCCTAAAGGTGTTGGTCTAAGTCAGATCACTTTGATATATAAGTTTTTACCACTAAGCCAACCGCAGGCAGAAACTAGGTCTACGGACTTGGTTTCTGCCTGCCGGTTGCTCAGTTGGAGAGCACAGTTAGATTAAATATCAAAATGTTTTTAAGGGCATATATTTCTAATTTTGTATGGAGTTAGAATCTGCAATTTAGCAATATAGCCGTGGCAATGTATTGCAAAGCAGTGATAGCATAGTGGTTAGACCGTTAGACTGCAAAGTCAGAGGGTTCAAACCCAGACATGCACCTCTGTCTTTTCGAAAACATGTGAGTATTAAAATAAACTATCACTTGCTTTAACGGTGAAGGAAAACATAGTGAGGAAACCTGCACGCCTGAAGGGTTTCTCGAAGGTGTGTGAAGTTTGCTAACCCGCACTGGGCCAGCGTGGTAGACTATGGCCTAAACCCATAAGACTCATTCGAGAGGAGACCCGTGCCTAACAATAAAGCATTAATAAACATAAATGATTTGATTTCATTTGAAACAGTTCCTTAACAGGGCTAATATTACTATTATGTGTATTGCATCTAGTACCGGCCGCTTTTATTTTTATCTATGTTTGCGATATTGTTTACATCTGCCCTAAAAGTGAATAGGTAAGTAAGGTCGGCTTATTCGTCTTATACATCCTAGAACTTTAGTGACCATAAAATAATATTTTAAATTTTCAAAATCTTATAGCTTGAATTTTATTCCAATTAAAGCAAAACAAATCTATGGCACATTTCAGTGTTACAACGATTTATCTATTTGTGATTCAATAAAGTAACTTTATTATATTTATTAATTTCTGTCACATAATTTACTTATGTTATATTTGATTTAGCATAAACCCGTCCACGCGATAAAACGGAAACAATCGTAACTATCAACGGAGCAATAAGAAAGGGAAACGTATAACATTTATTCAGAGATTAATAAGAAGTTAATAAAATAATGTTTCCTCGTAGACGGGTCTAATAATAAGTTCTGGCAGTCACTGTGGCCATACTGAATGGGGGAAAACAATGCTGTTATTGTGTTTATTGTAACTATGTAGTTTAATAGTGTTATCGTCATCAGCCCATTGCCGTTCACTGCTGGGTAGGACTTTCCAAATGTACGCCATTGGGTATGATTCACGGCCACCAATTCCTGCCAACCTTGTTTTTTCTTTATTTTTGTATGCCTTCTTCCACGACTGATATTTGACTTGAAGCTAAAAATACGCGATGCGATCATGAGTTCCTGCGTTCAAATTCTAGGTCGGACAAATGTAGTTTTGTATAGAAAAATTCCCACGATATGTTTGGAGTCTGGAAATATGCCCAGTATATGGCAATATTCTCGCCCCCTATTATATAGGGCTTAATATCGTCGGCGAAAAGTGGGTGTACACAGTACACCTCTATCATCCCCGCTTGGGAATTAAAGATTTGACGGTGTTTATTTTTCTTTACCTTTGCGAAGATCGTCGCTCCACATACTCTGTAGATCCAGCACTAAGTACGTTATGCGATCCGTGGTCTTCACTCAAGAACTCCTTTACACTAGCGGTTGTTGATTCTTCGGCAAACCTGTTGTTATTTCAGCATACAATCTGGTAGGTTTTTTCAATAAACTTGCTTCTATATTAGATAGCCGTTTTTGGTACTGTATTTTTTAAGGTTTAGTCAAATAGCCGACGGAGCGCAACGGGAGCGCAACGGGAGCGCGACAAACGCTCGACTGAAGCGTTCGGTTATGTTTGTTTGTGGCGTTTGCCGTCGCGCCAAACGAGGTTGCGCTGTGTGGCATGTCCCGTACATTTCAGTACATTACAACTCCCCAAGCCGCGCTTCCGTCGCGTTGCGTTGGCTATGTGGCGAAACCTTAAGGGTTATTTAAAAAAAATATGCCTTCATGTGCACTGAGGTACTGTAACAACTCAGGAAACATAAGATTTTAATATCTATGGTTTCGGCATCACACTGAAGCTATAACCAATGATTTGGTACGCACTCTTTATATATTTTATAGTAACCCTTTTTCTGTTTTTTTTTTCTCTTCTTTCTTTTTCTTTTTATTATATAACTTTACAACATCTCTATTTTGTAAATGAGAGGACTATGTAGACACTGACCGATACCATGAATCTAAGTATATTTATGATTAGTCTATACTTAAGCATATCTATTTAGCTCGTTCTGCATTGTTCACCCATACCCCATGAATGCAATGTATACAAAAAGAATTGTAAAACTCTCATTCTTAAAAAGAGTATCCGTGGAGTTTCTTGCCCTTCTTCTCCACAGGAATGACTTTCCAAACGTGTGGTAGAGTCTTAAGTAATCAATAATTTTCTCTTTTTGACTATTCATAAGTGCCTTTTGGTCAACATGAATAAAAAAAAACTTTTGAGTTTGATTACCAAAACACAGATATTTCCACTCGGCGATTTTCAAGTTTCGTTCCACATGATACATAATAACTCCATGGCAAAGACTCAGAAAAAACCTATCATATAAAATATATGTCATATGTACTCACTCATTTGATCCGTCAGATAGAGTCAGACCAAGCGTCAATGAAAATTTAAAACAGAATATGAAATTCAATATTACTGTACAAAATATATCTCCCAGTGGATTATTGTTAACACGTGTTGCAAAATAAGTTATTTTATACCAAATGGTATAATTTATTTCTGTGCCAATCCCAATACAATTTTTCACTGTACAGGCACAAATTAGAATTAGTACTTTATCGTCATCCCTTGAGTAATCCATTCCTATGTCGTGGGTGCGTTTACAAACATGAAAATTCACATACACAAATACCCAAACCGAAACAAATAATTGTGGATTACACAAAGATTTGTCCCGTACGGGAATTGAAGCCGCGACTATTAGACCCACTGGGTGGAGCGGCATAAGCTCTTAACCACTGCGCTAAATCGTCCGTCATTTGATGTTAATATCACGTTGTCGATAAAGCGCGCTGTTATCGTCATATTTATTTAGTAAATTTGTAATGTGATAAGTAAGGCATACAACACGCCATAATTACGCCAACGTCAATCTAGTCATACTAAGCCTTACTGCGATACACGCCAATGTTGTGCAACCTTTCCACTTGTCCAGAGTTTTTATAACAAGCGACTGAAGCAGAGAGCTCTAATGTAAATAAAACCAAATCAACAAAAGTAGGTTTATATCAGAACTCCGCTTTAATTGAAAATGTTGGTTAGTTTGTTTGTTTTAGTCTAAGTGTAGATAGTTCAACTGCATTTTACGTACTCTACCATCATTTATATATAAAGTTAGACATGTTGCAGCCAGCTTATGCGTTATTATTTTTAATTGTTATTACGGCGAAAGAAAACATTGGGGCAATCGAGCAAGTTCACACGAGAGTCGGATTATAGAGTAGGGTACCATTGTTTTTTATCCAAACCACAGTGCGAAAATAACTTAAGCTTGAAACAGCGAAAGTTCTTGTCTAAAAGTTTGTAATAACTGACCGTTGTATTTTTTATAATCCACATGTGGTTTGTAATTATAAAATTTATTATATGATTTGCAAAAGAAACAGGATTAGGAATTCACAACTTGAGTAGTCATATACGATTTATGAATTTATCTGCCTTTGAAAGATCCGTGTAATTTCCCGAATAAACGTGGTTTGGACTACTGATATTTAGTATCATTATAGTATCACTTATCTCGTCAACAAGTTGTTGTTGAAGCTGTGGTATGACTATGGCAACTGCCCGATAGATAATCCTTGATAGGTTCCTTAACTAGACATTTTTTCAGCCAGCCAACACATAAGTGAGATTGTTCAAAGTAATTTACACTCCCAAATATATTCACCGCCAAACTTACAAAATATAAGAGACTCGTAAAACTTTATATAGATTTTTCTTCTTTCAAATCCAATTTGTTACAATCGTTACTACACCAGCACTAAAGGTCCACTGAAATAAGAATATGATCCTTTTTGTGTCTTCCAATAAGAGGAGTGAGAAAAAATACATCGACTTAATGTAATATGCCTATCGACGGAGGCAAATTCATATAAAATAATACTTTGTAGGCAAAGCGATCGAGAATCCCTCGGGTGTCGTAAAACTGCTAAGCCGTCGCCTAAATTGAGAAACTTGTGGAGAAAACGAGAAAAATCTCACATGTGGGAAATGAGAGAGATATTTTTCAAAAATTAATTGAACGGATCCCAATACTTTATAAGTAATTTTAAAATAAAAATCGTATTCCGTATATATATTTTCGGCATTTTAGCGTCTTACTATAAATATGCTTTGCATATTATATGACCTTAGATAACGAAAGTTCAGCCAACATAACTCATCCCATTGTCTATATATCCTTTTTGGGAAATAACACGTGTTTCAAAAGTGTTTATTGAAAATATCTTAAAACTGCTCTACATTGAAAGATAATCTATCTATACATACGATATAATAAAACTGTAACCAAGCCGAATCGGTACATTGAATATTTTTTGAAAATTTTAATTGACGGACGAATTGGTCCATTTGTTAGGAACTTCAGTCGCTCCGCCCACTGGATTTAGTAGTCGCAGTTTCGATTCCTGCATGGGACAAATGTGTGTGTGACCCACAAATATTTGTTTCCATCTGGGTGTTTGTGCATGTAAATTTCGTATTTGTAAACGCGCCTACGACACAATTCCTAGTGTGAGGCTAAGTTATATTTAAAAAATAAAATGGTGTTGGCGACGATAACTCAGTGGAGATGGTACAGTGGTATTGGCGTCTACGGTGCTGAACGTAAGAATATAAAAATATGAGAGAAAGTAGGAACGCGGGTGTACGTCCTCGTATGTATCAGCTGACTGGTCGAGGTGCGGGCGCCGGGCACGACGACCGGCCGCGCGTTGCGCGCGCCCCACTTCTCTTGATCCCCGCCTCGATATGTCCTGTTGAGTGGTCGACTCAACAAATGGTTTACACTTCCTTATCGATACATAGGCCGAAAAAATATTTTTTGGAATTATTGTCTGTCTGTCTCTTGGTGTTTCAATTACGCAAAACTAGCGAACGGTTTCAATTAAATTTGGTAGGGTAATAACTTATACGCTAACTTTAAATTTAGGATACATTTTATCCCAGAAAAATAAAGCGATCCGGGATTATCGCGGGATAAACCATAAAACGTCAGTCACAAACGGGAATGTTACGTTAAAATTTGTGATTTTGCCTACACGAATTCATCCATAAACTGATATTGGACTCAGGTTCGTCTTCTCGCGAGAAACTCTTCAGTGGTTAAAAGCACTCGACCGAAATTGTTCATGCACGTTTGATTCAAACACTCAAACATGATTTCGTGCATGAACCGATGATGCATTGAACATTGTTACTGCGGGAGAGAACTCTTTAACGATGAATGGCCCGATCATGAATCTTTGCATGTTCTTTTATTTAAGATATCTAAACATGATTTTGAATATGAATATGAACTGTATATTCTTACGAGAAGACCGACACTAAATGTACTAACAAAACTTTGGGACATACTTAGCTAGCAATGTACCTTTTTACACCTTTTGACAATGTACAGATTACGATTTTTGGCAGGGTAGGTAGAGAAGGTTTAAATCAGAGCCATTTATTTACCAATAATTATATAATAAATAGAGAAACTGGTAATCTTTCTCGAAAAGAAAGTTATAGTATATGTTTTTTATGAATAAGATCTCGCTATAGTTTAGTTTATATTTCACAAAGACCACCTGTATGGGCTTAGACTGATCCGGGTGATAGAGATTGTTAATAGAGAAATGAGTCTGGTGGAAGTTGATAAAATATATTTGATTAATATAAAAGTTACCGCTACACGCATCTTGTGGGATAGCTGTTATTTATTTATAGTAAAATGGCTAAATAGATTTAATTGAAACTTTATATAAAGGTGTCTTAGATCGTAAAATAATAAACAGAACAATTTAAAAATAATAGATTCCCGACAAATAGCATTGCTGCTGCGGAATAGAAAATACTACTACTAATTACTTCATACAAAAACGGCGAATGGATTTTAAATAAACTCAGTATGAAAGTATCTTAGGTCGTGAAATATAAACCAAGATAGTTACTTTATTTACACACTAAACCATGCCAATATTACCCGTATAAGTGATACCTATAAAATGACTCTAATGACTGCCTGATTGATCTAGTGGCAAAGCGCATCGCTTTGTGATCACGAGGACCTGGGTTCAAATCCCAAGTCGGACTTGTTTTTCTAACGAAAACTTCCCAGTACGAGTCCGGAGTCTGGAGTCGTGCCCGGTATATGGCAATAGGCTCGCCCCCTATTACATGGGACCTAACATCATCGGCGAAACGTGGGTGTACTCAGTACACCTCTGCTACCCCGCTTGGGGAATATAGGCGTGACGGTGTTATGACTCCATTATGCATTTGATTTGTTTAACGGCCTGTATGAAGGCTCAAAGATATCATGAATCTTATTTTGGCTGTATAAAAGCCCTACAATCCTTCGATTCCCCGCTTCCTTCACAGGCGGCTGGATGCCTGGGGAGCTGTTAAAATTATCCTGCAACTTTGTTCACTTGTTACATGTTTTTATAAAATGATGATAGCGTAGTTTAAGCTATAAAATGTAGACCGCTCTACTAACTTTGTAAAATAGTCGCAAGTACGATCCCCGCACGGGTATTCAAATAAATAGAATGGATGTGTTGATTAGTGATTTTGAAATAAAGATATTTTAAGCTCATATGGCAGGTATATTACACGATAAAAAAAATGTTGTTTGTCCGTGTTAATGTCCACAACGGCGAACCGGTTTTAAATGGACTATCATTGGAAAATGGAGGGTTATTCAGATATTGTTTAAAGCTACTTTTTTAAAAAAAAAAATGCAAGCTCGTGAATTGCAAGTTTCCTGTGGGATAGTTTTTATTTCTTCATATTAATACGCTGAACGGACTTTAAATAAACTTAGTATACCTCCGTACTTTTCGTCTTAGGTTTTGGTATAATGCTATTCCAGAAAGACCTACCTACCTTTATCAAATTCCAAAATAAACGCGTTCGCAGCCGCGGATAACAGCTAGTCCAAAACGTTTATTTTATACCAAATGTACATAAAAGGCAACATGCATTAAAATAAGGAAAAATTCCCAAAGTAAAGACGCGAGAAACAACGTCCTCGTCAAGTTTTTTCATCGAATTGCGATGCTTTTTGTATACAGAAGCTAGCTATTGGCACGTTTTACTTCACGAATGTAAATTCAAGGCAAAGCACGATCCTGAATATTCACAGAGTATACACATCGTTTTAAAAGGATTGTAATAATATTTTGAAACAAAGCTTTGTAATGTTGCGACGTAATGAAAATACTATGTTGTGTCTTCGTGTTGTCTCTTTCAATATTTATATTGTCTTATATACTTAGTTCGAGGCTATTATGTGATGTACCTACACCATGCATCACAGTAATGCATATTCGTGATTGCTACAACTGACGTAGGTGAAGTACACTTTTCATGGTTTCTACACGATGTGATTTTAGTCCTATATGCCTACTGTACATTGGTAACCAGAAAAATGAATACAACGAACACTTCAATAAGTAACATCTACCTACTGACCTATCTGAATATCATAGCTAGGGTGAAAAATCTGGAACACCGAAGGTATCTACCGGCCAGTGGACGAGCCGCGCCGCACCTCAAAATCATTTTACGTCTGATATATTGTTATGGAGATGTTACTTATTGAAGTGTTATTTTTTATTTTTTTTACTACCAGTGATCAGTAGGCATTCGATACATCTGGGCTTTCGCTCCAGGAAGACTAACATAACACCGTGTATAACGCTAACAAACGTTGAGTTACATACAACCTTTGCACACCAACTTGCCAGATATCAGAAAACTTCAGATAGATAGATGCAACGCTGAATGTAGCTATATCAAATGCTGTCTTCATTTCTTTGATCGAAAGTTCAGGTTATTCAAGTAATTTTATAATGGGAGTAGGATCATCCAGTAACCTATGTGTAATTAAACATTAAACGATCTGGTGTACTCAATCAATCAATCAGCCTATCGTAGTCCACTGCTGGACATAGGCCTCTCCTAACACGCGCCATTGCACACGGTCCCCCGCCTTCCGCATCCAGTCCGTCCCAGCGACCTTCTTGAGGTCGTCGGTCCATCTAGCTGGGGGCCGTCCTACCTTACGCTTACCAAGTCGCGGTCTCCACTCTAGGACACGCTTGCTCCATCGGCCGTCGGTCCTTCTGCAGATGTGACCAGCCCATTGCCACTTTAGCTTACTGAGTCTGCGAGCTATGTCGGTAACTTTGGTTCTTTGTCGGATTACCTCGTTACGAATTTTATCCTTCAAAGAAACGCCGATCATAGCTCGCTCCATAGCCCGCTGTGCGACTTTGAGTTTGTGGACTAGTCCCACTGTGAGTGTCCACGTCTCGGCCCCGTAAGTCATAACAGGTAGAACGCATTGGTTGAAGACTTTAGTCTTCAGGCATTGCGGTATAGGCGAAGCGAAAACGTGACGTAGTTTGCCAAATGCTGCCCAACCCAATTGGATCCTGCGGTTGATTTCTTTCTCGAAGTTGTTCCTACCAAATTGGACAACTTGTCCAAGGTAGACATACTCCCGAACAACTTCGAGCATCGAACCATCGACGTAGATCGGTCCCGGCGTGACATGCTCATTAAACATGATCTTGGTTTTATCCAAGTTCATGCCAAGACCGACACCTCGAGAGGCTCCATTTAGGCTATGCAGCATTCCGCTCAACTGTTCCAGTGACTCTGCCACGATGACGATATCATCGGCAAACCGAAGGTGTGAGATGTATTCGCCGTTGATGTTAATGCCCCGCCCAGTCCAGTCCAGCGTCTTGAAGACGTCTTCGAGTGCATTGGTGAAGAGCTTGGGGGATATTACATCCCCCTGTCTTACCCCTCGATGCAGCTCGATCGGGTTGGTCTTTTGGTCCTGGAGCTGGACGGTCATTGTGGCGGTATCATACAGACATCTCAACACCTCGATATAGCGCCAATCGATGCCACATCGCTGCAGAGCATCCAAAACCGCCCAGGTTTCGATGGAGTCGAAGGCTTTCTCGTAGTCCACGAAAGCCATACACAGCGGCTGATTGTACTCTTCGGTCTTCTGTACAATCTGCCGAACAGTATGGATGTGGTCTACGGTGCTGTAGCCTTTTCGAAACCCGGCTTGTTCCGGTGGCTGGAACTCGTCAAGTCTTCTGGCGAGGCGGTTTGTGAGTACTCTCGAGAACAACTTGTAGACGTGGCTCAGGAGTGAGATGGGTCTGTAGTTCTTCAGCAAGGTTTTGTCACCTTTTTTGAAGAACAGAACCACCGCACTCCCGCTCCACGCTTGAGGTGTTAAGCCCTGGTGGATGACGGAATTAAAGAGACTCGCTAGCTTTTTCAGGATTGGAGTCCCGCCTGCTTTTAGGAGCTCAGTGGTGATTCCGTCATCGCCTGGCGACTTGTTGTTTTTGAGCTGCTCGAGAGCCACTCTGACCTCGTCCTGGTTGACATCAGGGATGTCTTCCGTATCGTGGCGTGCTAGTGGGGCTCTGTGGTCGTCAGCGCTGGGTCTCGAGGGTTTAGCCATCCGTGATGCGTACAGGTCTTTGTAGAAACTCTCAATTTCCTCGAGTATCTCGAACTTGGAGGTCACGGTTTTGCCATCCGCTGTATTAAGTTTCGTCAGATGGGATCTACCTAGCTGGCGAGCGAAGACTTTGGTGCCTCTGTTCTGTTCAATCGCAGCCGCGATGGCGCGGGTGTTGGAACATCGGAGGTCACGTCGCACCCGCTTCCGGATCTTCCGGTTGAGGTTCCTCCCATCCGGCGAAGACGCCTGCGTGGATGACATTTCCCGTCTCTGCCTCATAAGTTCGAGAGTCTCGAGCGAGAGTTTAGACTCTCTGTTACCGCTTTTGCCGGGAAACACCCTTCGAGACACATCCTGTAGCGTTTTGACCACTGTGTCGGTTTTCTCGTCAACATTGCCTTCGGTTTCCAGCAGGTCGAAACGATTTTGAAGCTCCAGTTGGAACTTTTCGGACCCTAAAGCTATTTGAGGCGCAGTAGGTCTGAGAGTAGACCTCATCATGCGACGTCTTTCGGCCTTGAAGTCTATATTTAGAGCGCCTCGGACAAGTCGGTGATCGCTGCCGGTATTAAACCTGTTGATCACGGAGACGTCTCTAAATATAGACTTCCTGTCAGTCATGATGAAGTCTATCTCGTTCCTCGTCACAGTGTCGGGGCTTCGCCATGTCCACTTTCTATGAGGCTTCTTCTTAAAGAACGAATTCATCAAGAAGAGCCCCTGCGACTCCAGAAAGTTGACCAGCATCTGCCCCCTGTGGTTTCGGCGCCCCACGCCGTGGGGTCCGATTATCGTTTCGCCGCGTTCTTGTACTCCCACTTTGGCATTGAAGTCCCCCATAACAACGTTGTAGTGAGCCTTGGTGGTGCCATGTAATGCCTTGGCTATGTCTTCATACATGGCTTCGGCTATGTCGTCGCAGTATGTCGAGGTCGGCGCATATACCTGTACCACCTTCAGGGTGTACCTGTTGGTGATTTTAATTATGAGGTACGCTACCCGTGTCGACACACTGCTGACTTCCACAACGTTGTTAGTGAGAGCTTTGTTGACCAGGAAACCGACACCGCCCTGAGAGGGCCGATCACCTTCCCGAAAGTAAAACAGGTGGCCTGACTCAAGGGTTATCGTGTCCTCGCCCTGTCTTCGGACTTCGGATAACCCCAATATGTGCCAGTTTATGCGACCTAGTTCTACCTCGAGTTCAGCGAGGTGTTGGTCCAGCCGTAGAGAGCGTCCATTGTACGTAGCCAGGGTCAGGTGTTTTTGGTAGCCTTGTGTCGTAGCCCGGAGATTCTTCGCACCCCCTGCCCCGCTGTTACCGCGACCGCTACCGTGGCAGCGGACAGCGGGACTACCGGGAACTGGGGGCCTTTGCGTTTGGTGTCTTAACATATTAAGAGGTTTTTGGCCTACTATACCACGCTGGCCAGACGGGTTGGTATAGGGTTTGTTTCAAATTTTCCTTTTCTGGTCGTTGATCGGATGACGTTACTACCTTTGGTGGACTCTTACCACCAGCCAAGCAAAAGTATGGCTACTGGGGCATTCTAAGTTTTTCTTTCGCTTCCAGCCCAGTAAGGAAGTCTGGTGTACTAATATATGTAAAAATAATCTCTATTTGCCAACTTCTGAACAAACTCTTGATTTTTATTATAAACAACGCATTACTCAACGGTGACGTTTTGTAGGGCAGTGAGATTCACTTTGAAAGCGAAAAACTTCTAAGATAATAATATTGAGCGCGCTATACTTTATCTCAGTTCAGCAAGCATATTTGTCAGGCTGCTCTCATATCCCACTAACGTAAAAATATGCGGATTATATACCTTAACGAAAATATTGCTGGATTTACTACATGACCACCACCCGCGACGTGACAGAAATAGAAAATATCTAAAAGAACGCTTGCAATAATATACAGCATCCGATGGGGCTAACATGAATTAATGTAGAGACAGACTGGTCTCATATTTGTAAGCATGCATTATGACAACATACATTTGATACATACATAGCACATTTTTGAACATACATAACCATGTATGAATTGTTGATATGTATATGTTATATCAGCTAAATATTGTGTCTCTGGTGCTGCGACAAATACAATTTCTTTATTTCATTCTTTCATTTGAGCGCATTTGAATAATGCAAGTGCACAGTTGAATGTGGTTCTAATGTATTATTATTATCATTATTACGAGCAATTTGTGTCCCACAGCTGGGCAAAGGCATCCCTCCACTTTTTCCACTCCTCTCTATTCGTTGCCCTGTCAGGCCAGTCTTTCAAAAAGATGTCCAGTTCATCTCGCCCTCTCCGCCTGGGTCTACCGCGTTGCCTTTATGTATGTCGTGGGGACAAGTCAGTTATTATTTTGGCCCATTCGTTATTTTTCGTGCGGCAGATATGGCCGGCCCAGTCCCATTTATGCTTGGCGGCCTTTTGATATACGTCGGCAATTTGCGTCATGGAGCGAAGTGTGGTGTTTTTGACGTGGTCTGTGAGTTTAATATTAAGAATACTACGTTCCATGGACCGCTGACAAACCGCTAGCGCGACATTTTGATTTTTGGTCAAAGACCAAGTCTGTACGACATAGGTGAGGATTGGGAGAATACACATATCCATGAGCCTGCTCTTTAATTTGATAGGGAGATCGCCTTTCAGCAGCTCCTTTATAGACCAAAAGCTCCTCCAGGCATTTTCAACTCAGCGTGAGATTTCTGCTTCTTGCCTTGCCTGGAAGGAAACTATTTGGCCTAGGTACACATACTCATGGATATACGCAATCTCCACATTCTATAACCTGAATTTTCTTTGGACGCTGTTTGTCATGACTTTGGTCTTTGACATATTAATCTGCAGTCCGACCTCGCGGCTTGCAGCACTCAGTTCACAAAGCATTTGCTCTAAGTCAGAGGCTGATGAAGAGAAAAGGACAGTGTCATCGGCGAAACGTAGTTTTGTTAGTCTTTTCTCTCCGACGACAATGCCCTTCTTACTCCAGGCGGTCGCTAGCTTTTGAAACACGTCTTCAAGGGCCGCGGTAAAAAGTTTAGGGGACAGGGGGTCTCCCTGTTTTACTCCTTTCTCGATTCGGAAGGACAGTCCTGCGCGAGTATGTATTGCAGCTGTGCTATTTAAAGATATTTGTTTTAATGTATTGTTTTCACATAAAAGCATGTATATATAGATTCTGAAAATTGCAAGTCTAAATCTTAATTGGTGTAAACCGCTGAATTATATTTAGTCTACTCGCACAGAAGTGAGCAGAGAAATGGGCATGAAACAGGCCAATGCAGGAATGTAAAAAAAAATCGACGTGTCGACTAAAATGTTATGACATAACATGTCTAACATGTTCGTAGTACGATCGATTCCGAAAATTGTATTTATTATTCTAGTAAATATGGATTTCGTTATGCGGTTGCCACATAGATACCGATCGGACACAAAACCCCGAGGATATGGAGTAACTAATAACATGCCGAACTCAGAGATCCTTTCTGAGCCTTTATTCTCCATGACCAAACGCGGTGCGTTTCAATATCTTTGTGAATATACTATATGCCACTGGAGCACCACTGAATGATCATTTTATGAAGTTATCGTAACGCGAGAGAGACTGAGACGTGGACTCTGACGATGGGACTGGTCCGTATGCTAAGAGTCGCACAACGAGCTATGGAGAAAGCTATGCTTGGAGTTACTATACTAGGTAGAATCAGAAATGAGACTATTCGGCGTAGAATCTTAGTCACCGACATAGCTCTGAATATCAGCAAACTAAAGTGGCAATGGACTGGTCACATTTGCCGCAGAATGGACAACCGTTGGAGCAGATGGGTTTTGGAGTAGAGACCACGAACTGGCAAACACAGTATAGGACCGACCCCCGCGAGGTAGAGTGACGACATAAGTCGGATATTCGGCAGGAACTAGATGCATAAAGCCGAGGATCGGGCTTTGTGGCGCACATTGGCAGAGGCCTATGTCCAGCAGTGGACTAATTTGGTCTGATGATGATGATGATGATCGTAACGCACCGCGATGCGAGTGCAACCGTTCAAAGCTAATAAGAGCAGAAAATGACAACTATTTGAGTTTGTAACTCACACTAAAAATACGCTATCGTAGTTAGTCGTATATAGAAATTCAGATGTATGTAATGCCAGGACTGGTATTTCTTCGGTTGATATATAGTAGTTCCTTTATGCTGTTGTCGTGAAAAGCGACTAAAGGAATAAAATTATTTCACATAGCCTATTAAACATCAATCTCTCTTCTATTACGTATGCCAATCAAGATATTTTAGTGAAATATTGCCAGTTCGGAATACATAGCTAGGCTATTGATAAAAGTCCATCATCATCTCAGCCTATACTTGTCCACTGCTGAGCATAGGCCTCCCCAATCGCTTTCCAGCGTAACCGATGCTACCTGCATCCAACGACTTCCTGCGATTTTCTCAAGATCGTCGGTCTATCTGGCAGGCGGTCGTCCCACGCTAGAATCTTTCTGCCCCAACGCCCGTCCGATCTACGCGCTATGTGGCCCGCCTATTGCCACTTCAGCTTGCTAATCTTAACGGCTATGTCGGTGACCTTGGTTCTTCTACGAATCTTATTTCTGATTCGATCGCGTAGAGAAACGCCGAGCATAGCTCTTTCCATAGCTCGCTGAGCAACTCTGAGCTTTTTTATGAGACCTATTGGAAGAGACCACGTCTCTGATCCATATATCATCACTGGTAACACACATTGACTAAAAAAATTAGTCTTAAGGCAATGAGGTATTTTGGATGAGAAGATGTTGCGCAGTTTCCCGAAAGCTGCCCAGCCGAGTTGGATTCGTCGATTGACCTCTCTCTCAAAGTTGGACCTACCTAACCGGACTACCTGTCCCAGGTAAATGTATTCGTCAACAAATTCAAGAGTAGAGTTCCAGACGGTGAGTGTGGTGGGTACGACATGGACGTTAGACATTTTTTTCATTTTGTCCATGTTCATTTTAAGACCCACTTGTTTTATTCGACTTTACGTTTCCGTCCTCCGTCTTCAGCTTCGTCAACTGGCTTTGCCCAATAGACGCGTCTCTTGCGAACCCTTTGGAGCCCTTGTTCTGTGCTATGGTCTCCTCAATACGCCTTGTATTGAAGGACCGTAAATCGTGTCGCAAGGACTTCAGTATCTGTCCATTGAGCTGCCTATAGGACTTAGCATCATCGGAGGTTTGGAGTGTCATGGAACGTCGCTCAGCCATGAGGTTTCGGGTGTAGTTGGATAGTTTTTGAGGTCTATTTTTACGGTGGGGCTTAAAATACTTGGACCCGACCGCATGGACAGTCTCTACCAGCCTGTTGTTGATTTCGTCCACTGATGCGCTGCTGTCTAGCAATTCGAAGCGGTTTGCCAATTTGAGTTGAAAGTTCTCGGGGTTTTGGATATGTGCATAAGAAGGTCAGAGCGTAGACTTTATCAGACACGATCTTTCCATTTTGACATTAATATTTAATGTGCCCCTGACCATTCGGTGATCACTGCCGGTTTTTACCCTGTGAATCACGGAGACATCATTAAATATTTGTCGCTTGGTGCTCATGATGAAGTCTATCTCATTTTTTGTGGAACCATCAGAGCTCATCCAGGTCCATTTCCTATATGGCGGCTTCCGGAAGAAAGAGTTCATCATAAAGAGTCCCTCCTTCTCCAGATATTCGGCCAGCCTCTGACCCCTGGGGTTGCGCTGCCCATATCCAAATTGCCCCACTCTCAACTCATCATCGCCCCGTTTTCCCAGCCGCGCATTGAAGTCAGGCATAACCACTGTAAAGTGTGCTTTGGTAGTATGTATGGCTCTACTAATGTCCTCATACATTACTTCGACGTCATCATCTGAGTATGCCGAGGTCGGTGCGAAGACCTGTATGACCTTCAGCGAATATCTTTTGGATATTCTGAGTATCAGGTACGCTACCTTGCTCGTCACACTAGTGATGGACACAACGTTGTCTATGAGTGACTTGTGGACGATAAATCCGACACCACCTTGGGACTGCTGTTCGCCCTCCCGGTAGTAAAACAAGTTGCCGGATTTTAAGCTTATCGTGTCCTCGCCCTTTCTTCGGACCTCCGATAAACCAACAATATTTCACCGCAACTTGTTTATTTCTTCTTCCAGCTCAACAAGCTTCTCATCTGTCCTTAACGTGTGTGCGTTGTATGACACCAGGGCCAATTTTCGTTGGTCCAATAAAAGTCCATAACATTTTCTATTATATAATTTGAGCTAATGTGATGTGTAATATTTACTTTAATACTATGATTTTTACTTTCAAATAAACAAAGATTTTAGCATGAAATTGCGACCTACTCATCCCTTATCACATTCAACAAAAATACTTCGGCTGAAGGTGAGGGTATCACGCAAATCTTAACCTACCTGCGTAAAAAGGTTTTAGGGTTAAAGGATCTAACAGTTTATATTTTTATCTTACCTAAAACTAATCCGTCGTGAAACAAAGACTGATTAAAATGAAATTGTTTTTGTAATATAACTATTTTTCGGATTTTATCAGGGTTTATTTTTGATTTTTAATTTGCAGCACACATGTGTTATATTCGCGTAAATCTAAGAACTCAATAAAATTATTTTAACAACTCTAATATTCCTCAGGATTAGCTGTTGATTTGTAATTCGTTTAATTAAAATTTTGTTGTTTTATTAATTCTGAATATTTAATTGCCATCACTAGTTGACTTTACTTACTAGTTTGGACATATCATACAATTTGATTCCCAACGCAATTGTCACCATAGACATTTATATGCAAATTACTTTATAACATTTACGTTTTATACTGCCAGCGAAATCCAATTTAGGTTGAATATCATGTCTATTATTTTAATCAGCGCCCCCTAAAGATTTATAGTGCGATTCCCTGAATTTAATATTAGATATTTAAGTATACCAACCGTGCTTAGAGGTGGTGAAACAATACTCACATGTTTTTTTTAATTTTATGAACGATTTAGATGTCATCATCATCAGCCCGTATCAATCCACTGCTGGAAATAGGCCTCTCCAAAGGCATGCCATTCAGCCCAATCTTCGGCTCTTCTTCTCCAACCGCTGCCAGCCACCCTCCGTATATCGTCGCTCCATTTAGCTGCAGGGCATCCCACACTACGTTTGCCGAGCCGCGGTCTCCACTCGAGAACACGTCTACCCCAGCGGTTATCGGACCTTCGGCAAATATGGCCAGCCCACTGCCACTTCAGCGTGATCCTGTGAGCTATGTCGATGACCTTGGTTCTCTGTCGGATCACCTTATTCCGGATTCGATCTTTCAAAGAAACTCCGAGCATAGCTCTCTCCATAGCCCGTAGAGCAACCTTCATTTGATGGACTAGTCTCACCGTAAGTGTCCACGTCTCGGCTCTGTATGTTAGAGAACAGACCAGGTTTCTATGGAATCGAAGGTTTTCTCGTAGTCCACGAATGCCATGCACAGGGGCAAATTATACTCCTGGGCATTTTGTATAATCTGCCGCACTGTGTGAATGTGATCTATGGTGCCATATCCTGGCCTAAAACCAGCATGTTCCGTTGACTGAAACTCGTCAGGCGATTGGTGGTCGTCTTCCCGCCAGGCGATAGGTGATGACACTAGAAAACAACTTGTAGACATGGCTTTGGAGGGAAATCGGTCGATAGTTTTTCAGAAGGACTTGTCTTCCTTCTTTAATAACAAAACTACTACACTCCTGTTCCATGCCCTTGGAGTTCTCCCAGAGAAGATTCACAGAATTAAATATACGCTGAAGCTATTGGAGCATAGGAGTACCTCCTGCCTTTAGGAGCTCCGTAGTAATTCCGTCATCACCCGGGGCTTTTCCATTTTTAAGTGCTTTTAGAGCCATCTCGATTTCGTCAAGGCTGACTTCAGGCAGCTTGTCTGTATAGTGGCGGGTTAGGGTGGCTCTTAAATTCCTTATGCCTGGTTCCGGTTGGTTAACTTGCGTAGCGTAAAGTTAAGAATAGAAATTTTCGACTTCCGCGAGAATGTCTGGCACTAAGACGACAACTCTTCCGCTTAGAGTGGTCAGCATCGTCAGATGGCTTCAGCCAAGCTGTTGTGCGAAGACTTTTGACCCCCGATTCCGCTCAATTGCTCTCGTTGAATTCCGTTGAATGTCTCGATTTCTTTCCGTTGCGCCGCATCTTGCAAAACCTTGTTCCATCTTCCCTTAGGATGTAGACCATCTGGTCAAGTTCCTCATCGATATCGTCATCAATTGTGCTTTCCAGAGTAGCAAATCGGTTCTTTAGTTTCAACTGAAACGATTCGGACCCATCTACGTGTTTGAGCAGGTTAGGTCGGAGTGTGGACTTCATCAAACAGATACGTTCGAGCTTATAACCTATATCCAGAGTGCCTCGCACAAGCCGGTAGTCGCTACCGGTTTTAAACCTTGTAACCACTGAGACATCTCTAAATAAGCACTTCTTTTCTGCTATGATGAAGTCGATATCGTTTTTAGTGTTACCGTCGGGGCTATGCCACGTCCACTTCTGGTGGGGCCGTTTCTGAAAGAAAGAGTTCATTAAGAACAGCCCCTCTTTTTCCAGGAAGTTGACGAGCATTTGTCCACTATGGTTCCTGCTTCCGAATCCGTGTCGACCCACTACTGATTCGCTACATGTTTATACTCCCACTATTGCGTTGAAATTCCTCATGACAACGTTGAAGTGGGCCTAAGAGGTGCCGTGTAAGGCTTTGAGTATGTCCTCGTACATATCCTCTATTTCATCATCCGAGTGTGTTGATGTTGGTGCGTAGACCTGGATGACCTTAAACTTATATCTCTCGGTTAATTGAATCACAAGGTACGCAACCCTTGTTGATACACTAGATTGTTAGCTTTATAAATATTTTAATGAAAACATACATTTTTAAATCAGGCAACTCTATCAAAGTGTCGTAGTAATTATTTTGTAAGTTGGCAACACTTTAAAATCGTTACGAGGCGAATCTATAAATAAGCTGTTTTGACAAATTAAGCGTCAGTCTATTGCTTGTTCTTGAACAAGTAAGCACGTGAAACATATTTGCTGTTGGAAGGAATTATTATTGGAGGGAATTATTTTGGAAGGAATATTGTTAATTGGAAGGAATATAAAACTTATCTGGAAGGAATTTATGCGGAAGGAATATTTTGTTGGTGTTTGGAGACTATAAAGCAGAAAACAAGTTTGTCTGAGATTTTATTTT
Source organism: Phalera bucephala (assembly GCA_905147815.2). Classification (NCBI taxonomy): domain Eukaryota; kingdom Metazoa; phylum Arthropoda; class Insecta; order Lepidoptera; family Notodontidae; genus Phalera; species Phalera bucephala. The sequence continues at coordinate 17,805,628 of LR990616.1, read as the reverse complement.
ATCAACTTCAGAAGTGGTATGTAACACGCCTAGATAATTTATTTTATTGATGTCATTTTGTAAACCGCCCATATTGTTCTTCTCGATTGTTGTTTGGGGTAGTGCACGGGTGGCGAAAATGCTGTCAGGGTACTCCTTGTTTTGCTTTTCACCTGGATTTGATATTCTGAAGCCCACTCCAGGTATCTTGAATATTCCATTAAAACATCCTATTCGTATTTTGAAGCTGAAAAATGTACTTAGCATCCTGTCGGGGCGATTTTCGATAGCACTTTTGTACAAAATTGCTTTTGATATTTTTTTTCTCTTTGTCAAAATACCCTCTTTATTTATTTGATCTATTCTGTTATTGGAGGAAACCCATGGTGATATTTGAGATGTTTGGTTAAGGCTATTCTCCCGAAAATACTTCTTACCGGGAATTTATTTTGAACAATACATGATTAGATTGAAATATATTTTTTTTAACTTCAAGCCTGTGCAGTGTACCTTTCGATAGTACTTTATACTGAAACCAGGTGTAGGTTCTTTCGAAGCAACGTTATATTTTGAGATTATTTACAGATAATTCTTGTACTTCTATTTAGGTTTTTAAACATGAAAGGTACTAATTGTGTAGTAATACTTTTATCATCCATATTTATAAACAGGCTTTGGTGACATTGGTTTGGGAACTTCTTGATACCATTACTTCTTATAAGTTATAGGGTTATGTATAGTACGGCTGTTAAAAGTTGTATCTTAGTAGGTAGTCTTAATGAGTTGATACTCTCGTTGAGAAATATTTCAGCTACATTATGGATAGGAAAATACCCAGACGGCTCATAACACCGAAACCTTCCCCATCGCACACACGGTCGTCGACTTTTGAGGATGAATAATCCCTTCGGGATGCTGGTATGCGTTTTCTAAGGAGTGGAAGTAGCAGGGGCCGGACGCACACTAAGAGTCGTAGTTCATCACGGGTTTGTCATCGAAGTAGATCATCGCGTCGTCTCACGGTGGCAATAGGTACAGAGTAAACCCAACGGAATCGTGAACGTAGTCGTCACCTAGAATACTGGAATACTTATAAGTCACCTATAAGGAGTAATACGGTGAATGAAGGTACTGATTTATTTTCTTAATTTACCGATTTAATCAAAGGGATAAGCATTGTAAAATGTAAAGACATTTTTCAAATATAAATGTAATTCCGGAATTTGATCCATCTTTGAAAAATCAAACTATTAATACTTGGTTAACGAAATTTAATGAATGTGTGGTGTTGTATGAATGGACGAATAGGCAAATTGTGCATTACACGCTCCCTACATTAACTGGAATGGCAAAAAAAATAAAAAAAATATGGTATGACGGTCTTCTTTCGGTTTTATTCTCATGGAATGAATGGCAGGATAAGTTTAAAAAAATGCCTTACTCGCTGATGAGAATTACAGTCAAATGTTATCAGAAATGTTAGACAAACTGGCTAAATATGGGGAGTCCCTAGAAAATTATTTTTATGACAAAGTCGCGTTAATTAATCGTTGCAAGATCTCTGGCAAAAGAGGTGTAGAGTGTATACTACATGGTATTGATAATAGGTCTATACGAATAGGAGCCGAGGCAGCATAATTTGATGATCCAGATAAATTATTAGCTTAATTACGAAACTTGAAAACTAGAAAGTCTGATTCGATAAGTATTAGTAATAGCAGGATAGTTTCGTCTGATTCGATAAGTATTAGTAATAGCAGTAATAGTAGACTAGGGACGAAAAGCGTAATATTGTAACTAATAAAACTTTAAGGTGCTACAACTGTAAAGAGGAACGCCATCCAGTCTCTAAGTGTCAGAAACCAAAAAAAGTTTTGCCTATGTAATAATGTTAGACACGTAGATGCGGAATGCTTTAAATAAAAAAAAAATATATCTGAAGCAAAATCTGTATTAACCACGAATGAACAAATACATATACCTACTAAATATATTCGAAAAGTTATAATTAATAATCAGGAAAGATTAGGGTTCATTGATTTGGGTAGCGAATTAACCTTGATACGCGAGACCGATGCTTTAGAGATATTCAAAGATTGGAACAGGCCAGATAATAGACTGATATTAGGATTTGGAGGGGCACTCGTCACTTGTATAGGTTCTTGTTTAGCTCAGATACAAATACAGGGTATCAAGGCAAACGTATTATGCGTTGTTGTATCAGACCATTTCCTAAAATATTCTATGCTAATTGGCCAAACGTTTACTGAACAAACTCATATTCGTATAGTTAAAACTGCTACCGATTTAATAATTTCCAATGCCCAAACTAATAAATTAAATAAACGATTGGAGCTTAGGATTTCCAAAGAAATCAATAATACTGACGTTGCACAGGTGTATAGTAATATGCAATATAGTGGGTGTATTTATGCTAACAGTAGTTAGAGGTGAACCAAAACGAAAATATTCTATTAGCGAAGGTATTTATGAACTCAAAGAGGGAAAAAGTTCTATAATCGTTATACCAGATTCGTCCAAACCTATACGTTTGAAGAAGGGGCAATTAATAGCCCGTGTAGAAACGGTAATTGAATCTTTTGGTTTGTTTGTGGTAAATAAAATTAATGCTATAGATTATAAACCTTTGTGTTAATGTTACAAAGCAAAGATTTTAAATTTGATTAATGAGTATAGAGATTGTTTTACAACTAATTAGTTGGGATGTACAAACGTAGAAAGATGACTATTGATTTGAGTGATAATCAAACCGTCATTTATAGGCCTTATCGATTATCACAATTCGAAAGAAAAGAAGTTCAGGAAATGGAAATTGATATGGCAGATAATGGCATTATACAAGAATCTAGTCTACCATATGCTAGCCCAATTATTATTGTGCAAAAAAAGCTGATGATAAAAGGTTGTGTTGATTATAGGGCACTGAATAGAAAACCCTTAAAACAGCATTATGCCTTATATGAAAGATCAGATGAATAGGTTAATTGAAAATAGGTCTTACAATACAAGATCTTGCTAGATCCCTTTGTCAGAAGAATCAAAACCAAAAACTTCTTTTGTCACTCCTGGTGATCAGTGGGAATAGAATTCAACAGGATGCCATTTCGTTTGGCTAACGCACCTGCTATCTTCCAAAAGACTATAAGCAAAGCATTAGGACCATTAAGATTTGATACTGCTGTCGTTTATATTGATGACGTTTTCTTGCCGTCTGTGTCAGTAGAAGAAGACTTAAAGAATTTGGAATGAATTTTACGTAAATTAAGAGAAGCTAAATTAACCCTTAAATAAACAAAATTTAATTTCTTTTAAATATCAGTTGAATTTCTAGGGTTTGACATATCTTGTGATGGTACCAAACCTGGAGTTAGAAAATAGAAGCAGTTAAAGCTTTTTCTGTCCCTAAGAGCATACACAACGTTAGGCAGTTTATTTGTCTTGGTAAATTCTTTCAAAAATTCGTAGAGGGTTTCGCAATGATTGCTCGTCCATTAACTAAATTGCTTAAGAACGGCGTTTCTTGGCTTTGGGAGATGGAATAACAGCTAGCTTATGAAACTATTAGAAACAGATTAATAACACGGCCTATCTTAGCATTGTATGACCCTTCGTTAAAAACCCAACTACATACGGATGCCAGTAAGTGGGGAGTTGGGGGTATTTTACTGCAACAGCAGGTTTCGGGGGAACTCAGACCTGTCTCCTATTACAGGCGAAAGACTTTACTATAAAAGTAACGGTACTCCTCCTATGAGTTGCGAGACCTTAGCAGTTATAGCGTCTTTATTAAAAATTTAGGTCTTATTTATTTGGTATACCATTCACTGTAGTAACTGATTGTCATTCGCGCCGTGCCACTTTTATGAAAAGGGATATGATACCAAGAGTTGCATGATACAAGAATATGACTGTGATGTAGTTTATAAAACAGGCAAATCAATGGCTCACGTAGATGCTCTTATTAGAAATCCTATTGTTGACGGTTCTCCGCAACCAGAGATTGCAGTTGTTTTTAATATTTCAGATGAATAGTTAAAAACTCATCAGTTGACAGCCGACGAACTAATCAAAATTAAAAAAGTTTTAGAAGACACGTGCAGTGATGATATAGCGCACATTAAACAAAATTATTGTATTAAAAATAACAATATTTACAAAATAATAGATAGTGGATATAGGTGGCTCGTGCCAAAAGGAGTCCGGTGGCAAATTTTAAAAGTTTGTCACGATAATATTGGGCACTTTCTTTCGAAAAAACATTAGATAAAGTGAGGGAAAAATGTTGGTTCCCTAAGATGCGGAGATTTGTAAAATAATACATAGGTGCATGTTTAGAATGTGCTCACAGCAAGGCACCTGCTGGAAAAAAAATCCGGTTGTCTATACCCAATACCCAAGGTATCGATACCATTTCATACAATACATGCTGTCCATTTAGGATCTTTTAATCCTAGCAAAAATAAAAATAACTACCTGCTAATAATTGTTGAAGCATATAGTAAATCTATTATGCTAAATCAGTAAGAAATACTAAAGCAAATACCACAATTAAAGTATATAAAGAGTATTTTAGTACATTTACATTGCCAATTCATTTCTGATAGGTACTCGTCGTTTACTGAAAAAAGGCTACACGATTATCTAAAATATATTGGGGTAAATCGTATAATGAATGCGGTAGCTACTCCTCCTGCAAATGGACAAGTGAAACGTTATAATCGCACGATATTAGATACAATAAATCACGGCTTAGATGAGTCTTCATGGGATAGTAAAGTCTTAGATGTACAGTGGGGACTAAATAATACCATTAATAAAGAAACAGGTCATACTCCTACAGAAGTTTTATTTGGTTTGCGGCTAACTGGTTTGAGTAAAGCAAAATTAACTTCTTATTTAGAATTAGCTAGTACATTAAGAAGCTAGTTTCTAAATGTTATGGTCCCTACAGGGTCCTTAAAGTTATGGACAATGATAGGTACGTAGTCGGAGATACCCCCTTTAACGAAAAGAAAAGGCAAAGCCGGTTATAGTAGAGTTCATCCAGTAGAACGTATTCATCCCTGGTTAAGTTTTAAGGAAGTTTATGATAGTGATGAGGGTGAGAGTGATAAGAATGACAGTACTAACGAAGATGAGAATAGATATAGACGTAGGTACAGATGGATTAAATAACGATGATTAAATTATAAACATAACTACGAATGACAATGAAATTATGAAAATACATACATGGCAATTTGAATGTTTAAACACATATATATTATTTCATATAATTTTTAAGTACAGAATATTATAATTATGTTAAAATTTTATTTAGATTTCTACACAAAAAACAAAAAAAAAAAAACTTAACGTATGTTTGCAACTTAAAAGATAGAGTAAAAAAAAATAGAGTTATATATGTATAACTAAAGTTCGTGATTTAATTCCAGTCCTAATTACATGTGGAAGACTACTTTGTTTCAGAAAATATGCATGTTACTCAAACACAGGTACTTGCAACTTTAATTTATTATATAAGTATAAAAGCAATGTCATTATATTACGGTTATCTATTTTTTAAATAGAAAGTTTAATCACGAGGACGTGATATATTGCCAGGATGGACGAATTTGTTAGTTTTATAAATATTTTAATGAAAACATACATTTTTAAATCAGGCAACTCTATCAAAGTGTAGTAGTAATTATTTTGTAAGTTGGCAACACTTTAAAATCGTTACGAGGCGAATCTATAAATAAGCTGTTTTGACAAATTAAGCGTCAGTCTATTGCTTGTTCTTGAACAAGTAAGCACGTGAAACATATTTGCTGTTGGAAGGAATTATTATTGGAAGGAATTATTATTGGCAGGAATTATTTTGGAAGGAATATTGTTAATTGGAAGGAATATAAAACTTACCTGGAAGGAATTTATGCAGAAGGAATATTTTGTTGGTTTTTGGAGACAATAAAGCAGAAAACAAGTTTGTCTGAGATTTTATTTTATCAAGATATTTACTTTGTTGAGAAGAAACCCGACGCTGCCTTGAGATTGATGGTCTCCTTCTCTGAAATACATAAGATGGCCCGATTTTAAGGTTACGTTATCCTCTTCAGATTTCACATAATCCTAGGACGTGCCATCTTATGTGTCACAGTTCCTCTTCTAGTTGCGCCAGATGTTTGTCGGGCCGCAATGTACGTCCGTTATACGTAGCTAAGGTCAGTCGGTTTTGGCAGCCTTTCGTAACCAGGAGATTCTTAGCACCCCCTACTCTGCCGTTACCGTGACCGCCGCCGTGGTCAGGAATAGCAGGGTTGCCGAGAACTGGGGGCCGTGGGTTGTTTTGGCTTATCACAGGGGGGGTAATGCCGGTAATTTCCACGCTGGGCAGGCGGATTGGAGATCGCAGAGCGCAGCTCCTCGCACCAGTGGCGCTGCAACCCGTCACCGGTCTGACATTTAGCTGCGTTTAGTTTGACAATGGATATACCGCCAGTAGCCGGTCGCCAGATCCTCGTTTGCTATTTGGCAGGGTACACAACGAGCAGGTGAGATTGGCTTGGGGCACTAGGATGTTGATGGAGCCCTTACACCCCGATTTAGATGTAAAAACAATAAAAGCTACTCTTATTTCGTGTATATACAAAAAGGCAACGCGGTAGACCCAGGTGGAGATGGCGGGATGAACTGGACATCTTTTTGAAAGACTGGCCTGACATAGTAACGAAAAGAGAGTGGAAAAATTGGAGGGAAGCCTTTGCCCAGCAGTGGGACACAAATGGCTTATAATAATAATAACTCTTATTGAGCTATTATTATTATGAGCCCACCACCATTGGACTAAGTCAGTCATACTACTGTCAGTCAGTAGGATTTTACAGATTTTTCATACAAAATATATTATAATTCTATCTGTAGTAGGCAAATCTATCCTTGAGTTGAATATTGAAACCGGCCAAAAGTCATCATTGGCAATTCTCACACTTTTATTTCGCAGCAACAAGCAGCTACTTACATTTCATCAATTATATTATGATACCTATTATTATTAATTGCATGAATATAGACACGTCTGGGGGCTTAGCATGAAGAGTTTGAAGTTAATGTGTTGCTATCGTTTCGATATGCCATCCTTTTCACATAACTAATTTACTAAATACAGATGAGTGTAACAACACGATTTCCACCGACACCATTACGCTAATGTCAATGTCTTCATGCTCTCTGTTATAATAAACAACTCGATTTGCGGATTTCACTTTTGATAATTTGATATATTCGTAATGCTATAATGAGCAGCTAATATAGCTCACTGCGTTACTGAATCCTTTTAATATGGTATTATTTTATGCTATGATGCGTGTGATAAAGTTTTAAATACAATTTTCTTTTTCTTTTAGAAATCTTTATCCCATTACTCAAAATTCGTCCCTTATTGTGAGTGCGTATACAAACATGACATTTACATATTCAGATCGTAACAAACATTTGTGGGTCACACAAAGATTTTTGCTGTAAGGCCATCGAACCTGTAACGACTTGATCCTATAAAACTCAGCCATCGTTAGATATTCAACTTTAAAACAACAAATTTGAAGGAAAGGTTGAAGTTTTGATACGAGTAAGTATAGTACATATTATGACCGCTCACATAAAATAGGAACATTAACTAACAATTAATGAAAACATAAAAAAGAACAGCATAAAATAAAAATAAAAATTGATAAAGTGCGAGTCAAGTTTGCACCATAGTCTTCCGTTCAAGAATAGCCTAATGAATAGATCCTTAAGATATGTTTTGGAAACCGTATTAAAAAATCTTGAATTGTCGAATGTATCTAATCAGTCTATTGTCGTATGATATGCTTTGATATACTTTTATTTGAAAACTGCTTTAAAAGCAATAGCAAGTAGATACGTAGTTACAGCGAAAAACCCAGACCTACATGACGTTACTTCTTCTTATTTAAATTAATGGCCGCACACTTTAACAGTGTATTTCGCCAATGTCAAGTAGTAATAGAGTATAACAGTAAATTATAAAAATTGGCTTCTTGTCGCCATTACGGCAAAAAACAAAAGCCATGACGTTACTTAATAGCTTTGCTGTTTTAAGCGATACTTCATTATGACATAATATCATGTCATATGGACAACTTACGACTTATTCACAAAATAACAAACATTCCAAGCTGCCCTTTGATAATGCGATAAATTAGATTCTTAAGTTGAAATAACCTTTGCTCTCATAAACCAATCCTTTAAGTCAGTTTACTTATTTTGTCACAGTTTAAAAATAATCACAAAACCACGCAATATTGATATGCCAATTAAAAAATTGTTTCATTCTCAAATCTCACATCTACAACTGTTATAAAACAGGAAGAAATAAGTCAAGTTTTTTAATGGATGACAATGAATTTACGAGCCAACATAAAACGTTCCGCTGTATCTAATGCGTGTTAAGTGATCGATGACGGGAAAAAGTGGGGTTAAGTACGAGTAACGTCATAGTATGCGCCATCTTAACACTTGAGTTACACATCAATTTCATTTCCGACAGTATTTATTGCGTCTGTATAGTGTTCAGGTCAGGTCAGAAAATACATATTTACGTTGAGAAAGAAAAATTATAGGCGCCTCCAGTGAACTACATATTTTAAAACACTGTTTGCTTAATTCAACAAGTCTATACTTTATATACCAACAGTTAAGTAGAAGCCTTCCCCTCAGAAAATGAGGTAAGTGAGATTAGATTATATTTCACCACGCGAACCCAGTACGAAGAGTTAGAGACAGGTTTGTGGCCACCTGGTGTTGGATCAAGCCACCCATAAGGCTTTCATCTCAGCTTAGCGACTACCACATAAGGTGGCGACTAGGAACAACTACTTAGCATACCTTCCGAAGCGCAGCGACGCTCGAATATAAAAATGTCGCAAACGCTCACCCATCTCAGATCAACAGAGCCAAATGCTGCTTTACCTTGGTGATTGCTAAAATCACCGCGGTCGCATAACACTAAGAGTTCCTCATTTATATAAATAATAATAGGGAGAATTGAAACTTTGAACCATGTCGGTCAGCTCCACCGAAGTTCTCTACATAAGAAGTCTTCATTATCGCATATAAAATTCAAGGCAATTATTTGCTTTGACCAAACGCTGCACTTTACAAAAGCTTCGTGAAATAATCATGTAATGTTATGTTGCCACTGGATTACCATTAAACGATCGACATAGGAACAACCTATTTAGCAAAACAATATCAATATTTTTTGCCCTGAAAAAAGAGATGGAGGTATATACTGCGTATATCCACATCTCAATTTTACATTAAAGTAAGATTATAATAACTTTAACGTTATGTGTTTAATTGGGCATAGCAAATAAGGTCTTTCGTCAATTTACCCATTGTCTCTATTACCCAATATCCGCAATCCAACAAGCGAAAAATATGCTTTTGTCCCAATATAAAAATCAGCTATCGACTTGAGCCTTTGTGTTGTCAGTGGCAGGAAAGTGTGGAATATGTTACGAGTAGCGGAGTACCGTCTTGACACATGACTCACGCATGACACCGCACTGCAATTTCCGAACCAAATATAACCTCGGTTTCCGGCGGTACATAATATTCTATCGTTTTATTGCTCCTCTCTAGCTCAGTGTGTGCTTGAGAATCATAGAGGATATGAATATCCTCTACAGAATTGGAAAATTCTTAGTGGAATCAAGATTTTGCAGGACGGGGAAGGAAAGATTTTTACAACAGACTGTTAAAATTAGATAAGGGCAGACATTACGGACCGATGACCTGATGAAGGTTGTAGGTGGAGAAGGCAGATACGTACAGCATAAAGCCGAGAGGGGGAGGCATTTGGGGGAGGCCTTTGATCTGCTGAGGACATCCGGCTGAAGATAGATATAGTCATTATAGAATCAGTACCAGTTTAAAAATGAACATCGTAATCCCTAAGTACGGGTGGTAAAGGTGTACTGTGGACTCCCACTTTTACCAACCATTTTAGGTGGACGGGGGAGTAACTCTACATATTAGGTATTATCTGAAAAAGAAAAACGTATGAAATCCATAGCACCTATCATAATAATATCAACAGGTTTTTGGTGATTGAGTGACTCATAGTGCAGTTTACGTTCGCGAGATCCTGGTTTCGAGTCCTAGATCTAACAGTGTTGTCTGTTATTGAATTTTCATTAAGAAGAATGTTATATACAGTATGTACGATTATATAAAAAAAACAGCAAAGAATTATTAACTAAAACGGGAGTAAAAAAGGAAAACACCTATTTACATAGGGCCAAATGGTTCCACGCCACTGTAAGTTGGCAGTGTACCTAGAACGCTGGCAGCATTGCCGCGCTGAATAGCAATGCTTATATACTGACCAAAATACATACCAGCGTTCTGGTCGCCAGTACACTACACCAGACGCTTCGAAATTTCTCGAAACATCCGGTGGGCTCCCAGCCCCCACGGACCCAATGTCTCTACCCCAAACGCCTCAAATATGTATCCCAAGCCAAGGGAATCATACTTGCGGCGTTTGAGGGTTCTGCGCTCAGTGCAGCGCTGCCTGCCCCCTCCCCCCCGAGGACGCTGGAAGATGAGACGGAGCGAGAGTGACTACGCATGTAGCGTCCCACACTAACGGCCGTTCCATCTTCCAGGGTACCAGCGTCATACCATCGGGCCTCTTGCCATCATCACGATGGAGACCAGCCGGTTCAAGGATGGCCGCCATGTTGACGTTGACAAGGGCACGGCGTATGATGCCGTTGAGACTGGCATGACGCGCAACCCGTCCAGCACTTCTGCGGCATGAAAGTCCGTGGTGGCCGAGCTGGTCGACTCTACTACCACACTGATAATGGTGTGGAACAAGACAAGGAACCCCTAAACGGAGACACAATGCAACACGAAATGCAGTGGGGTCTAATCAGGGTCCCAAGATGGACAGAAGGGTGTGCCTGTAGCCAAAGACCCGACTCCAACTCAGAAGCAGTGAGGATACGAGCGCGATCCGCAGAACTAAGGGACGTTTCAATAAGGTTTTTCCGTGTAAGTTCGTAGATCGGGCGATCCCACTGCTTCTGGGAAGTCGGATCTGTGGGAGGAATAGTATTTGGAACAGTGTTGTTGAATTTTGTTATAGAAATATTCTCATTAGCAGTCCGGAATCAGGAATCATATCCGATATAATCACAATAGGCTCACGCCCTATTAAATTGTAACCCATCATCGTTGCTGAAATGGTGAGCACAGAAGTATGTACCTCTACCACAAGCGCTTGAGAAATATATGCATGACTAGTTTCTGATCGCGCCTTCGTCCGCGTTGAATTTAGAGAGGAATTTTACATTTTTTCAAATAAAGGGTATATTATATGTTAGTCCAGGTAATATACTGTATGTGTGCCAAATATCACCCAAATCCGTTCAGCCGTTTTTGCGTGATTGAATAACAAATATCTAAACATGCAAACTTTTATATCTATAATTTTAGTAGGATAGTAGGATGACTTTAGTTTTTAAATATTTTCTTTATATATGATGGACTATGCCTAAACCCTCTCAGTTTAAGAGGACGCCCGCGCCCAACGGTGGGACAGTTTCTTAACAGGGCTATTATTATATTATATGATATATATTTTCTTGCTACATGAACTAGTTAATTCGTCTTACTATTATTTAATATGCTTAAGATACATCGCGCATATTTCGTGAATCCAACTATAATTAAATAAAATTAGTAGATGTGTCTAGTTTGATTAATTCCGCGAGTGCATCATGGTCTTGACATAAAATTATGATTAATGATGCATGATTATCCTGTAAGTGACGTAAAATAATTAATAAAGATTACATTTTTTAAATGGGTATGCTCCGTTGTTTTGGGCATATAGAATGAATGTCAGAAGAAAAAATGTCAAAACAGATATTTAATGCGAAAGTGGAAGGTTGCAGGCACCAGGGAAGACCTAGACTATCTTACCATGACCAAATAGACTGTCTTATCTGAAGGACAAGTCAAGTCTCCGTAACCGGCGAGCGTGTATGAGACGAACTGTGAGAGTAGAGGAAGCCAGAGAGGTATGTAAGGAAAGAACCTGTTGGAACTCTGTACTCTCTGCCTACCTCGTAAGGGATCTGGCGTAAATATATCGAGTTGAATATCCATTATTGGCCTCTGTCAATAATTTTCTTAAGAACGAAAATTCGTATACCCTGGTAGAGCGCTTCGAAAAAAAATTACGTTATCTGTATGAAATAAAAATCATAATATTTATATTTCTACAAAACATACGCAGGTTTTTGTATTACTGAGAACTTTATAGAATACATGATAGTTGGACTGCATTTTTACTATTAGGTATTCTGTTCACATTAAATCAGAATAACTATAGTTATAATAAAATCGAATATTTCAAGCGACAGCCAACCTTCATTAACTGGAAAGGCACGCAAAGAAGAAGAAGAACCTTAGTTGAAGCTAAAATACTCTACCACGTGGTAAATAGTATTGAATGCTCGGCCCGCCGCACGGGCTAGTCACCACACACCATACACAAATAAAATATTTTTTTTTAGTGTCTCGTTTTTCGTTCGTCCAGTAAATCTACTCCTGAAAATTCCGCGAAGATACAAAAAAACAGTATATAAATATCCTCTTAAATGCGATCCAGAATTTTGTCTCCTAATGTGTTCCATTGAAGCTATAGTTAACTTCAGCTAACGTTGACAGTACCATAATTACACTACTTGACCGGTATAGAGGGCGTAATTACGCTATTTACCCACTGCGTACCATTGAGTGAAGCTATTACCTTCTAACGCCGTATAAATGCTGGGACGTGATTCTAATTGCCGTTTCAGTCAATAATTCGGAATATACAACAACGCTAACTGTGGTATTGATATATTGATTCATATGTTAACCTAGTATCGGGACATAGACAGTTAACATGACATTTATTACATCTAGTCACAGTTATCATATTGAGTCGCTTATAGCACTGTGCAACCGCTGAGTTCCTACCGATCACCAAGGTTAAGCAACGGCTCGGTTATTCTGAGATGGGTAACCTTTTGGGACAATTTCATATTCGAGTATCTCCCTGCTTTGGTAAGCGCGATAAGCTGTAGGTCCCTAGTACCGCGTAGTGTGGTAGTGCCTTCACGAGTCTGCACTGGATGATCTGCATGGTAGAGTATGACCTTATCTAATCTCTCTCACCTCGTTTTGTGAGAATAAGCCTTTTTCCCAACAGTAGGAAAGTATAAGCCGGTTTATTATACAGTTATCATTTTACATGTATTGCCATTGCGATTTTCGTTAAAGGCGACTAATAGAGTAGGTTTTAATTCGATCCTGTTTTTACTCGTCTAGTCGCAATAAATGATAACGTAAAATAGGAGCAATGAAATGCCTTTCAGTCGCCTTTTAAGCCATCACCCTTAAAAACTACACCTCGAGATATTTTATTTTTTATAAAGCAACTGTATTACAGTAATAGGTTCTAATGAATTGTTTGTTTGTACTAGCAATATACATACATATCATAGACATATCATAGACATATCAGCTGGGCTTTCGCTCTAGGACGACTAAAATTACACTGTGTATAGATTCCATTTATCTGTCTTTTTTAACAGACTGCAAAAAGGAGGAGGTTCTATGTTCGGTTGTATGTATGCTTTTTTTTTTTTTTTTTTATATATGTTCAGCGATATTTCCGTCAATTGTGAACCGATTTTGATATTTTTTTTTGCTTTGGGTTCAGTATAGCTCCGCGGTGGTCCCATTTTAATTTCATTGGTATTGGACCTTGGACTTAGAAGATACACCAGGGAACTCCTTAACGACAAACAATAGGCATGTGTAAATTGAGATATTATGGATATTACGTCTATCCTATAGGTACCCTACTATAGAACTAAGCAGTATATTAGCCAACTTCAAAAAAGGAGGTTCATAATTCATCCTTTTTTTATAACTCCTTTGCTTATGAACCGATTTCGATGATTCTTTTTGCATTTGGTTCAGTATAGTTTTGAGGTGGTCGTATTTTATTGTTATTGGTATTGGACCTTGGACTTTCAAGATACAAGAGGGAACACCTTAACGGCGAACAGCACGAATGTATAGATTCCGTTATTATAGTCATTATATTAATCCTGTAGGTACCTTACTTTGCAACTTAGCAAAATAATATAATATCGGTATATAAATATTACTAAATAATTCACTCGTCACTTAAAATTGTAAAATAAAAATCTTTAAAAAAAAAAGGTAAACCGACTTCAAAAACCAAAAAAATAAATATTTGAAGTCGGTGCCAAGTAACCGACTACACCAACCAGCACCGACTTCAAATATTTATTTTTTTGGTTTTTGAAGTCGGTTTACCTTTTTTTTTAAAAGATTTTTATAGGTTTATATTCGATATAGCATTCATCTAATAGTTGATTTCTTAGCTAAAAGTAGAAATCTTAACTATCTATAGAATGCTAAATCAACCGAGTTATGAAACTAAGATTTGTACTCGTATTATTGAATTTGATCTGAAAACCTCATTTAAATCAGTTAAAAGTGAAAAGCAATTTTAAAGTTTTAAGTCAGCTTGAGTCTCAGTAAATTAAGGTATGTCCATATAGAAATTCACAAAAGAGATATGGATTTATTTAAATACAGTTTTACTCGTTATATGTACTTATTTTAAATACGTTACGGTTTATAATAAAGGTATTTATGAAATAAAACCAATGTATACGAATTCTACCGCTGTTTATTTTGATTTTATCCCAACGTTTCAAGTACATTACAGCATCAAGAAAAATAGTTAAGAAGTTCGAACAATCTTTTAAATGTCACAATCTCTGTCCTTCCCGAGACCATGAGTACTATAAAGCACTCATAATGTGAAAACAAAAAAAAAAACACAATAAATCGCAATAAAATTCATAACAAATACCTAGATATTTTCATGTGTACTTCACAAGCTATTGGTCATGTACGAGTTTCTGTGCTGCCAAGTTCTTTAAATAAATAATATATTATTATACCTATTCCACGACTCTAATGCACGAACATCAATTACATTTAACTGACGGTTAATAAAATCCAATAAAGCTCCGACCGCCAAAGTAACAAAATCGAAATATCGTCTGTAATAGTTATTGTTGCGTCTTTTTGTATTTAAATTCAGGATTGAGCGTATTCAGCGGAATTTTACGCATTTTCTAGCTTTCAAAGACCCTAGCTGTCCTTATCGAGCCGATTACAATACAAGATTGTTACGCTTTAAGATGATATCTCGAAATAATAGACGAAAGATATGTGACATCTCAACACTACATAAAGTCGAGAATGGTACATTATTATCACCTGAATCAATTGCTCAATTAATTTGACAGTTCCGCGTACCATACCTAGACATCCCCTTAGTTAAACTCGTTTGTACATCCACAAGTCGTAAAAATTTAGGTAAATTTTCACCCTTAAATAGGTTCTTACAATGATATAGCCTTAAAAAGTGATATTGACATTTTTCACACAAGTGACATTAAAGAATTTATAAAAAAAATTACGTATGCACTTTGATTATTATTTTTATTCCCAGGCTCAATTATATTTCCATCTTATAATTTATTATTCGTTTTGCATTTAATTGTATTATAGTTATTAATTGTTGTTGGCTAATTAATTTAAATCTACCATTTATATCTGTAATTCTTATTGTGATGTTGACATTATTTTCTTCCACTATGTTTTTTTTTTCTTTGCATTATTCGTACTGACTATTATCTTTAAATGTTGTATACGCCTATATAGGCTTGTCACCTTGTGTGTGATAAGTCAATGGTGTATCTTTCATAAATAAATAAATAAATCTCGCTCATTGTTCTAGAGCCATTCAATCGTCCGTTACCCGACCATCGCCTGTCACGCCTTAGAACTTTTCATTCCTTTTTACCGAAGAAGTGATGTAGATACAGGTGGAAGGTTTTTCTATAACAATACATCATTAAGATTAAAATGTACTTTCAGAGATGAGGTATTTCTTCATTAAGTATTCGAAAAGGTGGTGGTTCTAAATAGGACAGTTTATAAAAATTAGAATGTTACAACAGAAGCCTTACCACAAAAATTTGGACATTAGTGTGGCGCTAGCTAATAATCGTGCTGTCACGTTTATGCTTATTTATTGCCGGTTTCAATATTCAAGTCAAGGATAGGTTTGCTTACTGTCAGTGGAATTCCGACAGATTTTCCATACAACGTATGTCAAAAATCTATTCGTGAAACCGGGCGTTAGTAAATTTGTAGTGTGACAATGATGGTACTCGTATATCAACTCGCAAGCGCCGCGCTTACGTAAATCTCCATGCTAATCTTGATATATAATATTAATAATAATATTAGCTCTGTTAAGAAACTGTCCCACCGTTGGGCACGGGCCTGTTCTCAGACTGAGAGGGTCTACGTTATAATCCACCACGCTAGCCTACTGCGGGTTGGCGAACTTCACACACTTTCGAGAAACTCTCAGGCATGCAGGTTTCCTCGCGTTCTTTTCTTTTACCGTTAAAGCAAGTGATAGTTAATTTTTAATACACATATGCACACGCATACGCACTACACATGCACACATCACTGCTTTTTTAATCTCTATATACAGACTAAAAATATTTTCAGGTGTATAAAAATATTTTCGATTATAATATGAAATAAATCATTTCATTCCCTAAATAGAAAGAGAAATAAATACATCAAAGGCGTGTCGCTGCTTTGCAAAGACGTAATTATTCTAATGAATAATTTTTTTGACAGTATTTCCTTTTATTGTTTTAGTTCATTTTTAATGTATTTTTTCAAGATTTATATAGAGTTAAAAATATGTAGGCACATAATTAAGTTTTATAATTATCAAAGTTAAGTTTTTAACGAAGACTATTGTATAAGTTAAGCTTCAACTTATTTCGATAATAAATAACCGATCTAAGGTTTTAGGTAAACCTCTTAGCAGGTTAAAGGGTGATGAGCACAAAAAGTTAAATTTATTGAACATTTCATAATATTATCTCCATAATTGCATACTTATCTCCTTTTTATGTAATGAATGTGACAGTAGTAAGTTACGGGTACATTTACATAATATTTTTGATAGCTCCCCGCAACCGTATTTTACATATTGGCTGTAACACATCAATGAATAAGTGGCAATTTTCTATTATTTTTCTAATAAGGAAAATGCGTCTACAATCCCAAACCTTAGATCTTACTTATCAATTCGCTAGCGTCACGTTAACGTCAATATTTTAATGCTAGGCGTCATTATCTGTCACACATATGTATGTTCATGTATTTACGCTCATTTAGAATTATTACAAACAGGATGCCTCGTTGATCTAGTGGCGAATAATACGCTTTGCGATCACGAGGTCCTAGGTTCAAACCCTAGGTCGTATAAATGTGCTTTTTCCTATAGAAAACTCCCAGTATCAGTCCGGAGTCTGGAATTGTGCCCGGTATATGGCAATAGGCTCACCCCGTATTATATGGGACCTAACATCGTCGGCGAAAAGTGGGTGTACACAGTGCACCTCTGCTACCCCCGCTTGGGGAATATAGTCGTGACGGACCGTCACTGACGGTGTTTATATATTTACTTTTTAAAAACTGGATGCAAGTTTTAACGGAGTTTAACCAAAGTAATGCATTTAAAAAAATCAGATAGTGTCTCATTTATGGACTTCTTTTAGCTTTGTGAAGGTTTCAAAACAGAACTGATTTCGTATAGTTCATAGACAGAGAATACCACTTGCAGACAGATTTACAAAACGTATATAAAACTGGATTTAAGTATAAAATGTGACATTGTAATTCAGTCTGGGCAAGATTTATGATTGCTTTTCACGAGCCGTTTTCATCGTATTACTGAGTCAAGGAGACATGGGGCATTACTCTAAGGAAACCGATCTGGACACAAACCTAATTAAACGAGTCCGCTCCCGCGGCTACCCCGCTCTAACCAACCCCTTCCTTTCTGTTTCACTAAACTGGATAAATGATCTGCCTTTTAAATGAATCATCGCTGTTAAATACCGCTGTAAGGGTTTCGCACATTAATTCGGGGTTGCGCACTTTTGCTTGAGATCGGCAAAACGAGTTTGAGTAATTTATTTAAATATTAATCAAATTTAGACTTCCTAGTGATGACCCTGTCTTAATAAAAATCTTTTATGAAGTATAGTTCAAACGTAGCACATTATTATAGGTATACAAGGATTTTGTACCTACGTTTTATCATCCTGTCGGGTACATTAAGCACGAACAGGGACATCATTTCGCTTAGCAAATAAAACAAAAAATGTATCGCACGATATATTCATGCGTTATCACGCAAATTCAAATGTCTCCGGATGTCAGTAGCAAGGTTTTAGGGCAATATTGTGGGTGAATATAGAGAAACCATCAAAACAGTAGGCTTAGTACGGAAACTTTGACGTTATCGTGACGCTAGTGAAGTCCGATGGAAATCACTTGTGCGAGGCACAAGGGGGTTTCAGGTCTGGAAGAGGATGTTCGGATCAAGTCTTCTCACTCCGCAACATCGTAGAGAAGCATCTGGCAGTGGGGCGGAAGGTTTTTTGCGGTTTTGTAGATCTGGAGAAGGCATTTGACAGAGTTGTGCGAAAGAGACTTTGGGACATTTTGTCAGAGTATGGTATAGATGGCACTCTGTTACGAGCCGTCCAGTCCACTTATGTGGACTGCAAGGCATGCGTACGGGTGGGTGGTAACAGGTCACCCTGGTTTGACGTTAAAATCGGCGTCAAGCAGGGTTGCGTGTTGTCCGCTAGACTGTTTATGATATATCTGGACAAAAGTCTTCAAAGACTGAAAGCGATGAATGAAAGTGTACAGATGGGTGACTTAGTGGTAAACCATCTACTTTATGCAGATGACGCGGTTTTAATAGCGCCAACAGCCACTGATCTGCAAACACTAGTCACAGTTATGAAAAACGACTGCATGATCAATGGCTTAAAGTTGAATGTGAAGAAAACCAAGATTATGGTTTTTGAAAGGGAAGAAACCAGAAAGAATGTAAGGATTGTGGTTGGTAACGATGTGCTGGAGCAAGTGAATGAGTTTGTATATCTTGGATGCGCCTTCAGTAAGGATGGGAAATACACCGCTGACATAGAGAGAAGAGAGTGCAGGGAACAGAGTGAATGGTGCGATGGGAAAGCTACTCGGGAGCCGGCACTTAAGCCATAAGGCGCAGCTGGCCATACATAACGGAGTTCTTGTCCCAACGCTCTTATATGGTAGCGAGAGCTGGGTATGTAAGAAGGAGAATGAAAGTAGGATAAATGCGGTAGAAATGCGAGCTCTGCGGAAGATGTGCGGAGTGAAGCTGACCGACCGCATTAGCAACAGCATAGTAAGACAGCGAGTAGGTATGAAATATAGTATCGGTGTAAAGATGAGAAAGGGCATGCTCCGTTGGTTCGGGCATATAGAAAGAATGCCAGAGGAAAGAATGACAAAACAGATACACAATGTGAAAGTGGAAGGATGGAGGTACCGGGGAGGACCTAGACTATCTTACCACTACCAAATAAACCGAGTCTTGTCTGATGGAAAAGTCAAGAGTCTCCGTAACCGGCGAGCGTGTATGAGACGAACTATGAGAGTCGAGGAAGCCAGAGAGGTATGTAAGGAAAGAACCTGTTGGAACTCTGTACTCTCTGCCTACCCCGCAAGGGATCTGGCGTGAGTTTATAGATAGATAGATAGATAGATAGTGAGTAATCGTGCTGTCACGTTCATGTTTATTTAGTAAATTGATAGTGTGACAAAGATGGCATATCTCGCTAGCGTCACGCTAACGTCAATCTTTTCATGCTAAGCTCTCAGTATGTTATTCGATATTGTTACAGCGTCGTTCCAACAACAAAGCTTACGTTATCGACAGACTACATACTTGCGTCTCAGAATTGGATGAAGATGCGGATAAAATAACTATTTTATTAAAGCCTGCTAAAGGTGCGAATATAAGCAGTTTTATAATACAAAGGTAATGAAGTTATATCAAAATAACGCAACTGTGCGCCAATTTATTTTTATAGTCTTATACATAAAGACTTTTTTGTTAGAGTAGACTCAAGATAGCCACCTTGAAACCATTTGAATCTCCAAAAGGATTGTTATGTTTTGTGTGATTTTATGCAATTACGTCATTGATTTCTAAGGGATCTGAATAAAACACTCATTTTTGGTTAATATATAAAATTATATAAAGTGGATACAAAATAAAATATATAGTATACCATATAATACGTAAAACGTTGGCTACTTTATTCTTCTTTAAGATGGGGTGGCATTATCTGAACGAAAGTAAATATAAAACCTGACAGAATAATATTTAATAACACGTTTTGTTATCCGCCGCCTACCTACTTGAGGTCTGTGTCAGCCGTTTCTTATTTTATTCGACAGCTCCACTACGTCACGAAAGTTTTCTCATTTTTATTCAAAGTGTCGGGAGCACCTTGCGGCACACACTAAATCCACAATATATAAAGGATATGAAACAAATCGTGACTCGGCCCCTACCCGCACTAAACAACCCAACACGTATTGCGTTGTTAGTATTAAAGGTTTTACAACAAAAGTTATGTATGGGTTGAACGGGGTTTTCCCATTGGTATGATCTAATTTTGTCTCAGTAGGAAGGCGGTAAAACGGCGTAATGGGCCTGAACAAAACGGCTCTGATTTATGGAGGGCACGCCACCCAGCTCGCACTGACATAAATAGAAAGTGGCAGACACCCTGAAAAGGGTTACGCGAATATTATACATGTTTGCAGTATGCTTAAACAGATACAATGACAATAAATATATAAACAGTTATGCCGGTGTATCGCTGATAAAATACTCTTTACGCAATACGCGTTAGGGACCACCTATACGCAACGGTTTACGTCGGAGAATTTTTTGTCAACGAATCAGCGACAACAAAAAATGTGCTAAACTTTCATGGACATTGCATCATCATTATGTTCATCAGCCGAAAAACGTCCACCGCAAGATGAAGGCTTCCTCAAAGATCGCCACGTCGCACGACCGGCTTTGTTATGTATGCACGTATAATTTTTGCATTTAGGTAGGTACGTACACTTAAAACGTATACAAAAATATGTAAGTATAACATTACATTATTAAAATAAATAACTTTCTGCTTACACCGCAAAAGATCTGGCGTGACGATTTAGACAGATAGAAAATAAATTAAATGAGAACTATATCAAACATGGAAATCTAAATATAAAAACTGAATCGTCCCTATTTATTTAAGCTACAGATTTAATAGGTCAGCAGACACTTATTCAACCGCTGTTAAACATGTTATTCAAATGAGGGTGTGCACAAAACTGAATAATATTTAGACTATTATAGAAATATTTTGCTAGATAGAATGAATCACACCAATGTAAACTTAAAAACAAGTGATGTAAATGTTATTGGTAAGTTTTTGCGACTGGTAACCCACTTATTCTAAGTACGTACTTAGTCGAACACATGAGACTCGTTTGTTGGTTGACGAGTGTGTAAACTCATTAGTAGGCAACGGTCAAAAGTATAACCTTCCTGTGTACCACTTTTATAGCCGCATTAACTAAATTGCTTGTACTGTAATATAATGTTAAATCTTATGAGCGCAAAAGAATTGTTTGAAAAAATATATTGGCTAGTAAAAATAATTACGATGTCTGAATAATGTTATTGGCTATTCAGTGCGCACATAATGCCGATTGCTAAGATAACGCTGTATACAAATTGTTCACCTAAAGATTTCTCAACCTCGGTAGGAACTGGTAATGGGTATGGTGGTCATTAATACTGCTTGCTAGTAGGAAGTACGTGCGTGATACTTTTTTACCTATTTTCACGTCTACACGTTCAAGTAGATAGTCACAGATTTTCTAATAACTTGCATCGATATACGCGGTTATACATATTATGTACATTATAATAAGAAAATAACAACTTTTTCGTTCAAAATACTGCGTGGTTTGTATAGCTGCCCTAACATGAATCTAAGACACAGGTGGACGCGGTGTACGCGCTCGTAAATATTTGATGCCCACCCCTAACAGCCCTTCGCTATTATAATCTACTGTACGTATAACCCTACACTCTCACCCACTCACATTTCATGTATGTTACGGCCGGTCTTAAGAGCCTCAAATACATTGGTATGGAAAAATCGATGAAAAATTAGTGACCATATTTTATGGATATGCGTGAATATGGTTTATTGTAATTGTATTGATTTTCGATAAATAAGAGATTTTCATTCTGTTCATTTCCGAAGCAAAAATTTTTATTTTATAATTATTATGCTGTCCTCATCCGAACTTAGAATTGTTTTAATTTTTATTTTGACAATTGTGCTAATATTTTATTTTGTTATTGCTTGTTCACCACCGAGTAAACGGATCGTGAACTGCTCTTGGAGTATAGTTCGTCATGATACATTCTACATAATGCAACTTTAAAAATGGATCCATCTGAGAACTCGGTATCAAGATCCATTGTTTTAAGCCCTTTTATACTTAACAGATATTCAGGCAAAAATCAATGGTAATCTAAAATTCTCTGTTGGATCCATACTTATTTAAAAGATGAACATTATTTAACAATATTCGAAATCTCTTTTTTATTAACGTTATTCTATAAGACTATTATTATTTTCATACCCTTAACGCCCCATATAATCCGATTATTCCAACATCATACCTTAATGTTGTACATTTACGTAGTTTTAGTGTACCGCTGTAGTGTACAGAGAAAGCTTTTGTATTATATAGTAATAATAATAATTGTCTTATACAATATTACGACATGACAAAAGAGTTAGGTCTAGGAACACTTTTATGAAAGAAAAAAACCTTTAAAAAAAACGACTTCAAAAAGCAAGAAATAAATATTTGAAGTCGGTACCGGTTAGTGCAGTCGGTTACTTGGTACCGACTTCAAATATTAATTTCTTGCTTTTTAAGGTCGGATTTTTTTTTAAAAAAGATTTTTATTTTACAGGTTTAAGTGACAAGTAAATTATTTACTAATATTTATATACCTATATTATATTATTTTGTTGAGTTGTACTGCAAGGTACCTACAGGATTGATATAATAACCATAATAACGGAATCTATACATTCGTGCTGTTCACTGTTAAGGAGTGGTGTATCTTCAAAGTCCAAAGTTCAATACCGATTTCATTAAAATGGGATCACCTCGAAACTATACTAAACCCAACACAAAAAGAATCATCAAAATCAGTTCATAAATAAAGACGTTATAAAAAAAAAACAGATGAATTGTCGACCTCCTCCTTTTTTGAAGTCGGTTAATATTCTGATTAGTTTTATGGCAGGGTACCCATGGAATTGACGTAATACCCATAATATCTCAATCTAGGCATTCGTATTGTTTGTCGTTAAGGAGTCCCCTGGTGTATCTTCCAAATCCAAGGTCCAATACCGATAAAATTGGCCTATAGCTCCAAGGAGCTATACTGAACCAAATGCAAAAAGAATTTCCAAAACCGATTCATAATTGGCGGAATAATCGCGTAACATACATACAAAAAAAAAAAACAACATAGTCTAATTGAGAACCTCCTCCTTTTTAGAAGTCGGTTAAATATAAGTGAAAAATACTTGTTTTTCCATTCGAAATAATTTTGTTGTAGTTGAATAAAAACCTATTTCCTTTGAAGAACGCGTGTAAAAACAAACAATTTACAGTAAAAACCTTGTCTAGGAAAAGGATATGAGTGAAATACAGTTTCCTTTAAAAATATTTATATCTACGGAACGTTAGTTTAACTAAATAGTACGTTTAATAAAAAATAAACTATCCTTTTCCAACCAAAGAATCCTTTTCCAGGTCGTTCAAGAATTGTGACACACAGCCCACATAGTCGAGAATAAACAATAACCATTAAAAATGCTTCTCTGTGGGAGTGACGGCAGTTCGTTCTTGATCGATGTATTCATCATCATCATCTCAGCCTATACTTGTCCACTGCTGAACATAGGCCTCCCCAATCGCTCTCCAGCTCAGTCGGTCCAATGCCACCTGCATCCAAGGACTTCCTGCGATTCATACAAGTTCGTCGGTCCATCTGGTAGGCGGCCGTCCCACGCTGCGCTTGCCAATACGTGGCCTCCACTCTAGAATATTTCTGCCCCAACGCCCGTCCGATCTTCGCGCTATGTGGCCCGCTTTTTAGCTTACTAATCCTATGGGCTATGTCGGTGATCTTGGTTCTTCTACAAATCTCCCCATTCCTGATTCGATCACGTAGCGAAACGCCGAATATACTCGTACATCTTTCCGTAGCTCGCTGAGCAACTCTAGAGCTTTTTTATGAGACCTATTGTAAGAGACAACGTCTCTACTCCATATGTTATCACTAGCACTCATTGACTAAAAACTTTAGTCTTGAGGCACTGAGGTATGTTGCATGAGAAGACGTAGCGCAGTTTCCCGATCGCTGCCCAGCCGAGTTGGATTCGTGGATTGACCTATCTCTCAAAGTTGAACCTACCTAACCAGACTGCCTATCCAAGGTAAATATATTCGTCGACATCTTTAAGAGTAGAGTTCCCAACGGTGAGTGCGGTGGGTACAACATGGATATTAAACATTATTTTCGTTTTGTCCATGTTAATTTTTAGACCCACTTGTTGGGATACTCTGTTAAGGTCACCGAGCATTCGTCCTAAATCTTCCAGCAATTCTGCTATGACTACAATGTCATCGGCATAGCGAAGGTGAGTGATGTAGTCGCCATTGATATAGATGCCAAGTCTTTGTCATGCCAAGAGCTTGAAGGCGTCCTCCAAGGTGGCTGTAAACAGTTTCGAAGAAATGACATCTCCTTATATTACTCCCCTTTAATGGGGGTCGCCTTATTGCACTGCCCCTGAACTCAGAGTGACACGGTGGCGTTATTATACAAGAACTTCAAGACTTCGATGTACCGATGTATTGATTAATACGGCATCGCTGAAGAGATCTAAGAACCGCCCAACTCTCGATCGAATCGAAGGCTTTCTCATAGTCCACAAACGCCAAGCATAAACTTAAAATACTTGGACTCGACCGTATGGACAGTCTCTACCAACCTGTTCTTGATATCAACCAATGATGCGCTACTGTCTAGCAATTCTAAATGGTTTGACATTCGAGTTGATAGTTCTCGGGGTTTTGGATATGTGCATTACAAGGTTGTAGACTTCTTCAGACGCGATCTTTATATTTCGAAATAAATATTTTACGTGCCTCTGACCATCTGTAATCATTGCCGGTTTTTACCCTGTAAATTACGGAGACATTAAATATTTGTCGCTTGATGCTCATAATAAAGTCAAAATCTTCTTTTTAGTGGAACCATCTAGCTAATCCAGGTTCATTTTCTATGAGGCGGCTTCTGGAAGAAAGAGTTCATCATTAAGAGTCCAAATATTTCGGCCAACCTCTGACCCCTGGATTCTGCTACCCATATTCAAATTTCCCCACTCTCATCTTACCATCACCTCGTTTGGCCAGCTGTGCATTGAAGTCACCCATAACCACTGTAAAGTGTTGTTTGGAAGTATGTATGACTCTACTGTCCTCATACATAACTTTGATTTCACCATCTGAGTGTGCCGAGGTCGGTGCGTGGACCTGTATGACCTTTAGCGAATATCTTAAAGATATTCGCTGAAGGTTGATGTATAAAAATCGATATATTACAATGGTTTTACTCATCTTGTCTTATTTTATTTTACAGATAGTGTTACCAACCGTATTCAAAAAAAATAGAGTACTGTCCTTTATTTTATATAGATGTACTTTATTATACATAATACTAAATGGTCTACCTCCGGGGATTCAAGTTTTTTTAGCTTAAAGGTTTAGCACAACTTAAAAAATGACTAAACATGTTACTGTACAAATAGTAATTCACAAAATTACGCAAATTTGGACAAACGTAAAATTACGCAACATAAAAATTTAGTGAATGTCCTTTTTATTATAATTATGTACTCAGATATGTATACGTTATTCATTTCATCTAAAAAAGGTTAGCACAGCATGAAGCTGACGCTATGCAATTTCTCGCTATCTAGGTATACCAAAATTTAATACAAATTATAAATTTATTATTTCCTCAATTATTAATCGTTTTGAATTCGATATCCACAACGCTCTAACTGTATAAATTGAACTTGTCCAAACAAGGTGAACTTGCAAGAGATTCAGTTTTATCGGTCAGTTTAATCTAGTAGACGAACGAAAAACATTTTTCTAAGATACTACTACTACTACTTACGCCTTAATATTGTTTGTGAAAAATGCTAGTAAGCCCCAATCGCAACGTTCATTACTTATTTACTATTTTTTAAAAAATCTTACAACTGCACGTCGGGCTACATAGCCTGACTTGGGTGCTAATTTAGCCTGGATAGATCAATGCATTGGGGAAATTAGTGGAGACACTTTAAATGTAAGTTCTCTGGCTCCAGCGTGGTATGAGTTCTGGAATGCACGGGTCGACTGGCTCGGCTCTCGCAACGGCCGCGAGGCGTGGGAGTGTAAGCAAAATGGCCGCTGGCTTCCTATTGGTTGCGGCCGGTCGTATGATTATCGCGCGCGGGGAGTGGGCTTCGGTAGGTACTTGGCCCATAGTACCAGCGGTACGAGGCATGCCTTTTAAGTTCTGTCGTTTCCATATTTCCCGGCAATTTTGAATTTGGTTCTGTTCTATATTCGAATGTGTTTAAATTTTGAATCTCAAAACAGTTGAAAGTATTAGGATTAATGCTATTGTTTAGTCACAGCGTCGATTGGAATCTGTCAGGTTACGTACGAAAATGAATCATTCTAAGGAAAATGTTCGTGCAATAATTTTCTACAACTTTAGAAGAGGCCTGACACGGCTTTAGTGTTCTGAAGAGCTAACATCTGTGTTCAGTGATGAAGCCCCATGTCTGCGGACTCTCGAACGCTGGTATTTAGAATTCCAGCGTGGACATACTAGTGTTAGTGACAAATCTCGCGAAGGACGCCCAAAATCCGCCTTCACTGAAGATAACATCATTGCTGTGAGACAACTAATTCTCGAAGATCGTCATGTGACGTATCGAGAGATAGAGGCTCTATTAGGCATCTCAGGGACACCCATTCAGAAGATCTTGTATAAAGCGCTTGGTGTGAGAAAGCTAGTTTGCCGTTGGATACCGCATCTGCTTTCCTACGATCACAAGGCGGCCCGCGTCAGATGGTGTAAGAAAACTCTGCAAAGGTTCAACCGAGGAGAGTCAAATCATGTCTACGACATCATCAGTGGTGACGAATCTTGGATGTATGCCTACGATCCTGATTCCAAACAACAATCTACAATCTGGGTCTTTCAAGACGAGCAAAAGCCGACTAAAGTTGTTCGTTCTCGAAGCACTTCAAAGAAGATGGTGGCCACGTTCGTTGGAAAAACCGGCCATGTTGCGACTATTGCACTTGAATATCGTAGAACGGTTAACGCAGTGATATACCACAGTTTGTTTACCACAAGTCATCGCCGAACTTCGAAAATCTAACTCAAAGCAACGCATCATCCTGCACCACGACAACGCAAGCTCACACAGCGCTCGTCAAACGATTGAGTATTTGTAGCAGGAAAAAGTAGAAATTCTTGACCATCCTCCATACAGTCCTAACCTAAGCCCTAACGATTTCTTTACATTTCCTAAAATTAAGAAAAGTCTTCGTGGTCAAAGGTTCCAGTCCGGTAAAGAAGCAGTCGAGGCTTTCAAGTCAGCCATTTTGAACACCCCCACATTAGAGTGGAATAAAAGTTATAATAACTGGTTTGATCGAATGGAAAAGTGTATTAAGCTACATGGTGAATACTTTGAAAAACAATAAAAAGTACTATAAGGTTCTAGTTGTGTTTCTTTCTTCAAACGACAAAACTTAAAAAGCATGCCTCGTATAGCGCGCGATGAGTAGTGTATAGCGGCGCAGTGGTTAAAAGGGACGACGCACGCGGGCGCGGCGTCGGCGCGAGGGTT
Source organism: Phalera bucephala (assembly GCA_905147815.2). NCBI lineage: Eukaryota > Metazoa > Arthropoda > Insecta > Lepidoptera > Notodontidae > Phalera > Phalera bucephala. The sequence goes on along the minus strand of LR990616.1, from coordinate 17,777,477 downwards.
TAAAGTTTTGGCACGCGACAATTTAGAATTCCATTACATGCAACCGTTACAACATAAATATGTTCACTAAACCAAATCTAAATTAATAAAATATTAAGACACATAAAAATAGCGAGAGAGCTATGCTCGGCGTTTCTCTACGTGATCGAATCAGGAATGAGGAGATTCGTAGAAGAACCAAGGTCACCGACATAGCCCTTAAGATTAGCAAGCTGAAGTGGCAATGGGCGGGCCACATAGCGCGAAGATCGGACGGGCGTTGGGGCAGAAAGATTCTAGAGTGGAGACCACGTATTGGCAAGCGCAGCGTGGGACGACCACCTGCCAGATGGACCGACGATCTTGTGAAAATCGCAGGAAGTCGTTGGATGCAGGTGGCATCGGACCGGTTACGCTGGAAAGCGATTGGGGAGGCCTATGTTCAGCAGTGGACAAGTATAGGCTGAGATGATGATGATGATGATGATGATAAAAATAGCTGTGTCAGGTATGATAAAAATAATAGATAACAGAAAGGGAGAGATTAATAAATTAAGCAAATATTTTTGTTTCACAAGTTTATATGCGGCACCATGTGCATTCTATTTCCATACGTCCGACCGCGACATGGGTGGTTTGCCCTCCGTAAATTAACACAATTTGTTCCTAGTACATTTAGATCGCCAGTATATCACATCGTGATAATTGGATGTAGCAAACAAAAAGATTGGAGAGAGTCCCTACTTGGCCTTCCGGTAAGACACGGTCTATTTAGTCTTATATATGATATTTTAATAACTATTCCGAATTGTTAATAGGTACAGATAACAAATTTACACCTATCCATCCCGGACGTAGATACTTTAAGATATGAAGTACTTAGGTAAATTTTAAAATCATTGACATCAAAATTCAACAACAATTTACGCGTATTTCAAAATGTTAAACGTTTCTCATCGAAACTGTTACCTGCAATAACATTTTTTTTAAATATAAATAAAGCTGGATTAGTTATAGCGATAAATATTCTACCTACAATGAAAGAATGGGTTTGACATTATAACATATTTTGTTTAGTTTAAAAACGATCTGTAAACTATCTAGGAGTTTCTTTGTCTAAGATACGAATCTCTTTATCATGAAGGATACCGTCACTCTTTCTTACTGTGGATTAAATCGGTAACAACTAATCAAAATTGATTATGTGCCATCAAAGGAAAAAAATGTTAGTAGATCTTAAATACTTTAAACAAAAGCCACTTATTACAGCGATTTAACAGTCCTACCTTTCCTGTTATGGAAGTTTTTTTTTATTTTCTTATAAATAATTTAAATTATAAGAAATATAATGTTCTAATGTATATGGGTGTATGAGCGTAAACAAGCTAATAAAGTTTTATAGAAAGAAAAAAGACAAAAATAATCAGAGGGCACACTTAGGTACAATGAATGTCCAATTACGCAAAATTACATATGCTTTTGTAGCCTATATGATTTACAAACAATAGGTACATTTTATTTGTAAGCAACATAGGTCACTTCTATTTATATTTTCCCGTTGTTTATATAATTTACTTTCAAGTATAATTTTGGCAAATAGCAAATATCATAGTCATTCTGCCTTATATTACAAATACATGACTCAACAAAAACACACCAAACAGATATGAGAATAAGTTAGACGAGTATTGGATGGTACCTACATTGATAAAAATTTCACTTACCAACGTCTTAAGTTCTAAGTAAATAGTTAAAATAAGTGAACAAACGCAAAAGCCAAGATAGAAAGACAGCGTAAAAGAAATTATAAAGACGAGAAAAGGCGAACATTGTTTTTGCTACGTCATGTTCCTTAGATGTACGGGGAGAATAATTTAGTGCCTATTAAGCTCACTTCTTAGAATGAGAACATTTTACTATTACAAATAGACTTAAGCATATTTTTTAGAACGACTTCGGTTCTTAGTAAGCTTAATAATTCTTTTACGGCGTAGCGGTTGATTAATATTCAATGTTTCAACAACCCGGGCAAAACAACTCACATAACTCAACAATAAGTATACGTACCTACCGAATTGGATAAATCAGAGCAAATTTTAATTTCAGTAATTTAAAGTACCCCTTTTAACTCTTGGAAATTATCGAAGGCACAATGAATAATCCTTTATTTTTAATTTGGAAGCGAAAAAATCTATAGAAGATTCTCAGTCCATTTGAAGTACTACTCAGATATGTGGGATTTTAAAGAAGATTGGTAGAGAAAGGCTCTAGAATCTTAAAATGGAACACATTCTTATTCCGTGGGTGCTACTCTTGTGTACATTACTCAATTGTTTATATCTTGAAAACAAAAATCGCTTCCACGGCATCCAACTAGACATCAAGGGCTGACACCCCAGACGTCTGCGATCACTAAAAAACTCTTGAATTGACACCTCATTGGAACAAAGCCGTGGCTTGATTCTCCTAATTTAGAGATAGCGTTAACATTTTTTCTTGGTTTTTGTTACATATCTAGGTAATCTGTGTATTATAATAGCTGGCATAAAGTCAAATATTCACGCTAGGCTTATGCATAAATTTGTATTTCCTATTGTATAGAATAGTGATGCTTAATACAAAGACATCGCTTCGGGTGGGAAATCCTATACCTATCCTATATAAATTATAATAACTCCAAACATCTTTTTATATACCTTTGTTCATGTTGTTAAAGAAAAACCTGACCAAAATCTATATATAAATTTTAGAATTGTGCCTATAGCAATAAAATTTACAGCAATAAAGATCCCCATTTTAATTCCCTTCACAATATTGAGAGTTTATAACTCTATAATTACAATAAAATAAAGCAATCAACCCAATAGTTCACTGTGAAAGGTGTCTGTTACTTCTCATTTACGTTAGGGTATTCCGTCCGGAACTATTTGCGCTGTCGTTAACATAATGGACCGCAGAGCCAAAGATAAATCGTTCGTGGAAAGCGAGATCAAGCTGCCAAGAAGTAGGAAAACTAGGCTCGTAAGTGCCGCCCTGTAATAGCCATGCCCCAATAAGACCATTTCCGATTACATTGTGTAGTATGGTTACGTAGATTATGCTAATGGTTCATTTGCGAACGAAAAATGACGATTCGTGCACATTGTTTTTAAGGCGTAATATACTGCAGCGGCTCTACTTTATTCTTTATACTATAATCGGGGATCGTAGTCGGCGGCGGCTACAATTAACGGATTCGCATGGGTAGATACGTTCGCGAAGGGTCGTGTTGTCGCCTTTTTAATATAGGCGCGAATAGGTTTTAGACCTGGATTGGAGTAGAGATCGACATTCCGTACGAACCAGGGGGCTCCTACTGCTTTACGGAGGAAGCGGTTTTGAACCGCTTGGAGCTTATCGATGTGAGAGGGGGCCGAATGCCCGAACACAACACACGCATAAGTCATGATGGGTCGAACGCAAGTTTTGTAAAGCGTCACCTTATTTCTAAGGGACATTTTACTCCGCTTGCAGGTTAACGAATGGAGACGACCGAGCACAAAGGATGCTCGGTGACGGACCCGCTTAATGTTCGGGCCGAAGGACATGGTACTGTTTAGGGTGACCCCTAGATATTTGACCTCTTTGACCCAGGGAATGGTTCGGTCGAACATGGCCACTTGACCGAGATTACTTCTAGGGCGGCGCAGGGAGTGGCGCGAGGTGGCACCTCTGGAGAAGAACACCGCAGCGCTCTTGTCCGGGTTAACCTCAATACTGAACTTCCTGAACCAATTCCCTAGGGAATTGGCGGTTTCCTGAAGGTTTCTGGTAATGAAACCCTTATTCCTATGCGAGACGTAGAGAGCGGTATCATCCGCGAATAAGGCTAGATGCGCCTTACTCGAACAAGGAATATCGTTCGTGTAAAGGCTAAACAGGAGGGGCTGAGCCCTGCGGGACTCCAGCTCGGGTGGAGTGGGGAGTGGAGCGCGTCATTTCGACGCGATATCAGAAGGCGCGATTTGACAAGAAGTCTCGTATGATGAGCACGAGTCTGTCCGGCATACCCATTTGGTAGAGCTTCTAGATCAAGCCGTTGTGCCAGACTTTGTCGAATGCCTTCGCGACGTCGAAGAAGAGGGCACCCGTGTAGACGGGTTTGGGTCTATTAAGACCGGAAACGATGTGCTACGTGATGCGGTGCACTTGGTGGACGCAGAAGTGTTTGGCTCGAAAGCCGAACTGCTTGTCGATAAGGATACCCCTGGATACTACAAAGTCTTTGAGCCGCACCAGAAGTAGGCGCTCGTAGACCTTAGCCAGGGAGTTGAGAAGACTGATAGGGCGGTAGCTCGCGGGGATATTACGAGGTTTGCCGGGCTTGGGAGTGCCTATGACGTCTGCTTCCTTCCACTTAGCGGGGAAGGTGCAGTTCAATATGGCCACTAAGAGGCAGATGAGTTGGGCGGGCAGGCATTTCAGAACGCGATTCAAAATGCCGTCAGAGCCGGGGGCTTTTTTTGGTTTTAAGACCCATAATGAGATCTTCGACCTCCGTTTGGGTGATAGGAGGTAAGGAATCCGCGGGGGGGAGGGATGCCCTGCGCTCGACCGACGTGATACTGATCGACGGATAGAGAGCTGGGGGTGCACTGGTTTTCGAGGGAGTCGGAGAAGCTCGGCCTTTTCGTCGTCGTCGAAGGCTGGGGGTGCGCCTGAAGGGCGGGACATGCCATGCCAGCCGTGGAGTCGGTTTTGAGGCTACGCGCCAGCTGCCAGTAGGCCAGGTGCGATGGCGCGAGGCCCTCTAGGATGTCACCCCACCGTTCCTCCCGGACCTCCGCGACACGACGCTTTACCTCACGTTGTAAAGCGCGCATCCGGGTCCGATTGGCTTCGGTGGGGTAAGAGTCATGCACTCGGATTGAGGCATTCTTGGAACGAATGAGATCCCTAACATCGTCCGGCAGTCGAAAGCGGTTGAGATCTTCCGCCTCGACTTGCTTAGACGATCGACTGACAGCCGATTGGATGTGGTCGGTGAAGGCATCTACGGCCTGATCGGTGTCCTGAGGGGACGGGATGAAGTCCGTGCTGAGGGGGAGGGGGGGAGGGTCGGCATGCTTAGCCAAGGCCGTGCTTAGGCATGCCAATCCACCACCGTCTTTTTGGGTCGCTGAGGGGCGAAAGGGGGGGAACCGAGTCTCATAAATACAGGTTGATGGTCAGAGTCGAGCTCCTGGACTACTTCTAAGGAGTGCAGCCGTAAGGTAACACCCTTCAGAAGCGCCATGTCCAGGACGTTGGGTCGGTGGTTGGGATTGCCTGGATAGTGGGTTGGGTGCATAGGTAATTAATTACGCGCGAGCCAACGCAAAGACGTAATTACATATGCGCGAGCAAATGTAAAAAACGTAATCACGCAAGCGCGGGCGAGACCAACTACGCAAATAGATCGAAACTAAATACGCGCGAGAGATAGCGAGCGGGCGGGCTGCGCAGTGACACGACCGGACGCGGGGCCGGCACAACTAGAACTAATTTATACACATTTTACCACCTCGACATAAAATTTAATTGAAACACTAACTAACACATTATGATGCTTAGGTCTAGTAGTACCTACAGTAACATTTTACTGAAAAGGGTTATAAAAGTTTCTAATCAATACAATGTAAAGTACAAGGTGTAATTTTAGTCATCTTGGAGCGAAGGCCTAGGTGGTGTGTCCACCGCCACTGGTAATAAAAAAATAATAAAAAGAGCTCTTCAATAACTAACTTCTACCTACTGACCTATCCGAATATCATAGCTTGGTTAAATATCAGAAACATCGAAGGTATTTACCGGCCAGCTGACGAGCTGTGCCGCCCTTGAACGTTATTTTGCGCTTGGCATAGGTTAAAAGTTGATTTTAATGCACTTAATTAGTACTATTATGGGAATGTTACTTCTTGAAATGCTTTTTTTTTTTTTTTAGCACCAATGAATAATTGGCATTGAAAACATCACCTGGGTTTTCGATCCAGGACAACTAAAATTACATCTTGTATAATACAACAAACACAAATATATATTTGCTTGTGTTTATACCAAAAATATATTCGCGAAATTATATTTCCAAAGTACTGAACCAGTCTACGGAACCACTGTATTCGTGTGTTGTGGATACGTTTACAAATGCAAACTTCACACTTGTTTCGTAAGACGTAATAAACGAGATGAATTTCTAACTTCAGCTAAAATCAGGAAAGGTGTGACTAACTCTGGTAACCTCTGGCCCTGACAATATTATATACGTCAACGAGCTCTTATCTTCGGAAGTACGCAGTTTATTTCGCGCAACCCGACTACGTGCAATGGCAGCTGGATACAGCTTCCGCTGGGTCAAAAACGGATCAATCTATGTTCGTCGACGTGAAGGTAATCCAGCAACTAAAATCAAAACCGTGGATGATCTGCAGCGCCTATTTGACTCTCCGGTGGATTAGTATCTCTTGCAAAATGCTATATCAGTTTATTATTGTTGATTTACCTCAATTACTGATTTTGGTTTATGTACACTAGTATTTCATAATTCTAACTTTTTTGTTTTTTAATACATTGGTGAGGTTATCACACGTTCTCCTAGAACTCAATAACTTATGGATGACACTTGACAAAAAAAATACTTATTGTTGACAGTTCTTTTACTAAAACATTTTCTATGTCTTTTAAACTACCATAATGATGGGGTTACTTAATGTGGCAGAGGATTTAGATAATACTATTTTGATAGACTGTCACACTTTAAATTCTGTTGAATCTCTTAATAACCTTTTCACAAATATTGATTCGAACTTAAATATTATTTCACTTAAACATTAGGAGATTTAAACGTAACTTAGATAAATTCTTAGTTATGCTTCAACGCTTCTTAGTGCTGCTATTATAATAGATATTGATGCTATAGAATTGACTGAGTGTTGGCTTTTCGACATCATTGCCCGGATATAAAATTTTATACACTGCTAAACAGCTTAATAAAAACGGAGATGTTATAATGTACGTATAGTCTTCATACAACTTGGTTGTCGTTGAACCAATTCTAAATGATACCGACTGTCTTTTAATAACTCTTGACCACAAAATCGCTATCTTAGGCATTTACAGATCTCCCTCATTCAAGAACTGTAACCCATTCATTAGTTCATTAGACTCACTCTTAGCTGACTTGCAAATCACCGTTTTGTAATTGTAACTGGAGATATAAATATTCGCAATATCTCTTACAGTTACTCCTTTGAATATCTTTGTCTCATGGCTAGTCGTAGTTCTCTCCCTTTTGCCGGGCCTCAGGAATCGTCACCAGCATGACCTCTGTGACACCGGTGGGCTCGATCCGTGTGCGGACCTCGACACCTGTTAGGGGAGTTCGGTCTCCTCCCTACCGCCTTTCGGAGGCTGCGCGGACGCAGCGCTTTTACGGCGCGGGTCTGCGTGTGCTAGGGCGCCGGGGTGCCCTCCCCGACGCCTGCAGGCCGCGATCACGGTGGGCGAAGGTCGTTTCGGGCGTAGTCCCTACGCCTTCGTCCAACGCGCCGTCTACGAGCGGAATTGGAGGACGTCTCCTCCCTCACCCGCTCTGCCTCCTCCTTAGCGGACATGACGGCCTCACAAAAGGCCATCATTGCCACCCAGGCGCTCTCGCTCCCAACCATGGATGATATCACGGTCGGGAGCGACAGCGCCTGTCCCCCTGCACCGAGCGCTCCAGTGAGCCGGCGCCGCTCATCTTCCCATGCTGGGCATACCAGCAACGTGTAAGCCGCCGTGTCTTCTGGGGCCGCACAATGATGGCAGCGCTCTGCCTCCTCACGACTGATCCGCCACAGATACCGCCCGAAGCAACCATGCCCGGACAGTACCTGCGTCAGACGGTACGTGAGGACGCCGTGTCGCCGCCCCAGCCACTCCCAGAAGACTGGCAGCAGCGCAGCGATGACGGCGTGACCGGCAGTGGGGTGGGCGAGCTTGCTCCGCCAGCCCTCCAGCGCAGCTCGGTGCAGCTCCGTCCGCCTCGCTCTCGGGGCGCAGGGATCCAAGGTATAGGTAGGATCCCTACGCCAGGCATATAGCTCGGAGAGCGCCTGTGCCTCCAGCTCCCACGGAGGCGTTCCGGCGAGGAGCGTCGCCGCCTCAAATCCGATGGTGCGGTACCCTCGGATGACCCTGACGGTCATGACTCGCTGCGCGCGGTGCAACATCACCACGTTTCGGGCCGTCAGGGCACCCGCCCAGATTGGGGACCCCTACAAGGCCTGGGACCGCACCACCCCCGCATACAGCCTCCTCGCCGAGGCCTCTGGCACGCCCAAGTTCGGCAGGAGTCTCGACAGCGCTCCAGCCGTCGCCATCAACTTGGGCACTAGGGCGACAAGATGGGGCCTAAAAGTCAAGCGGCCGTCCAGTATGAGGCCCAGGTAGCGTATTTGGGTCTGGACGTTGATGCGCTGTCCCTCGACAATGATGTGAGCGTCAGGGGGAGGCCGGTTTCTGGGGCCGTGAAAAAACATGGCCTCGGTCTTATTGAGGGCCACCTCTAGGCCGAGCCGCCGTATGCGCCCCACCACCTGTGCCACCCCAGCGGTGGCCAACATTGCCGCCTCCCTGTGACTCCAGGCCCTTGCAGTGACAAGAGTATCGTCCGCGTAGCACGTTACCGCCAGACCTGGTAGCAACTCGCCACGCAGGACCCAATCGTAGGCGATGTTCCACAGGAGCGGTCCGAGGACAGACCCCTGTGGAACCCCGCGCCCGACGTTACGCTCCTGCCACCGCGACGGCCCGGGGTAAACTACCCGCCTGTTCTCGAGGTAGTCCTGTATGGTAATTAGGGACGCCGTGGTATCCCAGTGCCGCCATTATTGAGGAGTAGGGCACTGAGTTGAAAGCATTGGCGATGTCCAAAGACACCGCCAACACGATCTCCTTCCGCCCGACAGCTTCCCCCGCCATCAGTTGGACGCGCCTTATCGCGTCCACCGTGGACCTGCCCCGCCTGAAGCCGAACTGGCAGTCTTGCAGGTCCGGCCCCGTCTGCGAAAGGTGCTCGATGAGTCTGTCCACAATCACTCTTTCGAAGAGCTTGCAGACCTCGTCGAGCAACACAATGGGGCGGTAGGCTGACGGCGAGTCTGCCGGGCGCCCCTCCTTCCTGATCAGGACCAGTTTCCCCAACTTCCAAAGCTGAGGAAACCGGCCCTGCCTGAAGCACTCGGTCCAGAGAGCCTTGAGACGGCGGCTGAGCGGACCGTGGGACAGAACACACACTGGGCCGGGGACTCCATCTGGCCCGGGTGCCACCTTCTTCGCCCGATAGTTCTCTCCCTACTATAACCAAGCCTACACGAAATAATTAATGCCTTGATCATATTTTCATAAAAAGTGTTAGTAAAACCATTGGTGTTATTTGTTCATTAAATATTACTGACCATGACTTGGTTGTAGCTGGCACTCGAATTTGTAATCCTACATTAAGGGTATAATCGGCCACTATGCTTGGCGTTTGTGGACTATGAGAAAGCCTTCGATTCGATCGAGACTTGGGCGGTTCTTAGATCTCTCCAGCGATGCCGCATTGACTATCGGTACATTGAAGTGTTGAAGTGCTTGTATAATAACGCCACCATGTCAGTCCGAGTACAGGGGCAGTGCACGAAGGCGATCCCCATAAAAAGAGGAGTAAGGCAGGGAGACGTCATTTCTCCGAAACTGTTTACGGCCACCTTAGAGGACGCCTTCAAGCTCTTGGAATGGCAAGGACTTGGCATCAACATCAATGGCGAATACATCACTCACCTTCGATTTGCCGACGACATTGTGGTCGTGGCGGAGTCGCTGGAAGATCTAGGACGAATGCTCGGTGACCTCAACAGAGTATCTCAACAAGTGGGTCTTAAAATGAACATGGACAAAACGAAAATAATGTCTAAAGTCCATGTCGTACCCACCGCACTCACCGTTGGGAACTCTACTCTTGAAGTTGTCGACGAATACATTTACCTGGGACAGGTAGTCCGGTTAGGTAGGTCCAACTTTGAGAGAGAGGTCAATCGACGAATCCAACTCGGCTGGGCAGCGTTCGGGAAACTGCGCAACATCTTCTCATCCAAAATACCTCAGTGCCTAAAGACTAAAGTTTTTAGTCAATGTGTGTTACCAGTGATGATATATGGATCAGAGACGTGGTCTCTTACAATAGGTCTCATAAAAAAGCTCAGAGTTGCTCAGCGAGCTATGGAGAGAGCTATGCTCGGCGTTTCTCTACGCGATCGAATCAGGAATGAGGAGATTCGTAGAAGAACCAAGGTCACCGACATAGCCGTTAAGATTAGCAAGCTGAAGTGGCAATGGGCGGGCCACATAGCGCGTAGATCGGACGGGCGTTGGGGCAGAAAGATTCTAGAGTGGAGACCACGTATTGGCAAGCGCAGCGTGGGACGACCGCCTGCCAGATGGACCGACGATCTTGTGAAAATCGCAGGAAGTCGTTGGATGCAGGTGGCATCGGACCGGTTACGCTGGAAAGCGATTGGGGAGGCCTATGTTCAGCAGTGGACAAGTATAGGCTGAGATGATGAACTAAGACCAAATATATTACTTGTTCTAAAACATCTGCTTCCGCTCCGCCACCAAACTTATCTCTAAAACTTCACTTCTGCCGCAGCACAGATCCACCAGAGTATTGTCAATGCCCCCCTCTTCATCGTACTTTCTTCATTAAATACCTAGGCATCCATATAGTACATCTATCATATAAACATCACATCTCTGCATTATCTGGAAGAGTTAGAAAAATAATACACACCATGCGGAAACTTTGCGACTGTCTGCCCCTTGATATCCTTAAACAAGTCTATAGCTTTTGGTCAATCGCTCATCCAGTATTGCATTAGCGTATGGGGAAACGCAGGCAAGACCTTCCTGCTTGAACTTGAAAGAGCTCAAAGAGCCCTTATTAAAGTAACTCTAAAGAAATCTTTTCGATTTCCGACAGACTGTATAGTGACTTCCAAGTCCTACGGGTGAGACAGCTCTATATTTTATCAGCTACTATAAAAACACACAAAGTTTTGTACACTAGAAAAGATTTCAACTTTATGACATCAAGACATGTATTTAAAATTCCGCTACCGGATGCCACTTCACTTTTAGCAAGACGTTCTCCTGCATTCTCGCTTATTAACACATATCACATGATTTATAAACAATCAGAAATTAAATATTGGTTCTCGGCTTTATGATCAAACTGAGAGTCTGATATAAAAGTACTCACTCGTGCACGAACTCTAGATGCTTAATCACGCATGCAAAAGCATCCATACACATACGCACACACATACGCACACACATACGCACAAACATACACACGCACGCACATGTACACGCAAACACACACACACGCACATACACAAACACACGCACATACATATACACTTGTACCTTACTATCCAAGCATCACTTACCGTTATTCATTATTTAATTGGTAGACTACTTAGTTAATTGTCAATTGCTTTTGCTTTTATTTTTTCTACGTGGTTGGTAAGATTGTGAGAATTTATTGTTTTTGTTTTTTTCTTATTATTCATTTTTCTTGTTTCATTACTTTTCTTTTTTCTTATTATTTACTTAATTTTTACAAAACTTTCATCACTTACATTTAATTTCTGTTGCTTGGTAATACTTAAGTTTGCACATTATTTTTGTTCATCAAAATCCAAGATACAGACTCATCGTCTAGTTTGGAGCTCTCTGATAAATGTATCTTAGTTATTAAGTTATTTGAACAATAAATTTATTCTTATTCTTATCTCGGAACGAAGCAAATATGTGTAGGTCATACAAAAAAAATCTCATTTTGGCACTTTCCGTTTGTCATATTTCCATACACTACACCGGCCATTTAGTAATACAAAATTACAACGATCAAATACAAAGAACGTACTAACCGTGTTCCCACAAAAAAATCAATCGTTAACGTATTCTTGAAACCTGACCAGTTATAATCGATATCTTCTCAAAGCGGTTGCCTAACTGACCGTGTATACACCACCATTGTCCTTCCTTTCATCCATTTCCCTTTGTGTTATTATTTAGCCGAATCACAAACAGACACATTCAGGCGGTCCTTGAATAAATAAAGATTTTTTAGGTGACTGGTTCCATTATATTTATTGAAAAAGTGAATTCTATTGATACGAGTATTTTTCATTCTGTCAAAACCTAACAAGCATGTAAAGATCGTCCTTTGCCCTAAGAACTTACAGTGCAACTATGCAATTTTCTGCTACTGTGTTGGTATGTTACAAATATCGTTTTTACGTACTTATGTAACGAACAAGAGATTTAACACACTGACAGAAAACTGCACTGTTACACTATAAGCGATTAATATATAGGGTGGGCACGTCTTTGCAGATTGAACAACTGCTGGCACTTACTTCAAATATTATTAAGCACTTTAAATTAAACCGAATTTCTGGGGATAAAGAGCTTACGTTCCCACAACATGCAAAGTTCGACAGTCATAACATAAAACGACACGTATAATTATTGTTATAAGTAATGTTTATCACGCAATTTGTTCACAGGTGTGTGGGCAGCGCTTAAATTCGGAGCGCTTAGCACAAACAGATTGACGTTACGGTGACGTTGTCAAGCAAGCCTGCTGTCACATTCATCTTTATTCGTAAACTTTTAGTATGAAAAGGATGGCATATCAACTCGAGAGCATTACACTAACGTCAATCTGTTCGTACTAAGCCCTCTAAACTATACGGTCAATGCGCAATAATGAGTTTCCCGCGGGAAATTAACATAACGAGACAACGAGTTAGGGAGAGTTGCCGAGGCTCCAAATCCCCGAAAGGGAGCTGAAAGCAGCCAGAAAGCATACCGACTTTCTGGAGTTGCCCTAATCTAAGCTATGGGGTTTGGACAGTATAACGAACGGCTTCATTATTTGATGTTAATTTTTTAAAACGCAGCCCTCACACTACAAATGTTTTTTCTGCGTCTTTGGTGCGTTTACAAACATAAAATTCACGTACAGAAACACTCGGACCGAAACAAATATTTGTGAATCACACAAATATTTGTGCCGTGCGAGGATTGAACCTATAATTACTTGATCTCAGAGGCTCTTTGCCCCTTTTCCAAGCCGTCCATCCTTAACGTTAATTAAGTACCTATTGTACCTAAGTAATTGAAAGATCTATGAAGACACTTAGTAATACTGTGAATGTATAATATTAAATACATTTACATTTAATATATGCTTAAGCCCATCTAGCTCGTTCTGCATCAGTCTCCCATACCCCATAAAGGCAATGTATACAAAATGAGTAACTGTAATGTTTCTTGCCGTTCTTTTCCACAATAATGATATTCCCAACAGGTGATGACAGTCTTAAATAATCAGCAGCCTTATTTCCTTGACTCATCCTAGATTTGATCATATATGTGGACTTTGCCATTGTACAAAATGATTCATTATAATAATATTCATGCCGCAATAATCGATCCATTTACTTTACAATAATAATATTCTCCAGTTCATCATAATCTGCTAGTTGTAGCTGGGTGTAGTCTATAGAGATCTAGTATCTTCTCAGATTCAGTATCAAAATAATGTTATATTCAAATATGTTATGTTAATACGTATTCAACAGAGCTGAAAATCAAATGTAAGCTTATATATTACACACATATTCAGAATTACACTGTTAACTATCATAACAATCCTCGGTCTAATTGATCCGTTGTGATTCAGCCAATCCTACTGGACCCGCGATCCCAAAAGAATCAAATACCCGATACTTTCCCAAAAAAAGTTATGTGAAACCCTGATTATATTAGTTGATAACTTTTGATACATAATTTGGTTTAAGAAAATATTATTTTACCGTGAGTCACGATCTATCAATCTATCATGCATAGCGGGGAGTTATTGTCAACAAAAACACCAATTTCTGTGGCAAAACGAGTTCGGCTGCGATACGCCGCCACCAGATAGTGAACCGCTCACCATATTTTTAGTAGCGTGTTTATTTATTTTTCCCAAAATGTTTTCTAATAAACCGCATTATAGTTGTGTAGCCTTGTTGATCTATTTGTCCATAGCATAACTAGCGATTACATCGGTCTTGGGTGCAAATCCTAGTTCATGCGATATGCTATTGAGTTCCTTTTCAAAAGTTGTCAGTAACTATCGGATATCTGGAATTGTGACTAGTATAACGGATATAGGCTCGCCCCCATTACATTATGAACTCATATCATCTGCGACATATGGATGTATACAATACTCATTTCTACTACTCCCGCTTGGGGAATATAGGTGGGACGTTATTTATATATTTTTTTTTTGTTTTTATCAGAAGCGGTCTGTTATGCCAATAGACTTCATGCTGTGGGCGTGGGTTGTGCCCGCCAACTTCTTTTTTACTCAAGGAAAATTGTACCGTTTCACGGCAAACACAAAAGGGATTTTCCAAGCCGAACGGTTTTGTACTCGAATTTTTGTTATGAAACCTTTCATAAGTATGTAAATTGAAAATTTCAATGCGCTGAAACAAAGAAAAATGTAAAGGTCCTTGATTAAATGCAATCTAAGACGCTGACGTAATAAAATGTAGAATGTTTATATTTAACGAGACACCACGGAGCGTAATGCGGTGCACATAATAAAGCGATATATCACCACAAGAAGCAGGTGACTGGCGCGCTACATTGCCTCCTTTATTTCATGACTGCCATTCGAAATCTCATCGCATGCCGTAATATAGACGAAGTCGTTTTAATTTTATGATTTTTGTAATGTCACCGACACGTATCAAACGGCAGAGTCGCTAGCAGTGCTAGCATAGGCGGCGCGACTAATTGTCGTCCTAGAAGTGAGATAACTGTTTCACCTTACGCGCTAGTATAGCTTATCATGACAAGAGTTTGATATGAGAAAACTCGTTTTAAGAATTGTATTTACTTATAGACAAGATTAGGTTTGACTCGAGTACAATACTGGAATTACGAGCCAACAAAATTTAATCCTGCGCGAGAAAAGTCTTACCGCCCTGCAAGACATAGGCGACGATTCGACTGTTTTGTTTGTTATCCCAGGCATGATACAACTATTTTGTCTTACGAGCTAGCATGGCGTGACGTGACAAAAGTTTGATATGAATTCAGAATTGAATGGTATTGACGTAGAGTCAAGAACATTATGTCCTGACTCATGCGCGAGAAAAATCTGGCCGCGCGTGCCAGCCCTGCTGGATAATACACAAGAATTTATAACATGAATTACTATCTTAATGTGAGTTCAGACGAGGTTCCATGAAAATGTAGTTTCACTTTATTAACAATGATATGGATTAAAATAAAACTTTTCAAATTGGATAAGCCAAATGCAGGCTTGAATTAAAAATCAACAATAAAAAACGTCATACTTTTATTGTGTATGTGTAAAACTTTTATAACCGTATAAAATGCATGTGTGACGTTAAAATAATATTTGTTCGAAACCAGCGTAAATAAACGCAGGGCTATAGCTGTATGTATTGAATGATGTCTTCTGTGATCCGCAAATAACAGTTAAACCATTTCTGTTTATCTATTCGTTTCCTAGTTTTATTTGCCATATGAAACATCACTTTTTCTTATTACAAAGACCAGCATAAAATAGGTGGTATGCGCTTTCCGTAAAACAGGTAACGTCAGAGAGCCCGCCGAAAAGCAGATGTTGGGGTTTACAAACGGTCCATTCTCTATGAGAACATTTTATTTTTAAACTCTATTGTTATCAAGCTGCAAGGAAATCATCTTGTATAGCCTAGTTGAACGCTACCTGACACTACTGTGCGTTGTTGGCAGAGATTTTTTTAAGAAACTCGACTCCAAAGAAATATTCTAGGAGTTTAAAGATAGCTAAGTAAATATTTGAGTAGAAAATAATGTACTATAGTACCCATCCTACTATTGCCAAATTTCATTAATTTCGACATAGTTACTATAGTTTGTATCCTATAGTTTATCTTACACACAAAATAATGTCACTGTACCATACACAAATTAAAAATAACATTTTAAGTAAACATAAATTTAAAGTAAACACCGTCATGCCTATATTCCTCAAGTGGGAATAGAATAAGTGTACTGTGTACACCCACTTTTCCCAGATGGTGTAAAGTCCCATGAGGTAAGCTTAAACTAAGTCATAAATGTAATAAACACACCGGTGGCCGTTATAAAACTGTCTTTATTTTTACGTTCAAACAAATATCAGTTCGCCGTGTATCCACATCATAAAATATAAATTCTTATAATTACTACATCTTCCCCTGTTTATAAAAATAAAAATAAACAACTTTAATTAAACATCAAAGAAAACCTAATTTTTTGTTTTATTAACATAATGTGTCCCACTGCAGGGCAAAGGTCTCCCCCTCCTTTCTCCAACGATCTCTATCCTCTGTCAATAGTGGCCAATCTTTTCGATACACGTCGAGGTCATCACCGCTTCCTGGGCCTGCCTCGGCGACGATGACCTTGTTGTGGAACCCACTCGGTACACAGTTTGACCCACCTATTTGTATCCATTATGCTCAGGTGACCCACGCAATTCCATTTTAATGTCGCGGTTTTAACTCCGACGTCTACAATGCGGGTCATGGAGCGTAACACCGTGTTCCGTACTTGATCGATACGTTTTATGCCTAAGATGCTCCATCGCTCCATTGCTCGCTGGCAAACCTTGAGTTTGGACTTTTGAGTCTCGGTTAGTGACCACGTTTGAGCGCCGTAGGTGAGAACGGGCAAGATACACATGTCGATAAGTTTCCGTTTTAATGTTATAGGCAGGTGGCCTTTCATAAGCTGCCCCATGGACCAGTAGCTCTTCCAGGCGTTTTCGATGCGACGATCGATTTCTTTGTTTTGCCTGTTTTCGAAGGAAACTATCTGGCCCAGGTATATGTACTCATCGACGTAATGCTTGCTCATCTACCTCAATTTTGCTCTTGGCACTATTAGTCATTACTTGTGTTTTTGACCGGTTCATCATCAGTCCAACCTTAAGGCTCTTCCTGCTGAGTTCTTGGAGCATATCTTCCAGGTCGCGAGCTGCGGAGGCGAAAAGGACAATGTCATCGGCAAAGCGTTAATCTTTTGCCACAGATGACTATCCCCTTTGTAGCCCATGAAACTGCTAGGATCTTTAAAACTTCCTCTAGAGTACTTATAAACAGTTTTGGAGAGAGTGGGTCGCCTTGCTTAACTCCTTTTTCTATTTTAAACGTGGAACCAGTGGTATTAAGTTTGACAAACGCTGTACTTTGGTTGTAGATGTTTTTAATGAGATCTATGTATATTCTTTCAATTTGCTGGTTTTCTAGAGCTGAAAATATGGCCTTGTGATATACGTTATCAAAAGCCTTTGCATAATCCACAAAGGCTAGGTACAAAGGCTTTTGAAACTCTGTGGATTTTCCAATGATTTGGTTTAATGTATGTAAATGGTCTGTGGTGGAATAACTAGAACGGAAACCGGCTTGTTCTGGGGGTTGATGACTTTCCAGTTTGTGGTTATTTTACCTTTCTTGTGTAAAAGTATAATGTTGGCATGAC
This sequence comes from Phalera bucephala, assembly GCA_905147815.2. Lineage (NCBI taxonomy): Eukaryota > Metazoa > Arthropoda > Insecta > Lepidoptera > Notodontidae > Phalera > Phalera bucephala. The sequence goes on along the minus strand of LR990616.1, from coordinate 17,759,852 downwards.
ACCGCTTAGATGGCAGTTTACCAGTTCTTAGAATAGTGTTTAAAATGTTTGTGATATGAGGCAGAAGTGCAGGGGAGCCTATTTTTAAAACTTCCGTCGTGATGCCATCTTCTCCTGAGCCTTTGCCGTAGCGCATGGTTTTAAGTGTATTATGCACTTCCTCGTGAGTAACAGGAGGAATCGAGTTAGGACATAAGTAGGAGATGGGTAGATTGATCTTGGACGCGTCTGAGTATAGACTTTTATAAAAGTTTGTGCAGATTTCCAGTATTTTCTGTTGATTGTAAAATTTTCTTCTGTTGTTATCTTCTAAATTATTAATCCATGACTTGCCTTTACATAAGCCTTGACGAGCAATTCTAAGAGAAGAGTGACTTTCTATAGCCTTTTTTACTATTTCGGTATTGAATCTTCTAATGTCTTTTCTAATGCTCCGCTTTACTTTTCTATCAACTCGTCTATAGCCTTCTGTATTTTTTGTGTTTTTTTTGCTATGTCTTATTAAATTAATTGTTTCTTCAGTAAGATTTTTCTCTTTCTTTACCTTATTTAATTTTCGACTACTTGTTTGAATTGCTGTTGTTATTGCGTTATATTGGTCTTCTATATCGTCAATATTTATTGTTAGAGATGCAAAGTGATTTTTGAGTTCTTAGTTAAATTGGTCGTGATTATTTGTGAGAGTCTCTATTGTAAAATCTTTTGATGTTTTTAGAAAATAGATTTGTTCTAAGAACTTTAAAATTAAAGTTAATTTTAGCTCGAATGGGTATGTGATCTGAACTATACTTGAATTTGTTGATAACACTAACGTCTTTAATTATATGTCTATGGGTTGATATTATAAAGTCTATTTCATTTTTAATCATACCGTCAGGCGATATCCATGTCCATCGTCTTTGTGGTTTCTTTGCGAATAAACTATTGCATAAGTACATATTTTGACTAAAAGCGAATTGAATGAGACGTGTACCTCAATGATTTCTTACACCGAGGCCGTATCTTCCATGTATCTTGAGGGCGCTTGCCGGCGCTTACACGTTCTTAACCTCTCTTGTGTTTATAATTAAAATAAACTATAAAATAAAACCATTGGTGCCATGATTGATATGTACTGATTTTTCAAGTAAATATAAAGTGCTGCCCTTTTTAATCCTCCACACGTAAATATCGTATCATCAAGTAACCAACAGTGACTGTGCAAAAATTATTATTCCTTACAAACTTGGTGTTTCATGTCATTTTCAAACTTGATAAGTGCCTCAGCAATTAGTATTTATGTTATTCCTGTATGATTTTGTGAATTTAGTGACTTTTCGGTTATATCATAATATTTATCTTGTCATCCTTGCATTAGAAAATAACAATACTGCTATAAGCGACATCTGTTGGGACTGAGCTACAACTTCTCCGCTTATTGATATTGATGTTGAATGCACGATATTTTATATACCCTTCGCCTCTGCATTACCTAGTTCTCACGCTAGAGGGCTTAATAATTAATGCTTTATTTATGCTAACAATTTTAATGTATATAACCTAACATACTCGTAAGCCATGGCGAGTTGCAACGGTTGTCTAAAAGTTATCACATCCGATAAATTTATTCAGTGTCAAGGCTGCAAAGAATGCTTTCATAATAAGTGCCTCAATATCTCCGATGACAAATTTTTAACGTTATCCAGGTCAGACGTGGCTTCATGGGTATGCCCGTCGTGCAGTAATGTATCTCAACGTCGTAGAATTAACGCTAACAGCTCGATCCGTCAGCATCAAGTGGTGGATAATTCAAAGAATACGTCTCTAGAAACACTGCATAATGTTAACACTCATTCTATGCCAAGCATCACATACCCTGCCCCCTGCCAAACCGGATGATCCGACGTAACAATGAAAAAATTAGTGCTTTATTTGATCAAAAGCTAAATGCATCGCTTGCTAACTTCATGATTAATTTTCGATCCGCGCTTGAAGAGGATGTTGCTACCTTGGTTCGAGCAGAATTAGGCCCGCTTGTCTGTGAGCTCAAAGATGATCTGAACAGTGCCACCGTTTTTTTTAACTCCGAAAATGAATCTCTAAAAAAGCGAATTAATGATAAAGAGGCTACCATCAAAATATTGGAGGTTGATTGTGAGCGCTTGCATGGAGATAATGTAATGATGAAATGCGTAATGTAACAAAACGTTTGTCAGAAATAGATAAAAACACCCGCAGCTACAACGTCGAGGTACAAGCAGTGCCCGAAAGTCGCAACGAGACGGTCACTCAATTATTTAAGAAACTTTGTGATATCGTAAATTTTTCAATAGACGACATCTCCATTCGTGCCTGTCGCAGAGTGGCTAAAATGGACAGTAATTCTAAGCGGCCAAGAAATATACTAGTTACTTTGGCTTCGCCCAGACTAAAAGCTTCTCTTATTTCTGCTGTTCAAAGATTTAATAAGGCGAATCCCAAGAACTCTCTCAACTCCCGGCACCTAGGTATTACAGTTGATACTCAGAATATATATGTTGTCGAGCATCTGTCACCAGAATGCAAACAACTGTTTGCTGCTGCCAGGAGAGTCGCCAGAGAAAAACCATACAAATACGTTTGGGCCAAATATGGAAGAGTATATTTGCGCAAAGAAGACAACTGTGGAAGTATCTATGTTAAGAATTTAGAGGCTTTAGACAAATTAGGTTAAATTTGTTTACACTAATATTTCATAGGTTAAGTTTTTCTTTATAACAATATAAGATTTTTTTTTCTACGGTTTTATTCACATGTTCCACATTATGTTAGTGTTTTATCAGACTGAAACAGAATTCGTTCAAAACTTACCGAAACATACTTAAATACACTTACCTGTAGTTATGACATAATCTGTCTTACGGAAACTAATCTCAACAACGACGTGCTTACTCTGAGATTTTCGATTCTCGATATAAAGTCTATCGACGTGACCGCTGTACTACTGTCATTGCTAAAAACGATAGTGGCGGGATTTTAAATGCCGTTAAGAAAGATATTGATGTTGTTCGACTAACGTCATGGGACAGCAACGTTGTAGATTTATGGTTAACTATTGCACCTCGTAGTAAACATGATAAATTAAAATATATTTGTCTCTGTTACCTGCCTCCGGATTTACCCGAATATTTACTTAAATCATTTTATGAAAATTGCTACAAAATAATTTTAAACGCTAAAGGTAATGCGGATTTTATTTGTATTGGTGATTATAATACTCCTGGCTTGTATTGGTCTAAAGAACCCAATGCTACATCAATGAAAGCTAGTCAATCGCGTGATCTTAAGTCACAATGATTTGCATGATCTTAACTTACCATCAGCAGAGCTAATTTGCTATGCTGATGATACCGTTGTTCTTTTTCGAGGATGTGACTGGGAAAATGTCTATGCTATCGCGGAAAAGGGTATGTCAATTATTGCAAAATGGTTACAGCTAAATTTACTCACACTCAACACAAATAAAACAAAATACATGTGCTTTCACAAGACCGCTGCCTCAAAACCTAACAATAAGCTAAATCTACGAATCCATTTTTGCTCACTATCAAGCTCTTTTGTAGCCTGTGGATGTGTTTTACTACAACGCACAACTGATATCAAATATCTTGGTCTAATTTTAGATGAACATTTAACCTTTCAAGTTCACATCAATAGTCTGGCTGGGAAGGTTAAAAAACTAATGGGGATTATGAGACTATTGAGAAACTCCGCAAATCTGAGTACCCTAAAAATGGTTTACTATGCCATGTGCCAATCAATTATTTCATATTGCATTGGCACATGGGGATCTGCTCCAAAGTCCTATCTAATCACTTTGGAAAGAGCTCAACGTGCTATTTTAAAAGTAATTTTAAAGAAACCTTTTTTATATCTGACTGACGCCCTGTATAAAGACATAAAAGTACTTCGTGTCAGACAATTATACATTATAAACGCTTGCCTTTCTATCCATAAGTCTTTTGTTCACTCGCATGTTTACGATAAGATTTTAGGAAAACGCGTAGTGAAATTACCCACACCCATAGTTAAAACTAGTTTTGCTAAAATATTTGCTCGGTACTGCCGTTTGGCTACGTATAATGAGATTAAAGCCCGATGTAATCTAAAAAAAATTCCTTAAAAGAAGCAAAGGCGAAACTGACACAATTTCTTCTCTGTTAAGACTATGATCACACTGAATCCTTAATTATTAACAGATAATTTATAAATTATGATATAGATATTCACACACACACACACACGAGCGCACACGCACGCCTACACACACACAAACGCACACACACACATACACACAAACATACCCACGCGTCCATACATCATATGTTTATACACCTAGTCCACTTTTGAGTATATTTTATATTTGAAACATCAGTTTTCTATGTACACACAATCTACCTCTGGTCTATATAAATTTTAATCCTTGTCTTATAACTGTTACCTGGTTTCCCAAGATACAGGCTTTGCCTAGTTTGGGAACCTCTGTCAGTTTTGTGGTTTAAAATGTTTTCTTTAGATTTTAAGGTTTATACATTTACTGTAACTACTGTGTGGTAAATGAATAAAATTATTATTATTATTATTATTTACTTTATGATACTATGGCTCTTTGTCAGGTTCAACAATATAACAGCATAGCGAATGCAAATAATCGTTTCCTGGATCTTATGTTAGCTACAATTTATGTTCAAGTGTATGGCGCGGATCCCCTCAGCCGCTTGGATAGTCATCATCCTGCTCTAGTCGTTGATATAAATAATTCGTGCTCACTCTACAAGACTTTGAAACCTAAGGCGAGAAAACGGTTTAATTTTAATAAATGTAATCATGACGAAATCGCTTCTGAGCTATCACAAGTAGATTGGTATTCAACTCTGTCTTCCTCTGATATCAAAACAGCTCTACAAAGTTTCTATTTAACACTAAATAACATCATTAGTAAACACACACCACTTGTAAAGTTATCTGATGACAGATACCCCATTTGGTTTAGCCCTGCACTTAAACGCTGTATTGAAATGAAGCTTTAATATCACAAACGTTTCAAAAAATTTGGCAATCCGTTAGATTACGATGAATTTAGTCGCTACAGAACTAGCAGTAAACATCTAATCGATCAATGTTATAATAACTACATATCATCTGTAGAAAACTCCCTAACTAGTGACGTTGAGGCGTTTTGGAGGTTCATTAATAGTAAGAAAGGTGCAAATGCAATACAATCCACACTCGAATTTGAAGGCGTTACCTTGTCTGACCCGGAGCAAGTGTGCGAATTATTTTCCAAGTATTTCAGTTCAGTTTTCGATAATTTTACCAACGTTCCTAATACTTCCCATTCAACAGATTTTCTACACAATAACACGCTTGGTACGGTAAATATCACAAAAGAAGACATTTCAAATAAAATAAATTTGCTAGATAAAAATAAGGGCCCTGGTCCAGATGGGATTCCTGCACACTTTGTTAAAACCCACGCGAAAGAGCTATGTTTACACTTACAAATATTATTTGATAAATCCATACAATCAGGCACTTTCCCAACGTATTGGAAAATAGCTCATGTCTTTCCTATATACAAATCCGGCGACAAAAAGCAATGTAAAAACTATAGGACTATAGGTGTCGTGTATAATGTCATCTACAATCACGTCAAGCCTCTTTTACATCCTCAGCAGCATGGGTTTGTACGGAATAAATCTACCACCACAAATTTGCTCGAATATAAAAACTACCTATGCAACGCTTTTTCTAAAAGACTTCAGGTGGACTCCGTCTATACAGATTTCGCAAAAGCCTTTGACAAAGTCAATCACATAGTGCTTTGCAATACACTAATGGGATTTGGCATGCATGGCTCTTTGCTTCGCTGGATACAATCATATCTAAGTCGTAGAAGGCAACTGGTTGCAGTAAAGGGCTATCTTTCCAGTCCTGTAACAGTCACCTCTGGCGTCCCTCAAGACAGTCATTTGGGCCCATTACTGTTCGTGCTATTTATTAACGACTTGATTGATAAACTGTCATGCCCTTGTCTTCTTTACGCGGACGATCTCAAAATTTTTACCACTATTAATAATAACACTGACGCGTTAAAATTGCAAAGCGATCTTTTTATCAAATTGGTGTGATCAAAACTATATGCAGTTAAATGTTGATAAGTGTTTTGTTATAACCTTCACTAGGAAGACACAGAGGCTTATAAATGATTATTCCATTAGGGACGAGGTCTTTACTCGCAAAACGTGGCAAAGGATTTAGGTGTACTCTTTGATAGTAGGTTAACTTTCCATGATCACTATGATTACATAATTGAGCAAAGCTCGAGACTGCTCGGATTTATTTCAAGATCCACAAAACGTTTTCGACAAACCAAAAGTATTATTTACCTTTACTACTCTTTAGTGCGTAGTGTTCTTGAATATAACTCTTCGATTTGGTCCCCATTCTACAACGTTCATATTAACAGAATCGAATCCATCCAGAAGCGTTGTTTGAAAATACATAGTTACAGATGTGGTTTGGGTCGTAAACTTGCTTCCTACAGGGATCGCTTAAAATATTTTCACATAATCCCTTCACAGGTACGACGAAATTATTGTAACCTCATGTGCTCTACAAGGTCATACATTATCTCATGGACTCTCCTGGCCTACAAGGTCATACATTATCTCATGGACTCTCCTGGCCTACTATCGCTTTTAAATTTTAACACTCGGTTTAGGTCCCGTAATCGTAATTACAATATCTTTAGTCTCCAAGTGTTTTCAAACAATACTTCCTATTGTAATAATACATTACAACCCGATTGTCAGAATGTGTCGCCAGTACAATGAGATTCTTGTCTCCAACAGAGACATTGATATTTTCTACCTAAAGTGGTGTCAGTTCCGTAGGCAGCTACAGACCCACTTGTTTAAATTGTAAAATTAGTATTTAAGTACAATGGTACATCATAAGTTTAATTAGTTTTAATATTATTATAATTAATTTTAAAATAAAAATATTTTAAAAATTATAATCAAATATTGTTGCAAGATAGAGAGGTTCTATGGACAGTTATATACCTCAGTAGCTAAACCTGTTGTTGACTTTGTAAAAGACCCAAGAGCCAAGCTAACCCGACACTGCACTGAAGATATCCCGGACATCAGCCTGTGCGAAATTAGGATGGCTCTCAAACAACTAAAAAACAACAAAGCGCCGGGTGAAGACGGAATTACTGCAGAACTTCTGAAGGCGGGCGGATCGCCGGTACTTAAAGTCCTTCAGAGGCTATTTAATTCCGTCTTGCTTGAAGGGAAAACGCCGGAAGCATGGAACAGGGGTGTGGTGGTGCTGTTTTTCAAGAAAGGTGATAACACCTTATTGAAGAACTATAGGCCCATCACACTGCTGAGCCATGTTTATAAGTTGTTTTCGAGAGTCATTACGAATCGTCTCGAACGAAGGCTTGATGACTTCCAGCCTCCCGAACAAGCCGGTTTCCGGAAAGGTTTTAGTACCATAGACCACATACATACGCTGCGGCAGGTTATACAGAAGACTGAGGAGTATAATCGGCCACTATGCTTGGCGTTTGTGGACTATGAGAAAGCCTTTGATTCGATCGAGACTTGGGCGGTTCTTAGATCTCTCCAGCGATGCCGCATTGACTATAGATACATCGAAGTGTTGAAGTGCTTGTATAATAACGCCACCATGTCAGTCCGAGTACAGGGGCAGTGCACGAAGGTGATCCCCATAAAAAGAGGAGTAAGACAGGGAGACGTCATTTCTCCGAAACTGTTTACGGCCACCTTAGAGGACGCCTTCAAGCTCTTGGAATGGCAAGGACTTGGCATCAACATCAATGGCGAATACATCACTCACCTTCGATTTGCCGACGACATTGTGGTCATGGCGGAGTCGCTGGAAGATCTAGGACGAATGCTCGGTGACCTCAATAGAGTATCCCAACAAGTGGGTCTTAAAATGAATATGGACAAAACAAAAATAATGTTTAATGTCCATGTCGTACCCACCGCACTCACCGTTGGGAACTCTACTCTTGAAGTTGTCGACGAATACATTTACCTGGGACAGGTAGTCCGGTTAGGTAGGTCCAACTTTGAGAGAGAGGTCAATCGACGAATCCAACTCGGCTGGGCAGCGTTCGGGAAACTGCGCAACATCTTCTCATCCAAAATACCTCAGTGCCTAAAGACTAAAGTTTTTAGTCAATGTGTGTTACCAGTGATGACATATGGATCAGAGACGTGGTCTCTTACAATAGGTCTCATAAAAAAGCTCAAAGTTGCTCAGCGAGCTATGGAAAGAGCTATGCTCGGCGTTTCTCTACGTGATCGAATCAGGAATGAGGAGATTCGTAGAAGAACCAAGGTCACCGACATAGCCCTCAGGATTAGCATGCTGAAGTGGCAATGGGCTGGCCACATAGCGCGAAGATCGGACGGGCGTTGGGGCAGAAAGATTCTAGAGTGGAGACCACGTATTGGCAAGCGCAGCGTAGGACGACCGCCTGCCAGATGGACCGACGATCTTGTGAAAATCGCAGGAAATCGTTGGATGCAGGTGGCATCGGACCGGTTACGCTGAAAAGCGATTGGGGAGGCCTTTGTTCAGCAGTGGACAAGTATAGGCTGAAATGATGATGATGATGATGATTGTTGCAATGCCGGTCCCAAGCCCGGATGAAAAAGGAGGAGGGTTGGCTTGTATGAGACCTACTCAGCCGTAAAAACGTCAACGCCGAGTATCGGGCGGCGGAAAATAACCCGAAAACTCAGCTTAAATTGGCTGAAAGAGGTTGCAGTGACCTTGGAGTCTAAATTACTCCAAAAAGGACTGATTTGCCAACCCGCAATGGCCAGCGTGGCGTTTTAAGGCCAAAAACCTCCATGCACAATACAAACGAAAAATGGCCCTCAGTCCCCAGTAGTCCTGTTAGGCTTGACTACGGCAGCGGTCAGGGATCCGATAGGACAGAGGGTGCGAAGAGTCTCTGGGGGAAAAGATACGGCTGCCAAAAAACCGACAAGGCTATCCATCTGGTTACGTATAACGTCAGAACATTGCTTTCGGAGGAAGGCTACCAGGAATTAGAAACAGAAGTCCTAAATAAAATCAAATGGGATATCATTGGATTGAGTGAGACTCGACGCAAAGGCGAAAAACTGGTCCAACTCACATCTGGAAATCTGTTCTACTATAAGGGATATGACAACAAATTCCAGGGAGGTGTAGGTTTTCTCATAAATACATCCATGTCTAAAATGCTAAAAAAACATCTCAGCTATTTCCCCACGGGTCATATATGCGACTTTTAAACTAAATAAGCGGTATTCACTTAAAGTCATACAAGTATACGCACCTACATCAGCCCAAGATGAGGAGGAAATCCAAGTTTTCTACGAAGATGTTAACAAGGCGCTTCGTGAAAATTATTGCTTTTACACCATCGTTATTGGAGACTTTAACGCTAAGTTGGGAAAAGGTATGGGAAATGAAAAATATGTCGGAGGATTTGGTTTAGGCAGAAGGAACTCCAGAGGAAACATCATGGTGAACTATCTCGAAGAGCAGAAGCTATACGCTATGAATACATTCTTCAAAAAGAAAGATCACCGACTCTGGACCTGGAGAAGCCCGGACGGCAAAACCAACAATCAAATCGATTACGTCCTTACTAATAAAAAGTACATCATCAAAGACGTACACGTCCTAAATCAAGTGAGCGCTGGCAGTGACCACAGAATATTAAGGGCTAAAGTTATCATCGACCTCAAACTGGAACGCAGACGACTTATTAATACATGTCGGCAAGACGACGACACTGTGTTCTTATCTGAACATCAGAAGTACTACCAGACAAGGCTGAGTGATAAACTCACTGCACAGGAAAACTGGAAGGTGGACGATATCAGCGACCAGCTAACTGAATCTATAATAAATGTACTAAAGGAGATACGACCAAACGCCCGTGCTAGGCTCCAATCAAATAACGACATTCAACCACTCCTAGAACAGCGAAAAGAAATATTAAAAACCTCAAGACATGATGGTATTCATGAAATTAATAGATGTATACGACATTCTATACGGAACCATCTTAGACGGAAGAAACATAAATTGATCTTGAGTACAATACAGAAAAATCGCGGTCCTAAGGTTTTTCAAAAACAACTTAAAAGAGGTAACCAACAAATCCACAAATTAACTTCTGGAAACAGTATAACAACTGACAGGGATAAAATACTGAAAGAGGTAGAAAAATACTATACGGAATTGTACAGTTGCAAAGCACCACAACCCATCACGGTTGAAAAAAAAGACCCAAGGGCAACCCTGGCACGGCACAAAACTGAAGACCTCCCCGAAATAAGCATGTATGAGGTAAAGCACGCCTTAAAACAGATGAAGCGAAGGAAATCACCTGGCGAAGATAAAATAACTTATGAGCACTTACAATATGGTGGTAAACCTGTATTGAAACAACTGCAGTTGCTCTTTAATAAGGTACTGTTCGAAGGTGCATCTCCAAACACATGGAAAAATGCGGTCGTAACTCTTCTTCACAAGAAAGGTGACTCTATCAAACTCACAAATTACCGACCCATTTCGCTACTCAGCCATGTATATAAGCTATTTACTAAAGTAATTACGTTGCGTTTGGCCGTTAGATTAGACTCCGAACAGCCAGTGGAGCAGGCGGGCTTCCGAAGTGGATTCTCCACTATAGACGATATCCACACAGTGCGACAGATATTGGAAAAATGTACAGAGTATAATCAACCATTGTTTTTGGCTTTCATAGACTACGAAAAAGCTTTTGATACAGTAGAGCACTGGGCTGTAATACAATCCTTACAACGTTCTCAAGTAGACTATAGGTGTATCGAGGCCATCAAAGAAATCTACCGTGGCGCCACCCTGCAGGTGAAATTACACACGCTGACAAATCCCATACACGTGAAAAGAGGGGTCAGACAGGGTGATACTATCTCACCGAAACTATTTACGTCCTGCCTAGAAGACATATTCCGGCTCCTCGACTGGTCCAATAGAGGTTTAAATATAAATGGTGAACGGCTAAGCCACCTCCGCTTTGCAGACGATATAATTGTATTCGCAGAAGGTCTCGATGATCTGCAAATTATGGTTGAAGAACTATACTCTGTGTCGCTGCGTGTTGGTTTGAAAATCTAAGACCAAAATAATGTGCAATAATAGCCCTGTAGATCAATCACATCCTCGTACGTGAACAGAAAATAGAGCGGGTTGATGAGTACATCTACTTAGGACAAACCCTTAGCTTCAATAAGAACAGGCAAGAAACTGAAATCCTACGCCGTGTTCGATTGGGATTGGGCGCTTTTGGAAAATTGTCCGACATATTTAAGAGAAACATACCCATGAATCTCAAACGTGGCACCTTCGAACAGTGTGTCCTGCCCGTTATGGTATATGGAGCTGAAACCTGGACGCTCACAAAATACAACTTAAATAAGCTACGTGTGAGCCAAAGAGCTATGGAGCGAGCTATGTTAGGTATATCGCTAATAGACCGGGTCCAAAACATCATAATCCGGGAAAGAACAAAACTTACCGACATAGCTCAAGTGATAGCGGAAAGAAAGTGGAGATGGGCAGGACACATATGCCGGAGATCGGACAATAGATGGGGGAAAGGGGTGCTTGATTGGAGACCGCGAACCGGCCATCGAAATGTAGGTAGATAACCCGCAAGATGGACTGATGATCTGACGAGGGTGGCCGGAAGGGATTGGATGAGAAAAACGCAAGACCGAAGGGAATGGAGTGCCATGGAAGAGACCTACACTCAGCATTGGGTGGCTACGGGTTGAAAATGATGAATCAAATATTATAGCAGCGCTCTCTAGCTTTTGTTCTGTTAATTGCGCATTATACCTGGCAGGCATACATAGTTCTGGATTATAATCTAGATCGATACTTGTATTGTACATCATAACATTTAGGACATAATATGATTGTAATGTGTTTTGTATGCTAATAAAATAAATAAATAAATGAATAAAAGTATATTCGGATGATCAGAGTCTTGGCCTAATCCTAATTTTGCATTAAAATCGCCAAGTATTATATTATAGGATCCTTTGTTATCGCAATAGGCTCTGTCCAGCAAATCATAGAAGTCTTCAATGTCATCGTCGCTATAACTAGATGTTGGTGCATATGTTTGAATAAGAGATAGGGCTTTTGTAGCTGTTAATTGGATCTTTAATACGGCAATTCTCTCTGAGTATCCCCTAAACTCTATTATGTTATTCTTCCACTTCTTAGACACTAAGAATCCTACTCCCTGCGTCCATTTGTTTCTCCAAAGTAGTAGAATATACTATCGCGTCTTTCCAGTATTTCCTCTCCCATTATCTTAACTTCTAAAAAACCTATTATATCCCACCGAATGTCTGCTAAAGCGTTTTCAAGCTCCATTAGTCGCTCTTCTCCCATTAAAGTGCAAACATTATACGTTAAGACATTAAGCATATCGGTATTCTTAATTACACGTGCCAATGTTGTTGAACGGTCTGGGTTTCCCACCCGGAGATACTTAGCACCCCTAACTCCACCACGTGACCAACGTCCGTCCCCGTTGACCGTATGGCTGGAGTTGCCGGGCTCTTGGGGCCTGTTTTGTATATAGCTATCCATATCACCTTCAATAAGAGGGGGGTTTGGACTTTTACCCACCACGCTTGTCCAGTGCGGGTTGGTGGGTCGCCACAGCCTCGTTCGTTATTTAGCAGGTTGTACCACGAGCAGGTGAGGATGGCTTGATTCTTTAGGATTTAAGTCAGAACCCTTACAACCCTTACAAAGAAAACTTAAATACCTTAATTAAATACCATCACCTAACACACCCTTTTCTTTTTAAGAATGTTTGTAATATATTATGACGCATCTATAAACACAAATATCAATCACACATAAAAAAAAATTACGGCAATATACTTGGGGTAACATTAACCTCAGACTCATGCAGGAATCGAATCCGCTAGTAGCAGCTACGAGTACGAGCTAATGGAGTCGGCATATTATTAATTTTAATTCAAGTGAGATCAGCAAGTAATATGGACAGTTTCAAAGTGACACAATTATTTGTAGCTAAACAATTATAAAAACATGTAAAACTTAGTTGAACTTATTTATTGAAAAAATAACGCTAGTTTTATCTGGGGCCTTTATAGCAGCATTTTTTACGCGTGGACTGTGTGGAAGAGGCGTATTTATAGGGGAATGGTAAGCCGAATTATCAGACGGCGTCGTTGGTTCGTCACCTACACTGGGATCAACCTTCTTTCTTTCGGGAGAGAAAGAAAGTGGTGATGTACTCTCTCGCTCACATGTCCGAATTCAGTGACGCCTATTCCTTCTATACACACGTCCTGAGCGGTCCGAGAGAAGGTACGAGCGCGGCTGCGACGCGTGTGCCTCGACGAGCATGCGCCGGCGCGCGGCCCCGTCCGCCACGATAACGCGCTCACCGACTTTTAACTTTGGTAACTTTGGAAATTCATGAGCATGTAAATCGTTTTTCTTTTTGTTAATCTTACGATTACGATGTATATTCACGAAATCCTGTCTAGTATTTCTATCAGGTTTCAATTTGTTATCATTAATCGGAAGTCGCGTATTGAGCCGACGCCCCATCAATAATTGCGATGGTGAAGATACTCCATCGCGTGGTGTGGCTCTCAAATTTAGCAATCCTAAATAATAAACTGACCCGTAACACAGTGACTTTTTAATTTTATTTTTTACCGTTCTCACCGGACGTGAGCTGAGACCGTTCGATTGAGCGTAATAAGGAGACGTCGTAGTGTGCTTAAAACACAAACACAAAAGTCACACACAAAGTCGTTCGAGCCGTACCGGTCCGTTATCCGTTACCAATTCTGCGTACATCGCCGTGTGCCCACATCTTAAAATATAAATTCTTATAATTACTACAATAAAAACCCATATATGCATGTATACCTATATAATACCTATATAATTTAATTTCTGACACATTCCATGTACATAGCGGGCCATCAAGCTAAGCGATGTCTATCTAATGAGCGGCCAGTCCGTTAAATATGTTCCCTAATAATGGACGGACGGACTCGCTATAATATACATAAAACATCGTGCCTGTGGTATTTTTGTACATAATGTTCGAAAACGACGTACAATCTTTATAATTAAAATATCCGGTATGAGTATGTTCGTAATTCTTCTCCTCCTAAACGGCTTTGTACTTATGGGGTCAGCTGGAGTTTTGTAAGCTGTAGTTAATCCCGGTAAATAGTGTGTTGTCGATCGGGTCAACATGGCAATGTGCCGCGGGAAACTGCTAGTATTAGAGCCTCTATACCCTCGAGTAAAGTCTTAGATTATCGACAGTAAAATTTGCAAGTAAATCTATGTACGTATTTCACCATGTCTGAGTAGCTCTATCCGACGTTTAAACTAGTTTTAATTGCTGATTAACGTTAATCGAGAAGTAACTAACTCGAAGGTGGTGAAAGAAGCTCTTAAACATATAAATATATTTTATTCCGTACGCAGATATTGTTTAATTTTTGATTTTTGATATTCTGTTCTGTTTGTTTTTTTAAAACGTAGCTCCACACTAGGATTTATTTCTGTGTTGTGGGTGCGTTTACAAACATGAAAATTCACATACACAAATACCCAGACCGGAACAAATAATTGTGGATCACACAAAGATTTGTCCCGTGCGGGAATCGAACCCGCGACTATTAGACACAGTGGGCGGAGCGGTTTAAGCTCTTAACCACTGCGCTAAATCGTCCGTCATATTGTTAAATTGTATGCATTTATATGAAACCAGTAGCAATTACGTCAAAAAGTACTTAATGAAACAAGTGTGTTAACTCGGAATATACTTTATCATCGTGTTTCAAGTGTTATACATAGGTATATGATAAAATAAATAATTTCAGATCAACTACAACACTACGCTCTCTGGTAATCATGACTAACATAACCAACTATTAAAATGTTTCAACATATTTCGACATTCGTCGTGTCGGTTGGGAATTACCAGATAATTTCTCGTTAGTATGTATTATATGAAGTGGTAGGGGAGCATATAACAATTTATATTTTACAACTGGTTTGTTTCATTGTGCATTGACATGAACAAAAAACGTTCGTTTTATATAAAATCCTTAAGTGCTAATAAAAAATCATGCTGCAACATCCATCAATTATGCTGCATTAAACAGTGCCGTCTGGACTTGTGCATTCAGCAGCTTTCGACTTGGTCATTGAGACATGAAAATGTCATATTCAAGCGTCTCCGTCCTTCGGAAGGCATTACGCGTTACAGATATTAAACCGTTAGTCCCAGCTACTCAAACCAAATTGGAAGCCTTATAGACGACTTGATAGTTTCCAAAAGCAATTGGCCACAAACTTATTCTCACCAATCCGCGCGGTGGAATATGATATAATTTTCCACACCTTGATATGTGAGAGAAGTCCTTGCGCAGCAATGGGACAGTAGTATTATACCTATCAGGGCTTCAATTGTGTCTCACCGCCACTTTAAAGATAAATTCAAGACCACAAGTGTAAATATACTAGCTAACAGTAAGTACATTAAATAATGTATCTGTACATGGCATATAGAAGATACAAAGTCTATAGAAAGGATCCTCCAAGCCGAAGCCTTTTTTACGACACCGTACACTGTTTCTAAGACGAGTGTTGGGAGTTCGATAACAGGATAGCGAATTTGACCGCTTCGTAACGAACTCATATAAATGCAATATTGGCCGCGGCGGACCTCAGCCGACTGGACGAATGCTCACCTTGCGACCTTTGGGGTCCTGATTTATTCAAAGTCTAAGCTCGGCCCGAACATATACGCCGGATATACCCAAGCCACTTTCGCATTTAATACTTATATGAAAAGATTCTAGTGGAACGGAGCCCGCTTCAAGGATTTCATAAATGTATCGAATTTTGATATTCTTTCTCGACTGGTTGATTGCGCTTGTAGAAGTACGGCTAAGAATCACCATTCTGAATACGTACAATCTGTAGGTACGTCTTAATTGGCAAATGCATTTCAAATGCGAATTTTACGAATTATACCTGCTGGCATTTCAACTGTTACTGTAATCATACACTCGTAATTAATCGTTTGCGCAATTCAAGCAATGTTCGCAAGCCGCTCACTAACTCCGCGCGTGTTTTAATTTAGATACTGAACTGGGTGTAAGAACTAGTAATAAGCTGCTAGAATAGGGCCAGTCTACTTCCTGCTTATCTAAGATGACGAATGAGATGGAAGCAATTAGGAAATTGTTCAAACAGGCGATTATCGCGGCAATAGATTCACTTACTTTTAAGTAAGTTTTCGAAGATTGAGAAAACCTAAATATTTGAAACATATACATGTTATTGTGTTCTGAATAAATGATTATAACACATCACGTAATTTTTTTTGTATTTTCAATTCCTCCGTCATAATTTTAGGTAAGTAACATTTATTCCAATTTATAAACGACACTGCTGAGTATAGGCCCCTCCTCTATCATGCCATTTGTTCTGATCCTGTGCTAATCTATTCCACCATTTGCCAGCCATACGACAAGATGAGAAAGTCTCTCTGCGTTGTAAGACAAGCCCTGGCCTCTGGCTAACTAATGGGTGACCTTGCCCAAAATCTGTTAGGATACCGTGTTTTGCTTTCATTAGAAACAAAGATAATATTATATTGTGAAATTTATGACAAAGAATACTAGTGATTTAGTGAATTCACAAGTATAACTATTATAAACAAAATATGAAAAAATGTTTTTGTTGTCTCTTCACACACACCTTCCTACACTAAAGCAACGGTACCTACAGTAAAAACTCTTTGTAGAATTGTGTACTGTAACGGATGAAGCGAGTTTTTTTGCGCAATTAGACACTTTACTTTGATTACGTATTTATTTAAAAAAATAATTTTAACTACGACATTTGCTTTCCTATGTCAGAAACGACGAGCTAGGAAAAGTGACTTAATAATTTTGCCGAACATAATTGTTTATGTAGATTTCTACACACTTAAATCTTTTTCTCCCATAGATTACTTTATTTAAATCTAAATATCTATTACGCCCGTTTTGCCTGTGGAAAATTAGAACCTCATTCATGCCTTACAAGGCTGGTACGTAGGCACCTTACTTTGCAGTCACCGAGTTATAGTATTTTTTTTCTATTATGCTGTAACTATTATAATCTACCAGGCTAATCGAAAACTTCGACTGGCAATAAATATAAATTTTTATATGTGTTTTATATCACTATATATATGGTATCTATATGTATGTCAAGTAAAGAAAGATGCGATTCCGAAGGTACCGTATTATATGAAAACGAACAAAAGACATTTGGAGAAAATTATAGGCTCTACGATTTGCCTTGAACAAATAGTTTTATACTTTCAATGCGGGGACGAGTTTACTTCCGTAAGAATTTTATTCAAGGTTAATAAAGATACGAAAGATATCGAGCGACGTGATCAAGTTAATCATGTGAGGAAGCAAGAGTGTCAATATAATTATGGGTAATCGGTTCATATTAGGTTCAATATATTTTTAGTTTTCAATAGTACAACAGGGACCGATCCATTATCATTATCCCGTACTATCGTACACAACTTCAGACTGGACTATTACTGAGAAGTTTTAACTGAAAACCCTAATACGGTTTGGCTTAGAATTTGCACCTAGAACCTTGTGGTCGCAAACCACAGCATGAAAAATTAAAAAATGGCCTAATAGCCATGTTAAGTCATTATTCTGTAAATATTAAAATCAAATCAGATCAGTTTATTTGCGAAAATGAGTTACAATGGATGTTAAAATTACAATGGTCATACGCCATATTCTCCCTTTAGGCATGCTAATGTATGGCATGGGAATAAGCCAAGAACTTAAAGTACCTAACAATTAAGAAAACATAATAATCGTATCGGACATTTATAAATGATTTAATTAAAAGTTAAATATATACTAAAATAAGTAAAATTGAATTAATACCAAGTGTCTGTTTTAATGATAACAATTATATTAATGTTACTAATAATATTGACAATTAAAATAATATCAGGACTCATGAATTTAATTGAGATAAGTTGCGTTATGTAATCTCAAACTATGAAATGCTAAATTAAGGTATCTTTTATCAGCCGAAAGACGTCCACTGCAGAACAATGGCCTCTCCAAAGACGGGCACGGCAACTGGGTTTCTGCTATACGCATCCACCATTTACCTGTGACCTTCACCAGGTCAAATTATGGTTTGGTCAAATAGGCGACGGAGCCCGACGGGGGCGCGATGTAAGCGGTCAGCTACGTTCATTGTTACGTTTGCCGTCGCGCCGAGCGGGGCTGCGCTGTGTGACGTGTCCCGTACATTTCAATATATTACAACTCCCCAAGCCACGCCAACGTCGCGCAGCGTCGGCTATGTAGCAAAACCTTTAAGATATACCTACTTTTTGATATAATAAAGCTTCTAACGTTTTATACGCACGTAATTTAATTTTGTTAAAATATTCCCGACCCAGTAGCAAATCCGGCGTCCATGTCCATTTGGACCCTTTAGATTCTTATACTAAAGGTACTTCTCATGCATTAGTGATAAGTTCTTTTGCAGTATCATAACTGGATTGTATTCTTTCCCACGATGTTTCCTGTGTACCGCATATGATACCTTCTAATCATGCATTGTAGGCGTGGTCAAAAAAAATCCTAAAATGCTTAGAATAAATACATTAACGTAAACGTGCCGCTTTGGCTTTTGAGTTGACGTGCCATCCTTTACACACAAGAAACTAACTAAGTACAGATAAAAGTGACAGCACGCTTTCTCGATAGTGTTACGCGTACGTCATTTTGTAGCATTCTTCGCGGTCCTGTGCCAATCTAGCCCAACAGTTCTTCTTCCAACACTCGATATGTCGTCTACCCACCGAGTCATTGGTCTGCCCACTCGTCGTTTGCCTAGAATAGATCACCATTTGTTCTATATTATATTTTTCGATCTATATGCCCTATCCATTGCCACCTCAATGGGTTTGGGAATGTCTTGGACTTTTGTTCCGCCGTCTAATCTCGGTGTTTCCTATTACTACCACCATGATTTCTAATAACCCACTTAGAAGAAGGCGATCTCGTAAGGAACGAGATCGCTTTGACCGCCATGCAGCTTAATCAATATTAAATGGTTTATTCCTTTTACGAACAGTCCGAGAAGAAAAAGGGATTAAGTAAATTCCACATCCGGGTCAGTATGCCGATTCTGTTAAGGTTACGTAGAGTTCAAGGTATATTTAAACATAGAGGGTTGCTCCTACATCCGCATTATCGGATACATTTGGGTCACCGTCATTATACCAAATTTTCATTAAATACCGATGAAAACTCAAGGATGCAATACTATTTCTAGTATCAATCTTAAATACTATTACCACTCGTGATCAAGTGAAACTGCCTCGTCGGTCTAGTAGTGAATAATGCGTGTGGCGACCACCAGGTTTTAGGGTACAAGTCCTAGGTGCAAAGAGCAATTTTTCGACAGATAACTCCCTAGTTTCGATCTAAAGTCTCGCATTGTGCTCGATATAATGGCAATAGACTCGCCGCCTATTATATTAGGACGTAACATACCCGGCGAAAATTAGGTGTACATATTTACCTCTGCCACCACCGCTTGAGGCATATAGGCGTGACGGTGTATTTTACTAATTTGGTGGTACGTCTTACACGGACTTACACCATTACAATTGAGATAACTTCTTTCGTTATATAACTGAGATAACACAGCACCATAAGATGGGGTATATATATTTTTTTTTTTTTTTTTAAATGGAGCCCCACACTAGGATAGACTGTGTCGTGGGTGCGTTTACAAACATGAAAATTCACTTACACAAATACCCAGACCGGCACAAATAATTGTGGATCACACAAAGATTTGATATATATATATATATATATATATATATATATATATATATATATATATATATACAGAACCGAAAGGATAGACAGACATACGAACAGTGCAACTTAAATGGAAGCTTGTAAAACGAACCTACTCTTCGCAAATGCCTCTAGGTGCCTTGTCGTAACACTTCGATTTCTTACTCTTCAAGGTCTAAAACAAAAACGAAATTTTAATGTCATTTTGCTTTATATTGTTTTATATTCACAGAAATCAACATCTATAACTTTAACAATAATACCATAAATTTGTGATTTTCGTGGTCACAGTGATCTCGAAACATATTCCCAGAAAGTTGGCTAAGTTACGAAAACAAAATAATTTAAGGAAATATATAATTTCTTCTTTAGAATCCACGTTGTTCGTAATTCTACCGTTGATAACTTGGCTTCAGAAGTACGCTCTTTGAATATGTAACCGTTTTCTCATAACGCATAATTAAAAATATGCTCGGCGTTTCTCTACGCGATCGACTCAGGAATGAGGAGATTCGTAGAAGAACCAAGGTCACCGACATAGCCGTTAAGATTAGCAAGCTGAAGTGGCAATGGGCGGGCCACATAGCGCGTAGATCGGACGGGCGTTGGGGCAGAAAGATTCTAGAGTGGAGACCACGTATTGGCAAGCGCAGCGTGGGACGACCGCCTGCCAGATGGACCGACGATCTTGTGAAAATCGCAGGAAGTCGTTGGATGCAGGTGGCATCGGACCGGTTACGCTGGAAAGCGATTGGGGAGGCCTATGTTCAGCAGTGGACAAGTATAGGCTGAGATGATGATGATGATGATACATGTAGAAATGGAACATATGAAAATGATGAAAACGTTGGTTTATATATCAATGGACATGACATCATTTTTCTTCTTAAAAAGAAACGTAGTCCCACACTTGAAATTATTCCTGTGTTGTGGATGTGTTTACCCACCCAGGCCGAAACAAACATTTGTGGATAACACAAAGATGTGCCCCGTGTAGGAATCGATCTGGATCCAGTGGACGGAGCGACTAACTGAATTGACTTAACCCCTGAACCAAGCAGTCCGTCAATTTATCTATATAATCACGCCAGAACCCTTGCGGGGCAGGCAGAGAGTACAGGAAACCAAGAGGTTCTTTCCATGCAGACGTCTCTAGCTTTAACTCTTATAGTTCGTCTCATACACGCTCGCCAGTTACGGAGTTTTTTGACATCATTATCATTCATCATATCATTCTGCGAACCACTTAAAGATTTCATTTTTTTCGCCTTCGAGATGACCCTATCAACTCACCAAAGTTTTCTCTCAAGTGGAAAAAACTACACCTAAAAAGCAAGTGTCGGGTAACAACGTTATGAACTCTCAATAATGAAATTGGTTTGGATATATTTTATTTACTATTACCTCGTATATCCAGTTTCCGATATGTTATAGGTCCCGGTGGGCGCTGGCTGCGGGGAGGGAAAACACCCACTAGCGCCCCCTGCCCGGTAATAATTCTCCGTCATGTTCTGTTGTTGCCCTGACTGGACAATTTAGTTATGAAATAATTTAATAATGTAATGTTAGCTGTCGATATACCTACAAGCCTGGACGATTTCTTTGTTATTTTGTAATACCCACATACAATATGTTACTCTTTTTCCCTTGTCAATTAGGTATTTTCAACTTATTATTTTATTTGGTGGTACAAATGATTCGCCGTATTAACAAGTATTACTAATAAAATAGAGTTTAAAAGTATGCATAATTTTGAAATTTTATTAAGTTTACATCGAATTGAAATGGGTTGAAATATATATCCGAAATTAGAAGAGTATCACAAATAAATCACTCGGAAACACGTCACCATAATTCGCTACATAAATCTTCTGAGCAATATGGAGACATGGGTTTAATGATACAGTGAAAATAATGATAGAAAGAAGGAAATGCGTCAAATAAACGTAATAATTCATTCCAATAATTAACTGTTGTTATGTCGTGTACACGATATTGGTATGATTTATAGTAATAATTCGTCGTTTTATTGCCAACCGAAGGTATTGTTAGCTCAAAGCAATTATTAAGCGCACCCGAGATGATCATTATAATTGTACTTGTATTCTACCGGTGGAAGACGACGCCTCAGCCGTTTTAGTGCCATAAATTGAGTTATCTTGTTTATTGTAAGCGTATATTCAACAGCTACGGATTTAGGATTAGGTTCGCGAGATGCGAACAAATGGGCAAATTCAATAACATTTTTTGACAATATTTTTTTATAAATAGACTAGGCCCGTCTATATACTGTTTCAGAAATAGAACTATTAAAAACAACTGTCAAAAATAACCGTCTATGTTTTATAAACTTATGTACTTCTGCGATCGAATATTGTGTGTATGTATTGTATGGCTATATATGTATGTATATATTTGTGGTATATATAAATATATATTATGTATATGTATCGTTATATATAATATGTATTTACTAAGTGTTATAAATAGGTAATTAGTTGTTATTTATATTTATTAATGTAACTTTTTTCCACTTGTATAATCTCGCACCTACCACACTTGTCTCACACCACCCGAAGGTAGACTGGCAGACAATGCCGTAGGCATTAAGTCCGCCTATGTACATTAGTGCATTAAGTATAAATAAATAAATAAATATTCCAGGTATACCAATCCAAATTCGAAATTTGTATTTCTTTTTCAAATTAGATCAGACATGCTCTAAGCTATTTAACCTCTAGGCCGCTTTGTTACAGTGTTTAAAAGCGCCTTCGCGTGTTTCCGCAACCTATAAGTTAAATGTTTATGCGTATTAAACGTAAGTGTATATTTTTAAGCTTCAAATAATGTATTCAAATAAAATACAACTTGACCGTCTAATCTTATCTAAAAATAAACCATAAATGAATTATCAATAGCTATCTAGATATTCGTAAACGATTGACAATCAAGCCATATCGGGCGGGGTCTACGACCTTAGGCAATGAACTTTAAGTCCGCTACTGAAACGAAGTGGTTATAAATCGTAGCGGCGCGCCATAAACAAGGTCTCTCCGGGCGACTGTCAATCGTGCTACCGAAACGGACCCCATAAATATTGCTGCAGGTATTCCTCACATATTTCCATACCAAATTGCGGAACGATAGTCATCTATCATTCGCTTTGACGTTTTCCACATCGGAAAAAAATCTTACAAATTTACAAATGTTCGCATATTGAGGACATACCGTGCAAACCGTTTTACTCATTTTACTTTCGTAATACAAAACGTAATGATTCTCTGAAATTAATTCAGTTAACGGGTGTTAAATGTTATGTAAGTACTACTCAAAATTTAAAAGCATCCAACGCCCTGTCCAAGTCGTCCTGAAACCGTCAGATGTAAAAAGAATTTGCCTGAAGTAATGGTGTCCATAATTTAATTTGCGTTTCATTTTCAATCACTAAGATTAAACGATTTTTAACGAAACATTAAATAAAACTACATGACAATTAGTGTCTGACCGAACATTCGGCTTTGGCCAACGTAGGTCAAAAATACCTCCTTCGGTCAAAACTTCACTTTCGGCTAAAATGGGCCGAAGTTTTGGCCGAAGCCGAAGGTTTCTAACAATCACCGAAATTGAACGATCTATTACGATTTTCGACTTACGAATGCGTGAGAGCGCAGCGGAAGAGGAGACGCGCGGGGGGCAGGGGTCACATTGCGTTGCGCCGGCTATCCACCATTGCCAGTAAACAACTAAACCAAAACAAGTTCGTTAATACAGTCAACATACCTTTTTTTAAATTTAGCTCATAATGAAACAAATTTCTTAGGGTTACGTAACCCGAAGAAATTTGTTTCATTATGAGCTAAATTTAAAAAAAGGTATTTTAAAAAAGGTATTAATAGGATTGACTCGGGTTAGGTACGTACCTAACCCGAGTCAATCCTATTAATATTATACATGCAAAAATTTGTGGGGCTTGATGAATGTTTGTTACTCTTTCACGCAAAAACTACTGATCAGATATTGATGAAACTTTATAGTAATTAATACAGCTTATACCACTAAGGTGTTAACATCAATGGCTTATACACAGTGTCGTGCACTTAAGCAATTCCTACCTCAGTATAATATAATATAGTTGTATAATTTCTAATGAATCTTATCACGTTAACTGCTAATGAAAAATTTACCCTTTCTCATTCAGGCCATGGCGGACAATGTTGGGCAACACTGAAACTTTCCGTTCAGGCCATGTCAGACAACGTTGAGCGCGGCAGGCCCGTGTTCGAAACGATAAACGTGTTAAGTAAGTAAGATGATTGATATTCATTTATTTATGTAGTAAGCATTGAAAGTAGGTAATGTTCTTATGAGGTAGGCACTGTGTAATTTCTAGATTGCTAGCCTGATAAATATATTACTTACAAAACCAACGCGGGCGCAGCCGCGGGTAACAGCTAGTCTTAACTAAATGTTTCCCGCTACGCATTATTTCCGTGTATGTTTTGGGTAAAGCATTTAAGTGGTGGGGTCAAAGCGCCAGTCGACGCTTTGACCGCTCATTAGTCACTGCCGTCCCCCGTCGCGAGCACCTGCTCACCAATTTTATTTAACTCAATAGCAACGAATTTCCACCGAAAACTCATAAAAAAATATTTGACATGCCTGCTGCGACGTTTTATGTTGTAAACGCGTTAAAAAATGTCATCGAAAATATGGGAATAAATAATACTGCGCTGTTAATTTCCTTAAAAATAGCGAATATAAATGAATTTGATTTTGATTGATTCCAAATATTGTAACTATTAAAACAACCGCCGAGTGACGGGTTCATTTAAAAGACTGTCGACTACTATTTGATATAAGCATTTGAAGGAAGTTATACCCAACTAGGGATATATCAAAATAATTTCCTACCTAATCTTGCCAGTTCGCCACTTAGGCGGTGTTTATCAAGACAATATTTTCTGATTTAAATTCAAGATTTGCATGTGTTTGTATGAACCGAACTAAACTTATTTACTCATTTATTTACACATTTATTCATACAACGCAATTAAACCGGACAAGCACCTTAACCCGCACCAGTTTTATTTGCATCGTGTATGAGCCCCATAAATAGTTGTGGACGTATCCAGCTCCTTAGTGTGTAGGTAATTCATTGAATTTTCTTATTTCTTACATGCTTCTTTCCATGGCTCTTTGACAATTTCGAAGTTTCCTCCTATAATGTTTGGTGAGTGACAGATACACAGAATTATGCAGGTGATAAAAACTTTTCTTTTTATTTCAATGAATTCATGATTCCTTTATTGACCAGTATCTTTTAAATTTAGTTTGTTAACCCCTCGTTTGCCCGAGCGCTTTTTATATATATGCCTCAGTAGTTTTAGACTTTAATACATATTTCTGAAAGAGACCGCCCGTGATGTTACCGAAATATGGCGCTGCCGGAAGATCAGCGCTGCAGCATAAGCTGAGGCAGGGACCAATTTTGGGTCTCACACAATCACTACTTTGCATTTCTACTTTTTTATTGTTACTCTTTGTCATGTTAATTACATTTGCACAAAATAAATTATTTTTCTTTCTTTTTTTTCCATCGTTGGCTATTCTTATGTTTATTTCCTTGCTTGTCTGATCTTTAGGAGCCATGAGTTGACCTAGATTTGTGTACTCCTAACCATATTCTAATGGCTAGTTATCAATTTTATTTCTACTTTCGTTGCATTAGTTAATAATTTTGTTTTTTCTGTATTCATTGTCAATCCCACTTTTGCGCTGTTGTCACTTAGTGTCTGGATCATAATTTCCAGAGTTTTTTAGGATTTTCTTCGAATAAGATTATGTCATCTGCATAGTTTTATTTTATTTCGTCTATGTTAAGACCGAAGTGAGACCACTCTATTTTGGGGAATGTGTTCTCCAGAGCTGCAGTAAACAATTTTGGAGACTAAGGATCTCCATGCCTCTATAATCTGTTTTACAGTGAAGATTTGGTCTATCGTCGAGAAATTTTTTTGAACCCCGCTTGTTCAATTGTTTGGTTCTTATGACTTGACGGCTTATTCTTCCTAGGATGACCTTTGAAAGAACTTTGTATAGGTTAGACATCAAACTTATCGGTCTGTAGCTCCTTATGTATTCTTTCAAACCTTTCTTGTGTAAGAGTATAATATAAGAGGATTTCCATTGTGTTAGTATATACAAGGTATAACATAATAACGCGAGACCTCAGATACCCCGATTAGAGAATTGCTTCAGAAATTCAAAACGAAAACCAAATTTCTAAATTTAATGGTTTTTACCCCTTTTTTTAAGCACTTTAATACCCCAATTAACAATGAAACTTGTATGTGTATGTGTGCATTTTGAGAGATACGGGTTAGGAATGCATTTGTTATCTCCTTATTGCTATAAATCAAGAATAAATTTAGTTATTTATAGCGCACTGAAGGAGTAAAAGCATTTTTTGCAAATTAAAAAAAAAATGTAATATTCATTAAAAATAGTTTGAATCAATTCAGTTATCGATTTAAAATAAACTACTTTCAGGTCTTGCGTTTATTATGTCACATCTTGTAGTTATAATCTAACATTTGATGGAACATTTTTGTTAGTAGTTGGGACTAATTTTTCCGAGGTCCCTTTTAATATTTCGTTTCTGATGTTCTTACTTAACAGCCAATAAATTATGATCCTACATTTAAAAAGAAAGGATTCAAATAATCATACTCTGCATAAAATTCCCGCATATCAGCCCAATTGCCTCAATGAGGCTGGAAGTTAGGAATTACGCAACCAAACTATTTTGAACCGTAATGAAATGAAATAAGAATGTAGCGTTACTATTGTCATTTATATTACGGTATTTTAATTTTTGATCTCATTACGTTCGATTTATTTCCCCTAAACCAAAATTATAGGCCGATTTATAAAATAAATATTGTCTTCGTAATCGTTTAATGACCGCATATATTTGCACGTTACACATTATTACGAAAATAATGTGTAACGTCCATGTCGTACCCACCGCACTCACCGTTGGGAACTCTACTCTTGAAGTTGTCGACGAATACATTTACCTGGGACAGGTAGTCCGGTTAGGTAGGTCCAACTTTGAGAGAGAGGTCAATCGACGAATCCAACTCGGCTGGGCAGCGTTCGGGAAACTGCGCAACATCTTCTCATCCAAAATACCTCAGTGCCTTAAGACTAAAGTTTTTAGTCAGTGTGTGTTACCAGTGATGATATATGGATCAGAGACGTGGTCTCTTACTATAGGTCTCATAAAAAAGCTCAGAGTTGCTCAGCGAGCTATGGAGAGAGCTATGCTCGGCGTTTCTCTACGCGATCGAATCAGGAATGAGGAGATTCGTAGAAGAACCAAGGTCACCGACATAGCCGTTAAGATTAGCAAGCTGAAGTGGCAATGGGCGGGCCACATAGCGCGTAGATCGGACGGGCGTTGGGGCAGAAAGATTCTAGAGTGGAGACCACGTATTGGCAAGCGCAGTGTGGGACGACCGCCTGCCAGATGGACCGACGATCTTGTGAAAATCGCAGGAAGTCGTTGGATGCAGGTGGCATCGGACCGGTTACGCTGGAAAGCGATTGGGGAGGCCTATGTTCAGCAGTGGACAAGTATAGGCTGAGATGATGATGATGATGATGATATATTTGCTAACAATTTAATTTAAAATTACCTAGAAACCCGATGGGAACAGTTTACACAAATAATTAATTTATTATTTTTAACCGACTTCAAAAAGGAGGAGGTTCTATGTTCGGTTGTATGTATGCTTTTTTTTTTTTTATGTATGTTCAGCGATATTTCCGTCAATTGTGGACCGATTTTGATAATTTTTTTTGCATTGGGTTCAGTATATCTCCAAGGTGGTCCCATATTAATTTTATTGACATTGAACCTTAGACTTAGAAGATACACCAGGGAACTCCTTAACGACAAACAATAGGCATGTGTAAATTGAGATATTATGGGTATTACGTCAATCCTATAGGTACCCTACTATAGAATTATTCACTGGTCACTTAAAATTGTAAAATAAAAATCTTTTATAAAAAAAGGTAAACCGACTTCAAAAAGCAAAAAAATAAATATTTGAAGTCGGTGCCAAGTAACCGACTGCACCAACCAGCACAAACTTGCTTACATGCTTCTTTCCATGGCTCTTTGACAACTTCGAAATTGTCAAATAGCCATGGAAAGAAGCATGTAAGAAATAAGAAAATTCAATGAATTACCTACACACTAAGGAGCTGGATACGTCCACAACTATTTATGGGGCTCATACACGATGCAAATAAAACTGGTGCGGGTTAAGGTGCTTGTCCGGTTTAATTGCGTTGTATGAATAAATGTGTAAATAAATGAGTAAATAAGTTTAGTTCGGTTCATACAAACACATGCAAATCTTGAATTTAAATCAGATAATATTGTCTTGATAAACACCGCCTAAGTGGCGAACTGGCAAGATTAGGTAGGAAATTATTTTGATATATCCCTAGTTGGGTATAACTTCCTTCAAATGCTTATATCAAATATTAGTCGACAGTCTTTTAAATGAACCCGTCACTCGGCGGTTGTTTTAATAGTTACAATATTTGGAATCAATCAAAATCAAATTCATTTATATTCGCTATTTTTAAGGAAATTTACAGCGCAGTATTATTTATTCCCATATTTTCGATGACATTTTTTAACGCGTTTAAAACATAAAACGTCGCATCAGGCATGTCAAATATTTTTTTATTTGTTTTCGGTGGAAATTCGTTGCTATTGAGTTAAATAAAATTGGTGAGCAGGTGCTTGCGGCGGGGGACGGCAGTGACTAATGAGCGGTCAAAGCGTCGACTGGCGCTTTGACCCCACCACTTAAATGCTTTACCCAAAACATACACGGAAATAATGCGTAGCGGGAAACATTTAGTTAAGACTAGCTGTTACCCGCGGCTGCGCCCGCGTTGGTTTTGTAAGTAATATATTTATCAGGCTAGCAATCTAGAAATTACGCAGTGCCTACCTCATAAGAACATTACCTACTTTCAATGCTTACTACATAAATAAATGAATATCAATCATCTTACTTACTCAACACGTTTACCGTTTCGAACACGGGCCTGTTCGGTCAACGTTGTCTGACACGGCCTGAACGGAAAGTTTCAGTGTTGCCCAACATTGTCCGCCATGGCCGAATGAGAAAGGCTAAATTTTTCATTAGCAGTTAACGTGATAAGATTCATTAAAAATTATACAACTATATTATATTATACTGAGGTAGGAATTGCTTAAATGCACGACACTATGTATAAGCCATTGATGTTAACACCTTAGTGGTATAAGCTGTATTAATTACTATAAAGTTTCATCAATATCTGATCAGTAGTTTTTGCGTGAAAGAGTAACAAACATTCATCCAGCCCTACAAATTTTTGCATGTATAATATTAATAGGATTGACTCGGGTGAGGTACGTAACCCTAAGAAATTTGTTTCATTATTAGCTAAATTTTAAAAAAGTTATGTTGACTGTATTCATCATCATCAGCCCGTAACAGCCCACTGCTGGATATATGCCTCTCCCAAGGCATGCCATTGAGCCCGATCTTCGGCTCTTCTCCTCCAACCGCTGCCAGCCACCCTCCGTATATCATCGCTCCATCTAGCTGCAAATGGGATGTAAGGGAGTCAAATACCACCATATGGCTTCAAGTCATCCTCACCTGCTCGTGGTACATCCTGCTAATCAACGAACGAGGCTCTGACGACCGAAAAATGGCGGTATAACCATAACGAAAAAAAAACTGCGTGACTAAATACCGCAGATCGGTGACGGGCAGCAGCGGCACCGATGCGAAGAGTTACGCACTGCGATCGCCAACCCGCCTGCCCAGCGTGGCGATTATGGGCAAACCCTCCAAATGGCAAGCCAAAACAAACCACGGCCCCCAGTTCCCGGCCGCCCTGCTATTCCGGATCACGGCGGCGGTCACGGTAACGGCAGGGTAGGGGGTGCGAAGAATCCCCGGGCTACGAGAGGCCGCCAAAATCAACTGACCTTGGCGACGTTTAATGGACGCACGTTACGGCTTGACGAGCACATGGCGCAATTAGAATCCGAACTCGAAGGGATAAGGTGGCACGTTCTGGGACTGTGTGAAGTCCGAAGAAAGGGAGAGGACACCGTTACCCTAGAATCAGGCCACCTTTTGTACTTCCGAGAGGGCGATCAGCTATCCCAGGGCGGCGTAGGGTTCTTGGTCAATAAAACCCTCTCTGACAACATTGTAGAAATGTCTAGTGTGTCGAACAGGGTAGCGTATCTTATTATTAAGTTAACCGATAGGTATAACCTAAAGGTTGTGCAGGTTTACGCACCGACTTCGGCACACTCTGACAATGAAGTTGAAGATATGTACGAGGACATATCGAAGGCCTTACACTCCACCACTAAGGCCTACTACAACGTTGTCATGGGGGACTTCAACGCTAAAGTGGGAGTACAAATTTGCAGCGAATCGGTAGTAGGATCTCACGGTTACGGTGGCAGGAATCATAGGGGGCAAATGCTTGTCAACTTTCTTGAGAAAGAGGGGCTTTTCTTGATGAACTCTTTCTTTAAGAAACGGCCCCAAAGAAAGTGGACATAGCAAAGCCCCGACACTAGGACTAAAAATGAGATTGACTTCATCATAACGGACAAGAAGCACATATTCAGAGATGTCTCAGTGATCAACAGGTTTAATACCGGAAGCGATCACCGACTTGTCAGAGGCTCACTGAATATCAACTTTAAGCTCGAGCGAGTCCGTTTGATGAAGGCCAGGCTCCGGCCCAACCTCCTCCAAACCGTAGTAGGATCTGAAGCGTTCCAGTCAAATCTGGAGAGCCGATTCGTTACCATGGAAACCACAAATGACGTAGACCAGGCCCTCACAAATGTAGTTAAAATCCTCAGGGAGGAAGGTACGAGATTTTGTGAAACGCGACGTATAAGTAGGAAAACGAAGCTTTC
Organism: Phalera bucephala; assembly: GCA_905147815.2. Lineage (NCBI taxonomy): Eukaryota > Metazoa > Arthropoda > Insecta > Lepidoptera > Notodontidae > Phalera > Phalera bucephala. The sequence goes on along the minus strand of LR990616.1, from coordinate 17,728,769 downwards.
GGAGGAGACACTGCAGCTTATGAAGGAACGACGTGTAAACCCACCCAACACTTCGTTAGAGCAACGGGCACTCAACAAACGAATTAACAAACTGGTACGACATGACTTCCGATGCGCTAATACACGCGCTATTGAAAAAGCAATCGAGCAAAATCGGGGGTCGAAAGTTTTCGTTCAGTCTTTGGGGAGAAGCCATCTGACGAAGTTGTCCAAAGCCAGTGGGGACGTCATCACTTCTAAGCCGGAGATTCTTTTGGAAGTAGAATACTTCTACAGCCGACTATACGCCTCGCATACATCTCGTCCTGATCCCGGAAATGAGGATCCTAGAGCTACATTAAGCCGCCACTTTACGGAAGACCTGCCCGAAATCAGCCTAGACGAAATCGTGATGGCTCTTGAGCAGCTAAGGAATGGAAAAGCCCCTGGAGAGGACGGAGTTATAACTGAACTATTAAAAGCAGGAGGTGAACCCGTGCTTAAGGAGCTCCAAAATATCTTTAACTCTGTCCTCTTTAATGGGAGAACTCCAGAGGCTTGGGGTAGGAGCGTGGTCGTATTGTTTTTCAAAAAGGGTGATAAGACCCAACTGAAGAACTACCGCCCTATTTTGCTCCTGAGCCACATTTATAAGCTGTTTTCAAGAGTTATCACGAATCGTCTTGCGCGAAGGCTCGACGAATTTCAACCCCCGGAACAGGCCGGGTTTCGAAGAGGGTATGGAACCATAGACCACATCCACACTATACGGCAGATTATACAGAAGACCGAAGAGTATAATCGGCCCCTGTGCTTAGCATTCGTGGACTATGAGAAGGCCTTTGACTCGATCGAGACCTGGTCAGTTCTGATATCCTTGCAACGATGCCAAGTCGACTGGCGATACATCCAAGTGTTAAGAAGTCTCTATAACGCCGCGACCATGACCATCCAGTTACAAAACCAGCAGACCAACCCTATCTCAATGCATCGAGGAGTGAGACAAGGGGACGTTATCTCCCCAAAATTGTTCACAAATGCATTGGAGGATATGTTTAAGACGCTGGACTGGGACGGTCATGGCATAAACATAAATGGCAGTCATATCTCACACTTGAGATTTGCAGACGACATCGTCATTATGGCCGAAACGTTGCAGTATTTACAACAGATGCTGACCAGCCTAGCCGATTCTTCCAAACAAATAGGTCTCCGCATGAACTTAGACAAGACCAAAGTAATGTTTAACCGACATGTAGTACCGGAACCTGTTGCAATACATGGCGCTATTCTCGAGGTTGTTCAAGAATATGTTTACCTAGGGCAAACTCTGCAGTTGGGGAAAAACAACTTCGAGAAAGAGGTCAACAGAAGAATACGGCTGGGCTGGGCGGCATTTGGGAAATTACGTCGAGTATTTACATCGCCCATTCCACAAAGCCTAAAGACAAAAGTCTTTAATCAGTGCGTCCTGCCCGTTATGACATATGGAGCCGAGACGTGGACACTCACGGTTGGAATGGTTCATAAATTTAAAGTCACTCAGCGAGCTATGGAAAGGGCTATGCTCGGAGTTTCTCTGAAGGATAGAATCCGGAACGAAGTCATTCGACAGAGAACCAAAGTTATCGACATAGCCCACCGGATTAGTGAGCTGAAGTGGCAATGGGCCGATCACATTGGCCGAACAACCGATAACCGCTTGGACAAACGAGTTCTTGAGTGGAGACCGCGGACTGGCAAACGTAATGCAGGACGCCCTCAGGCTAGGTGGAGCGATGACCTTCGTAGGGCGGCTGGCAGAAACTGGATGCGAGTAGCCGAGGATCGTACCCAGTGGCGTGCACTTGGATAGGCCTATGTCCAGCAGTGGACTGTTATAGGCTGATGATGATGATGATGATGATGATGATCTAGCTGCAGGGCGTCCCACACTACGTTTGCCAAGCCGCGGTCTCCAGTCGAGAACACGTCTACCCCAGCGGTTATCGGTCCTTCAGCAAATATGGCTAGCCGACTGCCACTTGAGCGTGCTGATCCTGTGAGCTATGTCGATGACCTTGGTTCTCTGTCGGATCACCTCATTCCGGATTCGATCTTTCAGAGAAACTTCGAGCATAGCTCTCTCCATAGCCCGCTAAGCAACTTTCATTTGGTGGACTAGTTTCACCGTAAGTGACCATGTCTCGGCTCCGTATGTCGTGACAGGTAGGACGCACTGATCAAAGACTGTTGTCTTCAAACTTTGAGGTATAGGCGACGAGAAGACTTGACGAAGTTTCCCAAACGCTGCCCAGCCCAGCTGTATCCTCCTGCGGACCTCTCTCTCAAAGTTGTTTCTACCTAATTGTAGTATTTGTCCGAGGTAGATGTATTCTCGAACAGCTTCGAGAGTAGTTCCATTTACATTTACTGGCTCCGGAATGACATGTTCATTGAACATAATCTTGGTTTTATTCATGTTCATCCGGGGGCCAATGCGTTGGGAAGAATCAGCTAGGCCGCACAGCATCTGTTGTAATTCCGGCAATGTCTCTGCCATAATGACGATATCATCCGCGAATCTTAGGTGCGAGATGTACTCACCGTTGATGTTAATGCCGCGTCCTTTCCAGTCCAGCGTCTTAAACATATCCTCCAGTGCAGTCGTAAACAATTTAGGTGAGATAACATCGCCCTGTCTCACTCCTCGATGCAGGGGGATATGCTTAGTCCGCCGATTTTGTACTTGGACGGTCATTGTTGCAGCGTCATACAGGCATCTCAGCACTTGGATGTATCGCCAGTCGACCTGGCAGCGTTGCAGGGATTCGATAACAGACCAGGTTTCGATGGAGTCGAAGGCTTTCTCGTAGTCCACGAATGCCATGCACAGGGGCCGATTCTACTCCTGGGTCTTTTGCATAATCTGCCGCACTGTGTGAATGTGGTCTATAGTGCCATATCCTGTCCTGAAACCAGCCTGTTCCGTTGGTTGAAACTCGTCAAGTCTTCCCGCCAGGCGATTTGTGATGACTGTAGAAAACAACTTGTAGACATGGCTTAGGAGGGAAATCGGTCGATAGTTTTTCAGAAGGGTCTTGTCTCCCTTCTTAAAAAACAAAACGACTACACTCCCGATCCATGCCTTTGGAGTTCTCCCAGAGAAGATAACGGAATTAAATATACGCTGAAGTTGTTTGAGCATAGGAGTATCTCCTGCCTTTAGGAGCTCCGTAGTAATTCCGTCATCACCCGGGGCTTTTCCATTTTTAAGTTGTTTTAGAGCCATCTCGATTTCGTCAAAGCTGACTTCTGGCAGCTCGTCTGTGTAGTGGCGTGTTAGGGTGGCTCTTAAATCCCTTATGTCGGGTTCCGGTTGGTTAACTTGCGTGGCGTAAAGTTGGGAATAGAAATTTTCGACTTCCGCGAGAATTTCTGGCACCGAGACAACGACTCTTCCGCTTAGAGTGGTCAGCTTCGTCAGATGGCTTCGGCCAAGCTGTTGTGCGAAGACTTTTGACCCCCGATTCCGCTCAATCGCTCTTTTTATTTGGCATGTGTTAGAGCGTCGGACGTCTCGTCTTACCAGCTTCGTGATCTTTTAATTCAATGCCCGTTGTTCTGACGAAGTGACTGCGGGGTCTTTGCGTCTTTTCTCCATGAGTTGCAGACATTCAGTTGAAAGTCTCGATTTCTTTCCGTTGCGCCGCATCTTGCAGAACCTTGTTCCCTCTTCCCTTAGGATGTCAACCACCTGGTCGAGTTCCTCATCGATATCGTCATCAATTGTGTTTTCCAGAGCAGCGAATCGGTTCTTTAGTTTCAACTGAAACGATTCGGACCCAACTACGTGTTGGAGCAGGTTAGGTCGGAGTGTGGACTTCATCAAACGGATACGTTCCAGCTTATAATCGATATCCAGAGTGCCTCGCACAATCCGGTGGTCGCTACCGGTTTTAAACCTTGTAAACACTGAGAAATCTCTAAATAAGCGCTTCTTGTCCGCTATGATGAAGTCGATCTCGTTTTTAGTGTTACCGTCGGGACTTTGCCACGTCCACTTCCGTTGGGGCCGTTTCTGAAAGAAAGAGTTCATTAGGAATAGCCCCTCTTTTTCCAGGAAGTTGACGAGCATTTGTCCCCTATGGTTCCTGCTACCGAATCCGTGTCGACCCACTACCGATTCGCTACATGTTTCTATTCCCACTATTGCGTTGAAATCCCCCATGATAACGTTAAAGTGAGCCTTGGAGGTGTCGTGTAAGGCTTTGGATATGTCCTCGTACAAATCCTCTATTTTATCATCCGAGTGTGCTGATGTTGGTGCGTAGACCTGGATGACCTTAAGCTTATATCTCTCGGTTAATTTAATCACAAGGTACGCAACCCTTGTCGATACACTGGATATTTCTTCAACGTTGTCAGAGAGGACTTTGTTGACAAGGAACCCGACGCCGCCTTGAGATTGATGGTCTCCTTCTCTGAAATACATAAGATGGCCCGATTTTAAGGTTACGATATCCTCTCCCTTTCTGCGGATTTCGCATAATCCTAGGACGTGCCATGTTATGTGTCTCAGTTCCTCTTCTAGTTGCGCCAGATGTTTGTCGAGCCGTAATGTACGTCCGTTATACCTAGCTAAGGTCAGTCGGTTTTGGCAGCCTTTCGTAACCAGGAGATTCTTAGTACTCTGCCGTTACCGTGACCGCCGCCGTGGTCAGGAATAGCAGGGTTGCCGAGAACTGAGGGCCGTGGCTTGTTTTGGCTTATCATAGGGAGGTAATGCCTGTAATCTCCAAGCTGGGCAGGCGGATTGGAGATCGCAGAGCGCGGCTCCTCGGTCACCAGTCTGTCATTTAGCTGCGCAATTTGACAATGGATATACCGCCATTAGCCGGTCGCCAGAGCCTCGTTTGCTGTTTGGCACGGTGCAACAACAGCAGGTGAGGTTGGCTTGGGGCACTAGGATGGTGATGTACCCCTCACACCCGTTTACCGTTTCGAACACGGGCCTGTTCGGTCAACGTTGTCTGACACGGCCTGAACGGAAAGTTTCAGTGTTGCCCAACATTGTCCGCCATGGCCGAATGAGAAAGGGTAAATTTTTCATTAGCAGTTAACGTGATAAGATTCATTAAAAATTATACAACTATATTATATTATACTGAGGTAGGAATTGCTTAAATGCACGACACTATGTATAAGCCATTGATGTTAACACCTTAGTGGTATAAGCTGTATTAATTACTATAAAGTTTCATCAATATCTGATCAGTAGTTTTTGCGTGAAAGAGTAACAAACATTCATCGAGCCCCACAAATTTTTGCATGTATAATATTAATAGGATTGACTCGGGGAAGGTACGTAATTAGTGAACTTTATACTTAATATTAGTATTCCCTTAAGCCCTGCGAACCAGTCTAGATTAGTTTTCCACTACTTCCTCTAGTTAATGGATTACTTCTATTATATCTATTACGCAACCAATCTATTTTGAACCGTAATGAAATGAAATAAGAATGTAGCGTTACTATTGTCATTTATATTACGGTATATTTTAATTTTTGATCTCATTACGTTCGATTTATTTCCCCTAAACCAAAATTATAGGCCGATTTATAAAATAAATATTGTCTTCGTAATCGTTTAATGACCGCATATATTTGCTAACAATTTAATTTAAAATTACCTATAAACCCGATGGGAACAGTTTACACAAATAATTAATTTATTATTTTTAACCGACTTCAAAAAGGAGGAGGTTCTATGTTCGGTTGTATGTATGCTTTTTTTTTTTATGTATGTTCAGCGATATTTCCGTCAATTGTGGACCGATTTTGATAATTTTTTTTGCATTGGGTTCAGTATATCTCCAAGGTGGTCCCATATTAATTTTATTGACATTGAACCTTAGACTTAGAAGATACACCAGGGAACTCCTTAACGACAAACAATAGGCATGTGTAAATTGAGATATTATGGGTATTACGTCAATCCTATAGGTACCCTACTATAGAATTATTCACTGGTCACTTAAAATTGTAAAATAAAAATCTTTTATAAAAAAAGGTAAACCGAATTCAAAAAGCAAAAAAAAAAATATTTGAAGTCGGTGCCAAGTAACCGACTGCACCAAGCAGCTTTTATAAAAAAAGATTTTTATGATGTAATAAAGTGAAGTATGTAGGTACCCTACTTAGGCCATGACAGGTATTGTGCTGGTTTTGAAATTTCATAAATACCCATTCTACGCAGTTAATATTATAATATTAACAAGAAAAACCGTCGTTCAATTATTCTGAATGACTCTGGCTCTCACTTCATGGATAACAGTCGTGATGGTATATATTTGGGTATTTTAGTTATGTTATATAAGACTTAAAGATAACAAGTCGGTCTAGTAGGTTAAGCGTAAACTGCTAATTTTACTGGCTTGTCCTTGCGGGGTTAAAAAAATATTTGTGGGACCAAATATTTTCTATTTATATGATCACCTTAGACCTCTTGCGGAATATTTATATGGATTTTTCCCCAGAATCACGAAAAAGAGCAAATGAATGCAATGTAAATGCACTCGATCGTACTCACGCTGTCATCCCTTTGCCAACACTAAAAGTAACGGGCAGTGATGGCGAATGTAGAGTTTGACAGCGCGAGTGACGCTTTTACCAATCAGGCTTTCCGGACGAATTAGCACAATTTAATAAGGCATCTGCAAGCAAGTCATGCGTTTTTACGTTTTCAACTTAAATGGAATTCTAAAATTCATCATAACGCGTAAACTATTCCTTCCTCGCAGTTTTTCATAAACTCCGTTATTACAGTAAGTCGCTTATCCGGCGCGATGGCGTGCAGGCAAATCGCGGGATATCGAGAAACTTCCTTTCAGATGTCGCGCTATGTACTTTCTCAATATCAGGAGGGGTCCCATCGGAAAACGCTGGTGATTTTCCACTTCCGTATCGCCGCCTCGTTGAATTCTGGCAAAACAAAAGAGGTTTTCATAAAAATTTGCTAGTTTTGTGTTTATTCGGAAAAGAATTCTAACTTCGTGTTTAAGCGTGAAAAATCTGTTAATACTATGCCCTTAGCCCTGTACATACTACGTTATACTTTTATTATTTCGCAGAATTTAATGTTTAAGTTATATATTTCTCTAAGAAATGTTTTCCACACTGGCAATGTTGTTAGTCTCGTAGGTGAGGTTACAATAATTTCACATGTACAAACTGAACCCAGACCAAAATCTATTGTCACTTAAGTATCGTCAGAGGCAATGTTTTGTGATTTTTTTTCAAAAAAAGGGTATTTTTTTAGGTATTTCGTAACAATGAATATATATAATATGTCCTCTACGTCTGTCACTTTTAGTCCAGGGCACCAAGTCTGCTATTGCAATTTAAGTCAAATTGTCGTTCATTGACCTCATAATCGTTGGTTTTGACATTTTTGATAATCTATTAATTCAATGGTGTCTTGATGATTTTGTATAGGTGTGCCACTTGAAACATTTTTCAGTATTTGTTAATAAGACCATAAAAAATTTAGTAGATTACCGACTTTAGGCATACTTGTAATTGTAATTGTAAAAATGTTATACCATCTCATAATTATAAATCACGTAAAAATAGCAAACTTGAGGTCCATATGATCTGCAGTGCGCAATCATAATAAATATCGTTTTAGATACTTCAGAATGATTTCTGTAACAAGGCCTTGTATGCGGTAATGCTTAATTGAAATATTTTCTGTAAAAAGTGATTCGGAATTAGGGCAATTATAGTTGTTGTATTTATACATCAGTCTGAACAACTCTTGTTTTACAACTTTTTACTTTTCGGGAATTGTTTTTTTTAAACACCGTCACGCCTATATTCCCCATTTTAGTTTCTCAATATAAGTTTATCAGCTGATCGAACGAACTTGTGAAAGTGCAAACATAAAGTAAAAAAATAAACATTTGTAGAACAAAAGTTGTTAAGACTGATGTGTAAGTGCAACAACTTTCGACATAATACCCCAATAAGGTCACCTGTATACATATCGACTGTGGAAATCTTAATTACGTATGGGACACAACATTGCAATGCATGTTACTTACCTCCATTGAGATTTCTACCGTCGATATATTGATCAATGATAATATAGACAAAATTGGTATGAACCACAGAAGTAGTAATAACAAAATACTAGAAGTCAAATAGCGCATAATTTTATTCACAACCTCTGTCGCCGCTTTTATACATGCATATTTCGAAAAAATAGACACAGGCTCACAAACACTCACATCATTGCTTTAAAGAATATTTTCCTATGAATTGTATTTACTTTATATATACAGTTACAAGAGATGGAAGACCTTCATACCAATTTAGCTTCTGTGTTACATAAATTTGTCCATGCAGTACTAAAACATTATGTGATAATTTTCTTGGATTCATGGCGACAAGTTCACTCAACTACTGTCTTATTACCTATTACAATTTTTGTGATGTGAACTTATTTTTATAGGCAATTATAAGAGCCAACTCTTAGAATAACTGTGTTATAAATAACTGTGAACTTACAAATTCACTGTAAATCAAATTATAGTGATTATAAGACACATATAACTATTTCGGAGAAAACAATGTTAATTTTCTTTGTTGTATCACAGCGCAATGATAGGGTGATTAAAGCCTAGATTAAGGTTGTACAGATTCAAGATTAACTATTTCTTGATAAGCATTAAGTACAGTTGAATCACCACAAGAATTAAAGGGATCGTTACAAAGGCGATAATTGTCTGGCAATTCTCAATTCATAAACCTTTTAACGGCTGATCAGTAATTTCTCAAACAGCCCATATAAAAAGAGGTGAATATAGTGCCATGGTTCGCTATTTAATGAATTATAATTTTTTTTTGGAATATATGTCCATGGGATAGGAGTGGCACTATTTCACGAGATAATTCATAATAATGTACGATTAGAATATGATCGTATTGCAAATGTCTTTAGACATATTCTAATCGTACTTTTTTATTCCGTATCTTACCTATTCCGAGGTAACGTTTTTCAAATCTTTGCAGAAGCAGCTGATGAACGTTTCGGCAAACACAAGTCATCAGCTCCATCAGTACCCTGAAGGCATTACTAAACTGCACAATGAGCTTCATAATATGATCTTAATAATCAAAACTTACGGTATTTCAAAAACGGGAAAACGTAAAAACCTCATTTATAATATATTAGTGTAGTTTTCCTAACAAAAACGAGTCCGGAGTCTGGAATTGTGCCCGGTATATGGCAATAGGCTCGCCCCCTATTACATGGGACCTTACATCGTCGGCGAAACGTAGGTGAGCTCACGTTGTTCGATAACAATTTAATATATCGTTTTTACGATTATTGACACCAGAAGCTAAATAATGGCTCCTCCAGTCTCACTTAAAATTTTGGGCGTAGGTCGTATTATTAAAAGTACATCGCCATACGATGATTATGATGATCACGATTATTAAACAGAATTGTAAAAAGATGTCTATATTCACATAGCGTCCGTAACCGGCGAGCGTGTAGGAGACGAACTATGAGAGTGGAGGAAGCCAGAGAGGTATGTAAGGAAAGAACCTCTGTACTCTCTGCCTACCCCGCAAGGGATCGGGCGTGATGATATAGATAGATAGATAGTCTATATTACATACCTAATATAATATGTACGTAAGTCGGATAAAGCATTGTCGGTGGCTAGCCTAAACATGTGAGAAAAGCTCTAAATTTCAACAGGGCCACATTCGATGTCGCCGTGAATTTCTTTTGTGCCCTGACAGTTTATTACGAGAACAAAGACATGACGTTGTTTGAACAGACCCGCTTTAGATTTTACTACTCTGATTACATATTACTCAAGATCTACTCCATTGTGACGGAGATCTGTATTCCACTTCAATTTCTAAAAGGTTCAATTACATTCGGTTGTAATTTACCCGAAGACGAATCGAATTCATCACTGGTTTGATAAAATCTTACTCTCTCATAGATAAGATAGAAATTGATGAATTATCTGAAATTTGCAAGCGACGACTCAAAAGCTGAGTAGTAGGGAGTAATTGGAAATTTTAATAACAAATCGATTACATTAAGAAGGAACCTATTGATGATTACCCAATTTTCTAACGTAACATAAATCTTTCTTATTCTATCTGCTAAATTTAGACCATTCTATGTCTTTGACTGTTTTAATTTTCGATAGGTCTTCACCCAGTGTTCATGGAATCCTTTAGTACAGTCATCCGCTAAACGAAATAAGCATGATTCTCTAGTTTTTGAAAGTATTGGAATAAAAAATCTATGAAAAAAGTCTACTTAATCGGTAAATTTTTTCTTAAAACATAAATAAAGCCTTCGTTTCGTGACTTTACAAGGCTTGTACTATACCATAGTTAATTATAAAATTTGGGAACACTTTTTTTGTTTATTTTTGCAAGTTGAAAACTCAAGTAGAAACAAAGCATCTCTCATCTCACGTGGGACAAAATAGCATTCCTGGAAGGTTCAAAGTGTCGTCAAGGCGAATCGCCAATAACCTTTGTAAACACTCAAAGTTATTAGGAAAATTGATCTCAGAATAAATATACCGAGAGAGGCGAACATACCTCGTTTACTAGTTAAGTGTAGACACCTACTCAAGTCGGTATGAAAAATTTATGTCGAAATTGTTTCTTTCCCTCCCAGCGGCCCAATGTGAGTGCTCAGTTAGTCGCCTGCTCTCGTGTAATACGTGATATTAAGCCCGAAGGTCCATATTTGTCACCATAAACATAAAATGAACTTGGGTCCATGTGAACGGGTGCGCCGCGTGTCCTAATTCAAGCTGTGCTTGTTAATTATTTACTTAGATATATCTCGGACAACCTTCGGGCAGGGACTGCGGGTGAAACCTTTGTAATTGCGTTTACACTTGGAAACTTTGAATACACTTACTTGTATTAAATATAAATAAGGTTTAAATATGTGAACATTTTAAACAGTGTAAACATTTATATTAAATTAGTTTTATTTTTAAACTGACATAATAATATATATTATTTTTATTATACATAATAAAACAAACCCGAAAGCATAATGAAATTTCATTTCTTTTTTATTTGTAGTTATGGTTTAGAATTGTAAAAAGTTCATCATCTCGATTTTTTGCCACACTACAAATACAGGCCTTAATAATATATAAAAATGTATATGTGCTTACCTACACAAGATATTTCTTACTTGTTAAACATTTACACATGTGGTACGATACGTATCGTACATACGGAGTATAAAGGAAAGCAAACGAAGTTTGACTCCACATTGCATCCCACATCTCGAAGTTGAGACGGTTCAAATAACACTTTCAGCTGATAGCATCGTTAAGCTTTTACGCGTTCGTAAACACCCAGTTTGTACTTAGTTTACGTTTAGTTTTATTACGCCCTGCAGCTTTCGTTACGAGCAAGCTGTGGCCCGTTATACTCTCCGGGCAAACCGAGTCCCGCCATGACCCGCGAACTGCCCCATCAACTGCTAATAGATAGTGTCGGAGTTATAACAACATAACGAACGGTGGGTAACTAACGAGTGCTGTCATTCTCACTCAGCGCAGCCGAATTGTGTGCCGGCCGAGAGAGAATTAATGAGGAGCCCGCCAGTCGCACGCGCCGACCGCCACCCTACACCGCTCGGCAATAAACACCCAAATTACTATTTATACAGAATAAATGGCCATAACATAGTTTTCCGTATTGTTAACATGGTCGTTAAGCACGTTGTAGGATTCATCTACGAATACTAATTATATAATAGACGTGCGGAGTAAGGTGTTCGTGAGACGTGTGTTCGAAACATCGTACAAGAAAGCGTGTAAGTATGAAAGATAAATGTCCGTGTAAAGTTGAAAAGAATATGCTTCGTTAGTTGATGCATATAAAATGGATATCGGAAGAAATAATGATATACGAAAGAGGAAGATTGTAGGTGCCAGGTAAGACCTAGACTGTATTACCATGACCAAATGTACCGTGTCTTATCTCAAGGGAAAATCAAGAATCCCCGTAACAGGCGAGCGTGTATAAAACCAACTATGAGAGTGAAAGAAGCCAGAGACATCTGTAGGATAAGAAACTGTTGGAACTCTATACTCATTGCCTACCCCGTTACGGATTTGGCGCATGGCGTGATGGTACACATAGATATAGTTAGATATATGATTGCTATTACTAGTGAAAATTGTCCAAGTGCCTTTAAAACCATAAAAGGAAGTGATAAACTAAATTAAAACTGGAATTACGTCAACAAGAAAGGTAACTAGGAAACTGAAATGAACGCAGCAATCACATAAATAAACAACGAGCTACCCCTCGGTTACTGTTGATGATTCCAACCGGATGGTGTGTACACTTGGTTTTTTAGGACTACGAAAATAAAAACAGACTTTTTCTATGTGAAAATATTTAAAATAGCTCTGATATTTTTTTTGTAAAACTTACTTCCGTGCACAGCATTGTAGAAAGAATGATAGATTTCACATTTTTCAGAAAAGTCATCCTTTTCCGAATGCGTCCTCGGAGGCACGATATCGCTCAAATTGTTTCCAATATTCTTTACGAGTATTTGACACTCCGGTGAAAAATTACCACGAGTTTCTGGATATTGTTATTTTTACGTTATTATTTATACTTGTATAATCTGGCTGGGTTTTCCAGAAAAGTATTTTAATCAAATGTCGTATGATACGTTATAATATGACAAAAATATTGTCTAAAGAATTTTCTTTAGACAATATTTTTGTCATATTATATTTATAAGATTGCACAATTTTAATGAATGTATAACATAAAATTTTCCATCATAGATAAAAACATATGCTTCGTCGCCTAGTGGCGTAATAATAATGCGCTTTGCGATCACGAGGATTCAAATCCTAGATTAGACACATGTAGTTTGTCTATCGAAAACTTTCCAGTATTAATCCGGAATCTGGTATTTTTCCCGATGTAAGGCAATAGACTTACCTCCTATTACGTGCGCCCTAACATTGTCGACGAAAAGTGGGTGCACGTACACCTCTGCCACCCTCGCTTGGGGAATATAGGCGTGAAGGTGTTTTTGTTTTTACAAAAATAAAAGGATTATATGTGTCTCCTCGACTGCGCTTTGCATACACGAATACCACAAATAAACATAATAAAAGACACCCGTGCCAGCAAATAGGTAGAGGAAATCTCGTTTGTCAGACCGAAAATATTTACTTAAGCGCAATAGTTAAATACTCAACATAGCTGACAAAGGACATAGTCCTTATAACAATAGAGATGACAGGGCGCCGTTAGGTTGCTCATTAATATTTCAAGTTTGGAGACTGAGAGTTACAATGTATCTATGAGACGCTCTTTGACTATGTGTGTAATAGACTACAATAAGATACCCAGGAGATAAGCATATATTTTGTACTACTATAATAATGAGGAGACCAAGCTGAAATATTGTTTAAATATTGTCACGCCTTTATTCGCCAAGCGCGGAATAGAGGTGTACTGTGTACACCTACTTGTCGCCTACGATGCGACGCAGCAGTCAAATATTGTATACTTACAAATTTTTATCGACTACGTTGAATATGTTCATATGGTAATTTAAACTTATTCACGATTCGGAACGCTATCTTTCCATTTAGGTATTGATTGTAAAAGATTCCATATATTGCTTATTCCATAATTTCCAAAAGTATTGGAAAATGTTACAACAAATATTTCAAAAACTGAATCCATTGAGTGGTACATTTCTTACTTCTTTTTCTGGATAGCTGTTGAGAGAAGTGCCGATTAAAAAATGTCCTAGTGTTAAATAAGAGATCATTAATATCTATTGACAATGGTGTCAGAAGTCTACTATTTAATATTGACTCTATTTGGGCAAGGACAGTACTTAATTCTTCATGTTAGCAATGCCTATTGAACCACTCTTTTGAGACGATATTTTGTGCTTTTAACAGCAGCTTCCCACAAGCCTTCAAAAACAGGTGAGTAACTAGGTATAAAATGAAAATCAATTCACTTCGACTAAGGTACTGTAACGCAATGAAAGAGCAGGTAGGTACTACACTTTGCTACTTAACGCTTGTGTTACGCCTAATAAGATGGGTATATGATAATTATTTCAGACTGGTTTTAACTATACTAGCTTTGATCATCATCATCATCTCAGCCTATACTTGTCCACTGCTGAACATAGGCCTCCCCAATCGCTTTCCAGCGTAACCGGTCCGATGCCACCTGCATCCAACGACTTCCTGCGATTTTCACAAGATCGTCGGTCCATCTGGCAGGCGGTCGTCCCACACTGCGCTTGCCAATACGTGGTCTCCACTCTAGAATCTTTCTGCCCCAACGCCCGTCCGATCTACGCGCTATGTGGCCCGCCCATTGCCACTTCAGCTTGCTAATCTTAACGGCTATGTCGGTGACCTTGGTTCTTCTACGAATCTCCTCATTCCTGATTCGATCGCGTAGAGAAACGCCGAGCATAGCTCTCTCCATAGCTCGCTGAGCAACTCTGAGCTTTTTTATGAGACCTATAGTAAGAGACCACGTCTCTGATCCATATATCATCACTGGTAACACACACTGACTAAAAACTTTAGTCTTAAGGCACTGAGGTATTTTGGATGAGAAGATGTTGCGCAGTTTCCCGAACGCTGCCCAGCCGAGTTGGATTCGTCGATTGACCTCTCTCTCAAAGTTGGACCTACCTAACCGGACTACCTGCCCCAGGTAAATGTATTCGTCAACAACTTCAAGAGTAGAGTTCCCAACGGTGAGTGCGGTGGGTACGACATGGACGTTACACATTATTTTCGTTTTGTCCATGTCCATTTTAAGACCCACTTGTTGAGATACTCTGTTGAGGTCACCGAGCATTCGTCCTAGATCTTCCAGCGACTCCGCCACGACCACAATGTCGTCGGCAAATCGAAGGTGAGTGATGTATTCGCCATTGATGTTGATGCCAAGTCCTTGCCATTCCAAGAGCTTGAAGGCGTCCTCTAAGGTGGCCGTAAACAGTTTCGGAGAAATGACGTCTCCCTGCCTTACTCCTCTTTTTATGGGGATCGCCTTCGTGCAATGCCCCTGTACTCGGACTGACATGGTGGCGTTATTATACAAGCACTTCAACACTTCAATGTACCGATAGTCAATGCGGCATCGCTGGAGAGATCTAAGAACCGCCCAAGTCTCGATCGAATCGAAGGCTTTCTCATAGTCCACAAACGCCAAGCATAGTGGCCGATTATACTCCTCGGTCTTCTGTATAATCTGCCGCAGCGTATGTATGTGGTCTATGGTACTAAAGCCTTTCCGGAAACCGGCTTGTTCGGGAGGCTGGAAGTCATCAAGCCTGCGTTCGAGACGATTCGTGATGACTCTCGAAAACAACTTATAAACATGGCTCAGCAGTGTGATGGGCCTATAATTCTTCAGTAAAGTGTTATCACCTTTCTTGAAAAACAGTACCACCACTCCCCTGTTCCACGCTTCCGGCGTTTTTCCTTCGAGCAAGACAGCCTCTGAAGGACTTTAAGTACCGGCGTTCCGCCCGCTTTCAGAAGCTCTGCGGTAATTCCGTCTTCGCCTGGTGCTTTGTTATTTTTGAGTTGTTTGAGAGCCATCGTAATCTCGTACAGGCTGATGTCCGGGATATCTTCAGTGTAGTGTCGGGTTAGCTTGGCTCTTGGGTCTTTTACCAAGTCAACAACAGGTTCAGCTACTGAGGTGTACAACTGCCCATAGAACCTCTCTATCTCCCTGAGCACCTCTGACCTATTCGACGTTACGTTTCCGTCCTCCGTCTTCAGCTTCGTCAACTGGCTTTGCCCAATAGACGCGTCTCTTGCGAACACTTTGGAGCCCTTGTTCTGTGCTATGGTCTCCTCAATACGCCTTGTATTGAAGGACCGTAAATCGTGACGCAAGGACTTCAGTATCTGTCCATTGAGCTGCCTATAGGACTTAGCATCATCGGAGGTTTGGAGCGTCATGGAACGTCGCTCAGCCATGAGATTTCGGGTGGAGTTAGATAGTTTTTGAGGTCTATTTTTACGGTGGGGCTTATAATACTTGGACCCGACCGTATGGACAGTCTCTACCAGCCTGTTGTTGATTTCGTCCACTAGCTTTGATAAAATGTGTTAAATAGGCTCCGAATATGTTATATAGGCTCCGAATGTGTTATTTTACCATCAAAATTAATTTCACGTGAATTCTAGCTTCGTATTGCCGAGCTAGAATCGATTCATTCGACTTGTATCGGCGCAGCGGATCTTCCAGAATGTTCGGTATGAGTTACAATGAACATTTGAAATACAGCTCCAGTACCCTCATTGTATCCGTTAAAACTATGTGATTTGTATTCAAAACTGTTTGTTTAGTTGCTACGTTGGTGTTCCGCGGGTGTTACTTAGATGTTTATTGCTGTGTAGGCTGTATATTCCGGGGCTGCCGTCCTGCCGTTGTAACCTAGACTAAAGCCTACCTTTTGAATATTTGTCACGCATTTTTGGCACGCAAACTTTTTAACTGTATGTTCTATATAACTGACTAAAACCACCTAAAACACCAGGTGGTGAGAGATATTTGAAACACTATATTCGACGTCCACATTACACATTAGTCTGCCGTATTGATCTCAAACGTAGGCCTTTATAGGCTGTTCGATGGATCTCAAAATACTTTTATTTCTTAACAGTTAAATGACGCACGTCATGTGCGTGTTTTGGCAAGCCTGTTGTTCTGCAGGCCAGTTTTAATTTGTCGTATATAACCGACAAAAAACATTAAAGCTTCAACCAATTACTCCTACAAAGTTTTAGAATCAACTATAATATCTTTGCTTATTAAAACGATAAAAATATAACACAAATTACTATCAGTAACGAGAATACCACTTTTTACACAAACCCACTGGCTACAAAAAGTTTATAGAGAAAGGTAGAGTTTGTATGTTGACAAGCGCATTACTTTAACGACGCATTTCACAGCCCATAAAAATGACGTGAAAGCACAAAAGCTTCGATGTACCACCAGCCTTATTTGTTTGCTCATTCTTGGCTCACGTTGATACTCAGAGGGCTTAGCACGAAAAGGTTGACGTTAGCGTGACGCTAGCGAGTTTATATGCCATCCTTATCACACTACAAATTTACTGAATATACATAAACGTGACAGCATGGTTTAGTCGCTAGCGTCAAGACAATATTTTCGTGTTAAGCACTTTGTATGCACACGTATAAATAAAAATGTAGCGTCTTTCTGTCTGTGAGTTCAAAATGAACGCAAACATTGAAAGCACAAAACAATAAGCATGTCGTTGTCTTGTTCATTGTCTTGTTTATCTTTACTTTTACCATTAAACAAGCAATTTATAAAAGAATATTAGTTGTCTTAAAATATGCTCCCAAAATAAACTAACGATTTTAAAAACTCACTGAAAAAGTGTTTTAGGATTGACTCAAGTAGAACTCATCCTAAAAACTCAAGGAGTTTTCAAAGATTATTATTGATAAACTTTGGAAACCTAACGAACTTTGTCAAAAATTAAACACCTAACAGCCTGACATATTCAAGAACTATTAAAAGACTGAATCCACTTGAGTGGGCCAGGGCAAATCTAATAAAATAGGAATAAAAAGAGCTTCACAAGAAAATATTACTATACTTTGTTGATCAAACTGTCAATAACAGCGAATTAATGCTGACAAAGAAGTTCTTAGACTGGAATCGCACCCTATTCTAACCAGTCTATTAGGAGACTGCTTCGTTGGTCTAGTGGCGAATAATACGCGTATCAATCAAGAGGTCCTGAATTCGAAACCTAGGTCGGATGAAAAGTGACTCTATGATAGAAAATGTTCCAGTATCAGTCCAAAGTGTGGTATTGTATCGGGTGTGTATTGCTATAACCCGTAAAATTTTGTCACAAAACACACTAAGAGCGACTCCTGAGGTAAAAGCCTCATTTGCATTTTAACAGGAACTGCGGTGTCCTTAATCCATTGGTCGCAGGTGACGAGCCACTGCCAAATTGATATTTTATACTACTGACTTACAATTACATTGCCGATCCATTGACAGAGTGACCCCCGGCGTTCTATCAAGCTTGAGAAATGATTTGAACAGAAATAGGAAATATCTTTCGCAATATCTCAATCTTAGAATAAGTAGTGTTACTTTATTTACTTTTACATAAAAAAGGTCCGGGTATAAATATATCATTTTCAATATGTCAAATTATAGTAAGTTTGACATCCTAATGGGACAAACATTTGAGCTGTTCACAGGTATTTTTTTCAATTTAAGAGTATCACTCAGCACAATAGTGGTAGTGAATACGTAGTTAAGGGCAAAGTTTTTTTATAGTATATACTTTATTATGGCCTCCAAGTGAGCATATTAGTCTTTCTAAACTCGGAATCAAGGAAATGCACCTCAAAATTGGACATCACTAATCAATTCAATCAAACTTTAGATAAAAACCAGTTTACATATTATTTATGAATCCTTTTTTAATAAATATTTTTTTCTTTTCTTTTTCTTTTTTTATTATAAAACGTAGCACCACACTTAGATTTATTCCTGTGTCTTGGTTGCGTTTACAAACATGAAAATTCACATACACAAATACTCATACTGAAACAAATAATTGTGGGTCACACAGAGATTTGTCCTTTGCGAGAATCGAACCCGCGACTATTAGACCACTGCGCTAAATCGACCGTCTAATATAAAACCGCGCTTAACGTTGAATCGAATAAGAGTACTCAAAGGTAAAAAAATGCCCCATGCTGCGTTACATCTATTAGTGCATTTCTATCAACTGAAAATGGCTTGTTCCACTTACCTTCAAATTACTTCTTCTACTTATGTATATTTCGTGTTTACGTAGTAAGAATGTTATTCGTAGTTATTAAAGAGATATTGCAAAATTTATTACAACTACTTATCTTTTTTCTGTGTTAAGTAAAACCTGTGTATTAAAATATATGCTATAGACTGTATCCGACTCCATTCGAACCCTTTTAGCTCTTTTAATGAGATTGAGTATCCATCTGAAGTGTGGGTCTATTGATTATATCAGAAAAAAGTGGCTTATACAATGCCGTGTGTACCTGCCAACCGGCAAAAAGAGCTGAGTGTTGACTTTACAAAACAAATTCAAAGTCGTTGCTTTTACTTTACCCTTGAGGTGAACGTTCCCATTCAAAGTACAAATAGGAGCACCTACATCCAGAGACAACACGTATTAGAAGGCCCTTTCGCGTTCCTTTTGTTAAAATTGTATCGTAGGTAATTTTCATATAAACGCAGTAATGCGCCGGTAATGGTCCATAACAGAAAGCTCGCGATATATAGACGCCCGTCCCCGCCCTCCTACCCACACCCTGGCGACTCCCACACGTCACAGTGCCACCGCCACACTAACAGAAACAAAATGTTCAAACTATTTACGATTTATTACCAGATTCATCAAACCGTACCGACCGGAATATAGCAAAATATCGAGCTAACAATCGCTTAGTTGACAGTGACCGTTTCGAATAAAACAAAGCACATGCGATATAATATTTTATGCGAGTGACACATTTGGGACGCTCTGTTTTACTATCCGTGTTTTGCGATTTACGTAATATACAGCAGGTAACATACATAAACAAATACCTAACAAAGCAGAATATCAGATTAGACATAGTATTTTTGTTTTTTTTTATGTATGATCTTCACATTTTCTTGCAAAAATAAGTTAACAACAATGTGAACATTATAAATAGGCATAATGAATGACGTAAACCTAACCGACAGCTAGAGTCATAATATTTTATAACCTATCTATCTATCTATATACTGACTATAAATTTGTTTCGGAATTAAACATTTAATTAATTAGGACTTCTCGAGAAGTCCGATGGAGTGTTGTGTGAGGCACAGGGAGGTTTCAGGTCTGGAAGAGGATGTTCGGATCAAGTTTTCTCCCTCCGCAACATGGTAGAAAAGCATCTGGCAGTAGGCCGGAAGGTTTTCTGCGGTTTTGTGGACCTGGAGAAGGCGTTTGATAGAGTCGTGCGAAAGAGACTTTGGGACATTTTGCCAGAGTATGGTATAAACGGCACCCTGTTGCGAGCCGTCCAGTCCACCTACGTGGACAGCAAGGCATGCGTACGGGTGGGTGGTAACATGTCACCTTGGTTTGACGTTAAAATCGGCGTCAAGCAGGGTTGCGTGTTGTCCGCTAGACTTTTTATAGTGTATCTGGATAAAAGTCTTCAAAGACTGTGTGCGATGACTGAAGGGGTAAAATGGGTGATCTAGTGATAAACCACCTATTGTATGCAGATGACGCGGTTTTAATAGCGCCAACAGCCACTGATCTGCAAACACTAGTCACAGTTATGAGAGACGACTGCATGAACAATGGCTTACATTTGAATGTGAAGAAAACCAAAATTATGGTTTTTGAACGGGAAGAAACCAGAACGAATGCAAGGATTGTGGTTGGTAACGATGTGCTGGAGCAAGTGAATGAGTTTGTATATCTTGGATGCGCCTTCAGTAAGGATGGGAAATACACCGCTGATATAGAGAGAAGAGTGAATGCAGGTAATAGAGTGAATGGTGCGATGGGAAGGCTACTTGGGAGCCGGCACTTAAGCCAAAAGGCGCAGCTGGCCATGCATAACGGAGTGCTTGTCCCAACGCTGTTATATGGCAGTGAGAGTTGGGTATGTAAGAAGGAGAACGAAAGCAGGATAAATGCGGTCGAAATGCGATCTCTGCGGAACATGTGCGGAGTCACGCTGACCGACCGTATTCGCAACAGCGTAGTAAGAAAGCGAGTAGGTATGAAAGATAGTATCGGTGTAAAGATGAGAAAGGGTATGCTCCGTTGGTTCGGGCATATAGAAAGGATGCCAGAAGAAAGAATGACAAAACAGATATACAATGCGAAACTGGAAGGATGTAGGTGCCAGGGAAGACCTAGACTATCTTACCATGACCAAATAGACCGTGTCTTAGCTGAAGGGCAAGTCAAGAGTCTCCGTAACCGGCGAGTGTGTATGAGACGAACTATGAGAGTGGAGGAAGCCAGAGAGGTATGTAAGGAAAGAACCTGTTGGAACTCTGTACTCTCTGCCTACCCCGCGAGGGAGCTGGCGTGATGCTATAGATAGATAGATAATTAATTAGGTTAATAATTTCTGAACAGTGAAACAGCAATACCTAATTAACATAATATAAAGCTTTCTTCCAAAGAAGCTATAATTTCTTTACAATTACGGGGTTTATCAATTCAAGCTTTAATAAATATCGCTACAATCCAATTATTTTGCATTGCACATTGTTGAACGGACCTTAAGCCGTCGCGAAACAATGAGAGGCCGGCGTGGACAACCCTTAATCCTATTCAGTGCAAGCGAGCGCCTCTTGCGGCGACGAACAAACAATAACTCAGGCTCACACTTACATGGGACACCAGAAATTACTCGATTCACGAGGGAACACCAGGGATTTTTGTAATAAGTAAAACTTTTATATGTAAATACATAATTTATGTACCAAATTACACGCGCTTTAAATAATCGTAATAGGTTCTCTCTATTAAGTGAAATATTAAAGGTCATGCTAAAGTGTTATTACTTTAGTGTTGACATTTGTAATCATATAATCAATACCGCGAGGTTCCCGGCTTAGAATAGGACCAACCCATCTCATCCCATCGGGTGTCGTACAAGGCGACTAAGGGAAAACTAGGGAATGGGCAGCAGCGTTCCCTTAACACTTCGACGACCAATAACTGCGCTCGCCAACCCGCCTGCCAAGCGTGGCGAGTATGGCAAACACCCCCAACCAATATTATGGAAGAAAGCAAGAAAACCAGGCCCCTAGTCCCCGGCGGTCCTGTTCGTCCTGGCCACGGTAGCAGCCATGGTAACGACAGGACAAGGGGTGCTAAGAATCTCCGGCAGAGATTCGGCTACCACCAAAACCGAAAATTGGCCCTGGTGACATACAACGCACGCACATTGAGGACAGATGAGAAGCTAGTTGAGCTGGAAGAAGAGTTAAACAAGTTGCGGTGGAGTATTGTTGGTTTATCGGAGGTCCGAAGAGAGGGCGAGGACACGATAACCTTAAAATCCGGCAACTTGTTTTACTACCGGGAGGGCGAACAGCAGTCCCAAGGTGGTGTCGGATTTATCGTCCACAAGTCACTCATAAACAACGTTGTGTCCATCACTAGTGTGTCGAGCAGGGTGGCGTACCTGATACTCAGAATATCCAAAAGATATTCGCTGAAGGTCATACAGGTCTACGCACCGACCTCGGCATACTCAGATGATGAGGTCGAAGTTATGTATGAGGACATTAGTAGAGCCATACATACTTCCAAAGCACATTTTACAGTAGTTATGGGTGACTTCAATGCGCGGCTGGGCCAACGGGGCGATGATGAGCTGAGAGTGGGGCAATTTGGATATGGGCAGCGCAACCCCAGGGGTCAGAGGCTGTCCGAATTTCTGGAGAAAGAGGGACTCTTTATGATGAACTCTTTCTTCCAGAAGCCGCCTCATAGGAAATGGACCTGGATGAGCCCTGATGGTTCCACAAAAAATGAGATAGACTTCATCATGAGCACCTAGCGACAAATATTTAATGATGTCTCCGTGATTCATAGGGTAAAAACCGGCGGTGATCACCGAATGGTCAGAGGCACATTAAATATTAATGTCAAAATGGAAAGATCGCGTCTGATGAAGTCTACGCTCCGACCATGCATATATCCCGCAAAACCCCGAGAACTTTCAACTCGAATTGTCAAACCGCTTCGAATTGCTAGACAGCAGCGCATCAGTGGATGAAATCAACAATAGGTTGGTAGAGGCTGTCCATACGGTCGGGTCCAAGTATTTTAAGACCCACCGTAAAAATAGGCCTCAAAAACTATCTAACCACACCCGAAACCTCATGGCTGAGCGACGTTCCATGACGCTCCAAACCTCCGATGATGCTAAATCCTATAGGCAGCTAAATGGACAGATATTAAAGTCCTTGCGACACGACTTACGGTCCTTCAATGCAAGGCGTATCGAGGAGACCATAGAGCAGAACAAGGGCTCTAAAGTGTTCGCAAGAGACGCGTCTATTGGGCAGAGCCAGTTGACGAAACTGAAGACGGAGGACGGAAACGTAACGTCAAATAGGTCAGAGGTGCTCAGGGAGATAGAGAGGTTCTATGGACAGTTATATACCTCAGTAGCTAAACCTGTTGTTGACTTGGTAAAAGACCCAAGAGCCAAGCTAACCCGACACTGCACTGAAGATATCCCGGACATCAGCCTGTGCGAGATTAGGATGGCTCTCAAACAACTAAAAAACAACAAAGCGCCGGGTGAAGACGGAATTACTGCAGAACTTCTGAAGGCAGGCGGATCGCCGGTACTTAAAGTCCTTATCATCATCATCATCATCATCTCAGCCTATACTTGTCCACTGCTGAACATAGGCCTCCCCAATCGCTTTCCAGCGTAACCGGTCCGATGCCACCTGCATCCAACGACTTCCTGCGATTTTCACAAGATCGTCGGTCCATCTGGCAGGCGGTCGTCCCACGCTGCGCTTGCCAATACGTGGTCTGCACTCTAGAATCTTTCTGCCCCAACGCCCGTCCGATCTACGCGCTATGTGGCCCGCCCATTGCCACTTCAGCTTGCTAATCTTAACGGCTATGTCGGTGACCTTCGTTCTTCTACGAATCTCCTCATTCCTGATTCGATCGCGTAGAGAAACGCCGAGCATAGCTCTCTCCATAGCTCGCTGAGCAACTCTGAGCTTTTTTATGAGACCCATTGTAAGAGACCACGTCTCTGATCCATATATCATCACTGGTAACACACATTGACTAAAAACTTTAGTCTTAAGGCACTGAGGTATTTTGGATGAGAAGATGTTGCGCAGTTTCCCGAACGCTGCCCAGCCGAGTTGGATTCGTCGATTGACCTCTCTCTCAAAGTTGGACCTACCTAACCGGACTACCTGTCCCAGGTAAATGTATTCGTCGACAACTTCAAGAGTAGAGTTCCCAACGATGAGTGCGGTGGGTACGACATGGACGTTACACATTATTTTCGTTTTGTCCATGTTCATTTTAAGACCCACTTGTTGAGATACTCTGTTGAGGTCACCGAGCATTCGTCCTAGATCTTCCAGCGACTCCGCCACGACCACAATGTCGTCGGCAAATCGAAGGTGAGTGATGTATTCGCCATTGATGTTGATGCCAAGTCCTTGCCATTCCAAGAGCTTGAAGGCGTCCTCTAAGGTGGCCGTAAACAGTTTCGGAGAAATGACGTCCCCCTGCCTTACTCCTCTTTTTATGGGGATCGCCTTCGTGCAATGCCCCTGTACTCGGACTGACATGGTGGCGTTATTATACAAGCACTTCAACACTTCAATGTACCGATAGTCAATGCGGCATCGCTGGAGAGATCTAAGAACCGCCCAAGTCTCGATCGAATCGAAGGCTTTCTCATAGTCCACAAACGCCAAGCATAGTGGCCGATTATACTCCTCGGTCTTCTGTATAATCTGCCGCAGCGTATGTATGTGGTCTATGGTACTAAATCCTTTCCGGAAACCGGCTTGTTCGGGAGGCTGGAAGTCATCAAGCCTGCGTTCGAGACGATTCGTGATGACTCTCGAAAACAACTTATAAACATGGCTCAGCAGTGTGATGGGCCTATAATTCTTCAGTAAAGTGTTATCACCTTTCTTGAAAAAGAGTACCACCACACCCCTGTTCCACGCTTCCGGCGTTTTTCCTTCGAGCAAGACGGAATTAAACAGCCTCTGAAGGACTTTAAGTACCGGCGATCCGCCCGCTTTCAGAAGCTCTGCGGTAATTCCGTCTTCACCCGGCGCTTTGTTGTTTTTAAGGTGTTTGAGAGCCATCCTAATCTCGTACAGGCTGATGTCCGGGATATCTTCAGTGTAGTGTCGGGTTAGCTTGGCTCTTGGGTCTTTTACCAAGTCAACAACAGGTTCAGCTACTGAGGTATACAACTGCCCATAGAACCTCTCTATCTCCCTGAGCACCTCTGACCTATTCGACGTTACGTTTCCGTCCTCCGTCTTCAGCTTCGTCAACTGGCTTTGCCCAATAGACGCGTCTCTTGCAAACACTTTGGAGCCCTTGTTCTGCTCTATGGTCTCCTCAATACGTCTTGTATTGAAGGACCGTAAATCGTGTCGCAAGGACTTCAATATCTGTCCATTGAGCTGCCTATAGGACTTAGCATCATCGGAGGTTTGGAGTGTCATGGTACGTCGCTCAGCCATAAGGTTTCGGGTGTAGTCAGATAGCTTTTGAGGTCTATTTTTACGGTGGGGCTTAAAATGCTTGGACCCGACCGTATGGACAGTCTCTACCAACCTATTGTTGATTTCGTCCACTGATGCGCTGCTGTCTAGCAATTCGAAGCGGTTTGACAATTCGAGTTGAAAGTTCTCGGGGTTTTGGATATGTGCATTAGAAGGTCGGAGCGTAGACTTCATCAGACGCGATCTTTCCATTTTGACATTAATATTTAATGTGCCTCTGACCATTCGGTGATCACTGCCGGTTTTTACCCTGTGAATCACGGAGACATCATTAAATATTTGTCGCTTGGTGCTCATGATGAAGTCTATCTCATTTTTTGTGGAACCATCAGGGCTCATCCAGGTCCATTTCCTATGAGGCGGCTTCCGGAAGAAAGAGTTCATCATAAAGAGTCCCTCCTTCTCCAGATATTCGGCCAGCCTCTGACCCCTGGGGTTGCGTTGCCCATATCCAAATTGCCCCACTCTCAATTCATCATCGCCCCGTTTGCCCAGCCGCGCATTGAAGTCACCCATAACCACTGTAAAGTGTGCTTTGGAAGTATGTATGGCTCTACTAATGTCCTCATACATTACTTCGACGTCATCATCTGAGTATGCCGAGGTCGGTGCGTAGACCTGTATGACCTTCAGCGAATATCTTTTGGATATTCTGAGTATCAGGTACGCTACCCTGCTCGACACACTAGTGATGGACACAACGTTGTCTATGAGTGACTTGTGGACGATAAATCCGACACCACCTTGGGACTGCTGTTCGCCCTCCCGGTAGTAAAACAAGTTGCCGGATTTTAAGGTTATCGTGTCCTCGCCCTTTCTTCGGACCTCCGATAAACCAACAATATTCAACCGCAACTTGTTTATCTCTTCTTCCAGCTCAACAAGCTTCTCATCTGTCCTTAACGTGCGTGCGTTGTATGTCACCAGGGCCAAATTTCGGTGTTGGTGGTAGCCGAATCTCTGCCGGAGATTCTTAGCACCCCTTGTCCTGTCGTTACCATGGCTGCTACCGTGGCCAGGACGAACAGGACCGCCGGGGACTAGGGGCCTGGTTTTGTTGCTTTCTTCCATATTGGTTGGGGGTGTTTGCCATACTCGCCACGCTTGGCAGGCGGGTTGGCGAGCGCAGTTTTTGGTTGTAAAAGTGTTAAGGGAACGCTGCTGCCCATTCCCTAGTTTTCCCTTAGTCGCCTTGTACGACACCCGATGGGATGAGATGGGTTGGTCCTATTCTAAGCCGGGAACCACGCGGCGTAAAGTCCTTAAGAGGCTATTTAATTCCGTCTTGCTTGAAGGGAAAACGCCGGAAGCATGGAACAGGGGTGTGGTGGTGCTGTTTTTCAAGAAAGGTGATAACACCTTATTGAAGAACTATAGGCCCATCACACTGCTGAGCCATGTTTATAAGTTGTTTTCGAGAGTCATTACGAATCGTCTCGAACGAAGGCTTGATGACTTCCAGCCTCCCGAACAAGCCGGTTTCCGGAAAGGTTTTAGTACCATAGACCACATACATACGCTGCGGCAGGTTATACAGAAGACTGAGGAGTATAATCGGCCACTATGCTTGGCGTTTGTGGACTATGAGAAAGCCTTTGATTCGATCGAGACTTGGGCGGTTCTTAGATCTCTCCAGCGATGCCGCATTGACTATAGGTACATCGAAGTGTTGAAGTGCTTGTATAATAACGCCACCATGTCAGTCCGAGTACAGGGGCAGTAATTGTCAACACAGGCAGAAATTTTTTTTTTTTTTTTTTAAAACGTAGCCCCACACTAGGATTTATTCCTGTGTCGTGGGTGCGTTTACAAACATGAAAATTCACAAACAAATACCCAGACCGGAACAAATAATTGTAGATCACACAAAGATTTGTCCCGTGCGGGAATCGAACCCGCGACTATTCGACACAGTGGGCGGAGCAGCTCAAGCTCTTAACCACTGCGCTAATTCGTCCGTCAGAGACGGACGATTTAGCGCAGTGCACGAAGGTGATCCCCATAAAAAGAGGAGTAAGACAGGGAGACGTCATTTCTCCGAAACTGTTTACGGCCACCTTAGAGGACGCCTTCAAGCTCTTGGAATGGCAAGGACTTGGCATCAACATCAATGGCGAATACATCACTCACCTTCGATTTGCCGACGACATTGTGGTCATGGCGGAGTCGCTGGAAGATCTAGGACGAATGCTCGGTGACCTCAATAGAGTATCCCAACAAGTGGGTCTTAAAATGAATATGGACAAAACAAAAATAATGTTTAATGTCCATGTCGTACCCACCGCACTCACCGTTGGGAACTCTACTCTTGAAGTTGTCGACGAATACATTTACCTAGGTAGGTCCAACTTTGAGAGAGAGGTCAATCGACGAATCCAACTCGGCTGGGCAGCGTTCGGGAAACTGCGCAACATCTTCTCATCCAAAATACCTCAGTGCCTAAAGA
This sequence comes from Phalera bucephala, assembly GCA_905147815.2. Classification (NCBI taxonomy): domain Eukaryota; kingdom Metazoa; phylum Arthropoda; class Insecta; order Lepidoptera; family Notodontidae; genus Phalera; species Phalera bucephala. The sequence continues at coordinate 17,700,916 of LR990616.1, read as the reverse complement.
CTAGGGTTTTTAGTCAATGTGTGTTGCCAGTGATGACATATGGATCAGAGACGTGGTCTCTTACAATAGGTCTCATAAAAAAGCTCAAAGTTGCTCAGCGAGCTATGGAAAGAGCTATGCTCGGCGTTTCTATACGTGATCGAATCAGGAATGAGGAGATTCGTAGAAGAACCAAGGTCACCGACATAGCCCTCAGGATTAGCATGCTGAAGTGGCAATGGGCTGGCCACGTGGCGCGAAGATCGGACGGGCGTTGGGGCAGAAAGATTCTAGAGTGGAGACCACGTATTGGCAAGCGCAGCGTAGGACGACCGCCTGCCAGATGGACCGACGATCTTGTGAGGATCGCAGGAAGTCGTTGGATGCAGGTGGCATCGGACCGGTTACGCTGGAAAGCGATTGGGGAGGCCTATGTTCAGCAGTGGACAAGTATAGGCTGAAATGATGATGATGATGATAATCAATACATGTTACACTATTCCGTTCTCCAAAACATCAATATCAAGGTTTATAGTGATCTCTACATATGATCCAAATGACGTCCACTGCATGATACCGGTGCTTCGTGCTTGTTGGATCCAGTTCTTAACACGACCTTCGCCAGGACATCAACTGCCTTATCGGACATCTCAATTCTACGAACAATGTACCGCGTCCTCTGTTACTTTGGTAATTTAACTTTTAGTTATTGAACTTGATACATTAACTTACAACACTTTGAGTCAGATATAAAAATAAGGACCAAGTTAGTACGTAAACTACATGAATTAACGTCAAATAATGTGATGTCTGAAGCTGGAACAGAAAACTCAGTGATTCTGCGAAGTAACATCCGTCACGTCCTTAACAACAAACAAACAAAACTTAACACAGAAAAAAGATGAGTAGTTGTAATAAATTTTGTAATATCTTTTTAATAACTACGAATAACATTCTTACTACGTAAACACGAAATATACATAAGTAGAAGAAGTAATTTGAAGGTAAGTGGAACCAGCCATTTTCAGTTGATAGAAATGCGCTAATAGATGTAATGCAGCATGAGGCAATTTTTTATCTTTGAGGACTCTTATTCGATTCAACGTTTAGCGCAGTTTTTATATTAGACGGTCGATTTAGCGCAGTGGTCTAATAGTCGCGGGTTCGATTCTCGCAAAGTACAAATTTCTGTGTGACCCACAATTATTTGTTTCAGTCGGAGTATTTGTGTATGTGAATTTTCATGTTTGTAAACGCAACCAAGACACAGGAATAAATCTAAGTGTGGTGCTATGTTTTATAATAAAAAAATAAAAAGAAAAGAAAAAAAAAATATAAAAAGGATTCTTAAATAATATGTAAACTGGTTTTTATCTAAAGTTTGATTGAATTGATTAGTGATGTCCAATTTTGAGGTGCATTTCCTTGATTCCGAGTTTCGAAAGACTAATGTGCTCACTTGGAGGCCATAATAAAGTATATACTATAAAAAAACTTTGCCCTTAACTACGTATTCACTACCACTATTGCGCTGAGTGACACACTTAAATTGAAAAAAATACCTGTGAACAGCTCAAATGTTTGTCCCATTAGGATGTCAAACTTACAATAATTTGACATATTGAAAATGATATATTTATACATAGGTCTATGTATGTTTTTTGTGTAAAGGTAAATAAAGTAACACTACTTATTCTAAGATTGAGATATTGCGAAAGATATTTCCTATTTCGTTCGTTAATCTGATTACATTTTGCCCGTCTCTGCTTGGAAGTCGGAAAATTTTAGTTAATGTACACCTTAATTTCACACCACCGCCCCTTTTTTAATGTCATCCACCGGCCAAAAGATTTTGTCACACTATACATTATACATATATTGGGTGTGAGTTGTGCAACTTTGATCCGGCTAAGTTACATTACGCGTACCTGTGTCATATAAACGTCGATACGTTTGCATGATACAGATATGTACGTCGATACCTGTAATGATAATTGTCGTATTCCTAGTAAGTACCATGTAATTCACTCGTTCATTCTCGGATCGTGTACAAGATCAACACTAGAATGGCGACTAATCAATTAAATAGAAGTCGATGAGACAATGAATCGTTCATAATTAACTTTTTTAGTTTTCTTCATCTAATCTTTACTACCCGACCCGCCGCGTGGTTCCCGGCTTAGAATAGGACCAACCCATCTCATCCCATCGGGTGTCGTACAAGGCGACTAAGGGAAAACTAGGGAATGGGCAGCAGCGTTCCCTTTACAGTTCTACGACCAAAAACTGCGCTCGCCAACCCGCCTGCCAAGCGTGGCGAGTATGGCAAACACCCCCAACCAATATTATGGAAGAAAGCAAGAAAACCAGGCCCCTAGTCCCCGGCGGTCCTATTCGTCCTAGCCACGGTAGCAGCCATAGTAACGACAGGACAAGGGGTGCTAAGAATCTCCGGCAGAGATTCGGCTACCACCAAAACCGAAAATTGGCGCTGGTGACATACAACGCATGCACATTGAGGACAGATGAGAAGCTAGTTGAGCTAGAAAAAGAGGTAAACAAGTTGCGGTGGAGTATTGTTAGTTTATCCGAGGTCCGAAGAGAGGGCGAGGACACGATAACCTTAAAATCCGGCAACTTGTTTTACTATCGGGAGGGCGAACAGCAGTCCCAAGGTGGTGTCGAATTTATCGTCCACAAGTCACTCATAAACAACGTTGTGTCCATCACTAGTGTGTCGAGCAGGGTAGCGTACCTGATACTCAGAATATCCAAAAGATATTCGCTGAAGGTCATACAGGTCTACACCTGTAGGTAGGCACCGACCTCGGCATACTCAGATGATGAGTTCGAAGTTATGTATGAGGGCATTAGTAGAGCCATACATACTTCCAAAGCACACTTTACAGTAGTTACGGGTGACTTCAATGCGCGACTGGGCAAACGGGGCGATGATGAGTTGAGAGTGGGGCAATTTGGAGATCGGGAGCGTAACCCCAGGGGACAGAGGCTGGCCGAATTTCTGGAGAAGGAGGGACTCTTTATGATGAACTCTTTCTTCCAGAAGCCGTCTCATAGGAAATGGACCGGGATGATCCCTGATGGTTTCACAAAAAATGATATAGACTTCATCATGAGCACCAAGCGACAAATATTTAATGATGTCTCCGTGATTCACAGGGTAAAAACCGGCAGTGATCACCGAATGGTCAGAGGCACATTAAATATTAATGTCAAAATGGAAAGATCGCGTCTGATGAAGTCTACGCTCCGCCCTACTCATGCATATATCCCGCAAAACCCCGAGAACTTTCAACTCGAATTGTCAAACCGCTTCGAATTGCTAGACAGCAGCGCATCAGTGGACGAAATCAACAATAGGTTGGTAGAGGCTGTCCATACGGTCGAGTCCAAGCATTTTAAGCCCCACCGTAAAAATAGGCCTCAAAAGCTATCTGACTACACCCGAAACCTTATGGCTGAGCGACGTACCATGACACTCCAAACCTCCGATGATGCTAAGTCCTATAGGCAGCTCAATGGACAGATATTGAAGTCCTTGCGACACGATTTACGGTCCTTCAATACAACACGTATTGAGGAGACCATAGAGCAGAACAAGGGCTCCAAAGTGTTTGCAAGAGACGCGTCTATTGGGCAAAGCTAGTTGACGAAGCTGAAGACGGAAGACGGAAACGTAACGTCAAATAGGTCAGAGGTGCTCAGGGAGATAGAGAGGTTCTATAGGCAGTTGTATACCTCAGTAGCTGAACCTGATGTTGACTTGGTAAAAGACCCAAGAGCCAAGCTAACCCGTCACTACACTCAAGATATCCCGGACATCAGCCTGTACGAGATTAGGATGGCTCTCAAACAACTTAAAAACAACAAAGCGCCGGGCGAAGACGGAATTACCGCAGAACTTCTGAAAGCGGGCGGATCGCCGGTACTTAAAGTCCTTCAAAGGCTGTTTAATTCCGTCTTGCTCGAAGGAAAAACGCCGGAAGCATGGAACAGGGGTGTGGTGGTACTCTTTTTCAAGAAAGGTGATAACACTTTATTAAAGAACTATAGGCCCATCACACTTCTGAGCCATGTTTACAAGTTGTTTTCGAGAGTCATCACAAATCGTCTCGAACGCAGGCTTGATGATTTCCAGCCTCCCGAACAAGCCGGTTTCCGGAAAGGCTTTAGTACCATAGACCACATACATACGCTGCGGCAGATTATACAGAAGACCGAGGAGTATAATCGGCCACTATGCTTGGCGTTTGTGGACTATGAGAAAGCCTTCGATTCGATCGAGACTTGGGCGGTTCTTAGATCTCTCCAGCGATGCCGCATTGACTATCGGTACATCGAAGTGTTGAAGTGCTTGTATAATAACGCCACCATGTCAGTTCGAGTACAAGGGCAGTGCACGAAGGCGATCTTCATAAAAAGAGGAGTAAGACAGGGAGACGTCATTTCTCCGAAACTGTTTACGACGAGGACGGCGAGGACTTGGCATCAACATCAATGGCGAATACATCACTCACCTTCGATTTGCCGACGACATTGTGGTCATGGCGGAGTCGCTAGAAGATCTAGGACGAATGCTCGGCGACCTCAACAGAGTATCTCAACAAGTGGGTCTTAAAATGAACATGGACAAAACAAAAATAATGTTTAAAGTCCATGTCGTACCCACCGCACTCACCGTTGAGAACTCTACTCTTGAAGTTGTCAACGAATACATTTACCTGGGACAGGTAGTCCGGTTAGGTAGGTCCAACTTTTAAAGGAGAGGTCAATCGACGAATCCAACTCGGCTGGGCAGCGTTCGGGAAACTGCGCAACATCTTCTCATCCAAAATACCTCAGTGCCTAAAGACTAAAGTTTTTAGTCAATGTGTGCTACCAATGATGATATATGGATCAGAGACGTGGTCTCTTACAATAGGTCTCATAAAAAAGCTCAGAGTTGCTCAGCGAGCTATGGAGAGAGCTATGCTCGGCGTTTCTCCACGTGATCGAATCAGGAATGAGGAGATTCGTAGAAGAACCAAGGTCACCGACATAGCCCTTAAGATTAACAAGCTGAAGTGGCAATGGGCGGGCCACATAGCGCGAAGATCGGACGGGCGTTGGGGCAGAAAGATTCTAGAGTGGAGACCACGTATTGGCAAGCACAGCGTGGGACGACCACCTGCCAGATGGACCGACGATCTTGTGAAAATCGCAGGAAGTCGTTGGATGCAGGTGGCATCGGACCGGTTACGCTGGAAAGCGATTGGGGAGGCCTATGTTCAGCAGTGGACAAGTATAGGCTGAGATGATGATGATGATGATGATGATGATGAATCTTTACTATAAGTAGATCGAGAAACAACCTATCTGAAGGAGAAAAGCGCTAACAAATATCTAAAGTCTTCGTTCAGTTCGAATGGCACGGTCTATATTAAAATTTCTTCAACGTCTATTGCGATGCACTAATTAAATTTTAAAAAGCGCTAACTTTATATTTTTTTTTATGTATGCGAAAATAAACCTTGTTGATAGTAAGACAAGTATTTATAAAGGGCGAAACCTCTATGGACATTAAGGTCCATAGAGGTTTCGCCCTTTTCGCCATTAACACACGACATTATAAAAGCTATATTTTAATGCATCTCAAAGTTAGAGGTTAGGGTATGATTTATATCAATACTATAAAATCCACTAGTTTGTACAGTCAGCAACGTAACGTTTAACAATCTCAGTTTTTCAAATCAGTAATACTCTTTATTTGACAAATGTTGGTAAACATTGATCTATCTATCTATAAACTCACGCCAGATCCCTTGCGGGGTAGGCAGAGAGTACAGAGTTCCAACAGGTTCTTTTCTTACATACCTCTCTGGCTTCCTCGACTCTCATAGTTCGTCTCATACACGCTCGCCGGTTACGGAGACTCTTGAATTTTCCATCAGATAAGACTCGGTTTATTTGGTCGTGGTAAGATAGTCTAGGTCTTCCCCGGTACCTGCATCCTTCCACTTTCACATTGTATATCTGTTTTGTCATTCTTTCCTCTGGCATTCTTTCTATATGCCCGAACCAACGGAGCATGCCCTTTCTCATCTTTACACCGATACTATCTTTCATACCTACTCGCTGTCTTACTATGCTGTTGCTAATGCGGTCGGTCAGCTTCACTCCGCACATCTTCCGCAGAGCTCGCATTTCTACCGCATTTATCCTACTTTCATTCTCCTTCTTACATACCCAGCTCTCGCTACCATATAACAGCGTTGGGACAAGAACTCCGTTATGTATAGCCAGCTGCGCCTTATGGCTTAAGTGCCGGCTCCCGAGTAGCTTTCCCATCGCACCATTCACTCTGTTCCCTGCACTCACTCTTCTCTCTATGTCAGCGGTGTATTTCCCATCCTTACTGAAGGCGCATCCAAGATATACAAACTCATTCACTTGCTCCAGCACATCGTTACCAACCACAATCCTTACATTCGTTCTGGTTTCATCCCTTTCAAAAACCATAATCTTGGTTTTCTTCACATTCAAGTGTAAGCCATTGATCATGCAGTCGTTTTTCATAACTGTGACTAGTGTTTTTAGATCAGTGGCTGTTGGCGCTACTAAAACCGCGTCATCTGCATAAAGTAGATGGTTTACCACTAAGTCACCCATTTGTACACCTTCATTCATCGCTTTCAGTCTTTGAAGACTTTTGTCCAGATATATTATAAACAGTCTAGCGGACAACACGCAACCCTTCTTGACGCTGATTTTAATGTCAAACCAGGGTGACCTGTTACCACCCACCCGTACGCATGCCTTGCAGTCCACATAAGTGGACTGGACGGCTCGCAACAGAGTGCCATCTATACCATACTCTGGCAAAATGTCCCAAAGTCTCTTTCGCACAACTCTGTCAAATGCCTTCTCCAGATCTACAAAACCGCAGAAAACCTTCCGGCCCACTGCCAGATGCTTCTCTACGATGTTGCGGAGTGAGAAGACTTGATCCGAACATCCTCTTCCAGACCTGAAACCCCCTTGTGCCTCGCACAACATTCCATCGGACTTCACGCGCATTCTCCGTTCAATAATTTTACCGTACACCTTGGCTGCCAAGCTGATCAAACTGATGGCTCTGTATTTGGCGCAGTCATATTGTGAACCCTTGCCTTTATACAAGGGTACTATGACTGCGCGGCGCCAATCTGTAGGGACTCTACCGGTCCTCCAGCAAAGGTTTGCAAGGGCCCGGAAAGCGTCCCGGAAGCAAGTTCCACCATATTTGATCATCTCGGCAGATATCATGTCTACTCCCGCAGCTTTACCGTTTTTCATACTTCCTATCGCCCATTCAACTTCTTCCATAGTGATGTCCTCCGTTAATTCTGGTGCCGCAATCTCGCCTTTGAGCACGTCTGCGGCATCAGCATCCGGGTCATCTCCATACATTTCTCCAAAATATTCACTCCACCGGTTTAGCACAGCTTGTGTGTCTGCAAGAATGTCACCATCTTTAGATTTTATCCTTTCCATTCTGGAGCCTGACGAATCACCTCGAGCCTTTCTCACCTTGCTCCAAAAGAGTTTGGTGTTGTTCTCGAAGTTCTTCGCCAGCCTCTCCTCCTCAATCATACTGGCTCTTTCACGCTTTTCTTTCACTAAAGTTTTAGTGGCATTCTTGCATTGCCGGTATATTTCTTTCCTCATCTCTGTCATACTGGCATTCAGGTTCAAAGAAGATACATAGTCCTGCCACGCTTTCTTCTTACTTTCTACGGAGCTTTGCAACTCCGCATCCCACCATGCATCACCTTTTGCTGTAATATGCTTCTTTGAGCAACCACATACTTCTTTCGCGGATTCCACGAAACTCTCTTTCAGGCTATTCCAGCATTCATCTACATTTGAGTCCGAAGAGCCTGCTGTCAAAAGCTTGTCTCGGACTCTGTCTTCATACATTCTCCTCACGCTCTCATCTTGCAACTTTTCAACCTTTAATCTTTCAAGGTCTCCGAAGGGGATACGCTCTCGCCAGTGTCTCCACTTCCTGAACAGACCACTAAACCGCGCAACTACGAGATAGTGGTCTGATTCCAGAGTGGGGACTCTATACGCACGCGTATCTTGTAGTTTGCTTCGGAGACGGTTATCAACCAGGATCAGATCTATTATGCTTTTTTGTTCATTCCTTCTCCACGTATACAAATGTATGTCCTTGTGCTGGAATATCGTATTAGACACAAGGAGACCCCTTTCCAAACAAACATCTACAATGAGCTTACCTGCATCGTTCACTCTCTTATCACCATAAGGACCCAGAGCAGCGTCGCAAGTTTGCCGCCTGTTTCCTACCCATCCGTTCAGATCGCCACACTGAACCACCTTTTCATTAGCCTCAGCCAAATCCAGAACTTTCCTGACATTATCCCAAAACTTCTCAAGGTCCTGGGGTGTCGACGAGCTTACGGCAGCATACGCTGCGACCAAAAATACTCTAGTGACACCCAGTTTTAAACGGACCCAGAGAAGTCTCGCATCGCACAGGCCATAATCTCTCACTCCAGAGGCCAGGCGACGGGACAGCAAGATACCCACCCCCATGCTGGCACGACTGCTCTGCGGTACCCCAGACCACAGAGCCATCGTTCCATCAGGAAGATCACAGGTTTCACTGCCCTTCCGCTTAGTCTCTGTTACACACAGAGCATCCAGGCGTCTCTCTTTCGTTACATCAATCACCTCATGCATCTTATCTTCCATACCACCTCTTACATTCCAAGTGCCTATTCGGCACTCTGCACCCCACGACTCGCCAGTTCGGGCCCGGCGTGATGGGTGGCGGCCCCCATCGCCGCTTCCACCTATATTCGTACCGACGCCCTAGCCCGCACTGCGGTACGTCTTCGGTCCAAGATTGCAGCCATAATGACTGGCAGGGGTCGCGACGAGCACGCTCTTGGACAGACCGCCTAACATTGATGAAACATAATTATTAGCAACATATTAAAATATATTGAGATCAATAAAAATAATGGATTTGACGCAAAACAACAGCTTGCGAGCTATTTAAAAAACTAAGAATGTTACGACTTATATGCCTGCCCGTACTATCGTGCAGCATGTATCTGCGGTATTTGATGTGCTATAGAACTTTCAAAGGAATATAGAAAAATTAATACATCACCACATAAAAATGGTGAACCTTCACTGAATTTAGTTCCTTCACAGAGTTCTCTGTCCCAGCTCCAGACTCTACATGAACATTGACGTAGGCTATAGAATGTTTTCGCTTGATACATCTGGCTTAAACTATATTTGTTGCTGTTGTCCAATCTTTAAAGTAACCCTAGGTTACTTTAAAGATTGGCTCTGTCTTGATAAAATTTTTAATCCTGAGTCTGAAGAGAGAAACACGCCTGAATAATACTGTCATCGCTAACCCTAAACCTAAACAAAACACAATAATACTACTGTGGATTTACGTACCTTAGCCAAATATTGAGTAAATCGTTCAAATACCAATAGAAAACGTTTACCAAAAAATCGAGCACACAAAGGCTCAGTTGACAGTTACCAAATCAAACAACGAGAACAAAGCTATCAATAGACAATATCCCAAAATATTTATATGTGCACGTTTTGTACATACCTACCTAAATACAATTTCGAACTTCAATACCAAGCAATATACAACAAATTAAGGTGAGTTCACAAGCATATTAAATATTGCTTGTTACGTAATAATAAAAAAACAAGCGGAAAATATAAGACGTAATAATAGCAACGTGAAAAAATAAATTAAATTGTGTTACAGAGCGCAGCGGAAATATGCGATGAACTTTCTTTTTGTTACGTTATTTTATGAATGAAAAAAATTCGTTTTTGGCCGTCATTTCTGGAAACGAAATGGTAACGTAATTTCTGGAAGTTAAATTTTAACGCAATTTCTGCATAAATATATACGTCCAAAAAGGTTTTATTTTCATAGTCCCATTGTGATAAAATATTGTGTACACATAGGGACCGTGACGAGTAAGTTTCAAAGGAAACCGCGATGATAGGATTAAACAATCTCTCGAAATCCAAACATAGTGGATAAGAAAACTAAACTCGTGATTAATTATAAACCAGACCCGAACATGATAAGGTCGTTACGCTCGTATCTTGTTGAGTGAAATATTTCAAGGCGAGAGTGCGACGGGCGGCGGGGCGAGAAGGTAACCTCGAGACTACAGGAACCAAGAGCGACCAAAACAAATAATTGTGGATCATACAAAGATTTGTCCCGTTCGGGAATCGAACCTCTGACTATTAGACACAGTGGGCGGAGCGGCTTAAGCTCTTAACCACTGCGCTAAATCGTCCGTCAAATTGTGCACGGTATATGGCAATAGGCTCGCCCCCTATTACATGGGACCTAACATCGATGAGAAAAGCTGGTGTACAGAGTACACCTCTGCCACCCCCACTTGGAGAATATAGGTGTGGGTGAAAAAACGTATATTTCATCTCTGTCTGTAAGTAACCTTGTTTGAAACCCGTACACAGCGTTTTGTCCACGTGTACCTTTCTCTACATTTGAATGCTTAAACTGTAATGTTGAACGTAAGTTACAATTTGGATCTGCACGGGACAACTCTTTGCGTAATCCACAATTATTTGTTCCGGTCTGGGTATTTATGTATGTAAATTTTCATGTTTGTAAACGCACGATTCTAATAAATCCTAGTGTAAATTAAGTGAATAAGTAAGTTATCAAGAAATATAATAACTATCTTTCATTTCTTCTCGGCTTACCGAAAATTATTAATTATCTTTGTTATAAAAATATCACCACTAATAAATTTGTATCATCATCATCATCATCATCAGACCGTTTCAGTCCACTGCTGGACGTAGGCCTCTCCCATCGCACGCCACTGAGCTCGATCTTCAGCTCTCCTTCTCCAAATAAGTATAAAAGAAAGTTATTAAATCAAACGTTAACTAAAATTACATATCCTTGCTATTTAAACACAAATCGTACGCAATTTCCACACAAGTATGACAATATTTGTCGAAACAGCGAATTTTCGGGAAAACAATTTCGATTTCATACCAACTGGTTATTTATTTGTAAACAAATAAATTGATCGTTAAATAGGTAAATAAACGACTGAGAAAACAGTAATTCGTGCCCGACAAGTGAGATTCTGCTTTCATTAGTTTACTTAGAAATAAAATATGAATGATCCAATCCCCTTTTAAGTACTACTAAAGACTATTTACATAATTTGTTGTTAATCTAATAAGTACAAGCAATTAATTTTAACATCTGAATATTTTTTTCATTTTTAGTCATAAGTCAGTCTTAATTATATATGTACAATATACTACCATTTTTACTTAACTCCCCAGAAAAATGGACTCTTTATTAGGTCTCATTAGATTGTCTGAAATGTGGGCGTGATATAGGGTATATAATTAGGGCGACCACGAATCAAAACAGAGAAGAGAATAATATTTTTTTTTCCATCTATCTATATCATCACGCCAGCTCCCTTACGGGGTAGACAGAGAGTCCCTATAGTTCGTCTCCTACACTGGTCATTGGATCGTTATAAAAATTGTATTACGAAAAATGTTATATTTCATCTATTTCTGTAAGTAAACTTGTTCCAAACCCGTTAAAATAAAGGGTCACATGTTCAATTAAATGTTTACACTATATTACTGTACGTATGTTTTGTTATAATAACAAATTATTACTCACCACTTAACACTGGCAAACATTGCTCTATATTGTACCCGATTGCCAATATCATAAAGAGGAAGATGTTTGATTAATAGCCCCTACGTATTAAAGAATCGTCAACTTTTCATTTCATTTTTTTTCAAAGCGATATGATATTACAATACACATAAGCACAGAAGTAAATATTTGAACAGGACTATTAAAAATATTACATTGCATTTTCTTTTCAATAATTTCTCGGTGTTGTGAGTGAGTGCTCTATATTACTTCGATATGATCTACATACTATATACTTCGTATATATCTGCGACAAACAAAAATGGCACAGACTATTGATAAATATAAGTTTATGCACTCCTCATCTGACGTATCTTATTCGCCAGACGTTATTTTTTTTATTACTTAAGCCATGACAGGCTGCGAGAAGGGCTTGCGTGTTACTAGAAATTAAATTTCGCCTACTTACCTAGTATGAAGAGGATATTGTAGATAATTATTAAATTAAAATGTATATTAACAACACAAAACATCAAAGCCGTATACTTACAATTATATTTATATATACCGTATATGTATACCGTATATTTACAATTATTGGCTATATTTAAGATTAATCGTCAGACTGAACTGTGTGTGTAACTAGTAATGACCTACGGCGTGAAAAGCGAGGGGTGCTTTGTAATTGGTAGCTATTTATAAAAGTAGAGTTATTATAAATAAACAGGGTGTATTTTTGAGACGGGCCGTAAGTGCAGGTACCTCAAACGAAACGGTCTTAGGTAACTATCCTTAACTTTTTGCGGCATTTTGAACTACATTTATGCATTTAAATAAAAAGTATCTGTATGTAATGTATACAAACTGTAACACGATTAACGCAAGACCTGATAATAGTTTGTTCTAAATCGGTAACTGAATTGATTCCAACAATTTTTAATGTAATTTATATATTTTTTTCATTTGCATAAAATGCCGTCACTCCTTCAGTGCGCTATAACAAACTTATTTTATTCTTGATTCAAAGCGATACGGAGATTTCAAATGCATTTCCAAAACGTATTTCTCAATACGCACACATTTACATACAAGTTTTATTGAAATTCCAAAAATTTAAATTACTTCAAAAATGGTAATAAACTTTAAATTTTGAAATTTGGTTTTCGTATTGAATTGGTGAAGCTATTAACTAATCGGGGTGCCTGAGGTCTTGTGTTGTTTACGATACACCTTGTATAGATTTAAAAAAATCAGCAAGAAAATCGGCTATTTACACATAAACTATTTTGATGCCAATCGATCCTGTTTCTTTTAAGGACCAAAAACTTCTATTGGAACAAATGAGGTTGGATCGAATAAGATGTAACCGCACAAAAAAAAATCCTACAAAGATATTGGAAAAGGTTTTTGTGATTTCTGATTTTCTAATTACCGTGTTATATAAAGTATTTTTTTTTGAAAATAAATGGTACTAGCCCTGAAGTTTGTTTTTTGCAGAAATGGGAACAAGTATTTTTTTTTTCAAATACGTATAAATAAAAAGCAGTGATGGTTTAGTGGTTAGACCGTTGGACTGCAAAGTCAGAGGTCTCGAGTTCAAAACCAGGCACGCACCTCTGTCTTTTCGAAAGCATGTACGTATTAAAAATAACTATCACTTGCTTCAACAGTGAAGGAAAACATCATGAGGAAACTTGCATGCCTAACGAGTTTCTCGAAGGTGTGTGAAGTTCGCCAACCCGCACTGGGCCAACGTGGTGGACTATGGCCTAAACCCTCTCATTCGAGAGGAGGCCAGTGCCCAACAGTGAGACAGTTTCTTAACAGGGCTAATATTAGTATTATATGTATTGCATCTAGTACCTGCCGCTTTTATTTTTATCTATGTTTGCGATATTGTTTACATGCGCCTTAAAAGTGAATAGGTAAGTAAGGTTGGCTTATTCGTCTTATACATCCTAGAACTTTAGTGACAATAAAGTATAACTCTAAATCTTTAAAATCTAACGCCTTGACTTAAATTTCAAAAAAAACAAATAAATGTATGGTAGATTTTATTTGTACAACGAGTTATCTATTTGTGGTTCAATAAAGTATGTCACATAATTTACTTATATTATATTTAATATTCGCATTACCCGTCTACGAGATAAAGTGAAAATAATAATCGTAACTATCAACGGAGCAATAAGAAAGCGAAACGTATAACATTTACTCAGAGATTAATAAGAAGTAAATAAAATAATGTTTCCTCGTAGACGGGTGTAATAATAAGTTTTGGCAATCACTGTGGCCATATTAAATGGAAGGAAACAATGCCGTTATTGTGCATATTGTAACTATGTAGCTTAATAGTGATATCGTCATCAGCCCATTGCCGTTCACTGCTGGTGATAACATGTCGGTATGATTAACGGCACCAATTCCTGCCAACGTTCTTTCTTTCTTTATTTTTGGGGACGGGAATGACTTTGGACTTGTAGCGAAGAATGCGCGTTGCGATCATGAGTTCCTGGGTTCATATTCCAGGTCGGACAAATGTAGTTTTTCTATAGAAAATTCCCACTATTAGTCCGGAGTCCGGAAATGTGCCCAATATATGGCAATATGCCCGCCCTCTATTACATGGCTCCTAATATTGTCGGCGAAAAGTGGGTGTACACAGTACACCTCTACCTTCCCCGCTTGGGAAATATAGGTGTGATGGTGTTTATTTTTCTTTACCTGCTTGCGAAGATCGTCGCTCCTCATACTCCGTAGGTCCGCGGTCTTCACTCAAGAGCTCTTTTACACTAGCGTTTGTTGATTCTTCGGCGAACCTGTTGCCATTTCAGCGTACAATCTACTAGGTTATATCAATAAATTCGCTTCTCTCTTTATCTAATAGGATTCTTTAAAGGATACTTTACCGTTTTCGGTAAAATATCCTTTAAAGAAATTCCGAGCGTTTAAAATTGTATTTTATAACAGTTTAATAATTTATATATCTTCATCATTGTCATCATCAAGTCTGAGTTCCGAGAAATAAATAAATTTTCATTGATATTATAAATGTTACCATCTTAATATCTATATTGTCTTCATTGGTCTAACAGGGTCCTTGTTCGCTATGACTAATTCAACACCTAACGTAGGTCTTTATGATACTGTACTATAATGATACTCCAGTGACATTACATGACGATTTCAAAAAGTCACGTAACGCGCCGCATTTAGTCACAGCGAATAAGGTCCCAGGCTTTATTCTAAAACACTTTAATCGCCTTCTCGTCGCTCATTGCTCGCCTCAAAAATACTGGCCGCTAAACACCATATGGGTATTATGTACTTACTAGAGAAGACACATCATCAGTTTTGTGCATACACTCTAACTCACTTTGTGCCAGGAGATTGCCGCAACGTCAGTCGTTCGAGCGCTAAAGGTTTGGTCAAAAAGCCAACGGAGCGCGACGGGAGCGCGTCCGAAGCGCTCGGCTACTTGACGTTTGCCGTCGCGCCAAACGGGATTTCGCTGTGTGGCGTGTCCCGTACATTTCAGTAAATTACAACTCCCCAAGACACGTCACCGTTGCGCTCTCGTCGCGCTGCGTTGGCTATGTGTCGAAACCTAAAGTGTTATTTCAAAAAAATATGCCTTCATGTGCACTGAGGTACTGTAAAAACTCGAGAAAGATAAGATTTTAGTATCTATGGCATCTATGGTATCGGCATCACACTGGAGCTATAACATATTTATTTTGTACGCGCTCTTTACATATTTTGTTGTAACCCTTTTTTTCTGTTTTTTATTTTTCTCTTCCCTCTTTTTCTTTTTATTATATACCTTTATAACATCTCTGTTTTGTAAATGAGAGGACTATGTAGATACTGACCAATACCATGAATGTGAGTACACTTATGATTAATCTATACCTCGTTCTGCATTGTTCTCCCATACCCCATAAATACAATTTATACAAATAGAATTGTAAAACTCTCATTTTTAAAAAGAGTAACCGTGGAGTTTCTTGCCCTTCTTCTTCACAGAAATGACTCTCCGAACGGGTGGTAGAGTCTTAAGTTATCAATAATTTTCTCTATTTGACTATTCATAAGTGATTTTTGGTGTAAATGAATAAAAAAAAATTAATGTTGATTATGAAAACAAAGATAACCCCGCTAACTCCGCGGTCTTCAAGTTACGTTCCACACGGTACATAATAACTCCATGGCAAAGACTCAGAAAAAACCTATCATATAAAATATATGTCATATGTACTCACTCGTCTGATCTGTCAGATAGCGTCAGACCAAGCGTCAATGAAAATTTAGAACAGAAAATGAAATTCAAAATTACTGAACAAAATATGTCTCCCAGTGGACCATTGTCAACACGTGTTGCAAAATGAGTTATTCTATACCAACCGGTATAATTTATTTCTGTCCCAATCCCAATACAATTTTTCACTGTACAGGCACAAATTAGAATCAGTCCTTTATCGTCAGACCTTGAGTAATTCATTAATTCTTTATTTTCTTACCCATCCCACTACTCTCTTTTACCAAAAAACCAGAGTACTAGCGGTCAGACAAATTTTCATACTACACACAATACTAAGTGGTGCTTTAATCTCAAATAACGGCGGTTGCATTGAAGAAGTAAAGCGACGTATGGCGATTACTAGAACTGCAATGGACAAGTTGAAAAAGATATGGTGGAATGGTAACATAACTAAAGCCACTAAAACTAGGCTCGTACGAACACTCGTATTCCCCATATTCTTATACGCTGCAGAGACGAGGACGCTACGAGAACTGGAAAATAAAAAAATAGATGCTCTGGAAATGTGGTGCTGGAGAAGAATGCTTGGGATATCGTGGACCGATTTCCCACGAATGTCTCCATACTCCAAGAACTCGGCATCAAACAGCGTCTATCAGCAGTAGTACAGTCTCGCATACTCAAATTTTTCGGCCATGTCTCAAGGCTGGGTGTGCAGGGGAAAGTAGAAGAAACTAGACTACGTGGGAGGTCACCAATGCGGTGGACAGACCAAATTAAGTCTGTAGTGGGGGATGCTTTGATCAAGTGCACCAGAATCTCAAATGATCGAACTAAGTGGAGAGATAACGTAAGGCGAGCTACATCAGCCTCCAGTGACTAAACCTCATCGTGACCACGACCACTCTGTCAAGAGTAACGCGAATAAGAATAAGAAGACAATACTAAGACAGCACTCGCTGTTAGAATATTCTTCATCATGGACTGCTAACAAAAGTAGGTATGACCCTGTCAAACTTCGTAATATTACACCAACCAAATTTTCCACTAGGTTTAAGTTCGAGAGTTAACTCTCACAATAACATACGCACACACAAACACCCCGACACACACATTTTTGTTTTATTTTCTACTTTAGTGCCTGCCTCGTATTATGACACTATTCGAGGGGTGGCGGCCTGGTGGCCTGAAATATAGGTTTTCACCTAGTTTAGGCACCAGACTCCCATAATTTTTATGTAAAACTAATGTAAAAATTTGTTATTTCTGTAATAAGTTGATAAAGCATTATTATTATTATTAAAGACATGTTATTCTTGTGTCGTGGGTGCGTTTACAAACATAAACATTCACATACACCAATACCCAGACCGAAGCAAATATTTGTGGGTCACACAAAGATTTGTCCCATGTGAGAATCGAACCCGCGACTGTTCGACCCGGGCGGAGCGGTTTATGTTCCTAACCATTGTGCCAAATCGTCCTTCGCATGGTAAACATGGTATATTATAAAAAATAAACATCGTAACGTCAATATTCCCCTGGCGGGGCTGATAATAGGGTAGACCTACTAAACTTAGTAAAAATAAGTTCAAAGCTTGTGTAAAACGAACACTTTGTAAGCAAGCTTATTATTCAATAGAAGATTATTTAAAAGATAATAATGCTTGGATACATGCTATTCCTCCACTTCAGTCATGGAAACCTATTTAACTGTTATTAGTCAACATTCCCTCTCTTCCTTCTATTGATTTAACATAATGACATTTGTTTTGTGTACTTTTTCTTTCCTAAAAAATTCCTAGTATAAGTCCGGAGTCTGAAATGGTGCCCGATATATGGCAATAGGCTCGCCCTATCACATGGGACCTTATATCGTTGACAAAAAGTGGATGTACTCAGTACACCTCTGCTACCCACGTTTAGGAAATATAGGCGGGACGGTGTTTATTTTTATTATTAAAACTACATATTTGCGACCTATAATTTGAACCTAAGACCTAGAATAACCAGATTGTCAAGGTATTTTATATCACCTACGTAATATAAAATAGCTTTGTTTAATCATTTACTTAATTATTCTGATTGTTTATGTCTACCTTTCAACATTTCTAACTACTTTACTCTCAGTTTAAAAGACCTTGACATTAACTTAATGAAAACACTTTAGACTCTTATAAAATTGTTTTAAATGTTGTCTGTATATCATTTTTGAGTTTAACAACAGTAATTTAGGCAACGTCAACGAACTCATAAAAACATCGATTGTGAAGTGTAGTTCAATGAACACTGTATTTAAAGCATTCAAATGTGAAAGAACGTGAAGTAAGTACGAAGTTATTAAGGCAACGACTAATGAGGAATCGAAATGAATATACGAACACATTATTAAAGAATATTTTCTAACCACCGCGACACAATAAATTAACTACGACTACAAGTATGATCTCGTCTGTATCTTTGGTCTATTAAAGCTAACTTTTTAAGAATGGCTTGCTACCACTTTTAACGTTTAAGTTGTATCAATAATAACATGTAAAGTTAAGATCAAAATACCATAAACATTACTATGCCATATATTTATATTTCAAACCTTCAGATATTAACCATGTTTGAAAGAAATATTTTCTATAAGGGGTGGACAGCAAGTGCATTTATTTATTTATATTACCTTTATCTACACTACTGTCTAAGCAACTATCGGCTTTATCCAGCTTTTCACTAGTAATCCTCTTCCTAGTCAGCGTATAGCAGTCCACTGCTAGACACTGGTAAGCCTCCCCAATCCTGCACTACGTGTGTCGATTGTCTCTACTCAAGAACTCTTCACTCATTCCAATATCACATATTTTTGATATACCAAATGGTAACATAATAATTTCACAGTATCAACCGTCAACCTATTTCATGCCTTTATAGTCGTTCCTACCCTTAAACTTGTTTATGATTTAGTCGGCTCCTGTGTTTATAATAAAGCTGAGATTAATGGCGCGAGAGCGCGGCGGCCTGACGCTCGGCTGCGGCTGTCCAACATCCTTGTTACGTTTTTTATACACACTCGTCCTTTTATTTAAGATTCGACCGCACACGCCTCGCTCGTTTTATTGCTCCTCTTTTCGATCTCAAATGAATGCTACATAAAAAATGGAACGTTATTTACTTTATACATTATTCGTGCCGCAAATTTATGAATCTAACGCTGAAAATTTTGATGAAAAACGTGGAAAGTGCATCCTTGTAAAGGCTGGCCACCTATTAGCATCTTCAGTCTTTTTTAAATATCGTTCTGTATAGGTGTTCTTGCTAAAATGAAGGAATACATATGTAGGCCACGCTATCCAAATGCAGGTAGGCAGATTGATAAGATTTGTAGATGATACTGGTTTCTTTTAAGGACTTAGTTTATTAAGAAGACTTGGTGTTTTGTACATCAGGAAAGTATGTTGTTGATAAGGGTTTCTTTTAACGGATGAGTTTTCTATGTAGTGATCGCTTCATTCGTTTTCCCAGAAGTCCGGGTTCATATGCTTACAGGCAGATTTCAATCAGGTAAACTGACAGTAAGTTGATAGAGGGTTACCGACTATGAACATAAAAGTTAGTTGGGCGGGCCGCGGAATGTTGATGCCGCGATATCCGTAGCAGCCGCGTGGGGCGGCTGCAAAACACACAAACGTTACACTAATGCTCACTAGACAAATAGGGGATTCTTTGTTGCTCCATCACGCAACCGAAAAGTTGGCAGAGTTATCATTATAACTTGTTTCCACCTTTTGTTTCCATTGAAACAAAAGTTGGTATCAGCTAAACACCTCTCCTTTATTTTGCCCGTGTCAAGCATAGCCCACGGCGTGTTATTATTATGACATGTTTGTATTAAAATGTTCTACCATAAACGTAATTATCCTACGTAACAAAGCTTTGCAGGTATTAAATAGTAAACTTAAGATAAAAGCGAGCAATTTAAAAATAAACGTCACGGGTTTTTAATTCCCCTAAGCTAATATATGTGGCATTTGAGCACGACTAGGCAAAGGTAATTTTTAATATTTGAATCGTGGCTTAAAGCGAAAATATTTCCATACACGATTCCGCCACACAATTTTCCCAAGCGGGCAATTCTATAAAGCGTAGTACATTTTATAAGCTTCGCGTTGCACTTGGCGGTTAAAATATTTCGATCATTAGTGCGACATTTTATGTAGCAGCGGGCAATAACGAATTTATCTGAAGAGAAAAAACATTTAAGAGATTTTATATATAAAATCCGATATAAAAATTAAATGGATTTTGTAATTAGTTTACAAATTAACAGCGTATTTAAAAGTTACAAATTAGTTTTACGACGTGACACTGATTAGAACCTGCATTATAAGGTAACCTCACCTAGTGTACGGTAAATACGTATATGTATTTTCTTTGACGATCTTTATTCTTGTGGTGTGAACGTAAGAAGTTAGGCTCCCTGGATGGAGAAGTCGCGGGTTCGATCACCGCAAAGAAAAACATTGTTAAAAACAATAGTTGTGTGCATGATTAATGTTTGTAAATGCACCCACGAGACAGGAATAATTATAAGTAAGGGGCAACGTTAATAACAAAAAAAAACTTTTGCTATCTAACCACTAGCCAATTAATACTTAAAATATTAACACACGTGTACCTACCAGTTACTTACGGATTAACCTTTAAGGGACGACTAATACGGTATTTACTTTAGTGTATGTTATGAGCGCTCAATATTGATTAATATGTAGAAGTACACGCCTAAAGCATAATTCCGAGGTCATGGCAATATAGAAAACTCCAGCCAGTAGGTAGTTAAAATGTACTTAGAGCAAAAAGAACACACGAAGCGCCCTAAATCATACAATCCGACGTATGTCATAAACTTTTGCGCCGGGAATATCGCCCGCTTCACTTTCGGATGTCGTTTACTGAATCTTCTCCGATGAAATTATATCGCGTCAAAATCTTTTAGAAATGCGAGCGACTTTTACAACCGCTTATAAAGCTAAAGCTCGCCCGCACAAAGTGAATTCATAAAGCAACGTGCCACAGCCGTGTCTAGCTTTTCATTCCGTAGTTTGCGCTTACACGCCATGAGTGAAAACCACGTATCGTGTCGTGGTAGTGTTTTGACTTAATGATTTATAACCCCTACACACATAATAATAATTATCTCAATCTATTTATTTATTATTATTATCTAATATAAATTAATAACCACATCAAACCCACCTACACTATATTACAAATATTCACCAGAAACAGTACTCGAAGAACAATAGACATAAACTATATTATGACCGAGCTATCCTTACAGACCACTACAATAGGCCAGATATAACTCATATCGACAAAATCTGACTGCCTTGTTGGTCTGGTGGCAAAGCGCTTTGTGATCATGAGGTCCTGGGTTCAAATCCTAGGTCGGACAAATGTAGGTTTTTTAACGAAAAATTCCCAGTCTGAGTCCGGAGTCTGGAATTGTGCCCGGTACACGGCAATAGGCTCGCCCCGGCAATATTACATGGGACCTAACATCGTCGGCGAAACGTGGGTGTACTCAGTATACCTCTGCTACCCCCTCTGGGGAATATAGGCGTGACGGTGGTGACGAAATAAATAAAACTGCACAGCTCATTGACATAGCTGTTCCAAACACTCACAATCTTCAAAACACAATAGCAGAAAAATTATCAAAGTACGTAGATCTGAAAAATAAAATAACCCGTATGTGGCATCTATAAAAGAATTTTGACTCCCAATGATGCTTACTTGGCCTTGGCACGTATGCATAATAATATTACCGGCTGTTAAAAGAACCGAGTCTACAAATAATATCAGTCCCACTGCTGGGCTAAGGTCTTCTCTCACAAATCGAGGTGAGAGGGATCAGGTCATACTCCACCACGCCGACCCAGTGCGGATTGGTAGAGGAAGGTTTGTGGCCACCCGCTGTTGATACTTATCCGCATATAAAGGCTTTCAACTTGGTTTAACTACTGCCACATTACGTACACATAGTCGTAGCTAAGTTTAATGTTCCACTGTTTCCATAAAGACTAGTGTATTTGTACTTAAACAACACTGAAATTGGCATACGTGGCAATCGCTTTAAAAAATAGTACCAAGTCTATTCAGTCCTGAATGGTCTAAAAAAAGCAAACATAAACAGAAATTCTAAAAAGTCTAAATTTTCAATTACCGTAAGTTAAAAAGGAAACTTCAAAAGCTACAAGTGAAATTTACTTTTCATTTTCAAGAATTCCTTGAGGAGAAACTACACTTACATATAACTTTCACTCTCATTAACTTCGTTTCAGTGTTGTGTGATTATCATAATGAGAGCATAAAACATGTACGGTGAGGAATAATTAACCCGTCTATTATTAGGAGCGTCTTCGTGTTACCGCAGTGTCGTTCGCGCTCGGCGTGTCCCGCGATCTTTCACGCCTTAATTATATCTGAAGTATGATGCATGGCAGGAGTGGCATCTGTGAGGAGCGGAACGGGGGCGGGGCCGGGCGCGCGGCTAGTTTATTTCGAGAACATCCGGCGGTTCCCAGCTGTCCGCCACGTTAATATGACGACAGCGCTTACTCTGTCACTTTGGCGATCTTTGTGAGTGTAAATTAAATGTCAACACTGAGACGCGGGTCCTCTTTTTAATACTTGTCTCATTAAATAGGTTTTTTTACTTCTATTAGATTTCCACGGTACCCAAATGTATTCCAAGCCAATTCAGATTAAGAAATATCTGTATCATAAAATGTTTCGCCCGCATTTACCTACCCTACTCTCACGTAGAATTTTAAGAGAATTTAAAAAAACGGAACTATAAATTTCTTGATACTTTATCCGCAAAAAAATTCAGGGATTTTCAAGTGAACAGTCGCTATTCACAGAAGCCACAAATAAACCGAAAAAGAAAATCCGGCTGGGTCTAAATTCTGACACTCGTTAATACGGGCCTTTCAGTGTTGTTTTGTATAAATTATTAAAAACATTTATGAGAGATGCGTGCTTATGACAAGTGTACTAAAATAGCTAAACGATGCTCATTCCTGAGCCCTAAGCAATATCCGGATGGTACTTACACCGTGTATCAATTTCCGCTGAAAATTAATTGTATAATGTATTTCAAACAGTGGTAATATGACAGGCTTACGTTCAGATCACAAGAATAAAGAGTCGTCAAAGTAAATACATATACGTATTAACCGTACACTAGATGAGGTTACCTTATAATGCAGGTTCTAATCAGTGTCACGACGTAAAACTAATTTGCAACTATTAAATACGCTGTTAATTTGGAAACTAATTACAAAATCCATTTAATTTTTATATTGGATTGTACATGTAAATTGTCTTAAATGTTTTTTTTCTTCATATAAATCCGTTATTGCCCGCTGCTCCATAAAGTATCGCACTAATAATCGAAACATTCGTCGAAATATTTTAACCGCCAAGTGCAACGCCGTGAAGCTTAAAAAATATACTACGCTTTATAGAATTGCCCGCTTGGAAAAATTGTGTGGCGGAATCGTGTATGAAAATATTTTCGCTCTGAGCCGTGATTCAAATATTAAAAATTACCTTTGCCTAGTCGTGCTTAAACGCCACATATGTTAGCTTAAGGAAATTTAAAAACCAGTGACGTTCATTTTTAGATTGCTCGCTTTTATCTTAAGTTTACTATTTAATACCTGCAAAGCTTTATTACGTAGGATAATTACGTTTATGTTAGAACATTTTAATACAAATATGTCATAATAATAACACGCCGTGGGCTATGCTTGACACGGGTAAAATAAAGGAGTTTAGCTGATACCAACTTTTGTTTCCATAATAACTCTGCCAACTTTTCGGTTGCGTAATGGAGTAACAAAGAATCCCCTATTTGTCTAGTGAGCATTAGTATAACAACAAAGTTTGTGTGTTTTGCAGCCGCCCCACGCGGCTGCTACGGATGTCGCAGCACCAACTTTCCGCGGCCCGCCCAACTAACTTTTATGTTCATAGTCGGTAACCCTCCATCAACTTAACTGTTAGTTTACTTGATTGAAATCTGGCTGTAAGCATATGAACCCGGACTTCTGGGAAAACGAATGAAGCGATCACTACATAGAAAACTCATCCGTTAAAAGAAACCTGTATCAACAACATACTTTCCTAATGACAAAACACCAAGTCTTCTTAATAAACTTAGTCCTTAAAAGAAACCAGTATCATCTACAAATCTTATCAATCTGCCTACCCGCATTTGGATAGCGTGGCCTACATATGTATTGCTTCATTTTAGCAAGAACACCTGAACACCACATACAGAACGATATTTAAAAAAGACTGAAGATGCTAATAGGTGGCCAGCCTTTACAAGGATGCACTTTCCACGTTTTTCATCAAAACTTTCAGCGTTAGATTCATAGATTTGCGGCATGAATAATGTTTAAAGTATATAATGTTCATTTTTTTATGTAGCGTTCGTGTGTGATCGGAAAGAGAGGCAATAAAACGCGCGAGGCGTGTGCGATCGGGTCCGAAATAAAAGGACGAGTGTGTATAAAAAACATAACGAGGATGTTGGACAGCCGCGGCCGAGCGTCAGGCCGCTACGCTCTCGCGCCATTAATCTCAGCTTTATTATAAACACAGGAGCCGACATAATCATAAACACGTTTAAGGGTAGGAACGACCATAAAGGCATGAAATAGGTTGATGGTTGATACTGTGACCTTATTATGTTACCATTTGGTATATTAAAAATATGTGATATTGGTATGAGTGAAGAGTTCTTGAGTGGGGACCATCGACACATGTAGTGCAAGATTGGGGAGGCTTGCTACCAGTGTCCAGTAGTAGACTGCTAAACGCTGACGAGCGAGAGAACAACTAGTGATAAGCTGGATAAAGCTGATAGTCGCTTAGACAGTAGCGTAGATAAGGATAATACAAATAAATAAATACACTTGCTGTCTGCAACATTTTTACATATTAATATTAATACAACTTGATGGTTGAGAGCTGTAGCAAGTCTTGGGATTCCTCAAAACTTAACCTGAATACAACTAAGGTACAGACGAGATCATACTTGTAGTTGTAGCAAAATTTTTGTGTTGCGGTGGTGAGAAAATATTCTTTAGTAATGTGTTCGTATGTTCATTTCGAATCCTCATTGGTTGTTGCCTTAATAACTTCATACTTACTTCACGTTCCTTTACATTTGAATGTTTTAAATACAGTGTTCATTGAACTACAACTTCACAATCGATATTTGTATGAGTTCGTTGCCATTGCCTAAATAACTGAGGTTAAACTAAAAAATGATATACAGACATTACAGACAGACGGACGATTTAGCGCAGTGGTTAAGAGCTTAGGTCGCTTCACCTACTGTGTTTAATAGTCGCGGGTTCGATTCCCGCACGGGACAAATCTTTGTGTGATCCACAATTATTTGTTCCGGTCTGGGTATTTGTGTGTGAATTTTCATGTTTGTAAACGCACCCACGACACAGGAATAAATCCTAGTGTGGGGCTACGTTTAAAAAAAAAAAAAAAAAAAAAAAAGAAAAAGAAAGACATCATTTAAAAACAATTTTATAAGAGTCTAAAGTGTTTTCATTAAGTTAATGTCAAGATCTTTTAAACTCGGAGCAAAGTAGTTAGAAATGTTGATGGGTAGACATAAATCGTAAGAATAATTAAGTAATTAATTAAACAAGCACATTTTATATTACGTAGGTGATATGGGGCGAGCCTATTGCTATACATCGGACACTATTATAAATTGTTAAGAAATTTAAATATTTGGGGCATTTTATAACCGACGGCCTTAGGGACGATGTAGACATTGAGAGGGAGCGTAGGGCTCTAGCGGTCAGAGGGAACATGCTGGCTCGCAGATTCTCCCGTTGTACTGATCAAGTTAAAGTAACGCTCTTTAAAGCGTATTGTCAGAATTTCTATACTGGGAGTCTGTGGATCAGTTACACCAAAAGGGCTCTCGAGGTACAATATAACAACATCTTCAGGATGATGTTGGGGCTGTAGTAGGCCGTTTTTGTAGTGCATTGGGGATGTTTGCGCATTATGGCACTGATGGTTTTCATGCCATCATTCGCAAGAAAACTGTGTCGCTGATTAACCGAGTGCGTGGCGGTCACAACGGCATCCTGAGGACTGTTGCGGACCGATTTTCATCCCCTCTCTGGAGGACCCTGGTCCTAAGGGTAATTTTTTTATTATTTTATTTTATTATTTTTAATTTAAATCATTATTTATTATTTTATTTTTATTTTTTTGTTGGTTGGTATGTTTTATTATAAATTTTAACACGTTATAATTTTCTGTGTTTGTGCTTATATGGACTGAATGATGTCTGAAATAAACAATTTTTATTTTATTTTATTTATACTATTCCAGACTCCGGACTCATACTATGAAGTTTTTGTTAGAAAATCTTCATTCATCTGTCCTAGGATTTAAATCTAGGACCTCCGTGATTACAAAGCGATGCACAATTGCCACTAGTACAACGAGGAAGTAAAAATGTAGTCTTAGTATCGTAAAGTCTCGTAGGTCTACACATTACATCTTTATCAGCCCCGACAGGGTAATATTGACGTTACGATGTTTATTGTTTTATAATATACCACGGTTACCATGTAACGGACGATTTGGCACTGTGGTTAAGAGCTTATGCCACTCCGCCCACTGGGTCGAATAGGTGGTCTGGGTATTTGTGTATGTTAATTTTTATGTTTGTAAACGCACCCACGCCATAGGAATGGATTACAGCGTGGCGCAACGTTTTTTTTTTTAATGTGTTTAATGAATTACTCAAGGTCTGACGATAAAGGACTGATTCTAATTTGTGCCTGTACAGTGAAAAATTGTATTGGAATTGGGACAGAAATAAATTATACCAGTTGGTATAAAATAACTCATTTTGCAACACGTGTTAACAATGGTCTACTGGGAGATATTTTGTACAGTAATTTTGAATTTCATTTTCTGTTTTAAATTTTCATTGACGCTTGGTTCAGACCAAGCGTCAGCGCTATCTGACGGATCAAATGAGTGAATACATATGACATATATTTTATATAATAGGAATTTATCTGATTCTTTGCCATGGAGTTATTATGTATCATGTGGAACGTAACTTGAAAATCGCGGAGTTAGCAGGAATATCTGTGTTTTGGTAAACAAAATCAAAAGTTTTTTTTTATTCATGTAGACCAAAAGGCACTTATGAATAGTCAAAAAGAGAAAATTATTGATTACTTAAGACTCTACCACATGTTCAGAAAGTCATTCCTGTGGAGAAGAAGGGCAAGAAACTCCACGGTTACTCTTTTTAAAAATGATAGTTTTACAATTCTTTTTGTATACATTGCATTCATGGAGCTGAGATAGATGTGCTTAAGTATAGAATAATCATAAGTGTACTTAGATTCATGGTATCTGTCAGTGTCTACATAGTCCTCTACTTTACAAAATAGAGATGTTGTAAAGGTATATAATAAAAAGGAAAAGAGAGAACAGAAAAAAAAAAAACAGAAAAAAAAGTTCCTATAAAATATATGAAGAGTGCGTACAAAATAATTAGTTATAGCTCTAGTGTGATGCCGATACCATAGATATTAAAATCTTATGTTTCTCGAGTTGTTACAGTACCTCAGTGCACATGAAGGCATACTTTTTTTTAAATAATCCTTAAGGTTTCGCCACATAGCAACGCAACGCAACGAGAGCGCGACGGTGACGCGGCTTGGGGAGTTATAATGTACTGAAATGTTCGGGACCCGCCACACAGCGCAACCTCGTTTGGCACGACGGCAGACGCCACGAACAAACGTAACCGAACGCTTCAGTCGCGCTTTTGTCACGCTCCCGTCGCGCTCCGTCGGCTATTTGACCAAACCTTAAAAACTACAGTACCGAAAACGGCAATCATCTAATATAGAAGTAAGTTTATTGAAAAAACCTACCAGATTGTACGCTGAAATGGCAACAGGTTTGCCGAAGTATCAACAACCGCTAGTATAAAGTAGTTCTTGAGTGAAAACCACGGATCGGATAACGTACTTAGTGCAGGATCTACAGAGTATGTGGAGCGACGATCTTCGCAAAGATAAAGAAAAATAAACACCGTCATATCTTTATTTCCCAAGCGGGGATGGTAGAGGTGTAACTGTGTACATCAACTTTTCGCCGACGATATTAGGGGCGCCCATATAATAGGGGGCGAGAATATTGCCATATACTGGGCATATTTCCAGACTCCGAACTTATAGTGGGAATTTTCGATACAAAAACTACATTTGTCCGACCTAGAATTTGAACCCAGCAACTCATGATCGCAACGCGCATTCTTAGCTACAAGTCCCATATCAGTCTCGGAAGAAGGCACGAAAAAATAAAGAAAAAAGAGGCAGGAATTGGTGGCCGTGAATCATACCCAATGGCGTACATTACGAAAGTCCTACCCAGCAGTGAACGGCAATCGGCTGATGATGATGACACTATTAAACTACATAGTTACAATAAACGCAATAACAGCATTGTTTTCCCCCATTCAGTATGGCCACAGTGACTGCCAAAACTTATTATTAGACCCGTCAACGAGGAAACATTATTTTATTTACTTCTTATTAATCTCTGAATAAATGTTATACGTTTCCCTTTCTTATTGCTACGTTGATAGTTACGATTGTTTCCGCTTTATCGCGTGGACGGGTTCATGCTATAATCAAATATAACATAAGTAAATTATGTGACAGAAATTAATAAATATAATTAAATTACTTTATTGAATCACAAATAGATAAATCGTTGTACCAATGAAATCTACCATAGATTTGTTTTGTTTTAGTTAGAATAAAAGTCAAGCTATCAGATTTTGAAAATTTTACATTATTGTCACTAAAGTTCTAGGATATATAAGACGAATAAGCCGACCTAACCTATTCACTTTTAAGGCGGATGTAAACAATAACGCAAACATAGATAAAAATAAAAGCGGCAGGTACTACATGCAATACACAAAATAATAATATTAGCCCTATTAAGGAACTGTTTCAAATCAAATCAAATCATTTATGTTTGTTCATGTTTCATTGTTGGACACGGGCCTCCTTTCGAATAAGAGGGTTTTGGCCATAGTCTACCACGCTGGCCCAGTGCCGGCAGTGGCAAACTACACACACCTTCGAGAAACTCTTCAGGCGTGCCATCTATACCATACTCTGGCAAAATGTCCCAAAGTCTCTTTCGCACAACTCTGTCAAATGCCTTCTCCAGATCTACAAACCCGCAGAAAACCTTCCGCCCCACTGCCAGATGCTTCTCTACGATGTTGCGGAGTGAGAAGACTTGATCCGAACATCCTCTTCCAGACCTGAAACCCCCTTGTGCCTCGCACAACATTCCATCGGACTTCTTTATAGAATAATAAAACGGATAGAAACAAAATGAAGCAGAGTTTCGTTTTACCCTTTTAAGTAGTACTAGAAATAAAACACAAATGACTTAGCTAAGGTTTATATAGACACATTTCCACTACTTTGACAGTGGCATTTTGGCGGAGCGTCAGGAGGTGTGTCAACATGGCGGCTCGGCTTGGATGGCATATTGACAGTTACGAGAATTGACTATTGTGGCATGGTTTTGGCGTGGTTAGGATTTGGCTGGGCTTGGCTCTGGCTCTGGCTCTGGCTCTGGCTTTGGCTTTGGCTCTGGCTCTGGCTCTGGCTCTGGCGCTGGCGCTGGCTCTGGCTCTGGCTCTGGCTCTGGCTCTGGCTCTGGCTCTGGCTCTGGCTCTGGCTCTGGCTCTGGCTCTGGCTCTGGCTCTGGCTCTGGCTCTGGCTCTGGCTTTGGCTCTGGCTCTGGCTCTGGCTCTGGCTCTGGCTCTGGCTCTGGCTCTGGCTCTGGCTCTGGCTCTGGCTCTGGCTCTGGCTCTGGCTCTGGCTCTGGCTCTGGCTCTGGCTCTGGCTCTGGCTCTGGCTGTGGCTCTGGCTCTGGCCCTGGCTCTGGCTCTGGCTCTGGCTCTGGCTCTGGCTCTGGCTCTGGCTCTGGCTCTGGCTCTGGCTCTGGCTCTGGCTCTGGCTCTGGCTCTGGCTCTGGCTCTGGCTCTGGCTCTGGCTCTGGCTCTGGCTCTGGCTCTGGCTCTGGCTCTGGCTCTGGCTCTGGCTCTGGCTCTGGCTCTGGCTCTGGCTCTGGCTCTGGCTCTGGCTCTGGCTCTGGCTCTGGCTCTGGCTCTGGCTCTGGCTCTGGCTCTGGCTCTGGCTCTGGCTCTGGCTCTGGCTCTGGCTCTGGCTCTGGCTCTGGCTCTGGCTCTGGCTCTGGCTCTGGCTCTGGCTCTGGCTCTGGCTCTGGCTCTGGCTCTGGCTCTGGCTCTGGCTCTGGCTCTGGCTCTGGCTCTGGCTCTGGCTCTGGCTCTGGCTCTGGCTCTGGCTCTGGCTCTGGCTCTGGCTCTGGCTCTGGCTCTGGCTCTGGCTCTGGCTCTGGCTCTGGCTCTGGCTCTGGCTCTGGCTCTGGCTTTGGCTTTGGCTTTGACTTTGTCCTTGGCTTTGGCTTGGCTTGTCTTGACAGGCTGTCAGACATTACGTCCGTTACAATAAAATATAAAAATTAAATAATATCAGCGAATCGTTGTCTTTTTTTAAATCATAATAATAACAAAGTGTTCGGACCTAACAGAACGTACCTATGCCTTTACTTCGCATTAGCCACATTACTCATCCTAATTTTATCAAACTGTTATACGACCCGCTCTATAACTATAGAGCGGGTCGTTTGATAGTTGTTAACAAACGAAGTCCGACATTCTATGACGTGGAGCTACGTGCGAAACGTAGATATAGTACGTATTGGACTCTTTTATTTTGATCTATAATCATGATCTCCAGAAGACATTTCCACTTTATTGCCGGTTTAATTAAGTATGAGATTAGTTTTATAGCTAGTGTCGTCGCAGATGTCGCTTAGCTGGTAAGCAGGTTGGATTTGAATGGAAACTATTGAGACGTACGAGTATATCAATTAAATATGTGGATGCTATACACAATACAAAAAAAAATATACACTCTACTTACGGAGTTCTAAGATTTACACGAATATTTCACATGAAATAAAACTATTTTTCGGATTTTATCGCGGTTTATGTTTGATTTTTAAGTTCCCGACGTTTCGAGTGCTTTGCAGCACCCTTGGTCACGGGAGGGACTGAGGTGTAAGACGTCCAAAAGGCATAGTTGTTCCGGGGTACCCTCAAACTTCTTAATTATTTTTGTTGGTCAGATCTACGCAGAATGAGCTCACGGTGTCTTGAGGTCTTGCAGTTTTATGCTTGGTTTTGGATTTGATTATATTAATTACTGGATCCCAAGTCGATGGAAGCACCCAGCCATCTTCTTTATTGAAATTAGGATGTTATTTTTTAATTTCTATAGCCTCGTGAACCATCCTTGATAGGAATCGGTGTTCTTTCACGAGGATTTGTGGTTTATCAAATCTGATGTTATGGCGGGTGCGGCCAAGGACATGGTCACAGCATGCAGACTTCTTTTAGCGACGGTGTTTTAGGTCAGCTATGTGTTCTTTAACCCGAGTTTTTACTGGTATTTTTGTTTGTCTTATATAAATGAGAACGTCGGGAACTTAAAAATCAAAAATAAACCGCTATAAAATCCAAAAAATAGTTTTATTTCATACACTTTACTTGTTAAAAAAGCATTTTATTTAGTTACCGAATACATGGAGGGCCCTGCAAATTAAATTACCCTTTAAATAATTTGAAATTATGACTACTTGGACTTGTTTGGTTGTCCTACTAATATTATAAGTGTGAAAGTTTGTATGTTTAGCTGTTTGGGTGTTTGGGACTTAGATGAAATTTGGCACATAGATAGTTTATTACCTGAATTAACACATGGGATTTATCACTTTTTATCCTGGAAAATTGTTAGGTTCCTGCCTAAAGTCAACGCGGGCGTAGTCGCAGACAGAAACTCGTATGTTATATTTTGAATAATTGTTCTATTTTTGGACATTTCCATTGATTACTTTATGACATTTTTTGTATACTTTTGTATTTTTAAACTAAATGCAATGTATTTTATTAATAATCGTCATACATTTTATTAAATTTTGCATGCTTAAAGGCTAAATATGGTGAAACAAAACTAAAATGTACTTAGCATCTCTGGTAAACTCACATTACGTAAATAATGAATTGAATTGGATTGAATCGACTATTAAAAATCTCTGAACACAAAACATTCCTCTATACAAGGTATTAGCAGTTTTCCGTGGCTTCTCTCACGGGCGACAACAGCGTCACCTGCCGGTTCCAGGTCCCTTACACCATGTATATTGTGAAATTGTATGAGCTGTAAATCTAGCCTGGTCCCTTAGTCACTATGACCAAATGCGGTGCGATATAATAATAATAATATCAGCATATACTGGTCCACTGCTGGGCAAAGGCCTTCTCTCACAAATTGAGGTGAGAAAGATTAGGTCATACTCCACACGGACCCAGTGCGGATTGGTGGAGGCAGGTTTGTTGCCTGCTGTTGGAACTTATCAAGCCGCCTATAAGGCGTAACTTGGCGTAACGACTACCACATACAGTAGTAACCGGGACCAACGGGTTAACGTGCCTTCCGAAGCACGGGGACGCTCGAATAAAAAATACATTAAACGGACACCCATCTCAGGCCGACCGAGTCGAACGCTGCTTAACCTTGGTGATCGATAAAAGAGCCGCGCGATCGCAAAGCGCTACGAGCGCATACAATAACTTCGTAAAATGACTGTGTAATGGTGATCTGTGTGCCACACTACCATTAAAGATCATTACACGAAGTTCTCGTAACGTGCCGCGTTACGTGTTTAGTTGGTCATAGCAAAGAAACGCCCTGGGCGTATAACTGTCAGCTGCAGTTTATCAACAGCCCTTGACAATAACTACGAATGTCTCCGGAGGTAACGGCCCGCACTAAGTACTTCCCATTTCTCTAGGGGATTAACGCTATGACGTCGGGACTAACCATCGTTGCTCTATTAACGTAGAGTTTACTAAGAAATAATGCTACTAGAGGTCTGAGTATAGGCCGTTCAGCTTAGTGAATCTGCTGGGAATAATCATTTTGATTTGTTTCATGTATTTATATACAACGTGTAACTTAAAGGACGCAAGTCCTCAGATATACCAATTAGATTTAAGCACAGACTGCCGAACACTGCCTAACCGAGGTAAGGCAGCGTTCGACTCGGTCGGTCTGAGACGGGTGATTGTTTGGAGCATGTACATATTCGAGCGTCTCCGTGCTTCGGAAGGCACGTTAAGTCTTTGGTCCCGGTTACCACTTAATTTGGTAGTCATTAAGCCAAGTTGGTAGCCTTATAAGCGGCCTGATATGTTTCAACAGCAGGTGGCCACAAATCTGCCTTCACCAATCCGCATTGGAGTCCTCGTGGAGGAGTATGACCTATACCACAAGTAAATCAGGTAAATTTCCTGATAAGGTGTTTAAGTCCACTGTGGAGTTTCGGTTGCGGACTATGGAGCTGGTCGGTCATTACGAAAGAGGCTACCCTGTAATTTTTAGTGCGATAAAACTTCCATAGAAAGCTGAGGAAATTCCCTTCCATTCAAACAAAAAAATCCATGTGTATGGATGGCGTCGCAGCTTGTTATTACAACCCCAATTGTAAAGGTAAAAGTTAGTGCACGGTATTTGTAAGTTTTAATTAGTCAAGTTGAAAATTGATCAGGTGCGGCACGGTTCTTAATAATTCCGGAGGCGGGCGTATTACTGCGAGCGCGTGTGGCGCGATCGAATGTGGAACATTTCAGTCGGAGATTGATGACAGTTACAGGTGAGGAATATGTTATTGCTGCTTCGATTTTGTTATTACCATACGGTTTTTAAGTACTGGTAGTAGGTTTATATAGGTTATGTTTATATAGTTATTCCTTAAAGTAAGGTAATGTTACGAAGGTTCGAAATAAAGATAAATAGTGGTCGATCTACCTTTATCAGCACGCCAGATCATGGGAAGTAGGCAGTAAATAAAACGTGGTCTGCTGAAGTTATTAGTAAATCAAATATTTAATTAGGCTGCCGTTACATACATAATGGCTTACCCATAATTTAAAAAATCTATATTTATCTAAATTAATCGCGTATCTTCACGGTAATGTATTTTGTTACATAATTCAAATTCTGTTTTATCAAAGCTACCAATATTATAAACGCGAAAGTTCGTGATGATGGATACACATATGTTTGTTAGTTTTTTTATTGATGTACAAAACAGTTAATAATCGTTGGATATTAACAATTCAATTTATAGTATTGATCTAGATTAGATTGATAAAGTGGAAGGATGTAGGTACCGGGGAAGACCTAGACTATCTAACCATGACCAAATAGACCGCGTCTTATCTGAAGGGCAAGTCAAGAGTCTCCATAACCGGTGAATGTGCATGAGACGAACTATGAGAGTGGAGGAAGCCAGAGAGGTATGTAAGAAAAGAATCTGTTGGAACTCTGTACTCTCTGCCTACCCCGCGAGGGAGCTGGCGTGATGGTATAGATAAATCTAGATTGCGAACCACAATTCGCACATTCATTATAAACAGTATTTAGCGAATGGGCGATAATAAACTTATCGCGTTAGTAAGAATTAAAATGTACAAAATCTTATTATTTGTTCGATAGAGGATATGTTTTACACTTCTCATATATTTACAAATTATGTTGTCAAAAATATCAAGCTTAGGATACATTTTCACGCAAAAAATACTGAACGAATTTTAATGATCCCTTACAGTAATTCATCTTATACATAGTCTAACTATATGACAAAGAAGCTGTAAATTAAAAAAAAATATTAAAAAATTAACGAGTGCGCAGCCGCGAGAAACAGCTAGTTTAAAATATTCAGGTAACTAAATGAGACATATATTATAACGCATATGACTGCACTGATACCCATGTATATGATCTCAACTGACGTCAAAGGAAATATCAATGTTACTAAAAATGTATAAGTAAGATTGTGACACGTCGTTAGTAGCATAATGTTTGAGTATTTGCTGACGTGATGACTTTACATCAGTTGAGTTACTTTTTAACGTTATACCTTTTTTAATAAGGTTTATTAAGATTTAAAGGGTTTCTGTCCTATTAAAATGAAAGGCTATAGTATCATACTGTTGAACCCATAAAGCAATTCATAAAAACTGTCCATATAAAAAGCATCCTAAACAGTCAATATAACGACCATTTTAGGGCGCTTTTCATTTCGGGCGGCTTTCAATTTAGACGGCTTCATTGCCAGATTAACATCAAACAGGGTAATTAAATATAACAACTAAGAGTTTTACGCTGTAACACAGCAAAGTATACATGCTTTCCCTCATAATTATTCCGCTGGGCATTGTTAATTTAATAGTTGCCGCGTCGCCGCGCTCGCTACGTTTACAAATTTTGTTTTGATCAACACTCAGTGATATTCATCAGTTGTTGTTCTGTAATTAATCTTCGGGGTTCACTAGCCCAAAAAGCCCAATGTTGTTGCCAACTTAATGGAAATGTAATTTGGATTATCATTTTTTACTTCCATTCATTGTGATGGATCTGAAATGGATGTTAATATCCATCATGAATAAGGATTCATGTATTTTATAAGATTCTCGAAATCGTTTTTGGCAGCAAATAAATATATTAAAAAAAAAACAAGATTTAATGCAGCCAGGTAACTTAAAATGGCTAATCAAATTAAATGTACATACAAAATTTCGTGTGTATGCAGTTGGTCGTTGAGAAGTCACTTCATCTGGAGTAAAACCTGGATGCAAAATCTGGTCATGATTACCATAAAAATGCATTGTCATTGATATTGATTTCTACTTCGTAGGATAAGAAAAAGTGACTCTTATTTAGCTTGCACAATTTGACTTAAACCAACAAACATTGCAAGTTAAAAGCTTGTGAAAATGTAACACAAATTACCTCTAGAATAATAATTAGGCACTAAAATGTTACTATCTTCATGATTAGTGGAGTAACAGAATATGCATAGCAAAGTCAAAATAGGTCTTTCTTGAACGTTGCTTAAGCCTCGAATAGAATATTAAATACATAAAATAAACTCTGTTCAAAGATACTTCCAATACCTAAATATAGAGATTGATGGAGGGCACTAGCTGAAAACTAATTAACTAAGCGAAAATAGTTCACATCGCAAAGGCAACTAATACTTACATAGCGCCAATATATTAATTGAATTATATTGATAAAGTTCTCTTTATGAAAACGAAACATACACGTGCCGTAAATCTGATGAAATGTATAACAATATCGCCTGTGAGGATTACGGAAGTTCCCGCAAGTCCGCTTGGCGGTCTATCGCACTCGAACAAAACGACATAAATCTAAGTTAAAAGTTAATTTTGTCAATCCGGATAATTCCTCAAGGTTTAATCAGACTAAGTTGGGTGTAATTAATGTTCACTAAGGCCACACAATCTAGGAAAGCTTCGGCTTAGCCCGCGACGGGACTCGGAGCGTTGTAGCACAGTTAGCATGTGTAAACAGTTGATCATCTTAGTACTAGCGCTCGGAACAAGAACCACGCACACAGATGCGCGCCCTATGCGGCTTCTCAGAAGTGTTTAGGTGTCCCTCTGAGATGTGCCAAGATACAGCGTGGAGCGCGTGTCTCTGTAGTAAATATAATAATATCATCCTATACTGTCCTACTGTTAGGCAAAGGCCTCCTCACACGAATCGAGGTGAGAGATATTAGATCATACTCCACCACGCGGACCCAGTGCGGATTGGTGAAGGCAGGCTTGCGGCCACCTACTATTGGAAGTTATGAAGCCGCCTATAATGCTTCGAATTAACTTAACAACTGTGCGGCTGTGTGCGTTATTCTTATTCGGACCGCTAGTACTGAAATGCTCAACTGTTTACAAGTGTTAACTGTGGGTGCAGCGCGGCGGGCGGGCGGCTGGCGCGGGCGCGGGCGGGATCGAGCGCTGCCCGCCGCGGCAGTGCCATGGGGGCGAGCGACCGCATGCAACGCTCCGCGGTCTGCGCATCGCCGCGACACCCACTCCCCCTTATTAAAATTTACGTCACACGCCTGTCAAAACTCAGTCAAACAAATAAGCCGGCGGACCCAGTTAATTAGACGCGTCCCCCCAATGAAAGTTATAATAAAATTAATTTGTAAACACTGCGGACAATGATGTAAATTTGTTTGGAGCTTTTTGTGCGAGTTTCGAGTATTGAAAAACTTTTTGAAGGACTTGATGGTAATATTTAAATGAAGATTTTAAGGCCCGGATATAGAATGTGTTGAATATATTATAATGTGTTAAGTTGATTTATCTATGAGTGTCGAAGAGGCTAGAGGTATGTAGGGAAAGAAAAATAACCTGTTAATACAACGTACTTTCTGTGTTGTTCGCGAGGAATCTGGCGTAATATGATGATTTGGTTTCTATAGCGCTTAAATTAACGTTTAGTTAACAGTTTTATTACAGGCTTTATGCCTGTAATAAAACTGTTAACTGAACGTCTTTAATTATAAGAATATTGGATGGAATAATCAAATCAAGTTTTAATTTCTTGCGATATGTAAATTTTTACTTACTGATGAACATCATTATCTATTGAAATGTAATTGATTTTCTGCCTGTTGTCATCTAAGCACTAACAGATACTGTAAACTTTATTACTATTCGTTATTTTATTAGATGAGTTACTGATTGTAAATTTAAAGATAACAGCGGCTTGCAAAACAGTGATTTAGCACGGATATTTAGAACATGTACATTAGATATTGTAGTTATAGAAGTCTTCTGTTAACTGTCACCATTATTTTTTAAATTAAATCTTTTGCATTTCGGTACATTAGCATTTTTATCTAATACATATATATTCTAACGGTTTTAGAGAGCGAACAAAAGAAAATTGATCTGTAAGGGCATAAAATTGTATTTTACTGCATCAAAGAAGAAATGAACAGTAGGTACTCGTAGTTAAGTTTTTATATTAATGTAATTCATAATTTACAGTTTGCGTTTATCCCATTTTGTAAGTACGGGAAATTTAGCGCCACTAGCGGGTGAATTCACAAACTTTAAAATTTCTCATACTAAATTGAACAATCTCAAATTTTGAAGTATGAATTTCATTAACCTAAAAAGTTGTACTAGGGGTAGAAATGTACTTGTCTGGACTCATCCACTGTGACAATCGTCGGCGTGATTAAAATGCAGAACAAAAGGTCCGCTTTACGTGGTCGATTTCATTACAAATTCGAAGGCCTTCCCTTACAATACGCGAACCCTTTTTTATTGGGAATTTGCCAGTTATACACTTCCAACAATGTAATATCTCAAAGCTAGTATCTAAAGTAGTATCTATTGGTAAATTCCACATACAATATTGTTGGGATATCAACTTTTTGAGGAACGTTATTATTACTAGAATTTCTAATTTTATTTTAGAAACCGATTATTTTTCGATTGTGAAACTCATATTATGGAAAAATGTACGCAAGGTCTTTTAATTAGTAAAGTGACAAAGCAAAGTAGTCTAAAGTGAAATGTATATACCTACTCAATAACAATTAGTAGCTTTACTGTGTTATAACATTCTCTTACATAAGTGAGAGATTTTAAATGTAATTTTGTCGAGTTAAAAAAACCCTTTACATCGCCCCTAGCGAAAACGCAAGGAACAAATATTTTGTGATTGGTTTGATAAAAAGAGTAACAACCATACATCTTATAGCTGTTCTGTTAAATTTTATATATTAAAGTGCCTTGGGCAAATCTCCGTTTCGGTAATAATTTTTAGTGTCCCAATTTCTTAATAAAAAAAACATGTAATTGGGTCTGTTGACAGGATCCGCTCCTTTGTAATCTATATCTTCTTATCACAAGACATTAAAAGCATAATACACTTACATTTTCCTTAGCATTTTCCACTATCGGTGGCTGGCACAATATGTCTTATCTATTGTAAAACATATTGAAGATACGGATTTATATTTATGATTCTTCTCTTTTTTGGCTTTAGCTACTTCAACTAGCAAGAGTTATGAATGCCATAGATACTGTAATTCCAATAAGTGTCCCTGCTTTTGACAACGCCCAACATAACGCCCAGCTCTCCTTGGTTATAGCACTGGAATTCTGACTAGCTTGAAAATGTACTACACTGCTCTATTTTAATTTCTGAGTCCCTAATCGCAGCACACAGACGCACTCGCAGCGCTGTACGACCGCGGTGTCCTTAGCTATCACTAAAGATAAGTATGTTACACAAACAGTCACTCATCTCAGTCGCTCGGTCTGAGATGGGTGAATGTTTGTGGCATTTCATATTCGAGCATTTCCGTGCTCCAGAAGGCAGATTAAACTGTTGGACATGTTTACCACTTAATGTAGTAGTCCTTAAGCCAAGTTGGAAGCCTATAGGCGTCTTGATAAGTTCCAACAGCAGGTGGGCACAAATTCGTCCCTAATAATCCGCATTGGGTCTGAAAGGTAGAGTATTTCGATTTGTGGGAGAAGGCCTTTCTTAGCAGTGAGACAGTGCCTATTAGGCTGATTTGTTGTATAATATTATAATCACAGAAAAGGGGGCATGCAGAGCTAAAGTAAAAATGAGGTCAAACTCTATTTACAAAAACTCTACTTACGAAAACTTTACACGGACCTTTAACGGAAACCGTTTCCCTTTCCTAAATGACTGGTTATCTGCATAAATGAACCACTACAGTAGTCAGGGATTTGATACCAACCCTTACAGCTTCATCGTTTATTGAATTCCGAATACATTTTAATAAACATTACGACTTTTGTACAAGCCATTTTGTTCTATCCATTAAAAACATTAACAAGTTTTTGTTAGATATTGGTTCTTCACGATTCTCAATTTCAGTCAAGTAACTAATTAGTTTCTTTTGATTAATTAATTTTTGTTAATTAAACTTTAACTATTTCTGTAATCTATCATGGCGGTTTATAATTAACAGTATAAAAAGCTATGTCTACTTACATACTTATCTACATAATTTTATTATATATTCAGCAAACTTGATATTACGTTCTTCTTGAGAGATCACTGAAGGAATTTTAAGGAAATGAGAGGAGGATTTTGTTTCAGATAACTTATATTAATTTTGTAAACACACATAAGGCAAATAAGATAATGTTTATAAATAAATATGGTAATTTTTCTCGTGTATGTCCTGCGTATGTATCGTGATTCGCCTGTTCGGTCGGGCCTAATCGTGGGCCGAACGAAGTATGCTATCCACATAAAATAGTGACTGATAACTCTACTAGGTCTTAAATTATTAGCATTTTGAACAATTCGTAAATATGGGCTAAAACAAAAAAGCCTGCTTTTTAAAAACTCTATCTGTTAATATATTCCATAAATTCCAAACAAAACTGCCTCGTTGGTTTGGTGGCAAAGCGCATCGCTATGTGATCACGAGGTCCTGGGTTCAAATCCTAGGTCGGACAAATGTAGTTTTTCTAACGCAGTATAAGTCCGGAGTCTGGAATTGTGCCCGGTATATGGCAATAGGCTCGCCCCCTATTCCATGGGACCCAACCTCGTCGGCGAAACGTGGGTGTACTCAGTACACCTCGGCCACCCCCTCTGGGGAATATAGGCGTGACGGTGTCCAAGCAATATAAATAAAATGCTTGTTTTTGCGACTATTTGGAATCGGCGGAATTTAGGCGGAACAGAATGAAAAAAAGCAGTTACGACAGTTAAATGTAATTTATATGTGTATGTGTGCGAGTGTGTATGAGACGAACTATGAGAGTGGAGGAAGCCAGAGAGGTATGTAAGGAAAGAACCTGTTGGAACTCTGTACTCTCTGCCTACCCCGCGAGGGAGCTGGCGTGATGATATAGATAGATAGATAGATAGAAATGTAATTTAAGCGAACTTTGCACAAATTGGAACGAATGGTTCTCCTAAAATCAATGTTTTGTAGCATCGTAATGCATTGTGATCACACTTTATTCTGCTTTTTTAAAGTATAATATTCAGTCGAAATTACTTTCTGCCGATAAACTATGTTTGGAACATGATGCTCCGATTAATGTGACATTAACTTTGCCGACGGCCGATCGTATTCCCAGGAGTAGGGAGAAATTCAGATGTTACAAAATCAGATACTGAGAGTTTTTGCCAAAAGTTTTCTTAGAACACCACTTGTCACCAGCATCAAAAACTTATTACTGTTGCAGCCAAGACATTTTTAAGTTCAATGTTTCATCTACTGAAGATTCTAATACAATACTACAAAAGCTAAGATGCCTGTCAAGTTCAATGCAAGCCCAGTACTCTTGGGGAGTAAAATCGCTTTGTGTTCTTCTCTATGCCTCAAAAGGCAAAGCATAAAACTTAAGAATTGTAAGTTAGGATATGTAATAACCTACCAGGGTAAATGCGAACTTACGTAATTGCATTTAACCTGTGTGGTTCGTAGTTCGCGGTTATCGTTTTTATTGGTTTGAACATTTTCTACACGTGTCAGTCATTTGATAGGGCCGGGTCCCCGTGAAATGGATCTATTCCGTGACTTAGTTACATCTCTTTCACGACAGGGGAAAGTTGATTGTAGTTGGCAGGACATGTATTGGTAGGTTTGTTGTTGTTTAATATCGTTGAAGGTGATTTCCTATCGCTTATTTTTCAAATATTTCCGTGATAACATACTATATAATATTTTTCTAGTAAAGGATTGTGGTTGGTAACGATGTGCTGGAGCAAGTGAATGAGTTTGTATATCTTGGATGCGCCTTCAGTAAGGATGGGAAATACACCGCTGATATAGAAAGAAGAGTGAATGCAGGTAATAGAGTGAATGGTGCGATGGGAAGGCTACTTGGGAGCCGGCACTTAAGCCAAAAGGCGCAGCTGGCCATGCATAACGGAGTGCTTGTCCCAACGCTGTTATATGGCAGTGAGAGTTGGGTATGTAAGAAGGAGAACGAAAGCAGGATAAATGCGGTCGAAATGCGATCTCTGCGGAAGATGTGC
Source organism: Phalera bucephala (assembly GCA_905147815.2). Lineage (NCBI taxonomy): Eukaryota > Metazoa > Arthropoda > Insecta > Lepidoptera > Notodontidae > Phalera > Phalera bucephala. Next base: position 17,658,828 of record LR990616.1, on the reverse strand, counting down.
GGAGTCACGCTGACCGACCGTATTCGCAACAGCGTAGTAAGAAAGCGAGTAGGTATGAAAGATAGTATCGGTGTTAAGATGAGAAAGGGTATGCTCCGTTGGTTCGGGCATATAGAAAGGATGCCAGAAGAAAGAATGACAAAAAAAATATACAATTCGAAAGTGGCAGGATGTAGGTGCCGGGGAAGACCTAGACTATCTTACCATGACCAAATAGACCGTGTCTTAGCTGAAGGGCAAGTCAAGAGTCTCCGTAACCGGCGAGTGTGTATGAGACGAACTATGAGAGTGGAGAAAGCCAGAGAGGTATGTAAGGAAAGAACCTGTTGGAACTCTGTACTCTCTGCCTGCCCCGCGAGGGAGCTGGCGTGATGATATAGATAGATAGATAGAAGTATTCTTAAATTTCATTAAAGTTTGAAGATTCGTCTTTGAAAACTTATTCAACCGTAGTAAAACTTATTCAACCGTCTACTTTTACTCTGTCGAGGCTTTCATATATCGTATAGCTTAAATAACGTGACGTTTAATTAACTTTTGATATCGTTTTTCTAATCTTATTAAAAGAAATAATAAATAAGCTAACATAAGTCAACTTTATTAGTATAAGGGCATTTAGAGATAATTTCGTATTTCATGCTTACATAGATATTGGTGCCAAGATTGGGAATAACAGAAGCTATCTCGATATAAATGGTTAGGATTACTAATAAGTAGTACCCACGGAGTACCCAGTCTAACGTCTTCTCGTATTCGAAAAGTCGTCATTAGGAAGTTAGATAATTTGGTTTTTATTGTCCATAATACATTTATTCGTGATAAATAATCTAATTTCGAACAAAAAGAATAACAGATTGTGGTAATAGCCACTTCCCACGGAAGTTGTTACAGGCGGGGGTGGCGGTTCATTATTGTGTATATGGGTTTGTATAATCTTCCTGCTTTTCTTTTTCTGTTATTTCCCATTGTCGGATGAAGGTACTTTTGTATTTACCTCACGTTTTTATTCAAAAAGCACGTAAAAAGTGAGATAAATATTTGGAGATTATTGCCGTGATAAAGATTTCAATTATTAAGGAGATATTATTTGACAACTTTTTAAAAATAAATCTTGTTACAGGATTATTACACCGGTAACTAAGTTACTTATGTATGCAATTAATGGGAACTATGGGCTGAGCACTTTCCTAAAAAGTGTCGCAAATGTTAACATGACTGGTCTTGGAGCCGTTACACCAAGACCTAAATCGAAATTGATTTGAAGAAGGAAATATATTTAATATGTCCTAATTTCAATATCTCGAAACTCTTTTAACTAGTATTTTTAAATTAACTACTGTTATATTTTTATACCTAATTTGTTCTCCGAAAATAGTGTCATCTTTAAAATTGGAAAAAACCTTCAAACTCCTGACACTGTCATAGCATGTAAGCGCAATATTCTTTGACTCTCGCTAAATAAACTGCCAACGAAGGGAGTTCTAGGTAGTCATAGTGAGGGAAGTGATGACAGTGCTTCGTTTCTCATATGAGTGGGCAGAATTAAAACCACTAGCACCACGGGCGGCAAGACTTATCTCGCCCGGGATAAATTTTGATCGGTCCGTGATTCGAATACTTGAACACGAGACTTGTACACATGCGTGTGTGTGCATTGCTTACAGGCAATTGGGATTTTGAAAAAAAAATATTGATTTTTTTAATTATTTTAAAACTTTATTATTTATAATATTGATATTTAATTTAATGCAAAAAACTTAAAAAAAATATTTCCATTATTTATAAACAATTAAAAATTGATAAAATTTAAAAAAAGATCACCTTACTATAAACGCGCCATGATTGGTCACCATAGTTGTGACGTCATAATGTTATAGCTATTTAATAACAGTACAGCGTTTACGGCTGTTACACGTGACTTGACAATGATATTGAAAATTTATTGCTAAAAAACGAGTTGTGAATTGGTTCCGATTAGCTATGTGTGATAATAAGAAGTATATAAAAATTGTTTGATTTGTATACTTAGATAAATAATAATTAATAATAATGGCGTTAAGAAATACTTACATCGAAATGAACTTCACAACAAAAAAAAGTATCGATTTTGTTTTGGGATTATCACGGTGCACTGCTTGAAACCATTTATTTCGACGTTTGTCATCTTGGGGAACATTTAAAAACATTTTGTCAGGAGTTGTTTTTGTAGTATTCGTACATAATGGTACAAAACAAGAACTATAAATTTTGAGGTTCGACATTTTCAATATAAATTCAATATTTAACAATGACAACAAAATTAAATAGATCAAAACACTGTACCTTTTATTTCTATATCAACTGCAATGAGTGATAACATTATGACGTCACACACGCTCGGGTTTGTTCGGGAGCTGTCGACGTGTCTTCGGTGCTGGATTCAAAAATTAATTTTTATTTTGAAATAACTTTTGAATTACTGCGAAAAAAAATAGTTTTGTTATAAAACTTATATATGATCTTTCCATTTATCTCAAAAAAAAATTCGAAAACCCAATTAAGCAGTGCCTACCTCAGTATACTTAAATACTTAACGTAGATATAACTTATTAATTATTATACTTATTATATTTATTAATATTTAAGGTAGTGTAATTGAATTCTTATGAGTACGAACAGCTTAGTAGTGCCTACATGCAGTGCAGAATTCTTGAACTCGTGTTATACTTTTGTCACGGCATGCCATGATAGCTCGTAAGACAAAACGGTGGATGCCTAGGGCGACTAAATGCCTAACATATGTTTGTGTTGTCGCGTCTCCTGTGCTAGCCCTGCAGGTATACGCAGTATTAATGTTTATGTTGTTGGACGCGAGGACCTATTAACGTAATTGCAGTGTATTACGTAGCAATTTCGGACGACATAGTTCCGTCTAGCGCCAATTATGTACAACTGCCAACAAAGCTATGTATAGCTTTGTTCGCAGCTAAATTCTGTACTTTCAGTAAAAGATGATACAAGTCAAAAATCATAGTTTTGAGAATATCGACTTTTAACTGCTTAATTTAGCTTACTGCACTTAATGGAATGTTGATTACGGTTATTGATAGACACATCATCATCATCATCATCTCAGCCTATACTTGTCCATTGCTGAACATAGGCCTACCCAATCGCTTTCCAGCGTAACTGGTCCGATGCCACCTGCATCCAACGAGACACACAAGATCGTCGGTCCATCTGGCAGGTGGTCGTCCCACGGTGCGCTTGCCAATACGTGGTCTCCACTCTAGAATCTTTCTGCCCCAACGCCCGTCCGATCTTCGCGCTATGTGGCCCGCCCATTGCCACTTCAGCTTGCTAATCTTAAGGGCTATGTCGGTGACCTTGGTTCTTCTACGAATCTCCTCATTCCTGATTCGATCACGTAGAGAAACGCCGAGCATAGCTCTCTCCATAGCTCGCTGAGCAACTCTGAGCTTTTTTATGAGACCTTTTGATAGATACATACTTAAAGATTATGTTGTTCAAAGACTCAAAAAATTATTTTAAGTAGTATTCTTAATATTAATTAAAATGTACACTTATATTGTTTGACACGATGATTTTTTATACGTTTTTGTGTAAATTGATGTTAATTTACCGTAATGATACACATATGGTTTTGGTTTAATGTTGAAGTGGTGACGAATGATATAAGCATTTGTCATGTAAAATGCTATTTAAAAATGGGTTCATCTATTGAATAACATTAGTTTACACTGATACATGTGTAATTATATCAATTTGTACCATTTTAAGTCTTTTCTTGCCGATCGGTTAAAAGAGGTTCATTCAAGTTGTATCAGTAATGCAAAAAATATTATGAAAATCAGTTTAGTTCACTTTGTGATAATTGCAAATATATTTGGTTGCACATTTTTAATTTTGAAAAATGCTTAGTCATATAATAATACACAAAATCTTTCTCACTTTAAGCCTTAGGAATATGGAGATCAGATTAAAAAATAACAGATATTTTTTCTGATGCATAATGTGCCAAAAAATACAAAAGTGCTATAACTCGTCACTAAAGGTACAAAATTGTAGGGGCAAAAGGTACTTATTATGAGGATCAACAAAGCTTACGAGACTTGCAAGGTTTAAACGTTATACCTACTTTAAGAGAATTATGTCAAAGGAAAGAGCCTGTTGGAACTCTGTACTCTCTGCCTACCCCGTAAGGGATCTGGCGTGATGATATAGATAGAGATAGATAGATATCAAAGTATTTGTTTTTTTGGTAATTTTGACGATAACACCGCGCTAAGACGGGCGCTCATAGAGCTGTGCGTATAGTTCTTAGCCAAGGAGGTCGGCCTGAGAAGAGAGGCCTTTCAAGCGTATCCGTGCTTCGGAAGGCACGGTAAGCTGTTGGTCTTGACTACCACATGATGTGGTAGTTGTCCAGCCAAGTTGGAAGCCAGGTAGCTTGATAAGTTCCAACAGCAGGTGGCCACAAACCTGCCTTCACCAATCCGCACCTAATCTCTCTCACCTCAATTTGTTAAAAAGCCTTTGCCCAAATATGAACTAGGATGATATTATTATAATGACAATAATACTAATCAGTTTGTCAGTAAAGAAAATTAAATAAGACAAGATTGATTGATTGATAAACAGCTGAACGGATTTGGATGAAATTTGGCACACAGATAGTTAGCCTGGATTATCACATAGGATACTTTAACCCGAAAAAACGTTAATCGTTGTTGTCTGAAGTCAATGCGGACCAAGTCGCGGGCAGATACTAATACTATTATAAATGTGAAAGTTTGGATGTTTGTTACTCAATCAAGTATAAACAGCTGAACGGATTTGTATAAAATTTATGTTTATTACCAGGATATTTTATTAAATTCTTATATTTTTGAAGTTGTTTAAACAACTCTCAGTGCACGTGAAGGCATATTTTTGGCATCAAAATATAGCACACGAAGGCGCACGTTGCGGGTAGCACCTGGTAAAAGGTGAGCTAGAGTGTATGAACTCTAAGTTTTGCTATAATTTTATTGAGGTATATTTATTTTGGCAATAATACTGACTGAATAATTTGACTGATCAGTCTCATCAAATTATGTTCTCCGTAAAATCCGGAAGTAAATATTTTGTACACGTCGGGACATGAAAATATTGTCGTGTTTACGCAACGCGCGCAACCTTCGTACTGTTTATCTTGTTATTCTTTTAATAAAATACAATAACACCGCGTTTGTTTGAGCGCTTCGCATGTCGCCTCAAAATTATGAATGCTAGCTGTTGCCCGTGGCTTTCCTCGCGTTGATTTTAAATATTTTAAGTGTATAGCTGAAGTATTTGACTCTCATTTTCGTAGTTTCATAATTTACAATTGCTTTTTATAAATATTTCAGCAGTTACCTATGGCTACGTTACTGCTTGATTTTTTGTAATATATTAATAAAATAAAACCTATTTGGTATTCTAATGTATAAGCTATATTACTGTAACGATGCATCTATATTCGTTCAGTAGTATTTGTCTGAAAGAGCAATAAACAACCACACACAAATCCTTACAAACTTTTCGTTTATAATATTAGTAGCATATGCAGCTTTCGAGTATGAAGCGGCAAGTTTTCTTTCTGTTTAGAATCAAGTTGATTTATAATATGATTTGCTGACAGGGATCGACCCCCTTTGTTCTTGAATTGGAGTCTAACTGGCAGTCTGTCCCCTATATCAATCATTGTTAACAATGGTTCGGTGAACTGGCGCTTTAAGCCGTCAATTAGTTTTACTTTTAAAATTAAAACAAGTGCGTTATATTATAAAGTCATATTATAATAATTTACTAAGTGCCTCTTTCACTATTCTCGAGTAAAATCTGAAGTAAACTAATCGACAATGAAAGTTCCAAGTAAGTCTATATATGAACTTCACCATTTCTGAGTAACCCCTTAATAGTTTAGTTTTACGTAGTTTAACGACAATTCAACTGTCGAGTAAGTAACCAGCATTTTACTCGAGGGTGCTAAAACAGACCCTAAGTCGTTGAAATATACAGTAACACAAACGTTATGCTGGTTAAAGATAGTGAAGTAAGGGGCATTTCAAATGTTTTACGTATTGAAAACCTTAGCTTTGAAAATCAGGAGTGTCATAGTCCACCACGCTGGCCCAGTGCAGGTTAGCGAACTTCACACACCTTCGAGAAACTTAGGCATGCAGGTTTCCTTCCTGTACTGGGCCAGCGTGGTGGACTATGGCCTAAACCCTCTCAGTTTGAGAGGAGGCCCGTGCCCAACGGTGGGACAGTTTCTTAACAGGGCTAATAATATTATATTATAATAATTTACTAAGTGCCTCTTTCACTACTCTCGAGTAAACTCTAAAGTATCTCCCATACCCACACATTACATTTCTCGCCCTTCTCCTCCACAGGAATGCCTTTTCTAATGGGTGGTAGAGTCTTAAGTAATCAATATTTTTCTTTTTTTGATTCATAAGAGCTTTTCGGTCTACATGAATAAAAAATCTTTTGATTTTAATTTTGAGATCTATAGCCATCCCATAGAATAATTCTAAAATAACTGGAAAGAAATGGATCGATTCTAAGTTGATTTCATATACATAACAAAACGCTATTATACTTATATTATGGCCCCACTGCTGGACAAAGACCTTCTCTAATTTAGGTGTGGAGGGAGTGGTGGAATAAAAATCAATGCAACGTCACAATTATCCCATATCATTTAAAAAGATGTATAAAATTAAATTAACTGGACTGTACTGATTACGGTTGTTAAACATAAATTCAATTCGTTAAACATGACTTCACAATTCGTACATAAAGCTACAAATATGTTTAATAATTACATTCAAAAAGGTACAAAATTGCCGAATCCTTTCACAATTTAGGCCGGAACGTAATTTGGTCCACAGTACGTGTTATCAATGACGCTAGCCCGTCGAAGATAATGGCGGCGGAACTTGTAACGGTACAAGATAAGAACATCCTCCGGTCAAAGGACGGCAGGTAGGCCGATTTTCTAAATTATTTGAAAAAAAAAATCTCCTTTTTAATGGGTAAGATGAAACCGGTCAAGTGGAAATTGGGGTTCAAAGGGCCTCTTAATAAGATAATTTATTAACAATACTGTCTATTTGAAAAGGAATTACCTTAATTGTTTTATTAAATATAAATTTAGTTTCTTCTGTATTATTTCCCTTGGTTAAAAACACCGTATTTTACTATACCCAAACTGTTTAAATTAGTTGTTTAAAGTGCTCATCAATTTAATAGGTATTGTACCTAATATAGGAGTATGTTTAGAAAGGGCTAAATATAAATTTACTGTATTGTATTCTTAACGGTAATGCTTCGATTGAAATCGCGAATATTTTTTATCTCACAAAAATAAGTATTTTTAGGTTAGCTAAATGCAAAAAGTAGATGTTGATTCCAAACAAAATCCAACACTATTTTGTTTTAGCTGTACTTAAATGACTATTGCCGAGTCATAGCTTGCTTTTTGGCAATGTTCAACCGACTACTAAGATTTATTTCCTAGCACAAACAGACTAAAGGACTTTTAAAAACAATCTCTTTGTAGTTTTCCACGCGCGCTACACCTAAATATAAAAGCGGCGTTTTTTTCTAGAGCCTTAACAAAAGAAAGCGTTGAGAAAAATAAACAGAAGATGAAACATAAATGGCTTTAAGGTATAAAATCTTAAACACAGACTGAATAGAATACAGGGGCTTAGCTCTCGATCCCTGGAATAAACAAATTTGAACCTAATATTTATTTTATTGCTATATCCCTAATAAAAGCAGGGATAGCCTAGTGGTTAGACCGTTAGACTGCAATGTCAGAGGTCTCGGTTTCAAACCCAGGCACGCATCTCTGTCTTTTCGAAAGCATATGCGTGATTAAAATTAAATATCTCTTGCTTTAACGGTAAAGGAAAACATTGTGAGGACACCTGCATGCCTAAGAATTTTTCGAAGGTGTGTGAAGTTCGCCAACCCGCACTGGGTTAGCGTGGTGGACTGTGGCCTGCTGGTGTTAAGAGCCTGTCCCACCGTTGGGAAAGGGCCTCCTTTAAAACTGAAAGGGGTTTCTTGCCCAACGGTGGGACAGCATCTTAACAGGCCTACTATTGTTATTTATATTATACCTAATTAAGTGTTTTGCAAGTCTAGGGGCACATAGGGCGGCTGACTATCACAAGTTCCTGAGTTAGAATCGAATAAGGTGCTCCTGGAGATTTTTTTACCAAAACTATCTCAGTAGCCTAATCTGACCTTGACCTAACGTTGAAAAAACGTGGACTTACATAGTACACCCCAGCCACCCCATTTGGAGAATATAGGCGTGATACGTTATTTTTTTAATCATCAATAATATACGTTGTTGTATATAGTATATATCTGCTTACATTTACGTCTTGCAAATGTAAAGCAGATACTTTATAAGGATTTTCTTGTCAACCCACTTACCAATTTCGGTAGAAATTGTGCTCTGAGCTGGTTATGAGACTGTATTTTGGTAAATTGAAATAAATAACATTAGAAGTTGTCCAAAAATAAATTACATACACACCTAAGACGGCTGAGACCTTTCTAAAGGCTTATGGAATAATCTTACTGGATTAAGGCGACAGCCTAATCGCCTAACATGATAGGATTAAAATATCAGGGTGTAAAATGATTGTACTAAGTACCCCATCAGAAATACAGATATTTCTTTTAAAATAAATAATACATTAATATCAAAAGGTTAACCCTCTTCAATAATGTCGAGTTGGTTCATTAAAAGCTGTCTGTTAGCCCGACGACAGGAAAATTAAAACGCTGCGAAATAACAGTGTAAAGCGTGTATTTACACGAACAAAATGCATTGGAGGAACAATTTATATGAAGCATGAAGAATAAACGTTGGCATATCATCTCGTTAGGAAATATGGGACACGGTGCGACGCTCGGCGAAATGTGTTCCATTGCTCTTTGTGTCGGCCTCTTTTGTTCCGTGATCTACCCGCATGCCCACCCCGTGTTGTGTAGTTTTTCAATAACCCGCTTCTACCCGCCTCTAATTAGGCGATCCTTTTAAACGCCACGTGGTACTCGAGTGGAGTGTAACGTAAAACGTACTCTTTTAATAATGTTCTGGTTTTATAAATAAACGACCTTATTTAGACACATAAAAAGCAACACATCGTATAAAATAAGACAAGCCAAAACAGATTCTTCTGCACAAACGTATTATATTTTATTTTTATTTATTATATGTCCCATAAATATAATTTATATTAAAGTTTAAAATAAAATGAAACAATTAAATACACCTGCATTCAAGTCAACGCTAAAACGAATACTTATTGAAAAATGTTATTACATTATCGCGAATTTTCTAAATGACCTCTTTTAATTATAATCACTATTTTCAGTTAAAAATTATTTATTTTGAATTTAAAGAGTATTTTATCTGACTTTGAATTGTTAAAGAAAATAAATAGTACTTCATTTGATTTGTTGATTTAACGTAAACGCCGATTTTAAATGGTATCTGATTTGACTCAACTACAAACATAATTTGATAAGGCTGGCCATTTTTAGTTAGTTGAATTCGAGCGCTCGAACGGAACAGGCGTAGGAATCGGGTGACCAGGATTTGTTTAAAAGTGTATCGTGTACCCACACGGAATTAGGGTTCGAGGTTAAAGGTATTTTGATAACTATATTTTAAAGGTGTTTATTTCGTTGTTTCGTTACAATTAGTATACATATAATTATTGACATAGCACTATTTTGACATGATTTGACAATGGACATGTTCTTAGTTGTGTTTTGACATATTACTATAAATTTGACTTATAAATAAATTGTTTTATTGGATGCATGAAAATACTTATAGCCTTTTTGCATGTCTATTATTATTACAAAAATATGTAGAACTTACGTATAAATATTTTACATCTATAGTATACTATGTTTTGCAAAATAAATCATTACCATTGAGAATGTGTTGTTAACCTTGTGTAAATCTGTGATAGCTGTATCGAAAGGCATTTGTGGAGGCCTGGAGGATAACTGTGTTTCCTCCAGCGTTGCTTTTAGCCAAATTCCCTAAATAGCTTTTACTAAAACATTGAGGTCTAAATGGTGACACAGTACCTCAATACATAATACGGACACAATATTTTCACTATCATTTAAACTAGTTATAATAAATTGATAAAATTAAAAGAAGAATGTATTATGAAATAAAAGGATAGGATAAAACAGTGAATGTTTAAAATATGGCACTTCGTCACATCTGCAGTTCGTTAATTTAAAGTAGTTTTTCACTTGCTTCACGTGATTTCATCCCTCAAGCTCTAAGGAGCATAACGCGCACACGACGTTATGCTCCCGAGAGCTTAGCATGAAGACTTCGGTGTTAACGTAACACTAGCGAGAAAGCATGTTGCACGTTCATCTGTATTTAGTTAATTTGTTGTGTGAAAAGAATAGCAATCAAGTGTCACGCTTACGGAAATGACTTCATGCCTTTGCCCATCAGTAGTTAATGTTAACGCCTGCGGCAACATGCGCTTTAAACAAGGCGCTAAAAATATTAATTAATATTAGCCCTGTTAAGAAACTGTCCCACTGTTGGGCACGGGCCTCCTCTAAAACTGAGAGGGTTTAGGCCATAGTCCACCACGCTGGCCCAGTGCGGGTTGGCGAACTTCACACACCTTCGAGAAACTCTTAGGCATGCAGGTTTCCTCACGATGTTTTCCTTCACCGTTAAAGCAAGTGATAATTAATTTTTAATACGCACATGCTTTCGAAAAGACAGAGGTGCGTGCCTGGGTTTGAACCCGAGACCTTTGACTTTGCAGTCCAACGGTCTAACCACTAGGCTATCGCTGCTAAAAATATGCTTTACGCATATTATTTATGTATGTTTTTTGCGTGTTAATTAACGTGGAATACGGGCTATAATAAATAAATAAATAAAATAAAATAAAATAAAATAAAAAGCCTTATATTTCTCGCAAATTATAAAAAGACAAACACAACATTATGAAAAGTATTAGTGTTTAAGCAAGAACCCCTCTACAGGTGAAGGCCTCCTCCAGAGATAGCCATACGTCTCGGTCTTGAGCTACTTGTAACCAGTTACGCCCCGCCACCATTCTAATATCGTCTTCCCATCGTGTGTACGGTCTTCCTACGCATCTCTTGCCCTGTGGTCCTTTCCATGATGTTACCCTTAGAGTCCATCTCTGATCTTTAAGTCGTGCTAGGTGGCCCGCCCACTTCCATTTTTGTTTTTGCGCGTACTGGACTGCATCTGTTACATTGGTTATCTGTCTTATTTTTGAGTGCCTTATCTTTTGGATTTTCTTTATATTTAGCATGCTACGCTCCAATCCTCTTTGACAAGTACTTATTATATTTTTTGTTTTGTTAGTAAATTTCCACGTCTGGCAGGCGTACGTCAAGCACGGTAAGAGGCAAGTGTTCATCACTTTGGTTTTTAGTTTTGTTGGCAAATTACTCTTAAATATTTCTTTGTAACTCCAATATTTGTTCCACGTGATTTGTTTTCTTCGTTCTACTTCTAACTCATTGTTTTTTCTGTCGAATCCGATTTGTTTTCCTAAATATATATAGTTTTCTGTATATGTCAGTACTTCGCCATTCACGAATATTGGTCTCTTTATGTTGTTAGTCATTGTCATTGTTTTTGTACGGTTCACTTCTAAGCCCACCTGTTTGCTAGCTTTATGTAAGGTCTCGATCATATTTTGTAGTTCAGAGCTCCGTTCTGACAATAGTACCAAGTCATCTGCAAATCTCAGATGAGTTAGATATTTACCTTGTATATTCAATCCATAATTCTTCCAGTCTAGTTTGTTAATTACTGATTCTAATACGGCAATAAATAATTTTGGGGATATGGGGTCGCCCTGCCTCACTCCTCTATTGATGGGAAATCTTGGGCCAGTTGTTTCTAGTTTAATTTGACCTGTACTTTTGTTATAAATGTTTTTTATAATTTTTATATATTCCTGCTCCACCTTTTGTTCTCTTAGCGTTTCCCATATGCTAGTGTGTGATATCGTGTCGAAGGCTTTTTGGTAATCGATAAAGGCAACATATAAGGGCTTTTGCTGCTCTTGATATTTTTCTATCAATAATTGTAATGTATGTATGTGATCGACTGTTGAAAAACCTTTTCTAAAACCAGCTTGCTCTATAGGTTGTCTAGTTTCAAGTGTAGTGTTTATCCTCTTGTTTATTATTGAGGAAAAAAGCTTGTACAGAGTTGGTAGTAAGCTTATAGGTCGATAGTTTCCAATGTCTTTTGGGTCCCATTTTTTGTAAATAAGTATAATGTTTGACTCTGACCATTGCGAGGGGGTTTCCGCATTTGTCATAATTAAATTGAACAATTTCGTTATAGGTATACATAGGATTTCGTAAGCTGATTTCAATGCTTCATTAGTAATATTGTCAGAACCCGGGCTTTTGTCTAACTTTAGTCTCTTTATTGCTTCTGTAACTTCTTCTTCATCAATTGGTTTTAAATTTTCTTTAAAGTATTCGTCTGTATTTTCTGTGGTCGCTATTTGGGCTTCAGAACTATATAAGGTTTTGTAAAATTGGGTGGCAATATTAACAATATCTCTGCGATTATGCAGTGTTTTTCCTAAGCAGTTCAATCCTTCTATCCAAGTTTTATTTGTTTTCATTTCTTTATAAGCTTTTTTTGTGCTGCCTGCTTTTTTAAGATGTTTTTCTATTGTGTTTAGCCTATAATTAGCGTAGTCTTTTTTTATATACCGGCTTATTAGCTTGTACAGAGCCGACAGTTCATTTTTAATAGATCGAGTTTTGTTCTTGTAGTGTTGCAGACATTGTCTTCTCTTTATGAGTGTCGTTGTGTGTGGCGATAGGATATTTTGTGATTTAGAAGTTGAGTTGGTTATTTCAGCATTTTTCAGACTATTTGTGATAGCATTTACCAGTTTGTCATGGTAATTTTGTATTGATGTAAATCCTGTCTCGTAGGTTAAATCTGGCAAACATTCTTCTAGGGATTCTTTAAATTTGCTTATTTCGTTATCGTTCTTTAACATGTTGCTTAATTTATTCGTGTACTTAGCTCTACATTTTTGTAGTTTTGACAGCATTATCGTTGTTCTGACAGGTCTATGATCTGAAGGGTAATTTATGTTAAGCGTTTCAATATTTTGGAATAAGCCTGGTCTGTTTGACAATATATAATCTATTTCATTCTTGTATTGCCCGTTTGGGGACCGCCAGGTCCATCTCTTTTTGATCCTTTTCTTGAAAAAAGTATTAATGATAGAAAGTCTATTTTCGAGAGCGTAGTCGATTAATCTCTGCCCTCTGTCATTTCTATCACCGTATCCATTTCTTTTCATTATAAGGTATTCATCAAGTCTAGGCGTACCTATTTTGGCATTAAAGTCACCCATTATTATAAGATTCCTATATGCTTTTTTAATAGCCTTATTTATCATTGAATAAAATAGGTTGATTTCCTCTAGTTCTGCGGCTTCTGTAGGAGCATATACTTAAATTATGCTTAAACAAAATCCTTGAAAGTTTAAGTTAAGCAGAGCAACTCGTTCTGAAATACCGGTGAAACTTTCCACATTTCTTTTTAATGATTTGTTTATAATAAAGCCGACACCATATTGGCCAGGCGTATGTCCTATATGGCAAAGTATAATGTCCTTATATTCCTCTATTTTGTTACCTAGTCTTCTGGTTTCTGATAATCCAATGACATCGTATTTTATTGTCGCGAGGGCTTCTCTTAGTTCGATTAATCTTTCATAAGATGATAGTGTTCTCACGTTATACGTTATTATACTGAGCTGCTTGTATTTTTTACGGGAGTCTGTGTGTAATGTAGTTAATTTCTCTGGAGGGTTTTGGTCGTAATCTTCCACGGTGACCAACCGGATTGGATGATGTATTTCATTTCTTATTTTTTTTTGATGTGTTATACTATCTGTGTTTATTTTGAGAGGGGCGGGAATTAATTGTTATGCACCTTTTTTTATGTTTTCTTGTGTAATATTTGTACTTTTATTAATCAGAAAATTTATCATGCCTGGTTTTAAGACACCTTCTGACGGTTTTTGTGTCAAAGTTTGAGCAGGCAGAGCTTTGTTCTTCTTGTTGGCTTGAGTGATGTTGTTTGATCGATTTCGATATTCTTTATCTGGAGATTCTGAAAGATTTCTCTTATTGTTGCTGTTCTTTACGTTAACTTTGTTTTTAGATATTACAACCAATTTATCGTATTTTATAATGGCTAAATTTCCTTTTTCTTTTTCCATTTGGACTTGTTCCTGTAATTTCTTCCTCTTTTATAATACTGCTTGTGGGAAATCTTCTTTTATATAATAAGGAGTATCTTTTAGTGCCCATTTTTGCTTGAAGATATTTATTTTTAAGCCAAGTGTTGAAAAAGTTACGATTATTGGCCGCGGCTTATCGGTTTTTTTCCCTATTCGTCTGATCGCCTGTATGTCTCGAGGGCCAAGTTTCATAGAGAGATAGTTTTCTATAAAACTGATAATGTTAGTCTCTAAATTGGAATACGATTTTTCAGTTTCTTCTATACCAAAAAATACCGTGTTTCTCTGCCTTGTCTCTTTTTCCATAAAGTATAGTCTCTTTTCTTGGTTTTCAATTCTTTCTTGAAGTTTATTATACTTTACTTCCCATGTCTTAAACTTATCCTCAATCATTTGGTTAATATTTTCTGTCACTCTAGCGGTTACATTTTCTCCACTTTTTAAAATAGTTGACCTCTGTTCATCCAGTTCGTTTTGAATTTTTCGCAGAGCAATCATAATTTCTTCCATTTTTTTTTTTTTTTTTTTTTTTTATTATTTTTTATGCCCTCTAGTGATGATTGTAAGAATCGCTTCCTGTAGTTAAGATTTGTAGGCGCGATCAATTAGGTGTATATCAGGATCATAATTTATAATATCCGATAGATGGTGTAAATTTTTGTTTCCCGTAATGACAATATTAAACAGGATGAGGTTCGCCTCTTGCCGTTAGATGGCGCTGGCGGTCGGTACGTTTAGTATCTCGGGTAAATCATTCAATAATTTATCACTTTTTGGTAATTAAAAGTTTTTATTTTGGACTGACCTGTCTTAGTCTTTAATGTTGAGTCCTTGGTGTATCATTCATTTATTAACCTTCTTCTAATTACTTTACTTTTTTTCTATCTACCGCCTTATTCACTTTGTTGACATCACGGATGAATATAGTTTTGAAAAGGTTTTTCACAACAGATTTCAAGAGTTAGGGTTAAACCACATCTTCTTCACTGTATTTGGATTGCAAAGTGACTTTTCGTTATAATTTTTTACTGTAACTGACGATGTTTATATTTTATTTCACTGCTTAACTCGCTAACAATTGTACTGCTGTTGGCACTGCAGCGCCCTCCGAATACGGGCTATATGAAATAAAAAATAAATGACAATCATATTCTAATTATGATCTTTATAACGTGTTCTCATTATTTAGAGGTGCAAACGGAGGTTTGGACGAAGGCATAACGTTTCTAAACAAGATCACAGTTGGACTTTATGATAGTTAGCATCGATCTACTACCAAACTAGCGAACATGATTATATTTAAATTAACATTTGGGGTATAGGTACCTACGCATTCGTATTATTAACTAATATCGTTATTAAGATGATTTCCCGCAGATTTTTGGAGGTATTAATATATATAACGTTCACATATCGGGTGTTGGAAGTTACAAAGCCTTCAATTAGTGAAGGATTCTCTGTTCTCGCTATTTCCAGTCGAATAATGAGATTTTGCTCTGACATACCTACCGATTTATTGTGCTACAAATACTTAGTATTAATAAGCCTTCACTGAGTTATTCAATAATTGAAATATTAGGTCTGATCTCGATATATATTTATTGCCTTAAATTGAATGGTGTGCTTATATTAAACTTCGGACCTTTGTTGTCAGGTTAATAAGAGAATAAAATAATTATTCGTGGAGAAATTCACAAATATATCCCACAAGCTGCTTTTTGAGACTTCTGTACCGGTCGAAATTCTTGAAACTTCCGAATCTCAGACCTCCGTCAAAGAGATTCGAAACACTGAAGCATTCCAACCGTCCACACAAAAAAAAACCATTTAATAAATGGAGCGTGCATAGTACATTGAGCATTGGATGATACGTGCTTCTTAATCGATATCAAATCTATATTTACGACCAAACATTAGAAAAAAAGTGTTGCACTGTCCTCCTCATAATAAGTTGTATAAATAACACAATAGAGTAAATGTATGTGTTGACATCCTTTCCGACACTTAACTAGTTAAGCATTATTTTTTTTTTTTATCCTGTAAATTTAAATCCAAAATCCCATAATCCGGTATTGTTACTCGCTGCGCCACTAAAACCAGCTTTAAGATTAATGAGGTCGTGTTCGCGTTCATAAAATTTGACTGCGTAGGTAAATTTTGTTTTCACCGAAAGCTTATTTAAAAACTTTTGTGTTATAAAATGTCGTATTTTATTGTTAAAATAGTACCAGATATTTACTTAGTTCGTAATAATATCATTAATAGAATATTCTTAGTATTTTATGTGTCCTTAAAACTTAATAATCTTAATGTCTTTACTAGCCAACCCGCTTCATTAATTCACTGTAGCATTTTATTTTAAGAAGAAAAATTACAATTCGAGACAGCGTTTTTTAACTTCATTGGTGTCTATTTTATTTTTGTCCAATATTCTTTGATTTCGTTTCGGAATTCTAATTTATCGAAAATTACGAGCCAAATTGGAGGATTAAACGTTCGGTCTGCGTCAATATGATAAGAGCTTTGAAAAGCTCCGACTCCAAACCGAATGAAATGTAAAATTGAAACGGGACAAAGAACCAAAGCGAGGAGATTGGTCAGGGACGATCGGTGACAGCTGCGCGTCCACTACGAGCCGCCATGATCCTTTATGTTCCAGCTGTCGCATCCCGATACTTGGAGTTTCGGCTTTTCTTAGGATTTGATATTATTAACATTTCCTTAAAACGAACTTCACCATTTTTCTGAAGCCGCTTAAATTTTAAAACATAAGTAAATCATGGCTTTTTTAAAATCTATATTTTTAATTCGTTTCTGGTGCTATGTTTTATAATAAAAGCAAATCATTAAAGAAAAAGTAGTTTAGATAATATCTTAACAGAAAATACACGAATTTTATATATCTATCTATATTTTGTCATGCTAGATTCCTTGCTGGGTAGCCAGAAAATACAGAGTGCCAACAAGTTCTCTCCTTACAGACCTCTCTCGTTTTCTCCATTTTCATCATTTATCGTACATACGCTCGACGGTCATGGGAACTCTTGACTTGTTAGTTTTCTACAAACGTTTTTGAATGATTTGGCTGCATTATATGTATATACACAATGTAAGACAGAAATGGGGGAAATAGATGTTGTAGTTTCCCGTAGCATTACCAATTTTTAGTATAATTGTGATAATGGGTACCGAAAGAGTTGTTTTAGGTGTTACGCCAATTAAAATTGAATACAAATTTACCATGTACAAATTATTGAATCAGGCCATGGATCAGAAATCTGAGCCTAAATATGCTATTGTATTAACTTTAGCTGTAAATAAAATGTTAATAAAAAGTTGCCCACTTCACGACAGAAATGGGCAACTTTTTATACGATATTTTTGTTTGCATCACAAAAAATAATCAGAACACTTCTAAACCTATAACAACTTTGTGAAGGAAAACTTGAATTGGACCCAACTTTTTCCGCCGCCATATTTGCAACTTACATAAACCATGTTGGTGGCCTTATTATGTGGATATTAGTTAAAATTAATAGCTGTTTTCTTAATAGTGTATTAGAATAACATACTGCCTTGTTAGTCTAATGGCGAATAGTGCGTAACGTTCATGAGGTCCTGGTTTCAAATTCTAGGTCGGACAAAATGTAGTTCCGGAGTCTGGCATATTACCCAGAGTCTGGCATATTTCCCGGGGTCTAGCATATTTCCCGGAGTCTAGAATATTTCCCGGAGTCTGGCATATTTCCTGGAGTCTGGCATATTTCCTGGAGTCGGACATATTTCCCGGAGTCTGGCATATTTCCCGGAGTCTGGCATTATGCCCGGAGTCTGGCATTATGCCCGGAGTCTGGCATTATGCCCGGAGTCTGGCATTATGCCCGGAGTCTGGCATTATGCCCGGAGTCTGGCATTATGCCCGGAGTCTGGCATTATGCCCGGAGTCTGGCATTATGCCCGGAGTCTGGCATTATGCCCGGAGTCTGGCATTATGCCCGGAGTCTGGCATTATGCCCGGAGTCTGGCATTATGCCCGGAGTCTGGCATTATGCCCGGAGTCTGGCATTATGCCCGGAGTCTGGCATTATGCCCGGAGTCTGGCATTATGCCCGGAGTCTGGCATTATGCCCGGAGTCTGGCATTATGCCCGGAGTCTGGCATTATGCCCGGAGTCTGGCATTATGCCCGGAGTCAGGCATTATGCCCGGAGTCTGGCATTATCCCCGGAGTCTGGCATTATCCCCGGAGTCTGGCATTATCCCCGGAGTCTGGCATTATGCCTGGAGTCTGGCATTATGCCCGGAGTCTGGCATTATGCCCGGAGTCTGGCATTATGCCCGGAGTCTGGCATTATGCCCGGAGTCTGGCATTATGCCCGGAGTCTGGCATTATGCCCGGAGTCTGGCATAATGCCCGGAGTCTGGCATTATGCCCGGAGTCTGGCATTATGCCCGGAGTCTGGCATTATGCCCGGAGTCTGGCATTATGCCCGGAGTCTGGCATTATGCCCGGAGTCTGGCATTATGCCCGGAGTCTGGCATTATGCCAGGAGTCTGGCATTATGCCCGGAGTCTGGCATTATGCCCGGAGTCTGGCATTATGCCCGGAGTCTGGCATTATGCCTGGAGTCTGGCATATTGCCCGGAGTCTGGCATATTGCCCGGAGTCTGGCATATTGCCCGGAGTCTGGCATATTGCCCGGAGTCTGGCATATTGCCCGGAGTCTGGCATATTGCCCGGAGTCTGGCATATTGCCCGGAGTCTGGCATATTGCCCGGAGTCTGGCATATTGCCCGGAGTCTGGCATATTGCCCGGAGTCTGGCATATTGCCCGGAGTCTGGCATATTGCCCGGAGTCTGGCATATTGCCCGGAGTCTGGCATATTGCCCGGAGTCTGGCATATTGCCCGGAGTCTGGCATATTGCCCGGAGTCTGGCATATTGCCCGGAGTCTGGCATATTGCCCGGAGTCTGGCATATTGCCCGGAGTCTGGCATATTGCCCGGAGTCTGGCATATTGCCCGGAGTCTGGCATATTGCCCGGAGTCTGGCATATTGCCCGGAGTCTGGCATATTGCCGGGAGTCTGGCATCATGCCGGGAGTCTGGCATCATGCCGGGAGTCTGGCATCATGCCCGGAGTCCGGCATCATGCCCGGAGTCCGGCATCATGCCCGGAGTCCGGCATCATGCCCGGAGTCCGGCATCATGCCCGGAGTCCGGCATCATGCCCGGAGTCCGGCATCATGCCCGGAGTCCGGCATCATGCCCGGAGTCCGGCATCATGCCCGGAGTCCGGCATCATGCCCGGAGTCCGGCATCATGCCCGGAGTCCGGCATCATGCCCGGAGTCCGGCATCATGCCCGGAGTCCGGCATCATGCCCGGAGTCCGGCATCATGCCCGGAGTCCGGCATCATGCCCGGAGTCCGGCATCATGCCCGGAGTCCGGCATCATGCCCGGAGTCCGGCATCATGCCCGGAGTCCGGCATCATGCCCGGAGTCCGGCATCATGCCCGGAGTCCGGCATCATGCCCGGAGTCCGGCATCATGCCCGGAGTCCGGCATCATGCCCGGAGTCCGGCATCATGCCCGGAGTCCGGCATCATGCCCGGAGTCCGGCATCATGCCCGGAGTCCGGCATCATGCCCGGAGTCCGGCATCATGCCCGGAGTCCGGCATCATGCCCGGAGTCCGGCATCATGCCCGGAGTCCGGCATCATGCCCGGAGTCCGGCATCATGCCCGGAGTCCGGCATCATGCCCGGAGCCCGGCATCATGCCCGGAGTCCGGCATCATGCCCGGAGTCCGGCATCATGCCCGGAGTCCGGCATCATGCCCGGAGTCCGGCATCATGCCCGGAGTCCGGCATCATGCCCGGAGTCCGGCATCATGCCCGGAGTCCGGCATCATGCCCGGAGTCCGGCATCATGCCCGGAGTCCGGCATCATGCCCGGAGTCCGGCATCATGCCCGGAGTCCGGCATCATGCCCGGAGTCCGGCATCATGCCCGGAGTCCGGCATCATGCCCGGAGTCCGGCATCATGCCCGGAGTCCGGCATCATGCCCGGAGTCCGGCATCATGCCCGGAGTCTGGCATCATGCCCGGAGTCCGGCATCATGCCCGGAGTCCGGCATCATGCCCGGAGTCCGGCATCATGCCCGGAGTCCGGCATTATGCCCGGAGTCCGGCATTATGCCCGGAGTCCGGCATTATGCCCGGAGTCCGGCATTATGCCCGGAGTCCGGCATTATGCCCGGAGTCCGGCATTATGCCCGGAGTCCGGCATTATGCCCGGAGTCCGGCATTATGCCCGGAGTCTGGCATTATGCCCGGAGTCTGGCATTATGCCCGGAGTCGTACTCAGTACACCTCAGCCATCCCCACTTGGAGAATATAGGCGTGACGGTGTATTTAGAACAATCGATTCGAAACGATTACAATTTTTTCTAAATCACTCCTAAACAGTTGTATTATCAAGTTAAATCAATTGACACTGAGCGAACACACATTTGCTTTTAGCTAAATTCAAACCATTCGACCAAACAGAATAGAGTTTGAAAGCAGCAATGCTTTAAAACGTAAATTGAGCCCGGGATCTATGTTATTATTTTTATCCTAAATCCCAACTGCAATCTTCTTTTCATGTTGAAACTCGAATAATGCTAGTAGGCGTTAATTTAAATTAAAGCAAGTTCTTTTTTCAGGTTTAATTCAAGTTTAACGTGAATGTGTGATGGACTCATAACATGTGCTAAAGAAGAAATAGGACTAGAAAAGTGAACACATTGTGTGTAAATAAATGACCGTGTGCTATAAAGGACTGTGTGATATGGAGTGCTTCGGGTTTCGGTTATCAGGTGGTATGGCGGTGGTTCCATCGACTGTAAGCCGCATTCTCGTGGCGTTCTTCGCTACTGTATTCTGGGGAATGGGTGAGTATTACTTTCGTCATATTTTCCGCTGTAATACGTACATTGGGAGAGAGGTATACTATTTATAGCACATTACACCTTATCGCAGGAGCGTAGAGCTCAATATCTTTTGAATATATCCTACTTCAAAATATCACGCATGCACAGTATCTCTACAGACTTAGGTATATCTAATAAAGGGTAAAAGCGTATTTTTTATGGATTTGATAAAATAACGTATCTATTCCTCTGTAGCATCCGCTGTTAGTATCGACCAGGGATAAAACCGACCGTTTTTATTGTGGTATTTGCAATCCGTGTATACATTTTTGTTATATTATTTAACACTTTAGATCAGTTATAAAAAGCGGTGAAGCAAATTTTTAACTGACGGTAATTTTGGTATTTATATTTATATTTGTTTATATTTATTATCAAGCCAGATCCCTTGCGGTATGGGCAAAGAGCACAGAGTGCCAACATATTCTCAACTCTCATTGTCTTATAACAGCGTTGGTACAAGCAATTGTTATGTACCTATGGTCATGGTACCTTATGTAGCTTTCCCCTTCGCACTATTCATTCTATTTTCTGCATTCACTCTTCTTTTTTGTTAGCGGTGTATTTTCTATTCTTACTGTAAGAGCATCCAATATACACAAACTCGTTCACTTGCTCCAGCACATCGTCACCAACCACAATCCCAAATTTCGGTGTGTAACATAAATTACTGTGCCGCGTCACGTGTGGAGTAATTTATTGTGGAATCTTTGCCTATCATGCGTTCTTTAAGGCAAACATTAGACTTTAATTATAGCCTGCAGAAATTGACGTATTTTATCCTAAAGGATTTCGTAAGAATAGAAACGTTAAACTCGTCTTGTGAAATTTGTATGCAAGTAAATAATTACGGGATTTATATCATTCTTGATATCAATTTGGAAAGTAAGTATGTTATAAAAGTAGTTTAAGTCCCAATCTTGCCTAGGTTAAAACTTTGTTTTATATCAATTTTAAGAGTAGATACCACAAAGCCAATTCGTATTTGCTTAGTGGTAGATAACTACTCGGCATATAAAAATAAAATTAATATTGAAATACTATTTGTATTGACTATTCGCGTGCGAGTTTGGTCTACCTACGGCTGTCTACCCACGTCCGATAATTGTCGGCAAAAAATGAAATAAGTATAGATTGTAATATCGAAACGCGCACGTCTGAAAAGAAGGTACAAAAAACGGCGATCAAAGTCGGGAAAAAATTCGGCCTGATTGTCGGACCTACAAAAAGACGAACGTGGGCGTGTAGCCTTAACCTAAATAAATTATAAGGGGGCTTAGCTTTGACGTACTATTTTAACAATAAAGGCCTCTTTCACCACCCTTGAGTAACGTTTGAGGTAGACTAAAAGTAGACTAATCGACGATTTAAGTTGCAAGTAGGTGTCTGTACGAATCACACCATCTCAGAGTAGCCTTATTCGATGGTTAAACTAGCCAGTTTTAATTGCTGAGTAACGCTTATCGAAAAGTAACCAACCAGCACTTAGCTCGGGTGGAGAAAGAGACTCTAAGCGCAAGAGCAAAGAAAATGAAACCTAAATAAAAACGTTTTTTATTTGAGCACTAAGTTGTAAAAGGCAAAAGTAATATTCGTTATATTGGTTACCAGAAAGTCGTTTCCCCGGTTCACAGCATCTCCTCAATAAAGCACTCTTCATTGAACTCCTGAATGGGTTTACTGATCGCGATGTTAATTCCCGTAAATAAAAGTACCTCCGGGATCAAAGGAAGATGGATTGATATTTATATTACTATTAAAAAAAAAGCTTAATAACAGTTATCAATTTCTAAATATTTACAATATTACATTTTGGAGCTCAATAAGAACTAATATTGTATGTAGTTGAGCTTTTAATTTGAAGATATTTATGTGAGAGTCTCTTTTCTATCTAAAAATCCCTTGCAGGGTAGGCAAAGAGTACAGGGTTCCAATAGGTTTTTCTTTACAGATTTCCACGGCTTCTTACACTCTGATAGTTCGTCTCGTAAACGCTCGCCAATAACGAAGACTCTTAATCTCTTATACTGTAATTATAAAACCGGTTGTGACATACATGTGAAAATGATATATTTTTTGTAGCCTTTGCCCACATTGGGATACAGTATTATGTATATATCGGCGCTTAGGTTTTCTGGATGGCCATTTCAATGCCGGTAGCGGTGAAAGGTGGATTTATCTTCATTTTCATAGTCGTCCGCATGGTGGCCGAACATAAAGGAAATCTTGAAATAACACTGAGGTCTTGTCCGGCGATTAAGTCTCATGGAATGCAGAGGGTTAGCTGCTTTGCGATACGTCCGAGCGCTTGCCCCGTCGCTAATAGACTAACAACGCAGCGCCGTCCGCCATCTTATCTATCTGTCATCGGTGATGCGTCAAAGACTTCCCTTTTACGTATCCACAAATCTACTCTGGGTCTATAGTATGTCTTTTCCGCAAAAGCGTCCAATTCGTCACGCCAATTTCGTCTCGGTCGACCGCGACGTCTGTGACCGTCCTCACGGGTCTAAAGATATTTGTCATTTAAAAAAAAACATAATAATAAATACATATATTATAGCTGTAGGTTAAACGTGGTCTAGTTACACTGCTACCCATATATGGGTACAATTAGCCAGGTATATATCGATGATGGAAATTTCGAAGTAAAGAATTTCCAGTATTGATATGTTTCCATCTTTCTATATTAGCACGCCAAATCCCTTGCGATTGATATATTTATTCGAATAAATACCAAATACTGCGTTGGAAACGGGTAATCAGAGATAACCTTAAGTACATAAAGGTAATCCCCTCGTTAAGTTTCTGTCGATCAGGATTACGAAGATTCATGTCGGCCATAGTTGATTTTAAGATGTTAAATGGAATAGGTAATAAAGTCTTAGTTTGCTATACAGGTAGATTATGAGATGTGACTAGCTCAACTTTTTAGTACCTAGGACGATTGTAAACTTACTGTACAAATAAGCGAGGGTTTTCCGTGAAATATATAAACATGACTACAATGGGATTACTTTTTTGATGTACATGCCTCGGTAATATTTAAATGTCAGATTTAATATTTATTAAATAGTATAAAAGTATGATTACCTCTTTCTCTCTCTAGCCTAGACTATAATCTACTCAGTTGGGAGTGGCCGAATGAAAAAAAAAATAACTCTCTAGGTCGTCATTTGTGACAGTCATAAATACGAGATATACTTTTATAAATAAATAAATAAACAGCGTCACGCGTGTATTCCCCAAGCGGGTTGGCAGAGGTGTACTGTGTACACCTACTTTTCTTCGACGATGTTTGGTTCCATATAATAGGGGGCGAACCTATTGCCATATACCGGGCACGATTGCAGACTCCAGACTGAATTTTTTTTGATAAATAAACTACATTAAAAATGCGCGACTGCGTATAATCTGACTTTTCGAATCATCTACTAATTTTCTGATTCGACTTGAACATTAGTAATATACTAATTTTTATATTCGAATGACTACTACTAATTACTAACTACTAATGGTGATTCGATTAGATTATTTGTGACTCTCACCCGATTATGAATGAATTATTCGAATGATTCGCCATTTCCGCGCCAAAACCAATTACGTGTGCGAGTGATTAGTAACAACTAACTAAATAATAAGGCTCCTGCTGGTTTGTGTTTAAAAGTGCGTTTTAATAAAGTTTCTAGTTAAGAATTTAACTATAATCCGTGAAGCAAACGGCTACTATTAAAAAAACAAAAAAAAAAAAATACTGTCACGCCTATATTCCCCAGAGGGGGTGGCAGAGGTGTACTGAGTACACCCACGTTTCGCCGACGATGTAAGGTCCCATGTAATAGGGGGCGAGCCTATTGCCATATACCGGGCACAATTCCAGACTCCGGACTCATACTGGGAATTTTTAGTTAGAAAAACTACATTTGTCCGACCTAGGATTTGAACCCAGGACCTCGTGATCACAAAGCGAAGCGCTTTGCCACCAGACCAACGAGGCAGTAGCAACGAGGCTAGTAGTACATTTTTTTAAAAGCGTTTACAGTGCTTCAGGACAAAAAGCGCCCGTGCGAACGTGGTGGTAAGCTGCGGTCCGAATTATGCTAACTTAAAGTGAGGTTAGCATAATTCGTACCTTTGTACTCTGTGGTGCGACCGATAGGTAAATTCATTATTCGTTCGCCGAACATTTTATTCATTATTCGTTCATTCGATCCACCAAGTCTAATGGGAGGCAGTTAGTAACTAATTTCCGTGAATCATTCGGGTAATTCGAATGATTTATAAATTCGAATGATTTATAAAGTCGAATGATTCGAATGCAATCATTCGCACTCGCGCATCGCTGAACTACATTTGTCCAACCTAGGATCTAAACCTGGACCTCATGATGTAGGAAAAGACCTAGACTACCTTACCATGAGCAAATAGACCGTGTCTTATCTGAAGGGCAAGTTAACAGTCTCCGTAACCGGTGAGCGTGTATGAGACTAACTATGAGAGAGGAGGAAACCAGAGAGGTCTGTAAGGAAGGATCCTGTTGGAACTCTGTACTCTCTGCCTACCGCGCAAGGGAACTGGCATGATGGTATAGATAGATAGATAGACCTCACGATCGCAACGCGCATTATTGCTACTAGACCAACGGGTCTATAGCCGGTATATTAACGAATGCAGGAACTATTTTAGAACTCCTAAAAGTAAATTTGGTGTCTTCGACAACTGGTTAACGATTGTTGTTGCCTTCATGACACGTAAATATATCCTAAAAGGCTTAAGAAAATAGTATAAAAACGTTTTCTATTTTAGTGGCTTTGCCAAAGTAGACAATCAGGTATAGAGACGATTGGCAGGTATCGGTATTGAAAATACACACCCTATACATTTGTGCAATCAATTAATTCTACTTTTACTTCGGATGATACAGATGTAAGTTGACGCGACGCCCCGCGCGCATGGACCTTCACATGTTAGGTGTTTTAAACGCCAGTAAGAAGCTATCTGCCAGTGAAAGTCCCGTCAAAATCGGTCTAGCTGTTTCAAATATTAGCCGGAATAAATAGACAGGCATACAATAAATTTAATAATAGTCTTTTGTAATAAGTACCGTGTAATAAATTAACGGTTATTCTTTTAAATTTCCATTTATTCCAAGATGTTGATGATATGAACTCAGGTCAGTTGCAGGTCGCAAAATCGCCAGTTGACGATTCTCAGGGTATGAGTTGTTTAGGGCGGGTACAGAGGAAAGCGGCACGAAGAGCTCGCGATCTTATAGGATATATATACAAGTGATTAATGTAATACGTTTTCTAAAGATTATTATGATTTGTTATATTTTATTTAGTATAGTAATGTTAACAGTGATAGCCTAGTGGTTAGACCGTTGGACTGCAAAGTCAAAGGTCTCGGGTTCAAACCCAGGCACGCACCTCTGTCTTTTCGAAAGCATGTGCGTATTAAAAAATTAATTATCACTTGCTTTAACGGTGAAGGAAAACATCGTGAGGAAACCTGCATGCCTAAGAGCTTCTCAAAGGTGTGTGAAGTTCGCCAACCCGCACTGGGCCAGCGTGGTGGACTATGGCCTAAACCCTCTCAGTTTGAGAGGAGGCCCGTGCCCAACAGTGGGACAGTTTCTTAACAGGGCTATTATTATTATTATTATTATTATAGTAATGTTATACGCACTTTATTTGTTTTTGTTGAAGGGAAAGATGTTGTAGTGTTTTAGTTATCTGTGGTTTGGTTTATGGTTGATTGTCTTTGGATGTAGTTTTTGGTTCTTCGAATAAAATTGAATATAAAAGAATAACCGTTAAATTATTACTTACCGTATATACCGGACCTTTCATATGCATTTGGTAAAAGCTGTTATTTTGACATTACAAACAGACACTCAATTTTATTGAATTTATATAAGTATGTACATATATTGTGTATGTACGTACATAGATACACATGCACGTTGGAATTTTTGAGATGGGAAAATATAATTGAACTCGCGACACTGTTACCGTTACCGACACCTCTGTATATAAAAAAAAATCAAAAAATATTTCCTAACGATTCAAAAAATACAAAGGTAATTGATCAAGTTTTCAGTTCTGTCGGCACTCCCGGAGTGCCGCCACTGTTTGTTTTTTTAGGAAATGTAAAGAAATCGTTAGGGCTTAGGTCAGGACTGTATGGAGGATGGTCAAGAATTTCTACTTTTTCCTGCTTCAAATACTCAATCGTTTGACGAGCGCTGTGCGAGCTTGCGTTGTCGTGGTGCAGGATAATACGTCGCTTTGAGTTAGATTTTCGAAGTTCGGCGATGACTTGTGGTAAACAAACTGTGGTATACCACTCTGCGTTAACGGTTCTACGATCTTAAAGTGCAATAGTCGCAACATGGCCGGTTTTTCCAATGAACGTGGCCACCATCTTCTTTGAAGTGCTTCGAGAACGAACAACTTTAGTCGGCTTCAGCTCGTCTTGAAAGACTCAGATTGTAGATTGTTGTTTGGAATCAGGATCGTAGGCATAGATCCAAGATTCGTCACCACTGATGATGTCGTAGACGTGATTTGACTCTCCTCGGTTGAACCTTTGCAGAGTTTTCTTACACCATCTGACGCGGGCCGCCTTGTGATCGTCGGAAAGCAGATACGGTATCCAACGGCAAACTAGCTTTCTCACACCAAGCGCTTCATGCAAGATCTTCTGAATGGTTGTCCCTGAGATGCCTAATAGAGCCTTTATCTCTCGATACGTCACTAAAAATCTACCACGGGGGTCTTTGACCGCAAACAGCACGAATGTGTAAAATCAGTTACTATGAGTGTTATATCAATCCTGTAAGTACCTTACTGTAGAACTTAGTAGAATAATATGATATAGGTATATAAATATACATAATTAAATCACTCATCACTTAAAATTGTAAAATAAAAAAACTTTAAAAAGGGAAGGCGACTACAAAATGCAAAAAATAAATATTTGAAGTCGGTGCCAAGTAGCCGGCTGCGCCAACCAGCACCGACTTCAAATATTTATTTTTTGCACACTGAAATCGGTTTCCCTTTTTTAAAAAGTTTTATGGCCTGTATTTTTAGTAATATTCATTTGAAATAAAACTATTTTTTCGGGTTTTATCGCGGTTTATTTTGATTTTTAAGTTCCCGACGTTTCGAGTGCTTTGCAGCACCCATTGTCACGGGAAGGACTGAGGTGTTAGACGTCCAAAAGGCATAGTTGTTCCGGGGTACCCTCAAACTTCTTAATTATTTTTGGTTTTGTTGGTCCGATCTACGCAGAATGAGCTCACGGTGTCTTGAGGTCTTGCAGTGTTATGCTTGGTTTTAGATTTGATTATATTAATTACTGGATCCCAAGACGATGGAAGTACCCAGCCATCTTCTCTATTGAAATTAGGATGTTTTTTAATTTCAATAGCCTTGCGAACCATCCTTGGTTGGAATCGGTGTTCTTTCACGAGGATTTGTGGTCTATCAAATCTGATGTTATGGCGGGTGCGGTCAAGGACATGTTCACAGACTGCAGACTTCTTTGAGCGACGGTGTTTTAGGTCAGCTATGTGTTCTTTAACTCGAGTTTTTACTGGTCTTTTTGTTTGTCCTATGTAAGAGAGACCACATTCACAATCAAGCTTGTATACTCCTGCATCTTGAAGAGGGATGTGACACTTGACAGATGGTAAAAACTGACTGATCTTCTTTGGCGGCTTATAAAATGTTTTAATTGAAGCACGCTTCAAGATGTAGCCAATCTTGTCTGTGACTCCTCTTATGTAAGGTAGTACAGCAGGGAGACGCTCGACTGTGGCTGGTTTCACTCGGTCACTGTGACGTTGGCGTGGGACTCGAAGCTTATTGTCGTGCAGGACTTGCTTGACATGTTGAAGCTCGGCAGCCAGATGTTTCTTGTCACAGATCCCTTGTGCTCTCTGAAACAAAGATTTACCCACAGTAGCTAACTGTGATGGATGGTGGTGAGATTCACCGTTTAAGTACCTATCAGTGTGGGTCTTTTTTCTATAAACCGTATGGCTTAAGGTGTTGTTGGGGTTACGGATTACTGAGACATCTAGGAAAGCTAGGGAATTGTTTGCCTCCAACTCCATTGTAAACTGAATTTTAGGGTTAATGGAGTTAAGATGATTTAGGAATACATTAATTTTGTCAGATGGTAATATTGTGAAAGTATCATCTACGTACCGCTTGTAGAAACTTGGCTTTACAGGTGAGGTACGAAGGGCTGTCTCCTCAAAGTCTTCCATGAATATATCGGCAACAATGGAAGATACAGGGGAGCCCATCGCCACACCATCTACTTGCTTGTAGAACTGCTCCTTCCACAGTAGGTAGCCAGATGTAAGGCAGTGTCTCAATAGTTCTGAGTATTCCGCTGGCATGTTGTTCTCCGCTAGTTTCCTTTCTACAATTTCGACACAGTCTTGTACAGGTAAGCATGTGAATAGTGACTGGACATCGAAACTGACCATAGTTTCATTGTCAGTGAGATGTAGATTTTTGATCTCACTAACAAAATGGTATGAATCCTTAACATGTGCTCTTGTGTGTCCTCTGAGTGGCGAGAGCACTTTCGCTACGTGCTGAGCCAATCTGTAGGTTGGTGTGTCGATTTGGCTAACAATTGGACGTAGGGGAGCATTCGGTTTATGAATTTTTGGGAGCCCATACAACTGTGGTGGTTTTGCGCACGAAGGACCTCAAGACACCGTGAGCTCATTCTGCGTAGATCGGACCAACAAAACCAAAAATAATTAAGAAGTTTGAGGGTACCCCGGAACAACTATGCCTTTTGGACGTCTAACACCTCAGTCCTTCCCGTGACCATGGGTGCTGCAAAGCACTCGAAACGTCGGGAACTTAAAAATCAAAATAAACCGCGATAAAATCCGAAAAAATAGTTTTATTTCATGTGTAATATTCGCGTAAATCTAAGAACTCAATACTCATTTGTGAGTAAATCAGAATTACTCATAATATTTCTTGGACATATTGCGCGGGCGCTCACGTGGGGCAAAAATATACGATTTAAAAAAAAATAGGGACTTTTTTTAGTTTCTTGTTGTTTTTACCAATTTTTGTTTAATATTGGTACCTTCTCTCTTGTAAATTTCAGGAGGATACGAACAGTCTATACATCTGAATGTCTCATTTTAAAAGGTATTAAAAAGTCGTGTGCAGTATTAGGGCTCAATAATTTTAAAATGAATATTACGAGGCGGACAGTCTACTATTTTTAAGCTTATCATCCGACCAGCCGTTGATCTAGTCGTCAACCTAGTTTTCATTCCATTAGGCTGGTGGATTATAGACTTTAAATACAATTTCGCTATCAAACGCTCGCCGTACTTTAATTTTACAGTCTTAGTTCTAACTATTTAAAGTCTCAGTAATACCATCTAAGTAATTACAAAGATTATCTGAGTGATATTATCATCTGTCTACTTTATTTATTCAATCTTTAGGACTAATTCCCACTTAATTAAAGTAAGTGTGCTAAAAATGAACGCGTACTGCACGATAATAGTTATAAAATTTGTTTTAAAAAGCGGTGTATTTTGCTAATTATCCTATACTATTTCTTGCTATTATCCTTAGCAAGAAATAGTATTAAAACTGTGTGTTTAAAGTAATAGTATTGTATCATATCATGATATCCAAAAAACAACAATAAAAATTAATTGTCAATAAAACGACATTGCTTTGATAAGGAACAGTAATATAAAATCTAATTATTTACAACGCTACCAGTTAATACGCGGAAAATGATTCATGTTATATTCTAGTGTATATATAGTTTGTATAAAGTGTTAATGTCTACCTATTATATCAAGTACCTATGTTACTTATGAATTGAAATATGAGCATTCACGTTAAATTATTAAGAACAAATCTCACCCCATATTGTCTACCAAAGTTGCTTGCCATTACGCAAATGAACGCATATTGCTGTAATAACAACTTATACTATCATGCAGTTTGAGATCGAATCATGAAATGTGTAGATTCAGGCAGTGGCCTGCCTAAGGTTTCAGAGTAAGGAAAGCCCGATATATGAAACAAATATTGCATGTTCGCTTGGCGCGATAAAATGTATTTGTTCTTTACCTAATTACAAAAGAAATTATAGTCCTCAAGTGGGTATGTATGGGAATTCATGAGCCTTTTAATATCGCTAGTTATGTTATTTACTAAGGTTATTTACATCATTATAACTAGCGATGTTATCATTCGAAAAAAAAATTACTTATTATATTATATTGGACTGAGTATAGTCACCGATCCAATGAGTTATGTACATTGATAGATTAAATTCTGTTTTCTGCGATTTACTAGTCTAAGAAATACACAAATTGAGTGTAAGTTTTAATGAAGATGAACGTACTGTATTTACTGAGTATGTTCAAAAATGTTATTTATTATTCTAACCATTTAAAATATGAACACACTTTAAATCACAACTTATTCTATTATTATTCGTTATTAAAAACACCAACATAACAATTTAAAGACAGAAAATACACTGATATAACCTTAACAACAAAACTTCGCTCCCGTTTAACAAATGTAATGAAGTTCGTTCACTCAGACCCGTAGTAAGCGCCCCGCTACATAATCATTGGCCACCTTCATACGCATACCCGGCTTCATATTTGGTACCAATTTCATAGATAAATGTTGTTCAAAAGACAAGGTTCTATCTCAGTATAGGGAATTCATAATGACATAGAGCGGTTCGGGCGAAGCCCCGTTACAAGCCCAAGTGTGTGAGCGAGATAGTTCTACACTTTCGCCGGCACCTCGCCTCGTTTCATTCATACCGCTTGCTTATTGTGCACGCGGTGCAATGCGTATGCGTAATTAATTCGATAATTCGATAAGAAATAAGAGCGCGAACTTTTAAATAGCGTGATAAGGTTTGACGTTATTATACTTGGTTGAGCATTTTATTAAGGCATGCCGGGGTTTGGGCTTATATGAAGGTACTGCCACTGTGTTCAGAAAGAAAATTAACTCAGTTACGCCTAATTTCCTCAGCTGAGTTGGCACGAGTGAACTGTTAACACTCAAATTTCACCAAAGATGTTAACTTAATGTTATTATATTGCAAGCTTATTGCAAGGGCGAACCTATTGCCACTATACCGGCCATTATGACAGAAAACCTGAATAACCCTTTGTCCAACCTAGGATTTAAACCCAGGATTCACACCTCATGTTTGCCAGTCACACCATCCGATTATCCCCTCATGTCTCAAATTTCCGTAGCTCGCCTTATACAAGGTGAAATATAATAAACGAGTAACCTGAAAGTAGTTTGCTCTAAACCGATAACAGAATTGATTTAAATATTTTTAATGAATCTCCCTTTTTTTTTTTAATTTGCAAAAATGCTGTTACTCCTTTAGTGCACTATAATAAACTAAATTTATTCTTGATTTAAAGCAATACGGAGATTTCCAATGCCGTTCTACAATGTATGTCTTAATACGCACACATACACGTACAAGTTTCATTTTTAATTGGGGTACAAAGTGCTTAAAAAGGGGTAAAATATTTTAAATGTTGAAAATGGGTTTTCATATTGAATTCGTGAAGCGATTATTTAATCAGGGTGTCTGAGGTTTTGCGTTATTTACGATAACCCATGCGCTTATAATATTGTTATCTTTTTATAATGTTTTTTTTTGCGTTTTGTTGCTTTGAAAATGTACAGTTTCACTGTCAGTACACCCTAGTGACCAATGTACGAGGCTCTGATGGTCGAGTGGCTATTGCTTAGATAACCATCACAATAAACGGGCACGGGCGTACTTACTGCTAACTAGCAGTGTGTATCATTTATTGGGGTTCATTAATTGTTAATATTTGTATAGCCAACTTAAACCGAATCTTTACAGTAAAAGTATATAACAAAACAGTAGGTGAAGACATAGGAATTTGAACTTCTTATTAACTGAGTGTATATATATATATATATATATATATATATATATATATATATATATATATATATATATATATATATATATATATATATATATATATATATATATATGTATTAGGTGTAGTGTAGCTTTGTGTGTATGTGTGAATGATCTACGCTGTGGGCCGCGGGGCTTTTACAGCTTCACCGGACAAGAGAGCGAGCTTGCAACCACAACGCTCGAGCCAGAAGAGGGGGCAACTAGCTCAAGGGCGCCTCAAAGAGGAACGGCCTCGGCTTGGGCAGTCGCTATGGGGGAGTGCATATACTAGGTGTCTCGCCGTGGTGCTCTGCACTTGCCGGCGGGCAAGGGATTCTTCGACCTCGCCGGCGAGGTCGGTGTCTGATTCTGAGTGTAGTCAGAATGTTGTTTGCCTAGTTCATATTCATCGCACCCACGTAGGAATGTCTAGAAAAGTGGACCGACCCTGACAGTGAGAAAAAAAGTGGAAACTCCGCTTCTCATTGCCACGGTTTATATTTACCTATATAAGCTGTAACATAATAAACGCAAGACCTGAAAGTAGTTGGTTCTAAATCAATAACTGAATTGATTCCAACTATTTTTAATGTATCTTAATTTTTTTTTAAATTTGCAAAAAATGCTTTTACTCCTTCAGTGCGTTATAAAAAACTAAATTTATTCTTGATTCATAGCAATAAGGAGATAACAAATGCATTTCTAACTCTTATTTCTCAAAATGCACACATACACGTACAAGTTCCATTGTTGATTGGGGTATAAAAATGCTTAAAAAAGGGGTAAAAACCTTCAAATTTGGAAATTTGGTTTTCGTTTTGAATTTATGAAGCAATTCTCTAATTGGGGTGTCTGAGGTCTTGCGTTTATTATGTTACACCTTGTATAGTTTACTTATTGATCAGCTGTTTGTAATTTTTTTTTATCTCAAGCTTTAATTATTTTCTTCCACAATATTGCAAATAAGACTCCAAACTGGTACACAGTAACTGATTGAATGCAATGTAAACGCTGAACCATGCTCGCGCTATTAGTTCGTGATGGTAGAAGTAGCTGCGCTTTGGCAACGAGGGAAGGGAATGGCAGTGCGAGTGACGACTTTATATCACTCAGCTCGTTTCCCACACGAGCTTAAAATTATTTGGATGCAAATAATCTATTTATCTATCTATCTATAACCTCACGCCAGATCCCTTGCGGGGTAGGCAGAGAGTACAGAGTTCCAACAGGTTCTTTCCTTACATACCTCTCTGGCTTCCTCGACTCTCATAGTTCGTCTCGTACACGCTCGCCGGTTACGGAGACTCTTGACTTTTCCATCAGATAAGACTCGGTTTATTTGGTCGTGGTAAGATAGTCTAGGTCTTCCCCGGTACCTGCCTTCCTTCCACTTTCACATTGTATATCTGTTTTGTCATTATTTCCTCTGGCATTCTTTCTATATGCCCGAACCAACGGAGCATGCCCTTTCTCATCTTTACACCGATACTATCTTTCATACCTACTCGCTGTCTTACTATGCTGTTGCTAATGCGGTCGGTCAAATAATCCTACTTATATTATAAATGAGAAAGTTTTTATGTTTAATTTTTTGGATGTTTGTTAATCAATCACGCAAAACGGGTGAACGGATTTGAATGAAATATGGTACACACTGGATTAACACATAGGTTAGATTTCAGTCTAAAGTCAACGCAAGTCGAGGGCAAAAGCTAGTATTCAACTAATATCGCTCATTAGTATTCGAATTAATGTCTCCAAAATTCCTTATTTTTCCGAAATTAATTATGCCTTAATCATATGACGAATGAAATAGACATATGAGAAAATGAAATATCTTAGGTCAGATAGTGTTGTGTGTGTTCTGGTTTTTCTACTAAGTAACACACCGGAGTCTGACATTTTGTCTAACTAGGTCCCAATTTAAATAGGTGCAAATTCACGGCTATTTAAATTAGGACTTAAGATCATTGGAGAAATATAGCAGAAATACAGTGCACCTCTGCCGCCTCCGTTTGGGGATTATAGACGTAATGATATCATGAAGTATGTATTAAACTGCCAAGTTCACGTCCACTATGTTCTCGGCCTGGTTATTTTTCCTCATCTTAATTCCGAAACCGTGTCACCCAGTTTCTTGAGTGCCTACATCAATCATTTTCAGACTATCGTGCGAATCCTCCGTCGATGAGTGGTGGTTGGATTTAATGCTAGGGTCAAATTACACCTATTTAGCCACATACATACGAAACTGGGTCTGTATATCTTTGAGTGCCATCTTCAACTGAGATCATTAAGGCTAGGTCAAATCCATAAGATTGGTACTAAAATGATCTCATGAAACGTGTGCGTTTATGTGTCTTTGTTTATTTTACTCAAATATATGAAACATGGCTATGAATATGTTTATAAAGGCTATTAAAACTAGACTTTGCGCTTAAGAGTATTACAAAATTTTAGATTGTCTCGACGACAACGAGATTAGGTTTGAGCAGCTCCTTAATCAACAGTTTCTAAAACAAATACTGTAATGGATGCGTTTTTATTATCTTGGATTAAACGTTTAACGTTTTGCTACCATGCTAAGTTTATTCAATTGGACCTAGTACAGTACCCCCAAAGGGGTACTAAATTGTTGAGACCCTGATCAATTTGAGAAACTTTCAAATTTTTCTTAAAAGTATGCTTAATTCTATCAGCTTTATCATATTGGAAGGAAGTAAAAACAAGCTTAGCAAAGGAAGTGTAATCCATCAATAATGTAAGTATTATTCTATTTCAAAGGTCAAACGTCACGGGTACCTATCTACAACTTTGATCTATGACGTAATAAGAATCGTTCGGCCCAATAAAAGCTTTCACAGCTGGATTCCACATGAAGCTCTAGAGAAGTTTTTGCGGGTACAAAAACAACTACATCTTGACGACATTTGAGGGAAAATGGAACACAATCGTAATCCCGAAAGAATAGCGGAATAAGAGATTACTTGGCCCATGTTACCGTCACTTCGGCACATGAGGAGGAGAAAATATTAAATTGATTCACAAAGGACCGAACTAAGGATTACGACATCAAAGTGAAGAATATACTAAGTAACTACTTATACATCTAATTATATTTGTAAGGGCTAAACGTCGTAACAACTTACTTTGAATATTAATATAACCTACCTATATCTCCTTATATAATAACTGCAAGTTCTAAATATTGCATTTCTATTAATAAAGAAATCAATAGCAACTAACCCTAGCTGAAGAAATCATGTAGTGGCTTATAACATTTCAATTCTGGTAGCTGGGTTAAACCTATATAGTTAAAGCTTCCCTAGTTTTTCTTCTTTTTAAATCAAAAAGCTTAAAAACGCTTTGCCAATTATGTGGCCATCTCAAAGGCATTTTTTTTTAGTGGCCCTGTAATGTTACGTATGATGGGATATTACAAGCCAATTATGACACTGCAGAACCGTATCGGATCATAGAATTTAGCTGACAATAATTTCTAAAAAACAAGCCTTGAAACATTTAAATACTACTTAGATATATCTCTATTTTGGAGTTACTCGAAGCGCTGTGGGACCGCGGTGTTCTTACCGATCACCAAGGTTAAGTAGCGTTTGGCTCGGGGTGACCTTTATGGCATTCTCATATTCTAGCGTCTTCGTGGTTTGGAAGACACATTAAGCCATTGGTCCCGGTTACCATGTAATGTGGTAATCGTTAAGCCAAGTTGGAAGCCTTATACCCAACTTGATTAATTTCAACAGCTGCTGGCCACATACATGCCTCCGCTTAACCACAGTAGGTCCGCGTGGTGGAGTATGACCTAATTTCTCTCATCTCGATTTGTAAGAGAAGTCCTTTGCCCAGCAGTGGGACATTATAGATTGATATTATGGATATATCTTCTAACGATCTTAAAATTAAGCAGTTTACAGATTTCCATCACTACATGCATACTCCAGATTCCCAATAGTAAATTAACGTTAGTAAAATAACTTTACATTTTCTTTGCAAGGGATTTAAGTACCTCTTAGAGTCTTTAAATAACGGAACTATAATTATCACATAGTTAATTAGAACCACTCGAAAATTAGCTGTCTCAGTGGAATAGCTTCTATACAAATGCGGATTCACTAGCTCTCAAGAGCGCGAGAGGAAGTTGTGCTCGCAGACTTGTCATCTTGAAATAAATTAACCCTTGTCTTACTAAGAGCCATTAAAGCGACATTTGTATCACTCACTGGCAGGAAACTACCAATCTATCTCAGTCAGTGCCAATTGGTGCAAACACGTCTTCATTTTGATAACACTAAAATGTGCCAACTTGTCACATAGTGCTGGAACTACGTTCTCTGTGTTCGTTTATACTATTGAGGTGTAATGTACAACGCACTCGAGAAATTATAGTAATAATATTAGCCCTATTAAGAAACAATCCCATGTTGTGCACGGGCCTCTTCTCAAACTGAGAGGGTTTAGGCCAAAGTCCACCACGCTGGCCCAGTGCGGGTTGGCGAACTTCACACACCTTCGAGAAACTCGTTAGGCATGCAAGTTTCCTCATGATGTTTTCCTTCACTGTTAAAGCAAGTGATAGTTATTTTTAATACGTACATGCTTTCGAAAACACAGAGGTGCGTGCCTGGTTTTGAACTCGAGACCTCTGACTTTGCAGTTTAACGGTCTAACCACTAGGCTATCACTTGAAAAGCTATGTCAATCAAAAAATGGCTCAAAACTTGATGACCGCGGGAAACACAAACGTGATTTCATAGATATTAATATTTACATGCAACCTTTTAAGATTTTCTATAATTTGTTATTTTTCATTCTCATTTTCTGTTCATTCACTTTCAGTATACAACAATATTTTATATAAGTTCTTAATATTTACATGCCGTGCTTGCTTATAAATATGACATAATTAGTTTAATTTTTCATTTAATTAAGGTTTCAAGTATTGTTCTGATTGTATGTAATGTGGGTATCCTAAAAAGATACTAAATACTTTTGTTTCTAGAGTTGTTTAAGCTGTATCGGAGTGCACATAAAGGCATTTTTTTTTAACAAAACTAAGTACTCGAACGTGTGACGTTGCGGCAAGCTCCTGGTACAAAGTTAGCTAGAGTATATGTGTAACTTAGTACTCAAAGGTGTCACGTGTGTCACGTTGCGAAAAACACCTAGGACAAAGGGAGCTAGAGTGTATGCACTCTGTCTTTTTATAAAAACAAATTACTTGCGGTGTCTTATCTGGTACATAACCCAATGGTTTATACATCCTTTTCCGCTAAGCCAAGTGATTGATCGCCAGTTGTCTTACCTGGCAGAACCACGTAAAGATACAATTACTCATACATGTTTGGGAGTGTTGTCAAGGCAAACTGTTATGAAAGTGATGAAGAGGTTTTGAAATAGTCTTTTTAATGAAATATGGGGTTTACGTCATCATTACGCAATTGTAAACTTCTTGCCATGCAGAAATGGTCTATTGTATATATTTGTAAATATCTTACACATGTGAGCCTCAATGTAGATCCTTGGTATGGTATAATATGATACTTACATCCAAGATTTGTTTTTAGATTGTTTCTTTATACTTAGAGCTAGTTTGACAAATTCTTTTATTGTTTTACCCCATGTAATATATGAACTTTATCAGTCTGGAGGAATGGTGATTTATATACGAACTTTTATACAGCTTAATGCTGGAAAATGATTTGATAAAATAACAGTTATTACTGAGAAACATACCAGATCTGTGTAGGTCCTTACGTTTCTTGCTACAGTTTTGTTTAGATTTATTATCATCGCGTTGACATTACCAAATATCCAGTGTCAATAGGCCTCAAACAACGCCAGTTAAAGCCAATTGTTTGATAAATAAGAGGCTTTGCAGGTTTCCGAGCAGAATGTGAACATGTCTGGTTGCCTTTCTATAGAATCTGGATTTCAATTACAATGGATTATTGTCTTGTGCTTGTACGTAGATTACGGGTCAGCTGCCATTGTAAGTGCGATATTGCAGCCTTTGTCCCCTTTATTACTATAAATGGTGCCAAACAGTTTCGCTACATATTGCAGGGACACATTGAAGATAACACTTAATGTATTTAGACCCACCTGATCACCAGCTTACACTGTTCTCTCACACCCCACAACATCATATAGAGTAACTGAACCATTTCTTGCCCTTCTTCTCCACAGGAATGACATTTCAAAGTGGTGGTAGAGTTTTTGATACTTTTCTGATGATTCATAAATATTTATAATGGTTTACATAAATACTGTTGTTGTTTGTTTTGTGTTTAAAAAATGTTAATGATTATATGCAACATGTAACTTAATAAATGCTAGACCTGAAGTAGTTTGTTCTAAATCGAGAACTGAATAGATTCCAACTATTTTTAACTTATGCTTAAATTTTTATTCAAATAATTTAATAAGCTAAAATTTCTATATGTCATTCCAAATTTTTCTGTATTCACTGTTTTTAACTAGTTTCATCATCTCAACCTATACTTGTCCACTGCTGAACATAGGCCTCCCCAATCGCTTTCCAGCGTAACCGGTCCGATGCCACCTGCATCCAACGACTTCCTGCGATTTTCACAAGATCGTCGGTCCATCTGGCAGGTGGTCGTCCCACGCTGCGCTTGCCAATACGTGGTCTCCACTCTAGAATCTTTCTGCCCCAACGCCCGTCCGATCTTCGCGCTATGTGGCCCGCCCATTGCCACTTCAGCTTGCTAATCTTAACGGCTATGTCGGTGACCTTGGTTCTTCTACGAATCTCTTCATTCCTGATTCGATCACGTAGAGAAACGCCGAGCATAGCTCTCTCCATAGCTCGCTGAGCAACTCTGAGCTTTTTTATGAGACCTATTGTAAGAGACCACGTCTCTGATCCATATGTCATCACTGGTAACACACATTGACTAAAAACTTTAGTCTTTAGGCACTGAGGTATTTTGGATGAGAAGATGTTGCGCAGTTTCCCGAACGCTGCCCAGCCGAGTTGGATTCGTCGATTGACCTCTCTCTCAAAGTTGGACCTACCTAACCGGACTACCTGTCCCAGGTAAATGTATTCGTCGACAACTTCAAGAGTAGAGTTCCCAACGGTGAGTGCGGTGGGTACGACATGGACGTTACACATTATTTTCGTTTTGTCCATGTTCATTTTAAGACCCACTTGTTGAGATACTCTGTTGAGGTCGCCGAGCATTCGTCCTAGATCTTCCAGCGACTCCGCCATGACCACAATGTCGTCGGCAAATCGAAGGTGAGTGATGTATTCGCCATTGATGTTGATGCCAAGTCCTCGCCATTCCAAGAGCTTGAAGGCGTCCTCTATGGTGGTCGTAAACAGTTTCGGAGAAATGACGTCTCCCTGTCTTACTCCTCTTTTTATGGAGATCGCCTTCGTGCACTGCCCTTGTACTCGGATTGACATGGTGGCGTTATTATACAAGCACTTCAACACTTCGATGTACCGATAGTCAATGCGGCATCGCTGGAGAGATCTAAGAACCGCCCAAGTCTCGATCGAATCGAAGGCTTTCTCATAGTCCACAAACGCCAAGCATAGTGGCCGATTATACTCCTCGGTCTTCTGTATAATCTGCCGCAGCGTATGTATGTGGTCTATGGTACTAAAGCCTTTCCGGAAACCGGCTTGTTCGGGAGGCTGGAAATCATCAAGCCTGCGTTCGAGACGATTCGTGATGACTCTCGAAAACAACTTGTAAACATGGCTCAGCAGTGTGATGGGCCTATAGTTCTTTAATAAAGTGTTATCACCTTTCTTGAAAAAGAGTACCACCACACCCCTGTTCCATGCTTCCGGCGCTTTTCCTTCGAGCAAGACGGAATTAAACAGCCTCTGAAGGACTTTAAGTACCGGCGATCCGCCCGCTTTCAGAAGCTCTGCAGTAATTCCGTCTTCACCCGGCGCTTTGTTGTTTTTAAGTTGGTTGAGAGCCATCCTAATCTCGTACAGGCTGATGTCCGGGATATCTTCAGTGTAGTGTCGGGTTAGCTTGGCTCTTGGGTCTTTTACCAAGTCAACAATAGGTTCAGCTACTGAGGTATACAACTGTCCATAGAACCTCTCTATCTCCCTGAGCACCTCTGTCCTATTCGACGTTACGTTTCCGTCCTCCGTCTTCAGCTTCAACTGGCTTTGCCCAATCGACGCGGCTCTTGCGAACACTTTGGAGCCCTTGTTCTGCTTTATGGTCTCCTCAATACGTCTTGTGTTGAAGGACCGTAGATCGTGTCGCAAGGACTTCAATATCTGTCCATTGAGCTGCCTATAGGACTTAGCATCATCGGAGGTTTGGAGTCTCATGGTACGTCGCTCAGCCATAAGGTTTCGGGTGTAGTCGGATAGCTTTTGAGGCCTATTTTTACGGTGGGGCTTAAAATGCTTAGACCCGACCGTATGGACAGTCTCTACCAACCTATTGTTGATTTCGTCCACTGATGCGCTGCTGTCTAGCAATTCGAAGCGGTTTGACAATTCGAGTTGAAAGTTCTCGGGGTTTTGGATATGTGTATTAGAAGGTCGGAGCGTAGACTTCATCAGACGCGATCTTTCCATTTTGACATTAATATTTAATGTGCCTCTGACCATTCGGTGATCACTGCCGGTTTTTACCCTGTGAATCACGGAGACATCATTAAATATTTGTCGCTTGGTGCTCATGATGAAGTCTATCTCATTTTTTGTGAAACCATCAGGGCTCATCCAGGTCCATTTCCTATGAGACGGCTTCTGGAAGAAAGAGTTCATCATAAAGAGTCCCTCCTTCTCCAGAAATTCGGCCAGCCTCTGACCCCTGGGGTTGCGCTGCCCATATCCAAATTGCCCCACTCTCAATTCATCATCGCCCCGTTTGCCCAGTCGCGCATTGAAGTCACCCATAATTACTGTAAAGTGTGCTTTGGAAGTATGTATGGCTCTACTAATGTCCTCATACATAACTTCGACCTCATCATCTGAGTATGCCGAGGTCGGTGCGTAGACCTGTATAACCTTCAGCGAATATCTTTTGGATATTCTGAGTATCAGGTACGCTACCCTGCTCGACACACTAGTGATGGACACAACGTTGTTTATGAGTGACTTGTGGACGATAAATCCGACACCACCTTGGGACTGCTGTTCGCCCTCCCGGTAGTAAAACAAGTTGCCGGATTTTAAGGTTATCGTGTCCTCGCCCTCTCTTCGGACCTCCGATAAACCAACAATACTCCATCGCAACTTGTTTAACTCTTCTTCCAGCTCAACTAGCTTCTCATCTGTCCTCAATGTGCGTGCGTTGTATGTCACCAGGGGCAATTTTCGGTTTTGGTGGTAGCCGAATCTCTGCCGGAGATTCTTAGCACCCCTTGTCCTGTCGTTACCATGGCTGCTACCGTGGCCAGGACGAACAGGACCGCCGGGGACTAGGGGCCTGGTTTTCTTGCTTTCTTCCATATTGGTTGGGGGGTGTTTGCCATACTCGCCACGCTTGGCAGGCGGGTTGGCGAGCGCAGTTTTTGGTTGTAAAAGTGTTAAGGGAACGCTGCTGCCCATTCCCTAGTTTTCCCTTAGTCGCCTTGTACGACACCCGATGGGATGAGATAGGTTGGTCCTATTCTAAGCCGGGAACCACGCGGCGGTTAACTAGTTTAATAGTTAGTTAAGTTTCATGATTAAAAGCAATATAGCGATTAAATTATACTTCTTAACATTAGACTGCCTGGTTGGTCTAGTGGCAAAGCCCATCGCTTTCTAATCACGAGGGTGTCACGTATCCTGGGTTCAAATCTTAGGTCAGACAAATGTTTTTCTAACGTAAGTAAGTCTGGAATTGTGCCCGGTATATGGCAAAAGGCTTGCCTCTTATTACATGGGACCTAACATCGTCGGCGAAAACTGGGTGTACTCAGTATACCTCTGTCACCCCCGCTTGGAGAATATAGGCGCGGCGGTGTTTTTTCTTAACATTATTTCTCAATATGCCAGATTTTGTAGTTAATTTGGATATCTAAGTATCTGAAAAAATAGTAAATAATTCCTCAAAACTTAAAACTGCGACATAAAATATCTAATCGGAGTTTCAGAGGTCTTGCGTCATTTCAAGTTACACATTGCATACTATAATATAGTTACTCGATACTCGATCGATACTCTGATGAGTAATGAACATGAATAATTGATTAAAGATATCAATCAAAAGCAAATGTTAACATGTGCTGGACAAAATTAATCGAATATCTGACAATTTCAGCACAAAACCGGATCATCAATCATATAATTGCGTGACATTTATTAATAACGTTTTCATCTTGCATGGAATTTGTATGTTTGTATTGGTTCATAATTGCATCTGGTTTTCGAAGACGAGGCATTGGGCATGTATGTCGCTTTTAAGTATTATGTTACCAAATTCATTTTCAACCATGGCGAACTTGACGAGAAACAATTCCCAAGCATGAGCTACAAATATTCTACATTAATCGCTATTCTATAGATAGCTATTAATATAACGTACCGAAATAGCAAATTGGTTTGTCGCAGCTGCTACATTTTAAATTCAGTGAATTGGTTTTTTGAGGGAACATGTGCGTCAAATTTAGCTAGTACAGGGATTGATAGCTCACTTCAATTAAGTGCTGACCACATATGGTTCGTGATTGGAACTCTTTGTGAGTAAGGGCAACGTAATAGTCGGGCTGATATATAGTACCATTTATTCATTTGGAGTAC
The DNA here is from genome assembly GCA_905147815.2 of Phalera bucephala. Taxonomy (NCBI): domain Eukaryota; kingdom Metazoa; phylum Arthropoda; class Insecta; order Lepidoptera; family Notodontidae; genus Phalera; species Phalera bucephala. The sequence goes on along the minus strand of LR990616.1, from coordinate 17,614,720 downwards.
GAGTTTTAAGGCACTAACTGTTTCAGAAATTACCCTCCAACTAATTTAAAATAACCCTAATTTTTGGCAATATTTTAACAGCGTTTTATATTGTGTTTGTTTAATCTAAAATAGCGTTTACTCAATTATACGCCTTGATAAACAAGAAAGAATATCTGTATTTTCCTAGCACAGTAATTGCAGGGTCTGGGCTACCCGCGGGTAAATATTACCTACGTAAATATATTATTTTACTCGGGAAAATATAAAAATGGGACAGTCCATTTAATGTACTGAAATTCGTCCTTTTAGGCTCATAATATAAAAATACTCCTCGGTACTCCATGAAAAGTGATTGAATTGGGGACATGTTTGTTTTTGGTTGTCTTATCAAGTATGCTTTGTATACTTTCACAGGAACCTCCGTGACGTATGTACTATGTATCTACTTACTAAGTTCGGCTTAGTAACAGTGACTTACAAGTTTCGCCCTCTATCTTAATGTTGGGACCTACCTAACTTAGTCTTCTTAAACAATGGCCCGCCCGATGGACTTTCTAACTCTTGACATTAAGTTGATTCATCAATCTTTTATTCCCCCTGCACCCGCCCGCACAAAAGGTTTACTTTGTTGATTAATGGCAATAGAAAAAGAAAACACTTTCTTTTATATATAAATCGTATTAAGAGGAATATTTTTAGCCTTTGCTCACGTTTTCTGCTCAAATTAAATAAATATGTCGTAAGTTGAAAGTTTCAAGTGCCTTTCTTTAACTTTCAACAACCATAACAAGGTCCCTTGTGGGGTAGGCAGAGAGTAGACAGTTCCAATAGGTTCTTTCCTACAATTTGTATATTGAATTTAAATTCGCATAACACGCACTTCTGTTAGCGATTTTAATAATCCGCATTCCATTAAACGTCGACGTAAAAAATATTTAAACGAGAATCGAAATCACTACCTCCCGAAAATCTGCCCTAACCTTAAGACCTTAACGTCGCCTCTATAAATAACTTTTCCTTTCATTATACTAGGCAGAATGAGGAAATATCTTGGATATTTCCAAGACATATACCGATAAATAGTTGTTAGCAAAGTTATATACGGGATTCGCCGAGTATAACGTGGGAGAGCTTCAGAAACAATTTTATATCTACACCCTTGCGGTGTGTACCCTACACTTAACGGGCCAACTTCCTGGTCGTAATTCACGCATCTAACTACACTTTACGCAGCAGTACTCCGACGACATGTTTGTAAAGATATCCCTTGAACCAGCCTTGTTGATATAACTACATTTTACTTGTTGTCTTATTTCATACAAATGCTTGCACAGCTAAACTGAACTGTAAAAATATCTCTTGAAGCAGTTTTAAAGATATAACAACATCTGACTTGTAATACAATGTCTTACGTTTCTAAGCGATATCATTAGAAAGCTTCATGTTCTTCTAAGTAATAGCATGTTATTTGAGTTCTTTTACAGATTAGCTGAACTTGTTGTTGCTGCTTAGTAATCCAAGGTGTATTACGTTACTGTAAATTTTCACTACAAAATAACCAAAATCCCTATAACAGTTTATGTAACTTGTAATGATTATGTACCTCGCAGCGCTTCCTCACGAACCATAAAAATCTTTCTATCGTTTGCTCGAGCATTTTTCATTGCGCGTTAGTAACGCGCTGGAATGAAACACACACGGCTCACGGCACATTTTTTTTGAAGCGCGCTTCAGCGTCACGCATTGAAAAAGCGCCCGTGCCAAAGTAAGGTAAGTCTGTAAAAATCCTCTTTGGCAACTGGTCACGAAACACGGTTGAGGTAGCGACCGGAGTGCTAATTTTATATTGATGATTAATCTAAGACACAATCTAAGGCAAGCTTAAATGTTACATCTTTTTATACTTTACCTAATTGAACGTAATATTGTTTGGTGTGGACAAATCGTTTTTCACAAAGTTAATCAATAAAACCATAATTAATGAACATGTTGACCGCCACCTATCTCGTTTCACAGAGTGGTGTTCAGGGATATATTAAGTTAATGAATGTAATACAGTTAATTATAATTTGTTACTAATGGAGGTACTACAGTACATAATACTTTACTTCTGAACATCAAAGGGCACAATAAGCAAAACTGCCATTCGCTTTATGCGAAAAAGTTGGCAGGTTAGCCTTCCTCTATGCATCTGTGATTCAATACCTGTTCCAATTCAGAGTATATTGGCCGTGATTCAGCAAGTTCATACATAAATACATACACCTACAGAAATCGTATAGTATAGTTATCGAATAAGGCATTTTATAACGCAGTGCATGCCATACAGTTTTTATCTTAATTATTAGGTATTTAATATAACCACATTTGTGCTCAAAAATTAAACCATAATTTATGGAATAGCTTCTTTAGTTCAGGGTAAGTGTCACTACAGTAAAGTTCAATCAATATGAACAACTGAAAAGTACTCTCAGGTGTCTCAGGTTTTATGATCCTGTCTCTTTAACCCTGTGTTATAAAAGTGATGCAACTGTTTTAATGAGAGTTGGAAAAATACCTTAAACTACCTAAAGAATAATTTGAAGGGATTGGGCCTCGCATTGTCCGAGTTCTTGACCAAGAATCGGCATATCACTTTTATGGCGAAAGAAATTCGGAGTCACTAAATGTTAGACGCGCGACGGATTTGTCTTCGTTATGGAAGACGATGGTGCGCGAAATCGCATCTGCACGCTAGCAGAGCTCGCGGCAACCCAGTGCCAGACAGACCAAAATCTTTGGCACCAGCTGCCAAAGTACTGGCGACTGTACCGAAAACTAAACATGCCAACAAAAAGTTGTTTTCCTTGACTTATTTCATTTCTCGTTCTTGTGTTTATACTTAAACACAAGAACGAAAAAAAATGTTTATATACATTGTTCTTCATTAAGTACTCAAATACCATTCAGTTTTAGTGGACACTCATTGATATATTATTATTTTAGGGTAACGTTTATGATCGATTTGTTATGTCACTTTATTCTGCATCCATTCTTCTGCGTAGTTATAAACAGTTTATGGTAGCTAGCTAGTTGTACCCGCATTCAATGTTATTTTACTTTATATTCTAACCTATATTATAACCTCACAATTAAAACCTAGTGATTATATTCTCTTTACTCACAATAATTGTCAATCATTAACATTTGACAGCTGCCTTTTGAATTTTATTTACATAGAGGTACTAGGACATAGTGGGATTATAAACCCAGTTAAGCTGGACACTTTTTCTGGACACTTGGTACCATTTAGGTAACCAAGTCTTTGTTCCTATATGGTTCGTATCTCCTTTTTATTCAAAATGTTAAGGCTTGTCATTTTGACGTGAGCTCCACGCAAAATTTTCTGGTTAATATTTGTTTGTCAAGTGACTCTGTTCTCGGAAAGTTTTATTAGTTTTCAATTTATAAAAATATATGTAATTAAAATATTTGTGAAAACATGGTGCCACAGAACTAAAGTAATGTGCTTTATATTGGAAGGCAAATTTTATCAGCCTAGAAAAGCAGATGAAGCTAACGCTTACTAAGCTTCGGCCGTTGACTAGGTTTTTACTGTATCATGGTTAAGATAAAATGTATTTTCTACTGTTTCTGTAATTAGTTCGAAGATGCTAAATATATACACAAGATTGACTGTTTTCCCTGAGCATGAATGATTAGATTTAGATAGAATCCTTATAATCGTACTCCCAAAGAGATAAGTCATAATGATTGGAAAATTTACATCGATATCGAACGCATTTTTAAAATGTTAATTATACAATTGTTAACGCATGTTTTTTTCATTTTACAAACGAATGCTTCATTGTTGGACACAGATAGCAAAGATTACAACCAGTTTCGATGTATAATTAACTTTTAATTGTTCTCTTTTAAATTAAATAGGTCTTTTCTTTCTTTTGTTGGTGCTTACTTTGAAATAAATAAAAACGTTATGAAAGATTACATTTTATTCCTCAAATCCATATTGAATGTGAACATTGATCAGATTATCAATAATAATGTCAGCTTGATAGAATTGCTATAGTTGATTACTACAAAACTTAAGTTAAGTCTATAATTGGAACTTCACTTTATTGGAAACGATCATCAAATCCAGCAAATTGCATATTCTTCACCTCAGTGCTACTCATCGCTTCCCTAACTCTATTCCCTCACTTATTGACTTGTTAATAGTATCTTCTTCATCGCATGTTGCGAAATACGGTTAGTGCTCTGCCGATGCTTTCTGGTATCACGATCTGTCATATAAAATCCGTTCTCCTAAAGCTAGCCCTAAAATAATTCTTCAGCGCAATTTTAATGGTATGAACGTGGTATGTAGGGAATGTGGTATGTGGAGACATGTTTTCTTTAGATAATCTCCATGCAAAGGGGAAGAAATCACTATAAGTGATAAGGCCACCCATTATTACACTAACTTTAATTTATTTTCTTGCTTCTTTTATCTCATTTTTGTATCTCTGGTGGTACATTGAAGTGTTATCTATCTATCTAACCGATTTTTTTGCAATATGCAACTACCACATGAAATGTTAACTAACGATTTAATAGGTCTTCCGGAATATGGAGATACTCAATGATGGAAATGCGCCAAACGGTCACCTCTCTCAGGTCAATCGAACTGACCGCTGCATTAATTTAGTGATCTCTAAGAATACGACTGTTTCGCCTCGATTAGAAAGCATAACGTCATATTGGAATGAAAACCTCGGTTGTGCGAGTGAAGTAACTTTAAAAGGGTTAAAAAACTACTCTCTTGTTCTTGAAAATGTTGATTACTACAGCTTACAAATAACTATAAGAAGAATTTTATATAAAAAACTGTGTTCAGGACAACTTCCAAAATTTAATTCACAAGGCAATTATAGCAAAAACAGATCTCTAACAGCTTATATAGCTCTAATAGTTCTTATAAGAAATTAATTTCAACCTGTCCAAAACGAGGGCGAAGAACATAACATCTGTAGCATCCACTTAACCATCATTATTACTAAACACACCGAAATCTTAACGTAAAGAATTACTTAGCAAAGTGATGCTGGCAGCTACGAAATATTGGGTTACCAGGGGTCTGCAATGTAATTCAATGAAGCAAACAGCAGCGGGGGGAAGCTATACAACCCAAACGCGAGTCGTTGATATCTCTAGCCCAAGTGTCCACATGATTGATCGACGTCGACCGACAGCCCCATCCGATATCCGATAAATTGTATCAGTTAACTTTTGAGTGATTTGTACGGTAATTTATTGAAAAAGAAAAGTTATAAATCAAAATCACAAACCATGGAACACGTAACGTTAATACTTTTAAGTTCCTTTATGGATAATAGTGAAACAGCTGGTGGTTAATAAAGTAAAAATAAACACCGTTATGCCTATATTCCCCAAGCGGAGATGGCAGAGGTGTACCATGTACATCCAATTTTCACCGACGATGTTAGGTCACATTTAATGAGAGGCGAGTCTTTTGCCACACCGGGCACAATGAAAGACTCCGGACTGGTACTGGAGTTTTTTCTATTGAAAAATCAAATTTTTGTCCGACCTCGATTTTTGGATTTGAATTCTTAAGGTTAATTCAAAGACGTGTGGTTCACTAATCAATAAATCTAGTTTTAATGGATCATCAGAAGATGATTTGCGTTTGGCCTACATGGATCAAATAATCGCCACTTCAAAAAGAAAAAAAAAAAAATCTGTCAAATAGTCGCGGAATCTGATTATCCGCGAAAATCTTTGTGTGATCCACATCTATTTGTTTCAATATGGGTGCTATGCATGAGAATCTATTATTTGTAAATGCACCCAAGAAAAATAATGAACTCTAGTGAGAAATATTATTAATTGAAGCTCTCTGCGTTCATTAATAAAATATGAATGCCGAATACAAACTTGCTCCCATTCAATTGAATTGATTAACTAATTAATATCGAGGGGTTGGTTGTAGCAGAAATATAAAGGTTTCTTACTGTCTGACGTCGTTTTCGTTTATATCTTAATTAGTTGGGGACGCTATTCTCTAGCTTTAGTCAAAAGCAGACTACTCGTATAATTGTAATAACGGTGTGTTTTATAGAGATTTTTGCTTCGAAAAATACCTAATACCTAATTAGTAGTGCGACAACGACCAGGTTCGCTAAGAGCACATAGAATACTGCTTAGTCATAAGCTGTATAATAAGAGTAGTATTTTACGAGATAAAAATTTGCCTTTTAAATTTAATAACAGATTTTTAAACGAATTAAAACCAAACCTAATGTAAAAAAGCTTGCAAAGTATTAAATCCTTCGTTTATCACTATAAAAAGATTATCAAATTCACGATTGCTATTATTCGGAATTTGGAATGGTTGCAAATGTGCAGTTTCATTTTAAATAAAATATTTTCATAATTATGTTCATATTATCGTGTATTTCTATGTTTAGAAATAGACGAGAATATGATTAAGAAGAATAAATATCAATAGTTTTACTAAAAAAAATCCGTGTATAAAATTAAAAAGTTCTATGTCTATAGTGGATTTCTATAGGTGGATGATAATAATGTTATAATTTATCAGATGATTAACAAATAGCCCTTTAGAGCTAACATCTTAAACCTTGGCAACAGTATTTGTCTGCGCTTGTCGTGCAAGTCAGCGCAACTTGTAAAGTAGGTAATTGCGCAAGTTGCCAACGCGCCCTGAAACTTTCCAAGTGAATCCTCCTATATCTGTTTAGGAACATATCAAGCTGCTGTTGGAAGCAACGTTTGCTAAACCGCTTCAAGATAAATTAAAGCGCAAGTACGGCTTCTGTTCTTGTTGTTGGGATATTAATTGATGCTTCTGGGATAGTAATAGCGGACGTCAGAATCAAATGTGTTTAACGCAAGACCTGAAAATTCTATGAGGCAGCCATCACGAGGTCCTGGGTATGAATCTTAGGTTTGACGAAGTGAAGCTTTTCTATAGACAAGTATTGGCAAAGGCTTGCCACGCTTACCGTATACACAATATACTAGCGTTGTAAAAATGAGCGCTGAAGTCGAGCGTTTAGCGCTGAACCGACGCTCACAAGCGTTGAAACACGTAGACGACGCAAGCGTTTTAAGCGCCGACTCGAGCGTTTTTCCAACACTACAGTATACTTCTGCTACACCCGCTTCAGGAATATAGGTGCAACGCTATGTACGTATGTGTTTTTTTGCCTGAAAGAAAGTAGTTTTAAGTCGGCAACTGAATCAATTTTACCTATTACATTTAAAAAAAATATATAAGTAAAAATTTCGTCACTTCAATCGTTCCTAAGCTCGGAGTATTAAACAAAATTTAATTAAAATTAAAATCAATACACCAATTTCAATTACACTTTTCAAACCTATCCCTAAATATGTTAGTTAATTTGGATATCAATATCTTTAGGAAAATGGTAGGCAGTAAATTCTGTTTATCGTATCTGGATAACAATTGTTACAGTACCCGATAACGATTGTATTAGTATTACTGGAAGTACGATAGTAGAACATCGTAACACACCCTCTTACTAGTATGTGCTATTAAATCTACTACACCAACCGTCGATCAAATATAGGTAGATACACGCTCTCCGCACCAAAAGTGGCAACACCATAAGGCAGGCAAAAGTGGACAGTACTAAAAAATTAACAGGCTCCCGCTTTTTTGCAATTACAACTTTAAGTGATACGAGTAAGGTACAATATGCCCTAATTTGAATGTACACCATAACTTTAAGCACTCACGTGGATTAAGGGACGTTTAAAGTGAAACTTTTAAACGGGACTGTGTATCTTGTTATGATATATCGAGGACACCAACTACAAACAATATCTCATACTAGCAATTTTCCACGGCTTCGCACCCGGTCGACAACAGCGCCACTAGTTCTATGTTACTTTTGGATAATGTAGCTTCCTAATGGTGAAAGAAGTATTAAAATCGGTTCATTAGTTTCAAAGTTTATCGATTTCACACAAACAAATCTTTCTTAGTAAAGATATAGATAAGTTTCCCAGATTGTAGGAATTCATCCACGAAAAATTTTTTAATTAAATGGCGATAGCACATATCGTTTGACTTTACAAAGGATATCATTTATAATCATTTTCTCATAATATCTCACGTTTCATGCCTAGTGATCACATAAATTGTGTATAAAACTATCTAATACTTATTTCACTATCCCCCTCATACAACACACACCATAATCAACACGTATTCTACACACACAACACACAAAAAATTACACGTCCCACAGACACTCTCACCTTACATATAATACACTTCAACTCCTCCTGTTCTGCTCACAGAAACTCGCATATTTGCCACACAATACCACACACAATATACGTATAAAAAAACGATGGTAACCTTACCATAGTATATATTTTTTTATTTTATTTTCTGACCTTAAGTTTTAGTTTAAGCTGGCAAACTTAATGTTTTTTTTTCTTTAATTTTCTATATTTAGTGACAGACTCTAAAGTTACATTGCAAAGGTTGTTAGTACTCTAAGGTTGTTTCACTGACTCCTAAGATACAGGTTTATACAACAAGTTTGGGAGACAGAGACTCTTTATATATGTATGTGTACTTTTACTGTAAATATTAGGTATAACCTTCTTTGGTCAATAAATAATATTATTCATTTGATATAACCAGTTCAATAGTTTAATGCTATAGGTATCATTTTGGTTACGAAATTATCATATTATCATTATGCAAAATAGGTGTTCAGGCGCTTAATGCACATTAATGCCCCATAATGTTATAGTTATCATGAAATTTCATCGACTCGTTCGATTACAGAGATAAATGAAATTGAACACTGTTTATCACCTGGGGCTTATTGTTTTTATTATCTACTGCTAATTATAAGAATACATATGAATTGTTTATATAATTAGATGGTCATATGAGAGACACACAAGTCTATCAATTTGATTTATTCGTTTGGTATATAAACAGGTTACACCCAACATTACATTTGGTTTTACCTAAAAATAATAAAAAACATCGAGTTAGGGAGAAACCCTAGGTTAATGTACACATAAGTAAATAAACTGTACATTATGTTTGCATTTCTGCCGCGTTCTAAAACAACTTATTCTTTATTTTGGTTCTTTTCATTTCGATTGTTTCGGCAATTATTTTACTTTATAAAGAGTGCGCACGCGCTTTGGCCGTCGCTCATTCGCAGTTCAATGGTTGGCGAGAATGAAAATATTCTACGTATTTCGCTTTTCAACACAGGTTCAGAAGTGAAACATTGTCGAATATCGTTTTTTAAGTTGTTTCTTTTTGTGGAGCATTGCATATTATTTAGGGTCTCTTATAACAGGCAAACTCTCGACCGGACTATATTGTTCGTTTGTTTGTTTTTCGTGGTCGGTATTCGTACCTACAGGTTGGCAAGTTGGAGGTCAGTCGTGGTTGTCCCTCGCCTCCATTGTTTCCCAGGACCTGATTCCGTTCAATATCACTGAAAGTTAATAAAAAATCCCTAATAGCTTTGATATGATAACTTTTTCATTTCAGTATAAAAATATCTAATATAAATATCTACTCTTTGGGAATTATAATTAAGTCCCCCGAAACTATTTGTCCATAGCAATCTAGTCTATAGTGACCATTATTTAGACAGATTTATAGGAACAGCTTGTGGCCTAACTATTGATGCCATAGAAATAGATACATACATATATTTGTCTGTAAAATAAAAACACGGGTTTTCTTCAAGAAACTCATTAATAATTGTTGAATTTCCGACACCGCACATACAGTACACTAATAATAATAAGCATTCAGGTTACATAGTTAGGTAATACAAATCATGGCTGGTGTCCGTCCCCTTTTGAAATAGTCCAGGTTTTGTCTATTTTTGTTTTCTTTCCATTATTTACAATAGTCTTTGTTTTCTTTGATTTTTCATAATGATTCTTATCTTAGCAGGTAACTTACGTAAAATTACCTTCACGCAAAGGGCCTCTACGTGTTGGACCCATGTCGTGACGCACGTGAATTTCAGTGAGATACATACATAAGCATTCATAAAGTAAATAAATGTTCCTGTTTGGCAACGCATAAATAACGTATTAGACGTTTTTAATATGGATTAAAGAAGTCAAGGAAAATGAAGTTCTACGAATGATATTCTACTCTCATATTTGTTTGAGATCTTACATCCTGCTGCCAAAACTTACTTATTCTCAGGGTTTCTTTGAGTTTGCCCTCATATTATATTTATAGTACAAAAGATTGTTAGATATTTGCTCACAGCTTTTTTATTTACAGTTTCCAGTTTTCCACTTGTTTCATTTTCTTTATTGCTATCAAACATTTTTGTTTTATCTCGTTATTAATTTTGTTTTTACTTAATAAAATTCTATGGTTTGCCTGAAATGTTGGCGCTTAATGCATTTTTACAATGTATGTTTTATATTAAAGATTTTACTCTGCTTTGATAAAGGTTGATTAGTAATTGTGCAATTATTTAGCAACAATATCTAATTAATTAACATCGTTTTATTACTGCTATGTCATATTATTTGGAATTTATGGCAGTTTTCATTGTAATGGACAGAATAGTAACAATAATAACAAAAACCCATCTACATATTTCAATTAACAAACATTTGCTAAACGTGCTTAGTGAGACCGTAAGCGAATAACGATAATTAGCTCATCCTGTTTGAGTTTCATCAACAATAAAACTCTCATTACGAAGAACCACAATGTTTTGGGATTGTAAAACTCATTATAAAGCTTTCTTTTCGGGTTTATTAAAATATTAAGTAGTAATTAATTACTTTTTCAACACTGATTAAAAATCCAATGAATGCTTGAAAGCGAAACGTTGTCTTTCTTGTTGAAAACAATTGCGATATTAATGAAATCGTATATTTTTTAATTTGAAGTTTGCCAGCAGGCATCAATAATTGTCAAGAAATTTCCTCAAATTTAAACAGTAAATTTTTAAGGTTCTGGTATTCACACGACTGAGAGGCTGGCTAAGGCATTTATTACATATAGGCAATTAAGCAGTGCTACTAATACGTATACTTATCTTTGTTCCCAGGAGTCCGAGGTCTTCATAATTTGGAGATCAACGTACCGAATGCTGTACTGGTCGGTGAAACAGTAACCTTAGAGTGCAGTTGGCAACTGGAGGATGAGGAGGCGTTGTACAGTGTAAAGTGGTACCGGGGACGCGAGGAGTTCTACAGATACATCCCCAAGGAGCTTCCGCACACTAGAGTGTTCCCGCTGCCTGGTATTGAAGTTGATGTAAGTACTGAATACTTCTTTTTGTCTATAGAGGCAACTTCATCTATTTACACTATCGAAAAGTGTTAACTGCACTATTGCAGTTAACATTTAAATTAGATAACACTTAGGTTAGATAGAAGAAGCGAAAGATAACGTGTTCAGAAGTTTAAATTTTATTTGAATGTGTATGCACAGTTAATAAAAGCAGTAATGTTTATCAAATATTTATAGTAATTAAAGTCTTGTCTCGTTCTGTACAGTTACTAAATTATGAATGATCGGGGAAGAAGAAATTATCGCCTTTTCCTCAGTCTATCTCAACTTTCAAGTTTTAAGGACAGTCGACCAGGGCAAAACTTCTTTTTCTTATCCTTTATTTCCTGAGTTATTAACTTTAAGAATCATTTGCGATAGCTCTTAAAGACAAGAGGACACCAAATTGTTATGATTTCGATAGGTTTGATATTTAATATCCAGTTTCTATTAAAGTGAAATGAGTCTATCGTACACGTATAAAATAACGATCCCTTCGTTGTAAATACAGGGGCGGTCAAATGTTAGGAATCGGTCACGCATCATCGGGTTTGTTGAACGTACCTTAACGATTTAGTCGTCAGGTCAACGAGTATCCAATATCACCATACCTCACATCACATCTATACATATAATAAAACTAACTGAGTCGAATCTGTACAATGAATATTTTTTGAAAATTTTAATTGCGGTACATTATCTTATCGATATAGAATATGCCCAAACAATTTTATTTGGTATTATTGTCTGTCTATCTGTCTGTCTTTTTATGGTTCAATCACAAAACTACTGAACGGATTTCAAGGATATTTTGTATGGTAATAACTTATACCTTAACTTAAAATAATAAACACTTTTTATCCCGGAAACTAGAACTGATCCGGGATAATCGCGGGATAAGCCATACAACTTTTTTATTTTTATTATTGTTAGTCTCGAGCTGCAATGTTATGTTAAAATGTGTGATTTTGCCTATACATGAATTCCTCCATGTACTGATATTGGACTCAGGTACGTCTCTTCTCGAGAAACTCTTCTAGGTTAAATAAAATCACTCATCTAAAATTGTGGATACACGTTTGATTTCCACACTCAAATAAGATTTCATGCATGAACCGATGATGCATCCAGGATTATCTTTTTTGGAGAGAACTCTTTAACGATGAATGGCCCGGACACGAATTTATATGAACTGTATATTCTTATGAGAAGACGGACACGAAATGTTCTGACAAAACTTACTCGGAATTTATCTTTTTTAAATATTACGCCAGATTAGGATCTGTGGCGGGGTAGGAAGAAAAGGCTTAAATCAGCCATTTTACCTATAATTGTATAATAAATCCTTCTCAAAAAGTAAGTACCCAAGCATCATATACATTTTTTTTTTTGACGGCGCTAACGTTGAATAAGATTGCGCTATAGTTACCTACCTTTGTCAAATTACTAAATAAACGCGTGCGCAGCCGGGGGTAAATAAAATAATTCAAGTCCTACGCATATCATGTGATGACAAGGTTGCCTGGAAGAGATTGCTCAAGGTTGCCTGGAAGAGATTGCTGTTTAGCGATAAAGCCGGCCTTTGTGTAACTTTAAGTTCTTTTTTTTGTATTTTAATATCTATGTAGTTGGTGCACAATAAAGAGTTATCTATCTATCTATCTATCCAGACTGAAGCAACTAGTTCATTTCCAGCTCATTCCGCCCACTGCAAGGTATAAATCTCTTCCCTCATACGCTACATATCTAACTTGAGCCAATCTTGGACAGGTCTAGTACTTATTTGAGAATATTATTGTAATATAGTCTATTTATACAGAAAATTGGGGTTTTACCTTTAAATAAAGAGATTATTATTATTATATTAGGAATATCGGTATACCAAGAGAGTATCTGTGTAAAGATGAGAAAGGATATGCTCCGTTGGTTCGGGCATATAGAAAGAATGTCCGAAGAAAGAATGACAAAACTTATATACAATGCAAAAGTGAAAAGATGTAGGTACCGGGGAAGACCTAATCTATCTTACCATGACCAAATAGACCGGGTCTTATCTGAAGGACAAGTCAGAAGTCTCCGTAACCGGCGAGCGTGTATAAGACGAACTATGAGAGTAGAGGAAGCCAGAGAGGTATGTAAGGAAAGAGCCTGTTGGAACTCTGTACTCTCTGCCTACCCCGTAAGGGATCTGGCGTGATGATAAAGAAAGATAGATAGATATATTAGGAAGATACAAATGCACAGGAATTAGAAACAGCGGAAACTTGAATCTAATTGAGAGAGATTAAATAATAGATTCATCACTCATCACTCATCATCAGCCCGTGTCAGTCCACTGGACGTAGGCCTCTCTCATGGTACGCCACTGAGCTCGATCTTCAGCTCTCCTTCTCCAATCCCTGTCCACTGCCTTACGAATATCGTCGCCCCACCTAGCTACAGGGCGCCCTACACTACGTTTGCTGACACGCGGTCTCCACTCAAGAACCAGTCTGCCCCAACGGCCATCGGTGAATAATAGATTGTTTGTAAGAAAATTTTCATTAACAATAACTAGTCTTTTTACAACTATATTTTATATCTACAGGAAAATAATAAAATAGTAAAAATAGTTGCTGATTCTCCTCTCTAACTTGAAACACGAGTACAATAAATATCTGATCTACTTATTTTTCACAAAGACCGTATCAAATTATTTTTTTCCTTGTATTTCTTCAAACAGATTCGAATTACAAGTTCTGATTATCTGAAGTGCCCACCTGAATTTCTTGTAGAGTGTTTCTTTTTTATAAATTGTTTAATCCAACGAACAACGAACTCGTTTACTGAAGTTGTTTAGTTTATTAGGAACGGTCGCTGTCTTATGTTAGGGTTGTTAACCCAGGTATTCGTTTAAGTGGAAACGCTATACAAACTGTGTTTCATTATATCAACTTATTGTAATGATTTTCTGACTTGTTTTTTGTAATAATAAAATATTAGATGTTCATAATAAGTTTCTATCTGTGTTAAGTGTTCAACAAAACGTTTTACAAAAGGCTAATACACAAACCCATATTTATAGATAAGGAGCACTTCTAAATACCTTCCTTTAAAATACCTTATTGTAGATAGTAGTAACTTCCATATCTTCTTAGGTTAATCTATCTATCTATCTATCTATATCATCACGCCAGCTCCCTCGCGGGGTAGGCAGAGAGTACAGAGTTCCAACAGGTTCTTTCCTTACATACCTCTCTGGCTTCCTCCACTCTCATAGTTCGTCTCATACACACTCGCCGGTTACGGAGACTCTTGACTTGCCCTTCAGCTAAGACACGGTCTATTTGGTCATGGTAAGATAGTCTAGGTCTTCCCCGGCACCTACATCCCTCCACTTTCGCATTGTATATCTGTTTTGTCATTCTTTCTTCTGGCATTCTTTCTATATGCCCGAAACAACGGAGCATACCCTTTCTCATCTTTACACCGATACTATTTTTCATACCTACTCGCTTTCTTACTACGCTGTTGCGAATACGGTCGGTCAGCATGACTCCGGACATCTTCCGCAGAGATCGCATTTCGACCGCATTTATCCTGCTTTCGTTCTCCTTCTTACATACCCAACTCTCACTGCCATATAACAGCGTTGGGACAAGCACTCCGTTATGCTTGGCCAGCTGCGCCTTTTGGCTTAAGTGCCGGCTCCCAAGTAGCCTTCCCATCGCACCATTCACTCTATTACCTGCATTCACTCTTCTCTCTATATCAGCGGTGTATTTCCCATCCTTACTGAAGGCGCTTCTTAGGTTAATATATGTACTTAGTCAATGCCACGTGATACAATGATTTAAACTATATTTTATTATTATAACAGAAATCTCTTCTTCCTATTAATGATATGATTTGTTCTGTATGCTTGTCATCGATGATATTTTAATCTATCCTGGTATAAAATTTTAAGGACGAGAAGAGATTAAAAGATACATTAAAAATATTATTGGTGTCGATTATTTAGTGGTAACTGCATATAAAATGATGTTCAGAAAAATGTTTTTCTGTTTGTTCTAGCATCACGCAAAAGCTACATAGTTGATTTCGATATTTTGATACAACTATCCGTAGTACGCAGGCCAGTACTAGTGAGAAATTAAGTTATTTAGATGCTGTCAGCTCATAAGTTCGCCAAGAAGAAGCACTCGGTAAAAATCTAGCGTATGATAATTTCTCTCTTTAGTACCGTATAATGTCAGGCGCGGATATCGCGGATTAGTTTAGAAAACCATTTTGCTTTAATGCCATGATACGGTCCAATTAGTGTCCAGAATTATCTATTGTTAATTAACCTATCATGAAAGGTAATATTAATAACCATATAGTTCCTTTGTGTAATATCTATATTTCTGTATATATAATGTATCATGATTTGTCTCTTACAATAAGGCGAAGGTACTTTCGCAACTAAGTATACACCATGTAAATAAACAATTTGTATAATATGTTTGTATGTGAAGTTCGTTATCTCGGATCGACGTTGTTATCTATAGCTGAATACCCTTACCTCGTTAACAGGGGTTGAATAAGACTAGGACTATTTGACTTGACATTTGCTTCGTGCGCACTGTTCAATAACAAGTCTCATCAAAGACAAAACTGGCATACGCCAAAAAGTGGCGTAAAACAAAGCAACTAATGGTAGGATATCGTGAATCGTGCCATTTTGCGTAACTTTGATAGCTGGAAACGCTGTTATTGCTCTGGCAGCTAAAACAAATCCACTCCAATGTGAACGTAACTCCTTTTTGTTATTATCATAATACTGCACAAAGCGTATCCAACTGAAACCCAACGCCGAGCAGAGCTTACGAATGAATATGCGAATGAATATTCTAAATGTAGCTAGCTGTTCGTTTGAAGTTTACCCAACCAATGGCTTTTAATCCAAATAGAGTTAGGATGTAACAAACTAGGTCCTTTACTCTTACGACTCCGAGTCGTTATACAACTCTTGAAATTAAAAAGGATAAATTTGATTTAATGTGGTGTTTTTCGCTGAAATGTCACCGGGGACAATTATATCAAGTTGCTTGATGGAATTAGGCGTTTGTAGAAGGATGTAAAGTACTTTGATGCTCTGAAATCTGGTATATACCTCTAGCAGGGGTCGGTTCATGGACACATTAAGGCGGGTAGTGGATGATAGTAGGTATCTTGCAAATAATTGTCTTGTACGTTGAATCTGTCGGTAAGTGCCTTTTGTACTAGTCGTTTTGTCTTTAAAGCTCGCTGACGCTTCTATTGTGTTGGCTCTAGGAAACATTTTATCTTATGTTCGTCCGTGTTTTACTATAATGAGGGCTTACTACAAATAGATCGAGGTTATCGTAACGCTATTGAGTTGGCGCTCAGAATAATAGCTCCTCCCATAGCCGGCGGTTGACCGGTGCACCCCGTCCCCCCACAGCGACTGTCCCAACCGAGGGCGCCTCTTCAAGGTGCCCTCGAGTATGTCGCCCCTTGCCCTTCTGGCTCGAGCGTAGTGGTTGCACGCTCGCCCTTAAGTCCGGTGAATCTGTAAAGGCCTCGCGGCCAACAGCGTACATCACTCACACACACACACACACACACGCTATTGAGTTGGTATACCATCCTTTTCATACTACATTTTTTTTAAATAAAGAAGAAGGTGACAGGACGATTTCTTAATTTCACGCCATGTGGTTTGTGCTTACTGCTAAAGACACGATGTCTAAGGAGATATCGCTACAATCAGAGAAAATGTTCGCGGGTTAAAGCGTATTATGTTTCATTTGTTTTTTAAAGGGTGGCCTACAGCTGGAGGCTATGAAATTTAGTTCAGTTTCGTTCTTTATATTTTGGTTTTATTGGCTATTAGTTCTATTCTTGACCAACTATCAAGAGTTCTTTTGCTCGAATATTAGGAAGTTTCTATCGAAATGGTTCGGGGCCTGGTTACTACTGGAGTTAGATGCGATCAGACAGGCATGTAAATAGATTATAAGCAAGAATATATTTTTGATCTGGCCCTTTAATAGATAAATGGATGGATATATGGATGTTTGTTGCGCTTTCACGCAGACACTACTGAACGGATACCGATTCTGAAACTTTAAATTATTAGAGATTATCCATCAGAATAACACATGGGCTAGACTTATAAATATATTGCGCATCTACGGCTACCGGTTAGTATAAAATATACCAAACGACAGAAAAATAATTTTACTATGTTTGAGCGTTTATCGGGATCATACTCAGTGGCGCGGAATTGGAGAGGCGTATGTCCAGCAGTGGACTGCTATAGGTTGATGATAATGAGTTTTTATTCCGTAGTTGGGACTGAGTTAAAGAAAAACTGTTAAGTTATTATTTTTATTCTTTTTTGTGTAGATATCTCGATCAGGCGCGCGGAGAGTCGTGCTACAGCAGGCCACGCCGGCGATGGCAGGTCGGTTCCGATGCGAGGTCTCCGCCGATGCGCCCACGTTCCATACAGAGATACGATCAGCACCTTTGGAAGTCGTTGGTAAGTTACTTGACCTTTTAGATTTGGTCAAATAGCCGACGGAGTGTGCCGGGAGCGCTCAGGAAGCGCTCGGATACGCTCGGTCGGTGGTCGGCAGCGCGGCGCACACGTCACACTGCAGGAGCGACGTTGCGCCGGCCGAGACTACGCACAACACCAGCGAGCAGCTTGCAATCGCATCGAGCGCGTTCATATCTGTCCCGCTATGTGAGTGGCTAGCACAATCGCGCCGTTCAGCTCTTCCCTTGTACAGTTGGTGGGGTACATAGGGCATAACAGCAATTGCGACATAGTCTTTGAGGTCGAACCGCAATCGCAGACTAATGAATTTGGATCTCTGAAGACCCCATGTGCACAGATTTTGCCTGTATCCATCTACCGGAGGGCGGAGCCGATTTAAAGATTACCACACTGGCCATGGTAGGTGGCTGGATGGTGACGTTTGCCGTCACGCCGCGCTGCGCTGTGTGGGATCTCCCGTGTATTTCAGTACATTACAACTCCCCAAGCTACTGCACCGTCGTGCTCCAGTGGTGCTGCGTCGGCAATGTGGCTTTAAACCTTTATTCTATCACCATTATCCTCGTCAGCGGAAAGATGCATCCAGCTCTTATCTGCGACCTTCACCAGATCATCGGTCCGCCTTATGTGTTCCTATCACTATATCTATGGCAAATCTACAACAAGTAAACTGTGCGGTTGTTATTAATTTCTAATATCTGACATTCTCTGTAATATAAAGAGCTCCATCTGCGTAAACGTTAATGTTAACGCCTGCGTCAAAACGCCCATTGAATAAGGCATTAAAAATAAATAAATAATATTAGCCCTGTTAAGAAACTGTCTCACCGTTGGGCATGGGCCACCTCTCAAACTGAGAGGATTTAGGCCATAGTCCACCACGCTGGCACACACCTTCGAGACACTCTTAGGCATGCAGGTTTCCTCACGATATTTTCCTTCATCGTTAAAGCAAGTGATCGTTAATTTTTAATACCCACATACTTACGAAAAGACAGAGGTGCGTGCCTGGGTTTGAAACCGAGACCTCTGACTTTGCAGTCCAACGGTCTAACCACTAGGCTATCACAGCTCTTTTGAGCAAAAATAATACCTTGCCATATGTTAATGTATTAAATATTAGCTACATCTGCCTAATGTCTTAGTTAACATTTTAAATAACTCTTTACGAGCCAGGCAGAGCAGGAGCATAATAAATAATCGATTGGAAGAAATTAACTCTATTGCCATTTATGTAATTGATAATTTCCATATCTAAAATAAATTATAGCTGAGGGCTTACCACGAAGTATGACGTTAGCGAGTTGATATGCTATCCTTGCCACACTACATAGTTACTGCATAAACATGAACGGGACAACAAGCTTACTCGCTAGCGTCACGCTAACGTCAATCATTACTTGCTAAGCGCTTAGAAGAAAAATGGAATCAGAATATTTTCTATTCATGTAAACTTGTTTTTATGAATCATAGATATGTAGTAGGACTCTACTGCTATTACTTTCTTAAAGTAGCTTAAGAATAGTATCAATTAATAAATACTTACTAGGTAAATGAAAATTAAGTTTTACATGGGTCTACATAAATTATGCTTCAACTAATAGATTTTCTTTTAAAATACCCTTAAGTGGGCTAGCGATGAGCTAGCGCTGATTTTGATTAAATCTACTGCCTCGTTGGTCTGGTGGCAAAGCACGTCGCTTTGTGATCACGAGGTCCTGGGTTCAAATCCTAGGTCGGACAAATGTAGTTTTTCTAACGAAAAATTCCCAGTATGAGTCCGGAGTCTGGAATTGTACCCGGTATATGGCAATAGGCTCGCCCCTATTACATGGGACCTAACATCGTCGGCGAAACGTGGGTGTACTCAGTACACCTCTGCTACCCCGCTTGGGAAATATAGGCGTGACGGTGTGTTCTTTTTTTTCAAGTATCGGATCCATTAAATACGAAAGAAGCATTCAGTTACCATATATTTGTTGTATTATTGAAGCGTTTATCGTTCGGGTTAATTCATAACATTGAATTGACGTACGATTTAGCTCAGTGGCTTAGAGCTTAAGCCGCTCCACCCGCCGTGTCTAATAGTCGCGGGTTCGATACCCGCATGGGAGAAATCTTAGTGTAATCCACAATTATTTGTTCCGGTCTGGGTATTTGTGTAAGTGAATTTTCATGTTTGTAAACGCATCCACGACACAGGAATATATCGCAAAAAAAATATTATCTACGTGGCAGAAAAATTCTCGGAACCAAATAAAAATCTGTAGAAATATTAACAGAAAATATTTATACAATCTCAATTCATTTTCATTTCCCCATTTCCCTTAAGCATTTTAATGTAAACGAAACATTCCGAAATAAAAAGCTGGCAGGTATCTTCATTCGTGACGGTAATAAAAACAAGCTACAACTCCCACGAGCTATTGTACACTGATTTCGTTTAAATATCGTTTAACAACAAGGTGTATAGCCGGTGGACACGCGACGATTAGCCATGCCACACCGTGCCTGGTGGTCCACATGATCACCATGAAATTAAAATAGGTGTAATAATACCCTGTTTCGTACCCTAAATATCTGTCATTATTACATATTTTGCTTTTATTTAGTCTAAAAGATTTATTGACTTGACACATATTTAGATGGTCAATAAAAAAAACTATGCAAGGTGAAAAATAATAAACGCAGGACCTGAAAGTAGTTTGTTCTAAATCGATAACTAAATTGATGCCAACTATTTCACTCCCTTAGTATAATATTAGCCTATACTGCCCACTGCTGGACAAAGGCCTTCTCTCACAAATTGAGGTGAGAGAGATTAGGTCATACTCTACCACGCGGACCCAGTGCGGATTGGTGGAGGCAGCTGTGTGGCCACCTGCTGTTGGAACGTATCAAGCCGCCTTTAAGGCTTAACGACTACCACATTAAGAGGTAGCCGGTACCAACGGCTTAGCGTGCCTTCCGAAGCACGGAGACGCTTAAATATGAAAATGCCACAAGCGGTCACCCATCTCGGGCCATCGAGTCGAACGCTGCTTAACCTTGGTAATCGGTAAGAATACCGCGGTCGCACAGCGCTACGAGTGCCTGATTCAAAGCAATACAGAGATATCAAATGCATTTCTAAAACGGGGGTATAAAAGTGCATAATAAAGGGGTTAAAAATTTTAAGTTTGGAGAACTGGTTTTCGTTTCGAATTTATGAAGCAATTATCTGGGTGTCTGAGGTGCTGCGTTTTTTATGATATACCTTGTAGATACAAAAGCTATAAAATACATAATATGAACCAATAAACACCGTAACGCCTATATTCTAAAAATGGGGGTAGTAGAGATGTTCTGTGTACACCCACTCTTCACCGGCGATGGTAGGTATCATGTCTATTGCCATCATTCTTGGCATAATGCTAGACTATGAACTGATATTAGATATTTTTCGAATAATTTAATTTTTTTTTGACCAAGGGTTCGAACCTAGGATCTTGTGATCACTACGCGCATTATTTGCCATTAGTCCAACGAGGCCGGCAGTAAATAAATAATATATACTAAAATAAATTTGTGTTAAATAATTGTCGTTTAGCAGTGTGCCTAGAAGTCTGTCAGCATTGCCATATTGTATGGTAATGCTAATTTTCTGAACCCTTGTTCAGGACACAAATGACCAGAGAGACGAGTGACCAGAGAGCTGGTTCCTATCGTTTTAAACCAGCTCTCTGGTCACTCGTCTCTTCATCATCTTCATCTTAATCAGCAATTCTGAGAGATAGCTAAACCCCGCGGACCTAGCGTCTCTAGTCGAAACGGCTCAAATAACCTTTGTCGAGGTTGCTATACTTATATTTTGTCTACTGTAAATTTTTTCTTGACTGTTATTTGAAAACGCGCCTACTACTCGTAAAGAACAGGCAGTTACTCCACTGCATAACAGGTTTTACTTTATAGGGGGCTAGTAAGTATGCGTTTCCTGCGCTAGTCTTTATTTACAAACTGAGGGCTTAACACTAAAGCTTTTGCGTTTGTTGTGCTGTCAAGTTCATGTTTATATAGTAAATTTGTAGTGTGACAAGGATAGCATATCAACTCTTCAGCGATACTTTGCGTTATCGAAATTCGGTAAAGACTCACTGAACCATTTAGAAGTATTCTTATTACATTCACAAGGAATTATTTTGATGCCTCATAGCTCTCTTATGCGGTATATTTATGACTAGCTGTTATCCGCGTTTTTCTTTGTAATTTGACATAGGTAGGTCGGTCTTCCTGTATATTATTCCAAGACCTAAGGCACCTCCATACTAAGTAGGTATCTTTAAAATCAGTTCAGCCATGGTAGTCTAGCCTAGTAAACATGCATTTTTTTCTTAAACAAACGTATATGCAAAGATGCAAGCAAAATGCAGGCGTATATGCAAAGACGTATATCATGTCTGGGCTATTTATCGTGAGGAGTTCACTCCCGAAAAGACAATCCCGACGGCATCATCGGTTCTTGCAAGAAATTATGTCTTAGTATCTAAATCAAATGTGTATAAACAATTTCAAGCTCGTGACAACTGACGACTTTCTTCGTGAGGAAACGAATCCGAGTTCAATACCAGTTCATGAAGGAATTCAGGTGTAGGCAAAATCACATATTTTAACGTAACATTGCAGATCGCGGCTAACATTAATAAATTTCAAAACCTTTTTGTTTTACCCCGCGATAATCCCGGATCGCTTCATTTTTCCGGTATAAAAAGTATCCTTAATTTTGAGTTAGTTCGACAATTTTTACGTGATTGAAACACAAAGAGACAAACGGACAGACAATAATTCTAAAAAAAAATATGTTTCAGCCTCTATCAATAAGAAAGTAAACAACTAAATTTTCAATAAATATTCAATCTGTGGATTCGGCTCGGTTACAGTTTTATTGTATACAAGGTGTAACATAAATAACGCAAGACCTCAGACACCCCAATTAGATTATTGCTTTACGAATTTAATACAAAAATCAAACTTCCAATTTTAAGGAGTTTTCTACCATTTTTATAAGCTCTTTGGTACCAAAATTAACCATAAAATTTAATAAATAATTAACTTTTGTATGCGTATTGAGGTGTATGTAATAGAAATACATTTAAAATAGACATAATGCTTTGAATAATTATTAAATTTAAGCAAACAGAACGAGTAACAGGATTATTTGAAATTTAAAAAAAAAACTATCTATTTTAAAAATAGTTGGAATCGATTCAGTTTCCGATTTAGAACAAACTACTTTCAGGTCTTGCGTTTACTATGTTACAGCTTGTATATATATGACGAAGACTTATAAAATCTATAAAAAACTTATTAAAGTAAATTAAGTTATTCTGTCAACTATGTATATTTATAAATAGACTGACTCTTTTCTGACTGTCTTTTCTTCGTACTTCATAGCGAGTATTGAATTAACTTACACGATCCCACTACTAGGAAAAGGCTCTCTCACACAAATAAAGGTGAGAGAGATTAGGTCACAGTCTATCACGCGACTCGGACCCAGGTAGTCTGCCTACTCACTTACTTTAAGTTAAATGAAGATTTAATTTTTATTTTATTCCTAAGAACAAGAAACTTTGAGACTTCATAATATATTTATAGAATTATTAAAGCGGGCGTGCCCATAAAATTGCGTTAATGCTGTTCAGACGAGGCAATGATCTGTGAAACGAAACTTTACATTCACTCTTACGTAATAGAGCCCCTGGGCCCCATAATAATGAATAGCGGGGTTCTCAAGTTGCAAAATTGTAGAGCTGCTTTACCTGGGCCCTTATTCGATATAACCGAATGCGACACGTTACGATAACAAACGAACGGCTTGGTCCAGCTTAAGTTGTTCCATCCACTAGATCGGGCCATCAACATCATCGTCACTTTCAGCTCATCCCACCCTACGAAGAAAATATAAAGGGGAGACGGCCCAAGCATCTGTGCATTGTGTGTTCCAACTAAGCCTTCGTCATAGTGGGCGTGGTTTACATCAGTCTGTCATTCTCAGCTAGATAGTAGATACAGAAGTGGGAGGGGTGTAACATCCTGTTCATCCCGCCCACCGCGCGCAGTGACACGCTTGATTATATAGGAAAATTTAATAATGCCATCTTACCTTTATATATATCTTCGTGTTCCACCCACTGCAGAGCATAACCCTTTTTCCTTTTACGTCACATATCATTATCCTGATTCTCTGACTACTAGATCAAGTAGTCACAAAAAAAAATCTTTGGTGTGGGTGTTTGTATAGTAATTACAATTTTAAACATGTAATTTCATGTTTGTAAACGTATCCACGACACAGGAACCACTCCTAGTGTAGGGCTACTATTTAATGGAAAAATAAAGAAAAAACTTCATGAAACTTTCATGTAATTGTAGTCTGTATGAATTAATTAATTATGCCACTGGAGTACCACTAAACGATCATTTCACAAAGTTTCCGTAACATACCACGTTTGGTCATAGCGAGTAGGGCCCTGTCTCGCCGTGACGCGAATCTCAGTCATGAATCAACGTTGACGAGCAGTTTGTATAACGCGTGCCACTGTAAATGTAAATTAGCTTTTTAAGTATTTTTGAGACTAAAGACGCTTTCATTTTAGTTCTCGTGATTTTTCATCGTTCTTAGGTAAATCTCTTCTATATGAATAGATTCATTTAATAACATACAACAATAACATTACTTTATCGTCATAATCTATTCACGTTTACTGTAGTATCGTCATTGTAAAAATATGCGAGGCAATTCCGTTCGATATTTAATACCGACTATTAATGTAGCTCTACCATACATTTTTGGGACTAAGTTGGATTGTTTTTTTTATTTGCGAACAAATACTCGTCACATTTCCAGAACTCTAAGTTTTATAAACGTGGGTTTTGTCAATGTGTTTTAATCAATAGTTTCTCACACGACATGTACACATGC
Source organism: Phalera bucephala (assembly GCA_905147815.2). NCBI lineage: Eukaryota > Metazoa > Arthropoda > Insecta > Lepidoptera > Notodontidae > Phalera > Phalera bucephala. The sequence continues at coordinate 17,589,883 of LR990616.1, read as the reverse complement.
CTCGAAAATCAATTCCCCCGTCAATCATAGCCTTCTAAAAATATATTAATAGTTAGTGTAAGTTTAATGAGTAATAATATAAGTGTATTACACAGTGACGTCTACATTCCCCAAGCGGGGTGGCAGAGGTGTATTGTGTACATCCATACAACGGTGACGATGTTAAGTCCCTACTTCATCATCATCATTATTTTAGCCTATACCCGTACACTACTGAACATAGGCCTCCCCAATCGCTCTCCAGCGCAACCAGTTCGATGGACCCTGCATCCAACGACTTCAGAAGATCGTCGGTCCATCTGGCAGGCGGCCGTCCCAAGCCTACTAGGTACAAACTTGAACACTGGGCAAAATTCTATATTCTGACTCGTTGGTCTAATGGCGAATAATGAGCTTTGCAATCACGAGATCCTGGGTTAAAAATATTACATGGGACCTATCATCGTCGGCGAAAAGTATTACACCTCTGCTACTATCGCTTGGGGAATATAGACATGAAGGTGTTCATTATATTTATTTTAAAATTCTAGACTCCGGACTTGTATTGACTTCTTTAGACGTGATAAGAGAGTGAGTGCTATCTGTTTTTTATACATGTAGGTAAAGTAAAGGTACATTACAGGGAGCTGATATCTGGCGTCATGATATAGATAAAGATAGATATAATCAGAAATGTGTGATTGATGAGGGGATGGGTTTTTTACAGGATGGATTTTTTATGATATAGAGCTTTGATTAATTGTTTACATCTAGATAGAGAGATATTAGATACATAAACTAATATTGATTATAATTATTGTTATGAAGACTAATGATAATTAATTAACACTATATTCGAAGATGGGTTTAGTGCAAGTGTTAAAGTTTCTGAGGGCTTAGCAGGAACAGATTGACGTAAGCGTAACGCTATCGAGATAGCCATCTTTTTCACACTAAAAATTAACTACATAAAGATGAGCGTGACAGTATACTTTCTCGACAACGTTACGTTAACCCCCTTGACGTATAAAAAAGGCCTAGTAGTAAGTCAGTTTGCATGTACGTACGAGCTGAAACACTGAGTGCGTTTTCGAACTTGTATTCTGATTTATCACCTTATAGTCTAACTAGCTTAGATCATTGACTGCGTCGTTGGTCTAGTGGCAAAATGCATCGTTTTGTGATCACGAGGTCCTGGGGTCAAATCCTAAGTCGGCAAATGTAGTTTTTCTAACAAAAAATTCGCAGTATGAGCCCGGAGTCTGGAATTGTGCCCGGTATATAGCTAGGCTCTGTAACATGAGACCTAATATCGTCGGGTCGAAAAGTGAGTGTACTCAGTACACCACTATATGTATATATATACAAGGTGTAACATAATAAACGCAAGACCTCAGACACCCCAATTAGGGAATTGCTTCATAAATTCAAAACGAAAACCAAATTTCCAAATTTAAAGGTTTTTACCCCTTTTTTAAGCACTTTTATACCCCAATTAACAATGAAACTTATACGTGTATGTATGCATTTTGAGAAATACGGGTTAGAAATGCATTTGTAATCTCCTTATTGCTATGAATCAAGGATAAATGTAGGTTTTTATAGCGCACTGAAGGAGTAAAAGCATTTTTTGCAAATTTAGAAAAAAAATGTAAGGTACATTAAAAATAGTTGGAATCAACTCAGTTATCGATTTAGAACAAACTACTTTCAGCTCTTGCGTTTATTATGTTACAGCTTGTATATATATGTACATATATATATATATATATATATATATATATATATATATATATATATATATATATATATATATATATATATATATATATATATATATATATATATATATATATATATATATATATATATATATATATATATATATATATATATATATATATATATATATATATATATATATATGCATATATATATATATATATATATATGCATATACAGTTTGAACGCAAGCATTGCGTTAAGTATATTTTATTACACATGCCCATGGGTGTGAATAGTACCTATTTATTTTCCCTCAAAGGCACGTAATAGACCATTTGTTTGTATATCTTAACACCCTTCAGCATCCGTCCCACTGACCTAAGAGCTAAACCTTTTGAGACATTAGACAAAGTACAGCATGAAAGCTTTTGAATGTTCCCGTAACGGTGGGGATAAAGGGAATTTCGTGTCAAGTACATACATACATCTACTTGATGACATAGATATGACCTTACATCAAAATTTATGCATTATTCTTTTCTCTATTTTTTAGCCCTGGGTGTAAATTAAATGTTAACATTCCTGTAAAGACTTAGGTACTAACCTCATGAGTATCGTTTGGTATCGTTCTTTTATATATATATATATATATATATATATATATATATATATATATATATATATATATATATATATATATATATATGATATTGAACCTTTAAGATTGACGTTAAATAGTTACTACATGAACTTAGTCAGTACGAGTATAATCGGCCACTATGCTTGGCCTTTGTGGACTATGAGAAAGCCTTTGATTCGATCGAGACTTGGGCGGTTCTTAGATCTCTCCAGCGATGCCGCATTGACTATCGGTACATTGAAGTGTTGAAGTGCTTGTATAATAACGCCACCATGTCAGTCCGAGTACAGGGGCAGTGCACGAAGGCGATCCCCATAAAAAGAGGAGTAAGGCAGGGAGACGTCATTTCTCCGAAACTGTTTACGGCCACCTTAGAGGACGCCTTCAAGCTCTTGGAATGGCAAGGACTTGGCAGCAACATCAATGGCGAATACATCACTCACCTTCGATTTGCCGACGACATTGTGGTCGTGGCGGAGTCGCTGGAAGATCTAGGACGAATGCTCGGTGACCTCAACAGAGTATCTCAACAAGTGGGTCTTAAAATGAACATGGACAAAACGAAAATAATGTCTAACGTCCATGTCGTACCCACCGCACTGACCGTTGGGAACTCTACTCTTGAAGTTGTCGACGAATACATTTACCTGGGACAGGTAGTCCGGTTAGGTAGGTCCAACTTTGAGAGAGAGGTCAATCGACGAATCCAACTCGGCTGGGCAGCGTTCGGGAAAATGCGGAACATCTTCTCATTCAAAATACCTCAGTGCCTAAAGACTAAAGTTTTTATTCAATGTGTGTTACCAGTGATGATATATGGATCAGAGACGTGGTCTCTTACAATAGGTCTCATAAAAAACTTAGAGTTGCTCAGCGAGCTATGGAGAGAGCTATGCTCGGCGTTTCTCTACGCGATCGAATCAGGAATGAGGAGATTCGTAGAAGAACCAAGGTCACCGACATAGCCCTTAAGATTAGCAAGCTGAAGTGGCAATGGGCGGGCCACATAGCGCGTAGATCGGACGGGCGTTGGGGCAGAAAGATTCTAGAGTGGAGACCACGTATTGGCAAGCGCAGCGTGGGACGACCGCCTGCCAGATGGACCGACGATCTTGTGAAAATCGCAGGAAGTCGTTGGATGCAGGTGGCATCGGACCGGTTACGCTGGAAAGCGATTGGGGAGGCCTATGTTCAGCAGTGGACAAGTATAGGCTGAGATGATGATGACGATGATGACATGAACTTAATATCCAACTATGCACTTCTTTTATGAAACGGCTAGTTGCATCCGGAACTTCTTTCGCGTTATTTTCAAGCGTGTATTTCTCACCCTTAAGTTTTTTTCAGACAAGAGGTAACGTATGTCCTTACCCTTGGATAAAATCTATTTCCTTGCCGAATTTGATGAAATTTTGTTTAACGGTTTCGGTGTAAAAAGGTTACTGACAGACAAACAAAGTTACTTTAAAATTTATATTAGTATGGATTTCTTTTTATTGGAAAATTCTAATCATGAAATTTATGTAAAGACACTTTTATTTTCGAGAAAAAAGAAAGTAAGTATTTACTTTTGTTAAATGAATTCTTTGTTAACGGATTACCTAGCCTAATCGCATTCCAGAAATTATTTGTATTCCATTAAAAAGCCATTTGTGGGTCACACAAAGATTTGTTCATGCCCGGATTGAACATACGACAAGTCGATCCAGTCAGCTCAGCGGCCCGAGCTCTAACTACACCAGGCCATCGAAACCATTAATATATTATGTACTAGAGAAGACACATCAGGCACATTTTTTGTAGCAAAAGTTTGAGTGCACTCTAGTTCGAATTTTTCCAGGTGCTTCCCGCACATTGTCACCCTTGACTGCTAAATTTTATGTAAAATATATGCCTTCATGTGCACCGAGATACTGTTTAAACAACTTAAGAAGTACAAGGATCTATTGGCCCGCGGCCAAAATCGAACAAACGCTGTCTTCAAGTGAAATGTCACTTCATGACAGACGCAAAGTTGCCGTTTGCTATGAAAATTACCCAAGTTCTTTTTTTAGTCAGTAACCATGCGGAAATAGTAGGAAAATACTACTAAATGTTAACCTTAATTTTACACCAACGCAGAGTGTTTTAGTGTGAAAATGACGTCAATGTCATCTATGGGCCAAAAATCCTTGTCGCACTCTACGTGATACATAATAACTCAATGATTGAAACTTGTTTGTCTCTACTATTCTCCTACTCACTGTGTGTTCAATGTATTATGTACAAGCATAAATGCTCTAGTGACTATAGAGGCCTTCAAACTAGTGATTAATTATTCACCCATATTTGATCGCCATCAAAACACTATGAGGTACCCAGTAGTGAAGCTCAACGTAGTTATGAATGTCAAGTGACACGTGTTAGTTGACGTTTTGTGTAAGCGCATTAATTAAAGGTTTCGCCACATAGCCGAGGCAGCGCGAGGGTGGCGCTCGGCTACGTTCGGTCGTGACGTACGCCGTCGCCGTCGTGCGGGGCTGCGCTGTGTAGCGTATCCCGTAGATTTCAGTATATTACGACCCCCCAAGTCACGCTCCCGTCGCGCTGCGTCCGGTATGTGGCGAAACCTTTAAAGCGCGCAGGTACGTAGTAACTGTGGTAGTAGTCAAGTAACTGGGAAACTTTATGTTTGAGTGGATGTTTGCAAACAAGTATCATCAGTTGTTAGATTGGTATTAACAAGTACCATTCGATGGGTCTCATGATGACGAGGAAAGGTAACCAAAGGAACCACCTAACTACTCAACATAACCCCGCCGTGTTTGGGCGCGTTGGATTTGTCTTAATGAGTTTTGTTGACTTAGATGGTGTCCAAGGTCTGATGATGGAGCCGGAGCATGGCCAACGGAACTACTCAACATAACCCCGCCGTGTTTGAGCTCGTTGGATTTGTCTTGACAAGTTTTGTAGACCAGGATGGTGTCCATGGTCTGATCATGGAGCCGGAAGGTGGCCTACAGAAGCACTTAACTATACAACATAACCCCGCTGTGTTTGGGCTCGTTGGATTTATCTGGATGAATTTTGTAGACCCGGATGATGTCCAGGGTCTGGGGATGGAGCCGGAGGGTGGTCAACGGAACTACCCAACTACTCAACATAATCCCGCCGTGTTGGGGCTCGTTGGATTTGTCTTGACGAGTTCTGTAGACCTGGTTCACGTCCAGGGTCTGATGATGGAGCCGGAGGGTGGCCAACGAAACTACACAACTACTTGACATAAATCCGCCGTGTTTGGGGTCGTTGGATTTGTCTTGACAAGTACCATAGTACTTGTCGGTCTCCGTCGTGTTTTTGCTATAAAAGCTTGTTTTTAATAAGATCTTTTTATATTGAAATTATTTATTTTTAACTGCTACAAATGTACCATTCTATACAGGTTTCTACAGTACGTTGATAAAAAATACATCTAATAGCTAAGCACAAATTTTGTTTTGTTAAAAAATTAGAATTTTACTCAATAGACATTTTTAATCAAATATATTCTCAAATCTATTCAACGGGGTTGCTATATATTAGTACTATCAAAAGGTTAATTTTCAAAATAAAACTATAGCACAATGACGCGTAATATTTCCCAATATGGAAACCAAATCATGAGCATTTAGGCGTGCGGCCCATTTAATTTATCGATTCTAGATACTACGAAAAATAAATTGTTAAAATATCTCTCGAATATAATACGATTGTAAATTGATTTCTTTTCACAGAAACACAGGATTGATGTTATAATATTTCAACGTTTAAATTACACTTTTACCGAGGGCCATCTGGCCGGAGGATAAAGCTACCGGTTTCTTTTGGATTTGGGTTTCAGAAATAATAAACTCAATGTCGGCCTCTGATCAAGTTGCGAATGATATACGTAGCGATCACAAAGGCCTGGGTTCGCAGGACAAAGTGTAATTTTTCCTCGTTAATTTATCAGTCCGGAGTTTGATATTGTGTCCGGTATTTGACCACACATGATATATTACATAAGACCTAACATCTTTGACAAAAAGTAGGGTTACACAGTACATCGCTGTCACCCTCTCTTGAGAAATATATGCGTGATGGTGTTTATTTGTTTTTTTTTAAACGCAATGTTAATTTTTATGTGAACGTTAATTTTATTTTCTTAAGGATTTGTCTGCATTTTAAGCAACGTATTTATTCACAGAGGCTCCGGAGTGGGGTCCCAAGTTGGTATCGGACCGCTCTTGGTATGGCGTGGGATCAACACTACGGGCGACATGCGCCTCGCCGCTTGCGCATCCCCCCGCCAACTTAACATTCGCACTTAATGGGCAAGAGGTAAGGTTCTATTTCTATCGGATGCTGTCATAGGTTATTCTAATTACTACCCCAAAATGCAGGCATTTGGGTTACATTAGGCAGCAGACGAAGCGATCTGAAAACATCGATATGATTGGCTATATACCCTGCTGTGAGCATAGCCAAGTTATGGGGCACAAAGTAAATATGGGGGAAGAAATTTTGCTTCCCAAGATTTGATCAATGGAGCGAGATAAGAGAGCGGCCCCCATGAATTTCTTTCGAAGATTCTGGTACCCTACCGCGTCGAAGGAGATGTTTTTTTTTAGTGAGGAAATAGTTCCATATACCTCATCATCATCATCAGCTGAAAGACGTCCACTGCAGGACAAAGGCCTCCCCCAAAGATCGCCACAACGATCGAAATTGTGCTGTACGCATCCAGATATTACCTGCCACCTTCACCAGGTCATCGCTCCACCTTGTGGGGGGCCTGCCCACTCCATGTCTTCCGGTATGAGGTCGCCACTCGAGAACCTTTCTGCCCCAACGGCTGTCAGTTCTACGAGCGATGTGCCCCGCCCACTGCCACTTAAGTTTTGCAATTCTGAGAGCTATATCGGTGACTTTGGTTCTCCTGCGGATCTTGTCATTTCTTATACCTAAATCTTCTGTAAATATCTATAAATATATATACTAAATCCAAAAAATAATCTTTAATTCAGGGTTTTTAATCAGCAATCTCAGATTTCAAAGATTTATAAGAAACATAATATCTTTGTTAGAAAAGGAGTTACTTACATAAAAACGATTTAATAACGAAATTGCGGGTGCAAGTTGCGGTTGACTTTTATATATTCTGTAAAACCATGGATTGAAGTTTTGATATTTGCATGCTCATATAGTTCCATTAATATTGACTAACGTATTTATAAGGCTGGCAAAAGACTTGTTACTTATTCCTACAAAAACTCAATAAGCATGTTGGACATTTTCGAATTAATTTTCTGTATAACATACATCATAATCAAACTTTTCGTAAATAAAATTCGTATCAGAAAGGGACACCATAGAATTGAGATATACGCTTTAGCGAACACAAAAAGGGCTTTAGTACAAAGAGGTTAAGCACGCAAAGATAGGAAAAACTCCACTTGACTGTAGATGTTTAGCTGAAATTAAGGTCACTGGGTTGAGAGGACATTAACGACACTCAAAACGAAGCACATGTTACACAAGGGAGTTCATAGTTCATATTAATATTTCAGCTAGTCTAGCCTTTTTCATATCCAAAATATACCCAGGTAGAATTCGTAAAGCGGAAATTTTAATAGACGTAATCGAGCAAATCTTTATAAAACTTATATACACGGGAAGCCAGAAAGGTCTGTAAGGAACGAACCTGTAGGAACTCTGTACTATCTACCTACCTCGCAAGGGATCTGGCGTGATAATATAGCTAAATAGATATATAGAAAGAAAAAAAATCTAAAAATAAACTCTCATCCGTACCTTACAATAAATATCGACATTACCTGACATATTTACATAGAAGGTACATTAGACATTCAACTCTTCTTTTGCTTTAAAAATAATATTACGAACATATTCTTAGATCATTGATATTACAAGTCACGATCCAGTAAATATCTCTAACATATTCTCAGAACTCTATCCAAAAAAAGAAAATTAGATTATATCTAGGTAGGCAACAGTCTTTATAATTCACAATCAGCTTTTGGTCTCGGGCTAGGATTTTGTTTAGGATTTGCATAAATACGAGTAACATTTGGCGTTTAGTGTAATTAGATATCACAAGATCTTGGTTTGGAATCCCAGGTCTAAAAAAATATGGTGTTTCTATGGAAAAACCCTCAATAGAATCCCGAAGTCTGGAATTGTGCCCGGCATAATGACAATAGGCTTTCTCCCTATAACATTGGAGCCTATCACGGTCGGCGATACATCGCAGGCAAACACAGTACAACTCTGCCGCCACTTGGGAAATATAGCCGTGCCAGTGTTCATTTTTTATTTTGACTTTTATACACACGTTTGCTTAGATGAATTACTTGTCTAGATAGAGCATCGCGCGCTCGGAAACAGCATAAAATTTATCTACTAATAGTAGTGGATAAACTGTAGTACGCGCACGCACGAATTGATAGCTTTTGAACAAATTTTCATGAAATCGAACACTGACATCACGCACACATAGTGCGTCACTGAGGCCGCTTTTAGGCGCCATTTTTGTTAGTACTGCTCCGTCTTAACAACTTTTAGTCTAAGCACGGGTGCTTATATGGTAAGGTGTCATTGGATAAAAGTAGGTTGATCAGTATTCGCCAGACAGCGGCGGACAGGGGTCGGTGCCGTCCGGGAACAATGAACCAGTTTCTACTTACTTTACTTTGACGCGACCGTTGTTTTTGCCGCCGTCACTGCCCGCTGCGTAGGCGAGTTCATTAATCACGAAACAGCTCAAAGCTATATTATAAGCTCCTTTTATCTAACGCACAACTGGGTAATCCGTAATATTTCTCGCTCCATCGCCTCGTGCATCCAGCCGCCGTATTACTCACTGATATTGTTTTCCTCGACAGATCGATATGGAGCCGCTTGTTCACGAGTTACCGCAGTGGTTTAAGTGGGATCCACCGCAGAAAGCCGAGACGACGACGACGGAGCAGCCTGATGACGATTTGAATTTTAATATATTTCACGACGAGGGAAATATACAGTACTTGGATGAGTCTTACATAAATCTACATAAGGAAGAGATTAGGAGGCCACCGAAGGAGAGTTTGAAGCCTACTTTCGAGAGGACGGGGCCGGATAATAGGCTGCCTTCAGTCGGGGAGGTGTCATTCGTGGTTCGAAACGAGGCGTTCGAGCGAGGCAGCCTCCGGTTGACCTGTATAGCGAGTATATACAACTTGTACGCGGCACGCGCCGAACTAATTTTCGATATGGAGCAACCAGAGGTTGCCTCCGTGCTAGGTGTCCGTAATGGAGCCGAAGGTAACTGCAATCGATACTCATTTTGTGTCACTACAGTTTCAGCGCGAATAGAAACTAAAATTACTGTTAAACTTGGTTCCGTCCCGTTTATTTTTCACGTTTTCTATGGAATTTGTATGCTGAAGTTTTATGTTTTGTATTGGAATTAACATGCCGATATAATGTCAAACTTATTTTATTACCAAAATAATAGTAGCCAGCGTCACTAAAAAGATTACAGATAAGAATCTAAATATTCATTGCTTGTTTTAATACCAGATATATGAATGAATCTTATCATTATAAGGAGGAAGTGATACGTTAAAAAAGGATCTTTCACATAATAGCTTACTAAACCACCTTGTTTTCTCAATAATTACAACGTGGTTGCGTTTTAAAAATAATATCAACTATGCAACCATAATAATAATTGCCATGTTATATATGGCGATGATACGTTGGGTCATATCATCGCCATATATAACCAGGAGATAGAAGTTAAACGTCAGCTTGGTTCAGTGATTTAACTATAGGTCGCTCGGCATATCAGGTCAAGCAGTTGTGGGTTCGAGCCCCGCTCGGGAAAACACTACGAGTATTCATATTTGTTACACAGGTATATTTTCTTGTATGATGCAACTTTCTTTAAAAATATTTGCATAATCGGCGACATCCTAATTAACAATCGGTCATAACGAATTAACTATATTATCACTTATAGCGATCATTTTACATATGTGATGAAAAAAAACTTAAAATTTGAAAGGATTTGAACACCAGGATTTAGGAGGATCACTATCATTTGCTTACGCTAAATAAAAACGTTTTTAGGAAATCTAGGAGTCCAATACAACAAAATATTTTTCAAAAGACGTCTTGAAAAATACTAACCCCCACCAGGCTAATGTGGAATTAATGGGAGTGGTTCATTCTTTATGGGAGGTTACCGTTTAAAAATGTATATTATTTTATTCTAAGACGATATAAATTAATTTATCACAAAATTATCTTGTTGCAGATGCAGCGCATAGCAGCATATGGCGGATAGCTTCATCCCTGTTGCCGTTACTATACGGTGTCCGATAGTTCAATCATAATATATCAAAATTATATTAATTAAGTACAAATTTATTTTAAGTACTCGATATTTGTGAAAAAAATCAAATCTCATTGTACATATCCTATGTCAAAAATTTACTTTAAAATCACGGTGACTTCCTTTCATATACCTAATTTTGACTATCTGTATGAAAGAACTCTATCTATTGTTTTGAATATGGTTGTTTACGAGATGTTAGTGGTAGGTCGAACTGGCCAAACTTTAGAATTTAACGAACAAAATAATCAGATATTAAGTACGTAGATAATTTGTAAATAAATTGTGATAGACAAAGAAAATACTTGAAGAATAAGAGATAGTCACTAACTCGCCCTAACAATCTCGACCCGCGCATGTCCAGATGGTGAAACGTCATATTATTAAATGCATTCTTTCTTCAACTTGGACTGTAAAGATTTTTATGTAAAAACCTACGCCGTCGAGATGGTGCAATTTAAATTAAATTACTTTTATATTGATGAACTCATCCCACTCTTCATTTTTTGTTCAAAAAGTACATTCAGTTGAAAAATACTTCAAATACTTAGGGCGTTTTAATGAGCCATTCTATTGAATGTACCTATTGAGGCGCGCCAGACAGTATTCCACATTCCGCACTATGTTGGTGCGCTAAACTATTTAGTAACCATCTGGACCCGCATGGGTTGAGATCGCCGTGTCGAGTTAGTGACCCAAGAATAAATAGAATAAATTCATCTTTTAAAAAGAGACGCAAAACTTCATGGATGCAACTTATGCCATCTGTTCTGATTGCGCTGTGTCTAGTTTATCATAGTTGAATTTAATTTGATAATAAATCGGGGAATGTCTCAACCCTTGGCAAGACTGATGAATAAACGTTAAAGTGTGGAACACATGAGATTTCCTTTCCTGTAAATAATATATCTACATTTGTGATCTGACCTAAATTAACACACAACAACAACAGCCTTATTTTATAAATAATATAATTAGTTAATCTATATTCTTTTAATACAAGATACATTTTATCTACTTGACAAGTATCAACCCAGAGGTGTCAATGACATAAATTATTTAGTTATGTACATACTGTTTAAGTTTACGTTTTGTAAATAAATAATTCTAATAACATCATATGATAATTATTAAAACGAATTGATAGAATAAAGAAATGTTGAAATTTGTCTAAAATAATTCAATTTCCTGTCACAACATAGTTACCTAATGAGTATCTGGTTATGCATAGCAACGATAAATTGATAATACAACACTCTTAATGTAGTGATGATGAAGTAATGAATCTCATAGAGGTACTTAAAGCATAGAGGGAGCGTTAACAACATTATATAATTGTAATAAGAGTAGAGGAAGCCAGAGAGGTATGTAAGGAAAGAGCCTGTTGGAACTGTGTACTCTCTGCCTACCCCGTAAGGGATCTGGCGTGATGATATAGATAGATAGATATAATTGTACTGCTTATACTTATGTCATGTCAATGATAAGAAAGGGGAAGAAGTGATAAGAAATCTATCGTAATCAGTTTCACTCTTGTACACGTTATTTTGACATTCATTATTACTTGAAAACAAATAAAAAGTCGAGGACAACATAGTAATCGCCGACAACAACATACAAATGTTGACCGATAAATTTGCGTGGGGCCTACGTTAAATTAACAAGCCATAATTTTTTGAATAAAACGGAAGTACGAACCGTGTAGAAATAAAGATATTTAAATTGGTTACCTAAATGGTACAAAGTATCCACAAAAAGTGTACAGCTGAACTGGGTTTATAATCCCTCTATGCTATATCCTATATGATGAATCTACTAAAATTTGACACATTGATTCTTCTAGGGCAGTCCCCGTTACATTTCACTTTTAACTTCTGAAGACGCAACGGCGTCTAATTAAACATAATTTTATAGGTACTTATACAACATTACACAAGCAAGATAAAGTTACTCAAGCTCCATAAGTGATCAACCCTAATTATGTCATATCAAACATGGTGTCATAGTAACTTATACCCTAATGAAAAAGATCCAATCTGAGATAATCGCGGGATAAACGATACAACTTCATTTAGATTATTTTTATTATTGTTAGTCTCGAGCTGCAATGTTACGTTAAAATGTGTGATTTTGTCTTCACATGAATTCCTCCACGAACTAATATTGGATTTAGGTTTGTCTCCTCACGAGAAACACTTCGATGGTTAAAAGCACTCACCTGAAATTGTGCATACACGTTTGATTTAAACACTCAAACATGATTTAGAGCATGAACCGATGATGCATTCAGGATTTTATCTTTTGGAGAATACTCTTTAACGAGAATGGCCTGGATACGAAACTATATATTTATTTATTTAAGATATCTAAACATGATTTTGATCATGAAAATAAACTATATTCTTGCGAGAAGACACGACATGTACTGACAAAACTTGGTTTCATACTTAGCTCGCAATGTACCTTTTTAAATATTATTACGGCAGATCTTTGGCAGGGTAGGTAGAAAAAGTTTAAATCAGTCTTTTTACCATTATTTATATAATTAACAGATAAACTGGTAATCCTTCTCAAAAAGAAAGTACCCAGGTATTGTATATGTTCCTTTTTGTAAGTTGGCGTTAGCGTCGAATAAGATCACGCTATAGATTTAGAGAATTGAATCAGAGCGCACATTAGATACCTACTACGTAGTGCACAAGTAAGTATAGCGAACTAATTTCCCCTTGGAAAGTTCTACTTAAGACTCAATCAATCATAACACGTGATTGAGTCCACAATAAACAAGAAAATTTAGCCATTATCCTTATGGAGAAAATCATTTATTCAGCAGTTACATTGTCGGGGAAAATGGATTATTCAGCTTTGAAATGGGCGTGATGTAATATACCTCTACCTAATATGAGTTGCGAAAGCATTCTAATGAGAATGGCTTTGCTGCCATATATTGATAAGTGAGGACACAAGTGAACAGAATGTTTCAAAGTTATTGGTGTTGATATATAAATGTTGAAAGAGAAAGGGTTGTGTCATGCTAGTCAGATAGTCAACAAAGTCTAAGCTGGTCAGAAAACTTAGTATGAACAATTTTAACGGTAGAGTCGATATGCTATCTTTGTCATACTATAAATTCACTAAATAAAAATGAACATGACAGCACAATTACTCTCTAGCATTACGCTAATGTCAAATTTTTATTCTCTCAACAGCACTGCGTTGACGTAGTAGAGATATGTAAATAGCAGATTACTTTAGTACTATGTTGTTTGAGTACTTAGTCAGACCCGCAGACCTGCCGAGCTGCTAGAGCGCGCGTTTATATGCATGAATCTTATACGGACTGTTAGTACAAAGCTACAGTTTATATATTATTATACTGTGTGGTTGATCTAAGCACGTACCACAATCTCTTTAAAAATCTAATAATATAATAAATTTCACAATTTGTTGTTGGAAAGAGATGTAAATACACGCAGAGCTTTTCCACAGCAAACGTAAGATTAAAATAGTTTTTAACGTGGTAGTAACCCCCTGGTGTGATGTATGTTATTGCCACTGACACGTTAAATTCTGTTATTAGAATTTTATTTTAATTCAATTTATAATTATTTATTGAGTTTCACTTGCTTACGGAATATGGAGACAAAGAGGTAAGAGCAAATATGACATCCAAACCAGGGTTTTAGAGATGAGTACATTTATAAAATATTTATTCTGAACAAAACATAAGAGCAAGGAAAACTGCCAGAATTGTAAACAAAATATTGTTAGGTTACATAATATCTATCTATCTATCTATAACCTCACGCCAGATCCCTTGCGGGGTAGGCAGAGAGTACAGAGTTCTAACAGGTTCTTTCCTTACATACCTCTCTGGCTTCCTCGACTCTCATAGTTCGTCTCATACACGCTCGCCGGTTACGGAGACTCTTGACTTTTCCATCAGATAAGACTCGGTTTATATGGTCGTGGCAAGATAGTCTAGGTCTTCCCTGGTACCTGCATCCTTCCACTTTCACATTGTATATCTGTTTTGTCATTCTTTCCTCTGGAATTCTTTCTATATGCCCGAACCAACAGAGCATGCCCTTTCTCATCTTTACACCGATACTATCTTTCATACCTACTCGCTGTCTTACTATGCTATTGCTAATGCGGTCGGTCAGCTTCACTCCGCACATCTTCCGCAGAGCTCGCATTTCTACCGCATTTATCCTACTTTCATTCTCCTTCTTACATACCCAGCTCTCGCTACCATATAACAGCGTTGGGACAAGAACTCCGTTATGTATGGCCAGCTGCGCCTTATGGCTTAAGTGCCGGCTCCCGAGTAGCTTTCCCATCGCACCATTCACTCTGTTCCCTGCACTCACTCTTCTCTCTATGTCAGCGGTGTATTTCCCATCCTTACTGAAGGCGCATCTAAGATATACAAACTCATTCACTTGCTCCAGCACATCGTTACCAACCACAATCCTTACATTCGTTCAGGTTTCTTCCCTTTCAAAAACCATAAACTATTACATAATATATACGGCTATATTACCCCCAGAAAACTTATTTACGGATAATTTCAGGATAGTTTAAGTCCGGAATCCGTATGGGATGAGCGCGCCCGCAACAAAATCAAACAATTTATTTTACAGTAAGTAAGTATTTACCAACGTCGGCAGCCGCGCGCCGGCTTTAGCAAAACCAATAACAATCAGTTAGCCGAAGCAAGCTCTCGCCGACCGCCACTATTGTCTACCCTCTTCGTTAGCCGTTCTTTTCATTTATTCCAATTGCATTGATTGGACGAAATCCATCTAGGCTCACAAGGTCCCTATTCGGTCTACCCATTGATTACTCTCCCGTTTCGTGGAAATGAAACTTTTATGAATCGGCGACGGAGCCTTTAACGTCCTTAACTAATTTTGCCTCAATAGAAACCAAGTGAGCGAAGTCAAATGAAAAATTCATAAATTACTAGGTTGAAGTCGTAACAATGTAAGTTTACAAGCAAAATAGATTACCGGTAGGGTAGGGTCTAGTGGAAATTATGTCCTTTGAAAACAAAGGGGTGGTCATTTAGTAAAAGTTAAAATAAATCTAGTGGGGGCCTTAAAAGCAAAGTTGAAGTTTGTTGTAGCCGCGAGCTTTGTAGTGGACCATGTGGATTCGTGAGCTGTGCATCGGATGAGCAGAGAGTTGAGTAGGTACATATATTTTCTTTTTTGATAACAAGAATCACTGTGTGTAATAAAATTAGACGCACGTCAGTCCGTGAGATTTAAGCAGGAGCAGATTGCTGTTATCGTAACGCTATTGAGATGATATGCCATCCCTTTTACACTACAAATACCCTTATTGAAAATGAATGGGGCAACACAATTTCGAGACAACACTGTCATAACGTAAAATAGTATAGAATTAGTCACAGGATTAACGTCGTATTAAATCTTAAATTATACCTGCACATTATAAGTGAACAGGAGCACCTATTAAACTCATTACAATTGATAGTTGGCATTAATGATACACAATTTCGAAAGAGGTTAGCTAATCTTAAGCCCAAATCGTTGGCGTATGTAAATACTTTGACATATACACTCTGGATACAATCACATATAAATACAGAAACAGAAGGCTAAGCAGGAACCATTTCAACATTATAATAATGTTATGAAATAATCGTGCTGTTACATTCACCTTTTTTAGTAAATATTTATCGTGAAAAGGATAGCATATCGACTCGATAGCGTTACGATAACGTCAATCCTTTCGTGCTAAACTCTCTAAAGGCTTAGCAAAAACCATTAGATACAAATTACGTTACACAGGAATTGCGCTGTTACGTTCATCTTTATCTACTTAATCTGATCCGAGTAAAGGATAGCATATCAACTCGATAGCATCAATCTGTTCATGCTCCGCCCTCTGTAAAGTTTCAAAGTAGTACTGTATACTTCGATCTGGCTTTTGAGTCTTTGAATTAAATCTTGATCACTTAAGCCAATCTCCGAAGCCAGTCGATGCCTATTTAAGGGCGAGTGCTCCTTAAACTGAAAGAAAATCCCCGAGAGATGAATTGATCCATGTTCCGTTGAGAATTTGTTCTTTAAGTAAATCGGTTTACATTTTTAACCTTTTCAACGCTTTGTTGCTTCACTAAACAGTGAATATTACACAAAAAATAGTTAAAAAAGCGTAACGCTCTTCACACGGTTACAGAGTAAAACAGTTTAAGTGCTAGAATATAAGGTGAGATGCTTTTAGCGAAAATATATCTGTTTATCCTAAAAGCGTAAATATATTTCGTAAAGTACTACGCCATGTTATATTAAAAGGGCAATGGTATACAACAGGTGTAGATGAGAAATTCTCCAGTCTAAACCTGCTGCATGGCAGGTGCATATACCTACATACCAAAGTTTAAAAAATTAAGATTTTTAACGAAGCTAAAAACCGCGTACTTTTGTACATTAGTATATTTTATGAGGATTACTCACCTTAAAACAAAACTGACTTCTCATATAAAACAATATTTATTTTACTTGCTTTAGTCAGGTAAACAATGTGTTATTAAGTAAACTTTTCAAAATTATTTCAAAACATGATACGTTATGTAAAATGTATTCTATAAATATTAGGAAAATATATGTAGGTGACTAACTGTGCAAGCAGTGCGCGCGCGTTTATTTTGTAATTAAAGGCTATGTGTACATTATCATGTAGCGTATACATTACATATTATATTATTACAATAGTAAAGTTTCATCATTATCCGCTCAGTAGTTTTTGAATGAACCATAAACCAACATCCATACATCCATCCTCACAAACTTTCGCGTTTATAATATAAGTATGAGGTAGCTAAGTAGCAGGTAAGTACGATGTAGTAGCGTTCACGAGGATCTGGGTTCAAATTCTACGTCGGATTGAGTGTTTTTGAAAGACAACTTATTGAAACTCTCATATCAAGGAACATCTTGTAATAAAGGAGGATTAAATCCATCCAAATGATTCAATTTAAAAAATAAATAATAATTATAGTAATTTAAAAAACCTAAGGGTTTATTTTAGAAAATAACTATAGAGCATGGAGTACAATATGGAGCAAATTCTTTTTATAATTTAAGTTATTATTATCGCTTAGATTCACGGGCTTTACCCGGACCTTTAAAAGGCTTGCATGGGGACATAGGTCCAACACGTAGAGGCCCTTTGCGAGAAGTTAATGTTATGTAAGCCACCTGCTGAGATTTCTTGCTGAAAATGAAGCAATATAACCAGTGAACTGACCCCGGTAGGTGCAAGGACTATTGTAAACTATGGAAAGATAACAAAGGCTATATAAATGAGGTTTGATGGACAAAAACTGGACTATTTAAAAGGGGACGGACACCGGCCATAATTAGTGATACCTAATTACCCGTGGCCGGCGGTGACTCGCCGCTTACTAGATGGGCCCTCAAACGGTCGTCCTAGGACAACCGTCTAATTATTATTATTATGTATGCATTTATTGTAATACAATTTCTTATGAAATATATATAAAAATCCAAACATTCTTATACATATTATATAAAAAATGTGCTCCACTGACAGCGAGGTCTACGACCCAAGCTACCAGTGGTCAGGGCTCCAAAGAGAGAAATCTCCTCACGATGCGCGCCGTGACCAATACTACCGCCTTCTGTATCAGGCCCTTCACCCAACTGCCAAGCGAGAGCTTCTCGAGGTGTTTATCGAAGCTCTTCGCTATTAGGCCGTTGACTGATACGACTATCGGAATAATGATAGTTGAATCAACATACCACATGGCGGTAACCTCATGAGCCAGGTCCAAATATTTAGATATTTTTTCTTTTTCGGCCTTCACAAGGTTCTCATCATGCGGAATGGTGACATCAACGAGCATTACACGACGCATCGATCGATTTATTATCACGATATCAGGCTTATTGGCTACAATAGTCCTGTCCGTGATAATAGATCGATCCCAGTAGATGATATGACCACTTTCGAGAACTGGAAGAGGCTGGTACTGGTAGTACGGTACTTCAGAGTCCACAAGGCCATATTTAAAGGCAAGTTGCTGATGGATAATCTTAGCCACTTGGTTGTGTCTGTGCAAGTACTCTCCGTTAGCAAGACTAGAACAACCGGAAACTACATGTCTAATAGATTTACCGGGACGGTGGCATGCCCGACAAATATCAACCGTGCCGTCCTTTAGCTCCTTGCCCTTCCATATGGCTGTGCGGTCCGAAATACTTAATACCTGGGGCCTTCGCCAGTTCTCGTTTGCCAAGAAAAGCGGAGTAAGGCCTCTATCGATTGCGGCAACATCTCGATACATCACAGCGGACACACTCAAAAAGTACTGTCTGTCACACCTCGCGGTTGTGCAGTGTCTTAGCGTTTAAAAACCCACGACCACCACCACGCCACGCCACCACAATTTTCGCGGGATGTACAACCTCATAACAGACGACCGCGGGTGATGCATACGATACGCTGTCAGCAATCGACGGACCTTTCTATCCAGGGCATCCAGTTCAGACTGAGTCCACCTTAGTGTGCCAAAAGAGTAAGTTAGAACCGGCATGACCCAACCATGGAAAGCTCGGACTTTATTTCCACCTGATAGAAGGCTTTTTAACACTTTTATCAGGCGGGCAAAGAACCGATCTTTCAATGATTGTTTCATATCCTGTTCAGTTATACTTAAGGCTTGTGACATACCAAGATACTTGTAGGAATCCATTTGAGAGAGAGACCTGAGGGATATATCTTCAGAGAGCTGTAGATTAAAAGAATCTTCAACTCTCCCTCTTTGTACATGGATGACCGCACACTTGTCTACTCCAAACTCCATTCCGATGTCGTTGCTAAAATTGCCGGTTATTTTGAGCAACTCCATCAGGTCTGTTTTCTTCGAAGCGTACAACCTAAGGTCATCCATGTACAGTAGATGAGGTATAGGCTCACTCTCCCTCCGCAAATGGTAACCTAGCTTTGAATCCTTAAGTATAGCACTTAATGGATTCAAGCCAGGCATTTCCACAATGGACTCAAACTGTCGCCCTGAAAGATACCCCTACTTATCTTTATCAGAAAGGCCTCCATATCCTGGATGACGAAGAAGTGTGGTCCACTGCCCCATACACAAACCGAGGAAAGAGCATAGCGTCGGGTGTACTTTGTATAGCGCACAGCGGTACGTGGTGTCGGGATGCTTGGTGTCAGTGCCCGGTATCTCCTATCGGACACTGACACCAAGAGGCTGGCGGGCTGATCAGCCACTAGCGGCCCACCCCGGGGTACCTCCCGCCCCCCCGGGCGTATATAGGGTTATTGGAGCAATCGAGTCACTGCCTCGATGGACCGCAATAAACCCGGTACTCGTGGGAACTTCATGGAATCCAATTTAATTTTATTTTAATAAAAATGACGAAGTGGGAGTTGAAATAGGAGAAAAAAAGGTGGGGTGCTGGGTCGGACAACCTCCTCGTGGTGCACCCTGGGCGTCGCCAGCAGTCCCCTCGTTTCCCGGAGGGTCTACTGACGGCGGCGAATAGTCTGGCGCGTGGTGGAAGACGCCTCGCTGCCCCTCGCACTCTCCAGCTTTTGGAGAGGGTGGGGCGCAGAGAAGATGTTGGGAATGCGTACCCAGGGGGGGCTCTAAGTACCTCTCTAGATATCAGAGAGGACTAGTAGGACCCTTCAGGCGACGTTCTGGGGGAGAGGGCGCAAGGCCCAGGTACACTGCACACGCACAAAATACCCACACACAAACACACACTTACATACATGCACATCAACTCACACACACTCACCTACACTGCACAACCAGCCGAGATGAGAGGTCCCCGGCTCTAAGGGAGCACACCCATTCAAAGCCAAAGCTATGGATCAGCACCCAAAAACAAATATGATGTCGCAGAGTAAAGATAAACTACCCCAGGGAGGTACCGGATGGCCCGGAGAATCCTCCCCGGAGCCGGCTCCTCCGGCTACCCCTCGTATTCTGGGGGGAGGGGCAACTTGCTACATCAACCCAACGACCAAGGCGCACGCATAACGGATACCCGAACCCACAATAAAACGATTGACCACGGCCTACCCAAACCGGACACCCTTCTAATAAAAGACGCAGTGGAGGGGCACAAGCGCCTCCGTAGAGAACGGCGTTCTTCGTCCGCCAGCGACGGAAGTCTGCCGCCTCTAAAAATGACGACTGCAAGGCGGGGCCGTACTTGCCCCTCACTGAAGGGACTGACCCGCATGAAGAAGGACGGTTTGCCAAGCGTGCTAACACGCCCGTACAGTCGTCAGCGGCATGTGACAGCGAAGAATCGCACTGCTCCTGGAAGTCGAGGGACTCAGGGGCACAGCAGAAGGCGGCGTAGGAAATGAATCGCCTCGGAGTAATTAACACCCAAGGGTCAGACGACGACGACATATTTAGTTCTTCGTCTCGACCAATCATGACCAGGGCCAAAAAGGCCCTACCCGGTCCGGAGGAGTTGGCCCAAAAAATGGCAGCGCAGCTGAGCGCGGACCTTGATGCCTTCATAATCACCAACCTGGCGGTCATAGAGAAGGTTGCGGACAGGTCGCGCAATCTAAAGGGCAGCTTCGTCCACGGCCTTAGAATGGCCACACGGTCGGTAAAAGCTGCCGTTGACGAGCTGTCCCGTCGCGCTCCAATAGACCTACACGTCAGCGGCATGTGACAGCGAAGAATCGCACTGCTCCTGGAAGTCGAGGGACTCAGGGGCACAGCAGAAGGCGGCGTAGGAAATGAATCGCCTCGGAGTAATTAACACCCAAGGGTCAGACGACGACGACATATTTAGTTCTTCGTCTCGACCAATCATGACCAGGGCCAAAAAGGCCCTACCCGGTCCGGAGGAGTTGGCCCAAAAAATGGCAGCGCAGCTGAGCGCGGACCTTGATGCCTTCATAATCACCAACCTGGCGGTCATAGAGAAGGTTGCGGACAGGTCGCGCAATCTAAAGGGCAGCTTCGTCCACGGCCTTAGAATGGCCACACGGTCGGTAAAAGCTGTCGTTGACGAGCTGTCCCGTCGCGCTCCAATAGACCTACACGTAGATAAGCTGGAGCGCGAAAATGCGGAGCTGCGTTCGCAGCTGGCCGGCATGATGGCAGAAGTGCGGAGCCTGACGGAGGAGGTCAAACTCCTCCGAGGAGCAAACCCGCAGGATGGTGGACGCCGGCTGGAGCCGCAGAGTTCTCAAACTCCGGTTCCTCAGGGACCAACTCGCAGGCCTACGGCTCTTCAGCCGTCTTCCGGATCTACTGGGACTCCACCGGTTCCTCCCCGGGCCTCGGAGCCGACGTCGAACGAGTCACTGATGGCCTCGATAATCTGGCAGGTCGGCGACATGCTGGACGCCCGGTTCGCTGGAATCGAGAACCGACTCCTGCCGCCGTCAATAGTCCGCCCATCGTTGGCTGCGGACCTGCGCAGATCCTCGACTGCGCCTACTCTTGTGGCTTCGGGGCCTATGCCTTCAGCCGGGGCCACCAGGCCCAAGCCTAAAAAGGCTAAGAACCGTGGGGCCCCGGCGCATGCACCGGTACCGGAATTGCCAGCGGTGCCCGCCTCAGTTCTTGGGGGCGCTGAGCCAACGGTTGCAGACGAAGGAACTTGGGCGGCAGTCGCCAAAAAGCCCAGGAAGGCCCCACAGCCAAAACCCGCCCAATTTTCGGCCACTGGCGAGCCCTCCGTGACAAACAAAAAAAAGAGGTCGCGAGGGAACAGCAGAAAGATACCGCGGAAAGTACCAAAGACGGCAGCGGTCACGGTCACAGTTCTCGAGGGGACCACAAATGCCGAGGTCATGGGCAGAGCTCGAAAAGCGATTAACCTTGCCGACCTCGGCATTCAGGCGACTGACCTCGGGACACGGAGAACAATGACGGGGGCTCTGCTTCTGACAGTCGCAGGTCCCGACTGTCAGGGGAAGGCTGATCGCTTGGCCGGACGCATGCGCGAGGTCCTGAGTAACTTTAAAGTCCGCGTCGCCCGGCCAAACAAGACCGGCGAGATAAGGATACGAGGTCTCGATGACGCAGTCACCGTCGAGGAGGTCGCATCTGCGGTTGCTGCGGCGGGTGGGTGTTCGAAGGCTGACGTCAAAGTCAGTCCAATTAACCGAGCACCCGCAGTCCTCGGGACCGCGAGAGTCAAGTGCCCACTCGCCGTCATGAAAAAGCTTGTAGCGGCGAAGAAGATTCATGTGGGCTGGGGAGCTTTATATTGCTTCCGATGCCCCGAAAAGGGACATGTTGGGGCTATGTACCCCAAAAACGTTGACCGGGGCGCCCGATGCTTTCGGTGCGCTGACACTAGTCATAGGGCCAGCGAGTGCCGGGCGCAAGCACTACGATGTCCCTTATGCGTGGACAAGGGATGTGCATCCAATCATCGGCTGCACGCCAAGAAGTGCAGCCCCCCTAAGGGAAACAGGAAGCAGGCCCCTTCCCCTGCCGGCACCCAGGAGACCACCATGGCACCGAATGCCATGGCTGCGGGCATTAGCAGCCCGCCGGTCGAAATGGAGACGGCTTAAAATTTCCTCCCCAAAGAGTTCTCCAGAGTAACTTGAGCCCTACCGTGTCCCGGACCATCCTCGCTGGTTCGGGGATGATGCGGGCTCCGTCGCCGTGTACTGGGGAGGAGGGGAGGGCGCTCCACCCTGCTCCCTACTGGAAAGGAGGCAGGGCTATGTAGCTGTGCAGTGGGGAAGAATGGCCATAGTGGGCTGCTACGTCTCTCCCAATAGATCCCTCGCCGACTACAAGGTGTACCTGGACGGGCTGGCTAACTGCATTCGCAGACGCCAGCCTCGTCCATCGGTCGTCCTCGGGGATTTTAATGCCCATGCCAGGGCGTTGGGCAACCCCAGGGACGATCCAAAGGGAGGGACGTTGCAAGTGTGGGTGGCTGTGCTGGACCTCCGGCTCGTGAACCGGGGGTCCGTTTACACATGCGTGCGGTGGCAGGGGGAGTCGGTCGTCGACCTAACGTGAGCGACTCCCTCGGCCATGAGCGCGCTGTCGAGGTGCCGCGTAGCGGAGGAGGTGGTCACATTATCCGACCACCGCCACATTGTCTTCGATGTGGCCCTCCGCCCCCCCGACCGCCCCAGTGGCCGTGCAGGCAGCCCCCCGTGACGCTGGTCTCTCAAGCGGCTTAACCGAGATCTTCTCGAGGCCGCAGCCAGCGTCGCGGCATGGCCAGAAAACGACGATGAGGTCTGGTCCAATCCGGAGAGGCAGGCGATCTGGTTCCGGGGCACGATGACGGCGGTATGTGACGCCACCATGCCCCGGCCCAGCTGCCCTAAGCAAACGGCAGTGTATTGGTGGTCGCAGCAGTTGCGCGAAATCTGCTTGCGCGCGCGTCGCCAGTACACTAGAGCCCGAAGGAGAAGGCGAGCCACCGAGGAGGAAAAGGCCGGAGCATACGAGCGTTATCGAGCGGCTACAAAGGCGCACCAAATCGCCATCGCGAATGCTAGGTCTCTGTCTTGGAGCGAGCTCCTAGAGGGACTCGACAGGGATCAGGGAAAACTTCGCCCCTGGGTGCCCCCCCTGACGGAGACCCTAGACCCCGGACTGCTGCGTCGGGTCATTGACGCACTATTCCCGACAGTCCGGGACAGTTCCTCTGTCCCCCCAACGATGTCGTTGGCCTTTTACACCGACGAGTTGGGGGTGACCGAACAGGAGCTGGACCGAGCCGTCAGCCGCTTGCGCGTTTCTTAATACAGCGCGCGGCCCCGACGGTATACCGGGGCGGGTGTGGGTGATCGCTCTGGTTGCCCTGGGGGACAGGCTGAGGCGGCTGTACAGCAGCTGCCTCCGACATGCCAAGTTCCCCACGGCCTGGAAGGAGGCTCGCCTGGTCCTCTTGAAGAAGGAAGGCAGGACAGCAGACTCTCCCTCCGCGTACCGTCCGATATGCCTGCTGGACGAGTGCGGCAAGTTTTTCGAGAGGATTCTTGCCGCCCGTCTCAGTGGGCATCTGTCGCGTGTCGGTCCCGACCTGGCTGATACCCAGTACGGCTTCCGCCGGGGACGCTAGAACATCATCGCGGTCCCCCGTACCTGCGAGCCGTGGTCGGGGACTACTTGTGTGACAGGTACATTCAGTACATCGGACAGAATGGTACGCTGCACCGGAGGGAGGTATCTTGCGGGGTTCCGCAGGGGTCCGTGCTGGGCCCCCTCCTATGGAACCTCGCCTACGATGCGGTCCTGCGTGTCGATGGGCATGGGCCTTCTCTCAAACTGAGAGGGCTTAGGCCATAGTCAACCACGCTGGCCCAGTGCGGGTTGGCGAACTTTACACACCTTCGAGAAACTCTTAGGCATGCAGGTGTCTTCCCTATGTTTTCCTTCACCGTTAAAGCAAGTGATATTTTTTTTAATACGCACATGCTTTTTAAAGGACAGATGCGCGTGCCTGGGTTTGAACCCGAGACCTTTGACTTTGCAGGCTATCACTGCTGTTGATGATGAGATTTTTTTTTAATTATTTTTGTACATTTCTACAATAAACTCTAATGTTGACTGCGAGTCGACTGCGAGTGAGTTCTTTCTTACTATATTTAACCTAAAGTTAGATTTCAAATTGGCATATTGTTTATCAATAAAAAAGTAAGATAACTTGGTGACAAAGTGCAATTAATTTTCTGAATTAATATTGTTCACAGCCAGTGTTTACCTAGGGCTTTTCTGTAGCTTCCTTTGAATTATACATACTTATATGTAGAAGTTGGATGCGTACAGCACAAAGCTGGTCGTTGTGGCGGTCTTTAGGGGAGGCCTTTGTCCTGTAGTGGACGTCTTTCGGCTGAAGAAGAAGAAGATATGTCTATGTGCACTGTCATAATTGTCGATAGCCTACCCTCAAAATAACGATTAATTTAGCAAATGTTTTGATGCGCTTAAGAATGTCGTTAATTACAGACAAACAAACGATGTAGTATACATCGCAATACAATATTTTACGAATGTCCTCGTACAATGGGTTACCGCCCATCCCCTCCTTGAGATAACCTCGTTATAATGAAGAACTTAGTCTTGCCTAGTAAGTTGGACTCATAAATACAGGCACAAAATGTCGTCGCCAGCTGTAAAGATATAATAAACAGATCAGCATTAACTAAAGCAAGTTATTTTTAAACGTTAACCAACCCTCAGAAAACCCTTTAAGTAAATCAAGGTCTTTAAATATAGTTATTTTTATTTCTTTTATTCTGTAGCCCTTACAAACTAGGTTAATTTCATTTTGAAGCTATATTTAATTAAGTAGTTTTGCGGTAGCTTTTTCTATTGGCGTGTGTCGGAACGTTTACATAATAAGGTGTTGAAAGATTAACTTTCAGACGTTAACCAGATTACCGAGAGTTGAAAAAAAAATAAATACTTAATTTTTCTTACATTTGGAAAGGTTAAAGTAATAATTTTAATTTAAAAAGATCTTTTTAAGAACAAGCTTTTATAGCAAAAACTCAATGGAGATAGACAAGTACTATGGTACTTGTCAAGATTAATCCAACGAGCCCAAACACGGCGGGGTTATGTTGAGTAGTTGGGTAGTTTCGTTGACCACCCTCCCGCTCTATCATCAGACCCTGAACATCATCCGGGTTTACACAACTCGTCAAGATAAATGTAAGGAACCCAAACACGGCGGGTTTATGTATTTCCGTAGGTCACCCTCTAGCTCTATCATCTGACCCTAAACATCAAACGGGTCTATGTACCTCGTCAAGACAAATCCAACTAGCCCAAACACGGGGAGTTATGTTGAGTAGTTGGTTACCCACCGGCTTCATCATCGGACCCTAGACACTCTCTGGATCTACAGAACTCGTCAAGACAAATCCAACGAATGTTGGTTATGTTGTGTAGTTGATACGTACCTATGGCCACATTCCGACTCCATCATCAGACCTCCGGTCCAGTCTATTGTTGCAGCTCTTTGGTACCATATTAATGCCAATGCATTACGACATTATCATCGAACTTATATGCGATTGCCAAATTTTTTCTCAATCGGTTACCCGCAAGTGCTTGAAAAATGGATCACAAGATTTGAACCAGAAAGACCGACACACAGACAGACAAACGAACAATGCAAGTTACATAAAAGCTTGTAAAAAGAGGTTTAATACTAGATCAACTGTTTCACGTCCGAAAAATCTCAAAGGTGAGCCCTCAATAGCTTGTTTACGAATGAAGAAATAAAAAGGAACCTTTGTACTAAATTATAGTATAGAAGACTGCCTCGTTAGTATTCGTAAGAGGGCTAAAATCCTAGGCCATACAACATGTGGTTTTCCATCGAAAAAATCCCAGTAGGTATTGTCCGGAATATGGAATTGTGTCCGATATATAACAAGAGGATTGTCCGGTATTCTTGTATCACCCGGAACCTAATATCGTTGGCTAAAAGTGGGTGTACCACCCCACTTGCAGATGACGGTATTTATTAATTATAGTTATCTTGTTACTATAGTGTTTGTTATTATAGTATCTTCTACCCGATCACTTTGGTATATATTTTTTTTTAAATTAGATTTCATTGTTCAATAAGTTGTGAGTTTTATAACAATCAAAATGCATAAAGTTTATAGTCTTTTTCACTCAACATGGGTACGCTGACGTTTACAATTTGACGCGTCTAGAAATATGGCGAGTGTCAAATAGAATCGATTGAATATCGAAACGAGAAAATTTATAGCAAAGAATGAGTCGACATTAATAAAAATAATTTAAGAACAAAAAAAATCTCATTATTTATTTACCAATGGCTATTGGTCAGCAAAATCGTCAGACAAATTGCTTGATTCGTCGCTTACGTATATTATTATTAAAAAATCTATAAAATTCTCTGTTTTAATACGTCAGGATAGCGAATCCAAGATTATTTCTTAATTTCTTGATCATGAGGATACTAAATATTTGAGTCACATACATAGAATAATATAGAGATTATATAGGTAAAGCACATAGCCTTATGTGAGGAATATCTCCAGAAAAGGTGTGTGTGTGAGTGATGTACGCTGATGGCCGCGAGGCCTTTACAGCTTCACCGGGCTTAATTCCATATAAGTTCATTAGTACAAAGGCCTCTAGTACAAAAAATGTTAAATTTTATATATGTACATCTTTAAAGATTAAAAATATAACTAACATTAAATATAGCCGAATGTTGATATAAAAAAAAAACATAAATTAAATATGTAATGATAGCAAAAACATTCTTATAATCACCAAGTTAATTCGTAGCCTTCGTTTGGTACCGTACTCAAAAGGAGATCATTTGACAAAAAACAGTTGGAAGACACATTAATGGGGAAATAGGTTTCCCTGTTTTATTTGTATCATATTGTTATAGATTGGGTACTAACAGACTTTGTTTTCAGGTCTAGTACACAGTAAGGGTTTCTAGCTATCTGTCTATCTCTATCCATATTATGACGCCAGATCTCTTGCGGGGTGGGCAGAAAGTGCAAGGTTCCGACGGGTTCTTTCCTTGCATGCCTGCCTGGCTTTCTTCACTCTCATAGTTCGTCTCATAATGGTTGTCAATGATACAAGAATTATTATAAAGGATTTAATTTTATATAAACAAAACTCTAGATGGGCAATTCCTCAACTCTTATTATATAGAAGATATCTATAGAAAAAAGATCTCTATAGAAGACATAACAGATAGAGACTGCACTGATATCTGATAAGTAATGATTGATTAATATTACCCGGTATTAATGAATTTTGGACAACAGGTGTGGTATAAAGGTATATAACAGGTGCTTTAAAGGTTTTGTTGGGATGGATCTACACTACATAACATAAAATGTTATAGAATTTGATTATATAAATTTATTTTAAATGAGTTAGACAGACTGGTTGTAAGAAACAATATATGTGTATATATTTGTTGTGTTTGTGTTGTATGGCAAAACAAAGAACGGGAATGTGTTATAGTACAAATATACTAATGATATGTTATTTTTTAGAGGTCACGCTCAAAAAAAAAAAAAAAACCTTTATGTGGTATACTTCAACTTTACCCTTATAGCTCTAAACAGCTGCTAATATAGTTTATATCGAGAACGAAGGACACAGTATAATAAGTGATCAAACGAACTTACCTGAAGTGAAGTTCGATCATTATTATACGAAGTCCTTCGTTCGAAGATATAAGTACCCAACCCGCCCTGCCCGTTGGTAAAGTTGAAATGTACTACTTCTAAAAGGAATGCTTGCAGAGGTTATGTCCACAGATACCATAGAGGCGGCGTTGACTTTTCAATTGTCTGAATGACGCGCGGTTGTCAAGCGACTCGAGACAGTTCTATATTTTTAATATTCCGAAATACAATATGCGTGAAATGGAACGTGATCAAACGTCACCGTACCCATGTCTCGTGAAAGTACACACTTAAGAACACGGACAACTTATTCAGGAGTATTTAATGGATATTTTTAAGCTTATTATTAGGATGATCATTCAATTGTCACGGTAGTAGGTTTTAGACGTGAAATCAAAAATACAAACGATTATCAATTATCGAAATTGTGAATTTCAAGTGTGCTTTTATGATTTGTACCAGGCTAGCCAGTTATTTTTTCAAATTTGAAATATACTCAACACCTTAACATATGAACTTATATGGATTACTTTTCTGGAAAAATCATCCCTAATGGCTCCAAACTCGAATATTGTACGTGATCTGGTCCGATGGGATGACTTTACAGTTGATTTTTGTTGTCACTTTATTTGCGTGGCTTTATATACCGTGTGGGCAGGCAGAGGGTCTACGAGCCTGCTAGGAATGGTACCGACAAAATATTCGTTTAAGTTAGAAATAGAAACAATTGCCTATACCATGCCACGAAGTGGTAAATGTTTGAAGTTGTTTAAGCTTTCAGTCCGCAAACCGCCGCAAGGGTTATTGTGACTTAATGCACATATGTCGTAACGTCACATTCCAAGACCCCTAGGGACATTGTTCACGATTAGATGTATATATATCTACATCCTCTGAATTTTTCAAAGCTGAATCAAAGCACACTTGTCCACATAAAAGTAGCGGTTATCAAATGCCTATATGATAATCGATGATAATTTAATAATTAAGATTTAATCTCTCAAGATTATTATTACATATTGCAGATTTTATATTAAATATATTATTTTTATATAAATTGTTTTCCTTCTGTAAAAAATTAAGTTATATCAACTAATCAGTACCATAAAAATCCTGATAAAGCATGATAGCAAATCGCTACACAGTTACAGATAACTGTTGTCTGATTCAATGATTATGGAATCAGAAAACATAATCCTCCAACGCATGAGGCAATAATGAGCACATTATTGAAATCAAAAATTAGATGCACTTATTTTAGATTATCGTTAGTAGAAGGCGATAAACTACATGCAAGATAACGAATCTTCTTGGTAGTTCGTTATCGCATGTAGTCAACTGTTTGTGTGTAGTGACTAGAGACATTGTACGTCATGTAACGCTATCGAGTTGATATGGCATTCCTCTACTTATTTAAGTTTGGTAGATAAAGATGAATGAGATCTATTTTCTTTATTATTTGTATTTCGTATATAAACACCGTGACGAATATATTGGTACCACAAGCAAGGGGGGCAGAAATGTAACGTGTAAACCGTAAATTTTGCCGTCAATTTTAGGTCCCAATGTAATGTAGGAGGCGAGCCTATAGTTATTATGCTGAGCAATATTCTAAGGTTCTGACAGCAACTGAAAACTTTTTTAAAAGATAAAGCACACTTGGTTGAACCGTGAATACGTATCTAGGACATCATGATCGTCAACCGTACCATGTGCCACGAACGAGTCCGACGAGACGAGGTAGTCCTTGCGAGGTAGTCCGTCCTATTTGCCAGTTTAGACTCAAATATCGACTTCGATTCAGTTGCACATCTTTAAAATTTTAGTATATACTCAAGCTAGCAGACCTGCGAAGTGGACGACAGCATAAATTCAGCTTTAAACCAAAACTGGGGTGGCAAAAAAGGAAAATTTGAAAAAAAAAATAGGTTTCTGAGTGAAAGTTTATCATGAGCACGATTTAACACAATAGTGCTTCGCACAAGTGTCCTTGCCCAACAGAGTTCCTGTTTCCTAACGTTGTGTAGGACGGAAGCTCTGTTGAGCAAATCGTCATTTATTCGCTTTAACTCTCGACTTGAATACACAGTTGTAGTAGGCAACTAAAATAAATAAAAATTGTGTACTTTGCGTCTCGATTTTTGCTAAGTAAAAAGGCAACTTCGTTGTAAGGCGAATTACTTGGAGCTGGTGATTTTATTAATACAAAATCATGTAAATTAATTTGGTTTTTCCGCAAAATGCAGGTAAAATATTTACTTTCAATTCTAATTGAACATTGATCTTTAGTAACGTATTTAAAACAAACTTTGATCGACTGTAGGATTGTCGATCGAAACCTATAAAAACAGGTCAAAAATAAACCACTATCGTGCCTATGCGGATGTGGCACAGATGTACTGTAAGCACCTACAATTCGCCGTCGATGTCACGTTACAACGTAATAAGGGTTGAGCCTATTGCAATGATGCCAGGCTCAATTCCAGACGTCGTACTGCTACTAAAATATTTCGATCTCGAAATACAAATCGCAAAATTCTCGTGTTCACCAGAGACGAACCAATATGCACCACCAGACCAACGAGTTAGTCTTTCAATATTCACGATTAAGGTTAACAACAGACTTGGCTTCATTTTACGATGTACCTTATTGTATAAATGTCCAACTGTCCAAATTTTAATGTAAGGTTACTCTGGCGTTCGCTCGGAGTTGTCTTACGAGGAAGTGGGTCTAACCCGATCATACCAATTCGGAATTCGGACTTCTGACTCAGCCTATTTCAGAGTAAATTACTGAGTTAATGAGACACATCCACTTATACTTTTTTCCTCTGGTGAGATAGGGTTCAATTGTAAATCAAAAAAAAAAAA
This sequence comes from Phalera bucephala, assembly GCA_905147815.2. NCBI lineage: Eukaryota > Metazoa > Arthropoda > Insecta > Lepidoptera > Notodontidae > Phalera > Phalera bucephala. The sequence continues at coordinate 17,558,084 of LR990616.1, read as the reverse complement.
TTCGGGATGAATCCAGAACGAATACAAGGATTTTGGTGGGTAACGATGTGCTGGAGCAAGTGAATGAGTTTTTATATCTTGGATGTGCCTTCAGTAAGCATGGGAAATACACCGCTGACATAGAAAGAAGAGTCAGTGCAGGAAAGAGAGTAAATGGTGCGATGGGAGCCGGCACTTAAGCCAAAAGGCGGAGCTGGCCAAACATAACGGAGTTCTTGTCCCAACGCCATTATATGGTAACGAGAGCTAGGGATGTAAGAAGGAGAATGAAAGTAGGATAAATGCGGTGGAAATGCGAGCTTTGCGGAAGATGTGCAGAAGTGAAGATGACCGACCGTATTCGCAACAGCGTAGTAAGAAAGCGAGTAGGTATGAAAGATAGTATTGGTGTATAGATGAGAAAGGGTATGTTTCATTGGTTCGGGCATATAGAAGGAATGTCAGAAGAAAGAATTACAAAACAGATATACAATGCGAAATTGGAAGGATGTTGGTACCGGGAAAGACCTAGACTATCGGACCACGACTAAATGTACCGAGTCTTATCTGAAGGACAACTCAAGAGTCTCCGTAAACGGCGAGCGTGTGTGAGACGAACTATGAAGGTGGATGAAGCCAGAGAGGTATGTAAGGAAATAACATATTGGAACTCTGTACTCTCTATCTACCCCACAAGGGATCTGGCGTGATGTAAAAGATAGATAGATATATATTTTTCCGGATAATAAGCTACTATCCTGCACCTGAAGCAAACTTAGTGGTGCCCCCCAAACACAGAAGTGACAGGACTGACTTCAATAAATATAAGAAACAAAATTAATTATACCCTTTCCCAAGATTGAAATCTCCAGATAACCAGAAGGTTATCTAACTGACACTCGATAAGCCGAAAATAGAAATTTTGTTATATGAATTTTCGCACACGACAAGACAGCCATGTCATATGAAATTTATTGTCAGGCCACGCCTACAGTAGGCTATTTATTATAAAGAAGAGTTTTCTTATGGAAACTCGCAAACAGTAGCAGACACAACAACGGGGTACATGTTGCTAAATTAGATCCGCGCCCGAGGGACGGGGTGGCAAGGGCTGCATTAGCCGGCGAGTTGCGAGTGGGTCACGCTGTATGTGGATCTCTGCCTACCTTCGTCAATATTCACTGATTTCCGCCATATTAAAAACATTGCAATCATGGTTAAAAAATATTTTTTACTTCTTTATTTTTTGTAAATTAACAAAAAATAAAGAAGTAAAATTGTTAAAAGCTGAAAGAATAACTGAATGAGCGAAGCAGTGGAGGAAGGCCTTTGCCTAGTGACTTTAATGGCTGGATAATAAAAACCTGCACAAATAGAGTCGGCAGGCACCTATAAGATCCCATGACCTGGTAAATATTGTGTATAAAAGCTAGACGAGTACAGCAGAAAGCCGGTTGTCGTTGCGATCTTTGGAGTAGCTTCTGTCTTGTAATGAACGTCTTTTGGCTCAAATGATGATTAACTATCTATCTATATCATCAGGTCAGATCCCTTGCGGAGTAGGCAGAGAGTACAGAGTTCCAACAGATTCTTTCCTGACGGACCTCTCTGGCTTCCTCTCCTTCCATAGTTCGTCTCATACACACTCGCCGGTTACGGAGACTCTTGACCTACCCTTCAGATAAGACACGGTCTATTTGGTTATGGTAAGATAGTCTAGATCGTCCCCAGATGTAGGTAGGATGTAGGTATACATCCTTTCACTTTCGCATTGTATATCTGTTTTGTCATTCTTTCTTCTGACATTTTTTCTATATGCCTGAACAAGCTTAGCATACCCTTTCTTATCTTTACATCGATACTGATATTTTTAAATTTTTGTTTCTTTTGCATTGCCAGGAATATATTCGTGGTGTTGATTTTTAGGTCACATTTTGGTTTAGCAGTTAAGCAAGCTTCTTTCCGTAACTGACCCTACACATTTTTAAATTGCGAAATGCGGCCGAAATGTCGATGCTACTAACTGGAAATTGTTTAATGCTATACTACTAGCTAACCCTCGCAGCTTCATCGAATGAGATTCAAAATGATAGATAACTACTTCTGTTACTAGACAAATTTTAAGAAGTAATTACTTCAGACTATACCTTAAATAAATATCGCAAAATAAAGATTGGAAAGCAAGCGAAAATCATTGAAGTCGTTAATATCACTATGAAAAAATTATCCTACCCTATCATTATTATACCCCTATTTCATTACTGACGCGTGTCAATATTGTGGTTCGTGAAAATATGGGACGTTAATCGTCCCCAATCACAGAGAAAAATGTTGTTCTCGGCCGAATATCGACGGCGTATGCAGTGTAGGAATGACAATCTTGTCTGTTGTCTAGTAATTTTGGAATACAAATGATTTACTGCCTGCTGCTTACTACTTATTAATACAGTAAATGTTGCATACTGAAATAGTTAACTGAAATTGGATGTTTGACAAAAAGGTGGCTTCGAATAGCATAAAGAATATCAAGATTTGATATGGCTAGATCACTACTACAGTATAGTAGTTGCACTGTATCGACCGATACAGTACAACTACTATACCGTACTAGTTTAATGCTTTGCTACTCATGTGTATCACTTTAATGCTTGGATTTGAATAATACATGTATTTATTAATCCAAAAATCCTCATTCAATTGCTTAAACATCTAAGTATACCATAAAAAATAAGAAAACATACTCAGTTCTGAGTTACTTTCTAGTTAGAGCTTTATTTGAACTTGCCAAGGTCACAGTCTGGCGCACCTTAGGGCTGTTTCTATTGCTTATTGCGCTTGTCTTTTTCACTTTATTGTGACCACAATAAGCGGTTATATTTTTCTGATATTTCGTATCTGCTGCCATTCTTGCTAGCCTGACTATTAAGTATTAATTACCGCTACTAACCACAACGCGGTCACTAAACTGTTCTATGCTCCATATTCGAAGTGGTGTACAATGATATCCAAGTTCATGAACTGCAAAATCCACCAAAAACTGTGTAAATATGCTTTATAATACTCTAGAAAGATTGTCACTTGTATTTGGCTATTGGGATACGCAAAATGCTACATTGTAAAATTCAATCCTTAGTTGTTCCATGCTGTTTTAGATAAAAATTTAAATTACTGAATTTTGATGGAAAAAAGTACAATCGTGCACTTCAAATCATTGTCATCTTATTTGGGTGCTGAAAGCATTATTTACAAAAGTAACATTCTGCAGCTCTTCCAAAAGCTTGTTACGGGTCCGAGAGTGATAGATGCGCGCGCTCAATCTCTGTCTTCTCAGATTATAGGAAATTTATAGCCTATTTGATACCTGAAAGGTACCAAGATGCAAGCATGCTTTAGGTGAAATTTAAGCTTTTACGAGTTTTGCTAATCACTATATCTTCGTGAAATGCTATAATAATATTTCACCTTCAAGAGTATTATCGGATGACATATAATTTTGTGTTGTATGTGACTCAATGATAGTAAGTATGTAATTTCGTAATAAAGATAATACTTGTCACATACCAGGGAATCGTTCAATTTACAAGTGTTAAAGATTTCGTCACATAGCCGACGCAGCGCGACGAGGGCGCGACAGTGGCGCGACCTGAGTCGTGACGTTTGCGGTCGTGCCGAGCGGGGCTGCGCTGTGTGGCGTCTCCCGTACATTTCAGTATATTACAACTCCCCAAGCAGCGCCACTGTCGCGTTTCCATTGCGCTCCCATTGCGCTGCGTCGGCTATGTGGAAAATCCTTTACAAACAAAGCACGACGGTAGCGAGACGCCGATACGCGTGCAAGCGGGACACTAGTATTGAACGGCAGTGTTCGGCATTACTTGATTAATTGTTCAATTATAGGATAAAACTATTGAAATTTCAATCGCAAAAGAAAACAATTGACGATTGAGAAATTATTTGTTAATTATAGGTTTTCACAATTAGCAATTGATCAATAGTAATTGCGAAATGTTGCAATTACCATCAATTGGAAATCGTTTTATGCATGTTTATGATTAAACAATTAAAGAGACACAAAAATGAATATTTTTGAAATTAAGGTCTTTTACGTAGCTTACAGTAGATTGAACTGGGAGAAATATTTACGTAAGGAAAAAGCGTTATGCGGTTGTACGTGCGCGTGCGAGTTTGAGATTCGAACAACAAGCATGGTCGCTGTCAGCTGTATATATATATATAGAAAGATAGGTAGTAGGTAGATAGAAAAATAGGCAGCAGATAGGCAGTAGGTATGTAGGTAGGCAACGAGAGAGAGAGAGAGAGAGAGAGAGAGAGAGAGAGACGGAGAGAGACAGAGAGAGAGATGAGCCTCGCTTTTTGTCGAGCCAAAAATACACTATGATATAATCAATAGAAATCTACATATTAAAACACGTTTACAGTAGAAGAAATAACGAAGGGAACTGCGTTCCTAACGGGGTTCCCCGACCGCACATTTTTTTTAGAACACTTACCCAAGATAGCGGACGCGCCTTTTGAAGTAAAATCAATATGGGTGGCACATTTGCGCTATTAGGGGATGGTGATTACGAATATGATGTTAATTTCTGGGTCCAAGATGAAGGACGTGACTTTTGAAGTAAAATCAATATGGGTATCACTTTTGGTGTTTTAGGAGATGCTGATTACTAATATAATATAAATTTGGAAATCCAAGATGGCTGATGTGAATTTTAAAATTAAATAAACATGGGTGTACTAGGGGGTACAGATTACGAATATGGCGTTAATTTATGGAGCCAAGAAGGAGGACGCGACTTTTGAAGTAAAATCAATATGGGTGACACTTTTGAGGTTTTAGATGGATAGATAGATAGAATTCACTTTATTGTACACCAAATACACTACAAAGTAGTTATTGTAAAATAACATAGGTACAATTGGTAGTCTTATTGCTAATAGCAATTTCTTCCAGGCAACCAAGTCGAAAGAAATACAACAAAAAATAGAGGGCAGTTGGTGGCATACACTTGTTAAGAATAAAGTAACCATACTTATATGAAATATTACATACATATAAAGTAAGAAATATATTATATTTCTACATAGTGAAACAGAAATAAACGTAATATACTATAGTAAGGATAGACACGGACACGGACATTGGAAATAATGACAGCGTCTCACTATTGACAGCAGAAAGGAAGTGGTTTTCAACCATCATTTTAAAAGTAGCCAATGCCTGCGCATGTCTAATGATCCAGGCAATGCATAGAAAAAGAAAGAAATTTGTGAAATGCATCCGTGTTTGAGATTCTCCGATGACCTTAGGAATCTTGAATGTGTTTTGTGAAGAAACTCAAATCGTTCTTTGAGATTAGAAGGAGATGCTGGATTAAACAGGATGCGATATAAAAGCGATAGTAAGTGAGTATTCCAGCGAAGACAAATTGATAGCCACTTGTACTTAGCACGGAATTCTGAAATATGATCATATTTCCGCAAACCAAATATGAATCTTGTGCAAAAATTTTGAAGTCGCACAAGTTTATTAAGTTGGCTCTCGGTAAAATCGACATAACTGGCGTCTGCATAATCAAGGAAAGGAACAAGGAGGGTTTGTGCGAGTACAGTTTTAGTGGCAGTGGGGAGAAAATTTCGCAGCTTTCTCAATGAGCCTGCGGATGCCAAAGATCTTGCGGCTGAGATTTTGAAGATGTGGGCCCCACGTTAGATTGGTGTCGATGTAAAACCCTTTTTTTACAGTGTTACTTATTGGTATTGTGACACCTTCGTATTTAATCTGGGAAAGTTACGACCAATCGACACGCATAGTAAGCATAGAACTACTAATAACAATTGCTTGCGTTTTAACTGGGTTGATCGTGAGGCCATGACTTTTACTTCATTCGCATATGTTATTTAAATCTTCATCAATAGTTTAAACAGCCTCCGACAACCTGGTCTGGGGAGCTTGTGAGTAAATTTAGATATTTTCTGCATAGAGGTAGTATGTAGAACGTAATTGGTTGGAAATAGAGTTAATGAAGATATCAAAAAGCAAAGGAGACAAAACGCCCTATGGAACCCGGCACTGGTATTGCACCAAGAAAAGTAAGTATCTTCAATGCGTATGCGTTGCCGGCGACCAAACAGGTAATTATGAAACCAATTAATCACCGTTGGAGTTATGATAATAGAGCATAGCACTTCAAGAAGCATCAGAAGAATCGAAATCCACTGTATTAAAATCATTGCTAAATTCGAGCAACGTAAGTATCATAAACGAGCCGCTCGAGGACCTTGGATGGGAAAGGTAATATGGATATGGAATCATAATCGGAGAAGGATTAAATTTCTTAGGTAAAGGAGTTATTTGCGCTTCTTTCCATGACGATGGAAACTGGCTACTAGATACGGAATGGTTTAAAATATGGCAAGTAGAAGGTAGGGTTTCGTCCAGGATAGGGTGGATAAAATATTACGGCTGATACAATCGCTGCCGATTGCGTTGGATGTGATCGATTCTATGCTCTTTTTGAAAATTGACTAAAGAAATATAAAGAGTAATCGGGCATCGGAATGGAAGAAAGATAGTTTAACGTATTTAATTTCGTGTTCTTGTCAAAGTCAGACGAAGCAGAGAAATGTTTATTCATCATCTCAGCCTATACTTGTCCACTGCTGAACATAGGCCTCCCCAATCGCTTTCCAGCGTAACCGGTCCGATGCCACCTGCATCCAACGACTTCCTGCGATTTTCACAAGATCGTCGGTCCATCTGGCAGGTGGTCGTCCCACGCTGCGCTTGCCAATACGTGGTCTCCACTCTAGAATCTTTCTGCCCTGAATGTTTATTAGGAAGATTGATATCTGAACCTTTAGAAATGTTTTCTTGTCGCGATTTACCGATCCCCATTGATTTCAGAAATTTCCACGCTTTTGCTAGGTTACTATTTTGGACAGAACTATGGATATGTTGGCGCTGAGTATCTCTACACACCTTGTTGCAGTGATTCCGAATGGCGACGTATTTAAATTTAGATGCGATTCCTATCTTATAATGTCATAAAACAAATAAAATGTTAAACTATCAAACATAATTCTAAGAATAATTTTTATATCTCAGTTGTATATCGAAAACTTGTTCAGCCGACGTACTGTTATATTGTCTTTTTTCTTTTAATATATTTCAGTTAGGCCTTTATATTTTAAATAAATAACACCTATGTTGGCATTTAGAAATACATATTTTTTCACTACTCTTTTGTCACTGTTGCAGAAAAGTTGACATTTTGGAGTTAGGCTAGGCTTACTCATCATTCAAATACTTAAGAAGAAATGGTAGGATAAATATTTAGTACTATCAGTACCTCTTAAAAAATAATATATTATATCAAATACTCTCTAACCGTGTATTCATAAACGTATAGTTACACCGAATATTGTACTTGCATTTGTCATAGTACTCCGAGTAAGTAATACACGGTTTAATTAAACCATAAGGCCTAAGTAATACTTGACGTATTGTACCCACTGGCACCAGCCTTTTTATACTTTTAATCTAAAGTTAATAACAATTCCTTAGATAAAAATGTTCCTTTGATAAAAATGTGATATGATAGCCATTTTCGTCTTCGAAATTTCTGTAGTTTCTCTTGGACGTCGATGTTTTCTAAGCATTATTACTTGAGCATTATTACGAGAGAATTTTTTTTTTTTTTAATTATAAGTTTACAGTCGCACTTAAGTTCAATCGATTCCTGCTATAAATATTAAATCTTGGACCTTATTGTGTATAATGTCTCATTAAACTATATACTAAATCTGTTTAACTCAAATAAATTAACTTTTCCTTAAATGATTGAACTTAAATAAAATTTGTGGATATGGAATTTGCCTAATTAAAGGTCCTGATTCTTGGTCACGAGTTGCTCACCGAAAGCTCTCAGTCGACGACATTTGTTTTCTGTGGGATCAATTACTATCGGAACCCAACTTAAACAATCAAAATGTTCCCTCCTATCTGACTTTGAGGAGAATTTGTTACGTCTGTTAAAAAACAATTTCGGAATTTATTACTAATTTATCTTCGGAGAATTTATTTTTTTCTTTGTAATCCGGTTTAGCTTTTATCTGACAAAGATCCTTTGGTTCGCGGATAATATTGACAGGGGCCTCATGATGGTGTGAAATTAAGATTATCTATACATGTAATAAAACTGTAAGGAAGTCGTGTCTGTACATGGAATACTTTTAGGAAATAAAAACCCGGGGGTATCATACTATCGATGTAGAAGCCAATTTTATAATTTTGGCGTTTGTGTGTTTGTCTCACTGTCAAAAGGTAGGAACCATCGTCACGCAAACCAAGCGGAGCAACCTTGTAGGTGGATGCCCCAAAATGTAAGCTGACATATTGTATAGTATTTATCCTAGAAAATCAAAAGGTTTTTCTAGACTGAATAAAATGATTGAATTTCTAAAAAGACACTTTACTCCAAACGTGTTCGATGAATTTCAATGAAATTTTTGATAGTTGTAGCCTTTTTTTTTACCCGGAGAACATCCTGCATAGGACTTCCGCGAGCCTCAGGGGACGCACGCGGGGCGTGTCAGATTCCTACCGACTAAAACCCCCAGGGTGGTCGACATCAGCACTTTGGAGGGGCTCTCCGTAGGGAACGCACCGGTTCCTCTCTTGTGACACGCTCTGAAGAGACCGCCTTCGGGGGGAGACTTAATGACACGCTCCCCCCGCACCAACGCGCTGCTCACGGCGACGTGGGTCACACCACACCACCGTCCTCCTCGGGGTCGCTCGTGAAGGATGTCCCCGCCCCTTGCGTCCGCGACCCCGAAGGCCCCCCTGCTGATATTGGTGCAGGGAGGGTCCCCCGCCAAATATTACGGCGGGAGACGCGAGTTAGCCCATATTCTTAAGCCCCGGGCTATTGGGCTGGGGGCCTGGGCAGGCTGTGCCTCCACCCCGGCGCCGTTGCCTTCGTCGAGCAGGAACGGCCCTCTCGCGAGGCCTCCTCCTTTGGGGACATCACAGTCTCGCAGAAGGAGGATGCGGTCCCCCACGCTTATTCCCCTGCCAGCATAGCGGCTACTACTGCCGGCAGGGATAGGTCTGGTCCGATCCGGTCGACCAGGATCCACCGCACGGAGGCCCACGCTGGGCACCGGAATTCTGGTCCCCACCGCAGTGGTGACAGGTCATCGTCGCCTCGCGTCTGATCTTCCTCAGATAATCACCGAAGCAACCGTGACCGGTGATTATCTGAGTAAGTCGATAGGTGACTCGCCCTCTACTCCGCTGGTGCCAGGCTTCGAACGATGGCAGGATAGCGGATGCGCTTACGCGCGATGTGTTCTTGCCTGAGCCTCGCGCGCCTCTTCTCCAGAGCGCGCCGCTGTTCCGGCCGTCTCGCTTCTTCGAGCACAGGCACGCCCTCGCCGCCTTGGCGGACGCCACGAGTCTGGCCGTAGACCCTCGCGTCCATGTCCGCCAGGATATCGAGTGGCGGAAAGCGTGCTAAGAGTGTTGCCGCCTTAAAGGATATGGCACGGTATCCTCGTGCGATGCGGATGGCCATCTTGCGCTGCAGGCTCTGGATCTTCATCCTACTGCGCCGGACGCCGGACAGTCGGTGTGACCACACGGGCCCCCCATAGAGGGCCACCGATCGCACGACCCCCCCGTAGAAACGACGCACCGACGCACATCCTCGACAGTTTGTAGAACCATAGCGCCGTCGAGGTCATCGTCGTAACGAAGACCTCTGCTCCAAGCTCTGCGAGCCCCATGGTGCTCTCGAAGGTGTCCCCCTTGGCCAACACCAGTGTGTCGTGCGTAACATACGACGCTGACGCCGGCGGGTGATCAACACACAGGACTGCATCGTAGGCGAGGTTCCATAAGGGGACGGACCCCTGCGGAACCCCGCAAGACACTTCCCTTTTGTGCAATGCATCGCCCTGTCCGATGTACTGGGCGTATGTTACGTAAGTAGTCCCTGACCACGGCCTGCTGGTATGGAGGGACGCGATGATGTTCTAGCGCCCCCAGGATTGCGCCCCAAGGCAGGGAATTAAAAGCATTGACGATGTCCAGGCTTATCGCCAACGCCACCCTGCCCCGGGACACGGCCTGCGCTGACAGGAAGCGGACACGAAGAATCGCGTCCAGCGTGGAACGCCCCTGTCAGAATCCGTATTGGCTTTCAGCCAGGTCGGGACCAACACGCGACAGGGCATCTGTCAACCGAGACGAGCGGCAAGAATCCTTTCGAACAGCCTGCCGGCCTCGTCTAGCAGGCATTTGGGGCGGTACGCAGAGGGTGTGTCTGCAGCCCTGCCTTCCTTCTTCAATAGGACCAGGCGAACCTCCTTCCAGGGCTTGGGGAACTTGGCGTAACGAAGGCAGCTATTGAACAGCCGCCTCAGCCTGTCCTCCAGGGCTGCCAGAGCGATCACCCACGCCCGCTCCGGTATACCGTCGGGGCCAGGCGCGGTATTGCGAGCCCGCAAGCGGCTAACGGCTCGGTCCAGCTCCAGTTCGGTCACCCCCAACTCGTCGGTGTAAAGGGCCGACGATACCGTCGGGGGGACTGAGGGACTACCCCGGACCGTCGGGAATAGTGGATCGATTAACCGATGCAGCAGTCAGGGGTCTAGGGTCTCCGTCAGGGGGAGCACCCAGGGCCGAAGCTTGGTCGGGCGTGTGATGCGGTGATGTTAAAATCGGTTAAAACCTCGCGCATCCGTGCCGCAAGATTGTTGGCTTGGCGCTGGCAGTCTGGGCCTTCAAGCTGCAACAGCAGCACCCTGGTCAACGCTCTCCTTTGAGCCACCGTCGTGATGCCGAGATCAACAAGGCGTATGCGACTTTTCGCCGCACAGGACAGTGAACGTTACTGTCGCTGTTGCTGGAGCCTTTCGGGGCCACTTCCCGCGGTTTTGTGCGCATTTGGCGCTGATAACAACGCTGCCTCGCCTCCTTCGTGCTTTTGGCACTTTTTGTGGTGCCGGCATGTTATCATGGCTGGATGCCGAGTTTGGTTGAGCCATCTCCTGTATCATACCTACACTTGAGACATCAAATTTCTGAGGGCTTGGGGCAACGTTTTAAGCTGTCGTGGTCGTGAGCAGGTTCTCTGCTGGAGCAGCGAGATTTTTCGCCGCTGCTTTCCTCCCCATCCTTTTCGTCATTTTTTATATTTTTTGTGCTAGCCATATTTGGTCCCACGAGTATAGGGGAAATAAACGGTCGACCCGGGCGAAGTAACTTGCACCCGGGCAAGCATATATACCGCACTAGCGACTGATAATTTTTTAAAGTGGTTGTTCCACGCGACCCAGTCGATGAAGGCAAGGCCCCCGTCCCACCGTAGAGCCGAAGCTAATCGTTGGCGGTTACGGGTTTGCCGTCGGTGGACCTTGACTAGACCATGTCTGGAGGCGGTGCAAGCTCATACAAGACCCAACGACGGGGAAGGGGAAAGGAAAGGACTGGAAAGGAGTGTGAGGAAAGGAGGGTAGGTAGGGTAGAAAACCGTAGAGGTAGAGGGCACGATGCCCGAAAAACTACGGTTTTTCGGGCATCGTGCCCTCTCCTGTCTCTTGATTCGCTACTCCAAGGTCTCGCTAGTCCTTTCTGATACTCAGAGAGGTACCGTAAGCCCCTGAGCAGCGCTTCACCAATCACGCTTACTGTGCCCCGCCCTCTCCGAAAGCCAGAGATTGCGAGAGGCAGCTACGTGTGTACCGCCACGCGCACGTCGGACTATTCGCCACCGCCAGCATTCCTTCCGGGAAACGAAAAGGTTGCCAACGGCGCCCAAGGTGCACCACGAGGAGGTTGTCCGACCCAGCACCCCTGATAGTTGTAACCTATTACAACTCTGTATACTTATATTTCCGAAAAATTATTATATAACAGTTTCTGAGTAAAGAAAAAGGAAGTCGATTTTGGTAAATCATTCATAGTTCCAAAACAACTTAGCTACTGGATTGTAGCGGGATAAACCATAAAACTTTATTAATGTTTGTCCCGAACTGCAATGTTACGATGTAAAATATGTGATTTTGCCTACAAATAAATTGATATACTCAGGACTCAGGTTAGCCTCCTCACGAAAAACGTTTCAGTGGTTAAAAACACCAACTTTAAATTATTTATACACGTTTAATTTAAACACTCACTCATAGTTTCGTGCTTGAACCGATGATGCATTCAAGATTGTTGCTTCTGGAGAGAACTGAGAGAACTCTAACGATGAATGGGCTGGATACGAAACTTTAACGTCGAATAATATCTTACCAGAAGACTAACACGAAATGAACTGACAAAACTTTGCTACATACTTAGCTGACGATATACCGTTTTTAGATATTATTACGCTAGACTACAATCTTTGGCAGGATAGGTAGGGAAAGTTTAAATCAGAAATAATAATATTAATAAAATAATATAAAAGATAACCTAATAATCCTACTTAAAAAGGAAGGTATTTTATATTTTTTTTATGAGACGGTGTTGGTCTATCTTTCTATCTATAACCTCACGCCAGATCCCTTGCGGGGTAGGCAGAGAGTACAGAGTTCCAACAGGTTCTTTCCTTACATACCTCTCTGGCTTCCTCGACTCTCATACACGCTCGCCGGTTACGGAGACTCTTGACTTTTCCATCAGATAAGACTCGGTTTATTTGGTCGTGGTAAGATAGTCTGGGTCTTCCCCGGTACCTGCATCCTTTCACTTTCACATTGTATATCTGTTTTGTCATTCTTTCCTCTGGCATTCTTTCTATATGCCCGAACCAACGGAGCATGCCCTTTCTCATCTTTACACCGATACTATCTTTCATACCTACTCGCTGTCTTACTATGCTGTTGCTAATGCGGTCGGTCAGCTTCACTCCGCATATCTTCCGCAGAGCTCGCATTTCTACCGCATTTATCCTACTTTCATTTTCCTTCTTACATACCCAGCTCTCGCTACCATATAACAGCGTTGGGACAAGAACTCCGTTATGTATGGCCAGCTGCGCCTTATGGCTTAAGTGCCGGCTCCCGAGTAGCTTTCCCATCGCACCATTCACTCTGTTCCCTGCACTCACTCTTCTCTCTGTGTCAGCGGTGTATTTTCCATCCTTACTGAAGGCGCATCCAAGATATACAAATTCATTCACTTGCTCCAGCACATCGTTACCAACCACAATCCTTACATTCGTTCTGGTTTCTTCCCTTTCAAAAACCATAATCTTGGTTTTCTTCACATTCAAGTGTAAGCCATTGATCATGCAGTCGTCTTTCATAACTGTGACTAGTGTTTGCAGATCAGTGGCTGTTGGCGCTATTAAAACCGCGTCATCTGCACAAAGTAGATGGTTTATCACTGAGTCACCCATTTGTACACCTTCATTCATCGCTTTCAGTCTTTGAAGACTTTTGTCCAGATATATTATAAACAGTCTAGCGGACAACACGCAACCCTGCTTGACGCCGATTTTAACGTCAAACCAGGGTGACCTGTTACCACCCACCCGTACGCATGCCTTGCAGTCCACATAAGTGGACTAGACGGCTCGCAACAGAGTGCCATCTATACCATACTCTGGCAAAATGTCCCAAAGTCATCGCACAACTCTGTCAAATGCCTTCTCCAGATCTATAAAACCGCAGAAATCCTTCCGCCCCACTGCCAGATGCTTCTCTACGATGATGACGGTGTTGGTGTTTTGTGTTTAATAAGAGTTTTGATTATATTTTACAAAGACCACCTGTGCGGGCTAAGTGAGGCTAAGACTGCACCCGGTGATAGATATAGTTGATAGACAAATTGGTATGGTGGAAGTTGACAAAATATACGATATATTCACTTCACGGTTCTTCCGGGATAGCTGTTATTTCTTTAAACTAAAATTGCAGAATGGAACATACTAACACTTTCAAGGTGTTTTAGGTCCCAAAATAGTATTCAAGATACTTTTTATCCCGGAAAGAATTACGGTTCATGCAACATAGCTGGTATTTATTCATATTATGATGGTTAAACGAATTTAATTGAAACTTTATATAAATGTATCTGACATTGTAAAATAAAACAGAACACTTTTTATCTCGAAAAATAACATGACTTTTGCGGAATAACTATTATTTCTTCATACTAAAACGGTTGAACGGATTATAAAGAAACTTAGTATGATAGAATCCACACAGATATACAGTGCGAAAGTGGAAGGACGTAGATATTGGAGAAGACCTTGACTATCTTACCATAACCAAGTAGACCGTGTCTTATCCAAAGGGCAAATCAAGAGTCTTCGTAACCGTCGAGCGTGTATAAGACGAACTATGAGAGTGGAGAAAGCCAGAAAGGTCTATAAAGAAAGAACCTGTAGGAATTCTGTACTCTCTTGCATACCCTGCTAGGGATCTAACGAGATGATATAGAATGATGGCTATCTATAAGTAATCTATAAGTATTAAAGTATCTTAAGTCGTGAAAAAAAATAGGTAATTTTGTCAACACACTATATCGTGCCGATATATTATCCGTGTAAGTGATATATAAAATCACACCAATATGCATTTGGTGGGTTTTTACCGGCCTGCATAAAGGCTCAAAGATATTAATCATATTTAGGTTAAAGAAAATCCTAAAGAAAAGGCAATCCTTCGACTTCCCTCTTCCTCTTCACAGGTGACTGGAAGCCTCGAGACCTGTTGATGATGATTTTTCTACAACAAACATTAATTAATTTTTAAGTTGACGTTATAAATACTTTTGCAAAACAAAGGCGACTTGGTTTAACCGATAAAACGTAGACTGGGTAACTCATTTTGTCAAATAGTCGCAGTACGATCCCCACACAACACACAGGAATATTGATTTGGGATTTGTGACTTTAAAATAAAGAAGATATTTTAAGCGCATACAGGCACAGTAAAAAAAATACTTGTTTGTCTGTGTTAATATCCAGAACGGTGGAACCGATTTTAAATAGACTGTTGCTGCATAATGGATTTTTGTTTAATTTTTCAGAGATTGTTTAAGACTAGTTTTTAGCTCGGGATATGCAAGATTCCTGGGGGACAGTTGTTTTTATGTCTCATATAAACACGGCTAAACGGATTTAATATAGAGGTATCTCTTAAGTCTATGATAAATTACAAAAGAAACGCGTGCAAAGCCGCGGGTTACGGCTAGTTTACAATAAATCAATCCGACTGAAGCAAAATACTTAAAATAAGAACTGTAACACGGTTTCTAAGAAAAATAACAATGCGATTGCACAATCGTTAGGACTTGAGGCAGCTAGGTAAATTCTAAATTTAAAAGAGTAAAAGAATTAGGTTTCTAACGCAAGTTTATCCTAAAGATAAGCAGTTTCCCGCGGCGTTGCACGCATTCGTTTTATATTTAAACAGAGCAATTGATACAATTTTTTGACCGTCTAAAAGTTGGCAGTAAAATGGCATCCCTCTATATTTAAGAAGTTTTTATTTAACTCGCAAGTGGAAGGATGTAGGTACCGGGGAAGACCTAGACTATCTTACCGTGACCAAATAGACCGTCTCTCATGTGAAGGGCAAGTCAAGAGTCTCCGTAATCGGCGAGCGTGTATGAGACGAACTATGAGAGTGGAGGAAGCCAACGGGGTCTGTAAGGAAAGAACATGTTGAAACTCTGTACTTTCTGCTTACCCGCAAGGGAACCGGCGTGATGATATAGATACATATTTTTTAGTTTGTTTAGGTCAAATCGTGCAAGCTAAATGTGAACCGCTTCCACTTATCCTACGGAGCTAGTGTAGTTCTGATAACATTTATATGGTATACATTAACTGATTATACAACTAGGTTGTGTGGCTTCAGGTGAAGAAACTCCTCAACGGTCAACAGTATATAAACACGTAATTTTGTATACAAATTTAATATTATGGTTGTCTTAAATTGCCCCATTACCTGCATGATAGCTTTTTTGAAATGTTTTTTTAACATACTGAGTTCTTAGATTTACGCGAATATTACACATGAAATAAAACTAATTTACGGATTTTATCGCGGTTTATTTTTGATTTTTAGTTCCCGACGTTTCGAGTGCTTTGCAGCACCCATGGTCACGGGAGGGACTGAGGTATTAGACGTCCAAAATGCAAAGTTGTTCCGGGGTACCTTCAAACTTCGTAACTATTTTTGTTGGTCCAATCTACGCAGAATGAGCTCACGGTGTCTTGAGGTCTTGCAGTGTTATGCTTGGTTTTGGATTTGATTATATTAATTACCGGATTCCAAGTCGATGGAAGCACCGAGCCATCTTTTCTATTGAAATTAGGATGTTTTTTAATTTCAATAGCCTCGCGAACCATCCTTGGTAGGAATCGGTGTTCTTTCACGAGAATTTGTGGTCTATCAAATTTGATGTTATGGGGGGTGCGGTCAAGGACATGGTCACCGACTGCAGACTTCTTTGAGCGACGGTGTTTTAGGACAGCTATGTGTTCTTTAACCCGAGTTTTACTGGTCTTTTTGTTTGTCCTATATAAGAGAGACCACATTCACAATCAAGCTTGTATACTCCTGCATCTTCTAGAGGGATCTGACACTTGACAGATGGTAAAAATTGACTGATCTTCTTCGGCGGCTTATAAAATGTTTTAATTGAAGCACGCTTCAAGATGTAGAACGTCGGGAACTAAAAATCAAAAATAAACCGCGATAAAATCCGTAAAATAGTTTTATTTCATGTTTTTTTAACAATTTATTTATTCTGTTTTCGTAGATCCGTATCTTCTTGGCGTATCGAGTCATTGTATGATTCAGATCATGCCAAGCGCTATCTATCTATCTATCACGCGCATCACGTTGACGTAGCGCATGGTTTAATCGAGCACATGTATATCACTTAATAATAGTTAGCCTTGTATATGTATCTAAACCTATATATAGCCTCAATAGGTAAGTGAAACTTTGAAACATACTAGGTGACATGAAGTAAACTGTACTGGTAATCTATTTCAAAGTTGTGTAAACTATAAAACTACACAATAACTACCTTATATGTTGCGGCATGCAACTTTCCTAACTCTGCGTGGTAACGAAGATTCGTGTAGTTACCTAATGATCGGCGGTTTCTTGCAGAGATTGCTTTCGATGGCTCTGTGGTCTGGAGTACCACAGAGCGAGCGTGCCAAAATGGGGGTGGGTATCTTGCTGTCTCGTCGCCTGGCTTCTAGACTGAGGGATTATGGCCTGAACGATGCGAGACTTCTCTGGGTCCGTTTAAAACTGGGTGTCACTAGAGGATTTTTGGTTGCAACATACGCCCCCGTAAGCTCGTTAACGCCCCCAAGACCTCAAGAAGTTTTGAGATAATATCAGGGAAGTTCTGGATCTGGCTAGTGCAAATGAAAAGGTGATTTTGTGTGGCGACCTGAAAGCATGGATGGGCACCAGGCGGCAAACTTGCGACACTGACGTAAGCTCATTGTAGATGTATGTTTGGAAAGGGACCTACTTCATGATACGCGTGCGTAAAGAGGCTCTTAAATCGGACCACTAGCTCATAGTTGCGCGGATCAGTGGCTTGTTCAGGAAGTGGAGGTACTGGCGAAAGCGTATTCCTTTCGGAGGCTTTGAAAGAATAAAGGTTGAAGAGTTGCAAAATGAGAGCGTGAGGAGAATGTACGAAGACAGAGTCCGGGACAAACTTTTCACAGCAGGTTCATCGGGCTTAAATATAAATCAATGCTGGAATACCCTAAAAGAGAGTTTAGTAGAATCCGCCAAAGAAATATGTAGTTGCTCAAAGAAGCATAGCACAGTAAAAGGTAATGCATGGTGGGATGCGGAGGTACAAAGCTCCGTAGAAAGTAAGAAGAAAGCGTGGCAGGACTATGTCTCTTCTTTAGTATGAGAGAGATGAAGAAAGAAATATACCGGCAATGCAAGAATGCCACTAATGATAATGTGATTCAGACTGCGACTGCATCAACTCCGTTATTGTTGACGATCGTGCGCTCGCATGTGGCTTATGTAGCCAATCTTCCTGGTAAAGCTCCTCGCAAATTTCGGATATGTGAGCACTCTGTTAGTATATGAATAATTGATCGCCACGGGTGGTTGGGCTTTCAATTGATCACGTTTTGCGTCAAGGTCATCGCGTTGTTAAGCTTCAAAGCTCCGGACTTTGGATTTAACCAAAGCCCTCCACTCCGATCGGTTAGCAGCTTGATTTTTCCGCTGAAAGGGATCTATGCTGCACCTCTTCATATAGCGCATTAGCACATTTTTGTACCTAAGGAGTTGTCCACCATGCTTGCGCTTGCCCTCCTCAAGTTCAGCATAGAAGATGCGCTTCGCTACACGATGCTCTGCCATCCGGGACACGTGCCCGCTCTAACGAAACTGTCACCGCATGAGGTAAGATTTAATGCTACTCACATTAGCTCTTCGCAGTACTTCTATATTCCGCACGTGATTTGACCGAAACTAACTTTCAACAACTTACGTAGGCATCTGAGGTGGAATTGGTCCAACATGTGAATATGCCGGCGGTACACGGTCCAGGTTTAAGCAGAACAAAGAATATTGGGCAGCACAACTGCCACGTATACTGAGATCTTTGTAGCTAGTTTTGAATAATGCGAGCCTTGAAGACCTTGGAATCCAACTTGCCGAATGCTGCAGCAGTAGTACCGATTCTGCTGTTGATTTCCGAATCTAGGTCGCACTTGCATGTTAATGTGCTCCCCAGAACGAAATTTGTCAACCTGCTTCAGCTCATCCTCGCCGAGTTTAATGGTCAGTACCTCGTAACCTTTGATGTCAAGAGACATCACTTCCGTCTTCTTAACACTGATCTTCAGGCCAAATTTTTGGCTGATCTCGTCGAAGCCGGACATTAGCTGTTACAGGCCATCTGAGGATTCTGACGCAAAACACAGGTCGTCCACACACACGATCTCAGTAATCTTAGCATGTGAGACTTTAGCGGGCCTTGAGCCTCGCCAGATTGAAGAGATCCTCCTCCTTTTTAGCAGTCGGTTAATAATAGTAACACCATCACCCTTATATTTGCCAAGCGGGGATGGCAGAGGCGTACTTTCTACACCCACTTTTCGACGACGATGTTAGATCCCATTTAATATGGGGCGAGCTTATTGCCATATACCCGGCACAATCCAGATTCTGAATTTTTCGATAGGTAAAACCACATTGCACAGGGAAGCATGGAACAGGGGTGTGGTGGTACTGTTTTTCAAGAAAGGTGATAACACTTTACTGAAGAATTATAGGCCCATCACACTGCTGAGCCATGTTTATAAGTTGTTTTCGAGAGTCATTACGAATCGTCTCGAACGCAGGTTTGATGACTTCCAGCCTCCCGAACAAGCCGGTTTCCGGAAAGGCTTTAGTACCATAGACCACATACATACGCTGCGGCAGATTATACAGAAGACCGAGGAGTATAATCGGCCACTATGCTTGGCGTTTGTGGACTATGAGAAAGCCTTCGATTCGATCGAGACTTGGGCGGTTCTTAGATCTCTCCAGCGATGCCGCATTGACTATCGGTACATCGAAGTGTTGAAGTGCTTGTATAATAACGCCACCATGTCAGTCCGAGTACAGGGGCAGTGCACGAAGGCAATCCCCATAAAAAGAGGAGTAAGACAGGGAGACGTCATTTCTCCGAAACTGTTTACGGCCACCTTAGAGGACGCCTTCAAACTCTTGGAATGGCAAGGACTTGGCATCAACATCAATGGCGAATACATCACTCACCTTCGATTTGCCGACGACATTGTGGTCGTCGCGGAGTCGCTGGAAGATCTAGGACGAATGCTCGGTGACCTCAACAGAGTATCTCAACAAGTGGGTCTTAAAATGAACATGGACAAAACCAAAATAATGTCTAACGTCCATGTCGTACCCACCGCACTCACCGTTGGGAACTCTTCTCTTGAAGTTGTCGACGAATACATTTACCTGGGACAGGTAGTCCGGTTAGGTAGGTCCAACTTTGAGAGAGAGGTCAATCGACGAATCCAACTCGGCTGGGCAGCGTTCGGGAAACTGCGCAATATCTTCTCATCCAAAATACCTCAGTGCCTTAAGACTAAAGTTTTCAGTCAATGTGTGTTACCAGTGATGATATATGGATCAGAGACGTGGTCTCTTACAATAGGTCTCATAAAAAAGCTCAGAGTTGCTCAGCGAGCTATGGAGAGAGCTATGCTCGGCGTTTCTCTACGCGATCGAATCAGGAATGAGGAGATTCGTAGAAGAACCAAGGTCACCGACATAGCCGTTAAGATTAGCAAGCTGAAGTGGCAATGGGCGGGCCACATAGCGCGTAGATCGGACGGGCGTTGGGGCAGAAAGATTCTAGAGTGGAGACCACGTATTGGCAAGCGCAGCGTGGGACGACCGCCTGCCAGATGGACCGACGATCTTGTGAAAATCGCAGGAAGTCGTTGGATGCAGGTGGCATCGGACCGGTTACGCTGGAAAGCGATTGGGGAGGCCTATGTTCAACAGTGGACAAGTATGGGCTGAGATGATGATGATGATGATGATGAAAACCACATTTGTCCAACCTAGAATTTGAACCGAGGACCTCGTGACCGCAACGCGCATTATTTGGCACCAGGCCACCGAGCTAGTCAAATACAATTTTATTCATTTTAAATATTTTGACAGGATTGAGATAACCTCAAAATTTGGTTAAACATAAATTATGGTACAAATGATATTCATTTGCTTTCATTATAATATGGACGAACAGCAAAAACAAAACAATTTCCCCTAAAGCTGTTTACAAAGACACGGCTTCTTCTTCTTCTTCTTCAAGTTATTGGCTTCACACTAATTATAAGTGTATTTTGCCAGTGTCCAGTGAGATATATAATCGTGTTTGTTTAAATTAATTCGACTCCCCGATGAATTTATGACAACGATCATAATGTAATTAATGAAGTACCCCACCCTGGATAGTAAAGCGGTGGATACTTTACATATTAATTGCAACGGCCGTTTTGAGGGAAGCGAAAAGGCACGTTTTATCGCTTTGTTACAATTACCTTCACTCATGCACATATAAGAAAACATAATGGTTAATATTCCACCAACATTACACATTATTAGTCGAAATAATACAAGTTTTGGAAATTATAACAAATTGACTACATCACACTTCGACTTGCCACCAAAAAAACACACGGCTTCATTTTACTAAATCCCATAGAAAGACCAATCCCCACATGACACTTGACAGACGGGAAACAAAAAAGGCCGCCTAAACTTTTTCAAACTTAATATATATGATTTTATGATTTATAGGGTTCCTTTATAGAATCACTTCGTTGTCCGTTTATCCCACGGTTATCACCCTTTTTCTCAGGAACGGCTAGAGAGAATTAACTTAGTAGAGAGTATTAAGTTGAAATTTATATCTAATACAAAGGTATACGGTCCTCTACTGTCCTAAAAAAATAAAGATTCTAAGTAAACCCAAACAAAAGTAATGGTCATTCAAAGTCACTTATCAGAAATTATATGGCACTTTCCGTTGACCTAGAACCATGGAATTTGGCAAGGAGCAAGGTTTTAAAGTAATGGAATGGAAAAATCCGATAATCGTTAATTTATTATTATAACATGTCAAAAATAATTATTTTATCTCAAATCAGACGAAAAATTAATACAGCGCTGTCTAGTGACATTTTCTGGAACTATAGTTCTTTATCTTCCTCACAAGGGATCTGGCGTGATGATATATAAAGAGACAGACAGAAAAAGTGAGTACAGGAAACTAACTGGACAAGTGCGCTTAGGACTCGCACTCTGAGGGATCCGTACCAGGTTCGGTTTCGGCCAGTTTTAGCACAAAATTGTAGTTTCAGTTTCGGCTAGATTTCTGCCGAAAAACTACGTTCGTAAGCTTTCGGTGGCCTTTGGGTGCTATAGGCGGGTATTAAACCGACTGAACTATGATCTAGGTGTGTTGATTTATTTTAATAAAATCTATCTACGAATTAATTCTAATCGAATGCACTGGAATCGATTTTCGTCTTTGAGCCTGTTGGAATAGTCTTGATTAGTACTATAGTTTGAAGTGGCCCTAAAAACTTTTCAATTAACAAGTTAGCCCTATCATGTTTGGGCTTGCTGAATTTGCTTTGATAAGTTCTATAGACTACAGTTGCCAGAGTTTGGTGGCGGAGACAGAAAGTGCCCATAAAAATTCACCTTATATATAACGTAACTCTATCGTATTTGGGCTTGTTTGATTTATCTAGACAAGTACCATATACCTAGGTGGAGAGCAGGGTCTAAGCCGATAGGAGGCCAATGTAACTCCTTAGCTTAGTAAAATCTCTCTGTCGTATTGTAACAATAGAAGTTCATTTTATTATAATTATTTATTAACATTATAATCGGATTATAAACGAAGAAATTATAGTCAAACAAAAATAAAATTTATGTATACAGATTAGTTTTGAAGGTCCTTTTTTGGCGTCCTTTAATATTTTAATTAGTTCTATAAAACGTTACCTATAGGATGGTTATAAACTCATAATAACTACACATTTGTATTGTTTCTCGTTAAGGATTTCCCTGGTATATTTTCAAATCCCAAGATCCAACACCAATGAAAATAAATGGAGCCTGAAGCTACACACTAAGCCCAAAGCAAAAAGAATCATCAAAATGTTTCATAAATAGTAATTTTAATGTAAAAAGTTCTTATTGTAATCAGGCTTTTATAGCAAAAACTGAATGGCAAAAACCCAACGGAGACCGACAAATACTATGGATAACTATAGTATTTGTTGGTCTCTGTTGTGTTTAGTACTTTTTGTCCTAGTACTCTAGACCCCAGATCTTGTATGAACAAGGTCTGGGGTCTAGAGTACTAGGTAGATCCTACAGAATGCGCTAATAAAACTACCTGTTAGGATACCGTGATTAAATCCAGAGGCGGTGTTCTTCTGATCTATGCTTACGATCTAACCATACAAAAAAAACTATCGACTATATAAACTCTATAAAAAAATTTAAGAACGCGATTTACATCCCGGGCGTTGCAATAAGCGTCATCTAGCGAGGTCATTTTATACTAACAATAATATAATTTAATAATATGTAAACAATGGTACTTGTAAAGAAAACAAATTAAATTAAAAAGAAAACAATAAACAAACAAATTCAACAAGCTCCAATATGTCGGGGGTATGGTGAGTAGTTGGGTAGTTCCATTGGCCGCCCCCCGGCACCATCATCAGACCCTGGACGTCATCCGGATCTATAAAACTCATCAAGATAAATCCAACGAACCCAAACACGCCAGGATTATGTTCAGTAGTTGGGAAGTTCTATTGGTCAACCTTCATCTCCATTATCAGGCCCTGGACATTATTCGGGTCCACAGAACTCGTCAAGACATATCCAACTAGCCCAAACACGGCGGGGCTATGTTTAGTAGTTGGGTAGTTCCGTTGGCCACATTTCCACTTCATCATTAGACCCTGAACATCCTCTGGTTGTATACTACTTGTCAATACGAATCTAAAAAGCTTAAACACGAGGTGGTTATGTTGTGTCGTTGACATATTCCCATGGACACCTTTCAACTCCATCATGAGACTGGTCTGGAGCTGGGTTTATGGTACTATATTATTGCATTGTCACCGAACTTACATCATCATCATCAGCCCGTGTCAGTCTATTGCTAGAGTAGGCCTCTCCCATGGCACGCCACTGAGCTCAATCTTCAACTCTCCTCCTCCAATCCCTGCCCGCTGCCTTACGAATTTCGTCGCCCCACCTAGCTACAGAGCGCCCTACACTATGTCTGCCGAAGCGCGGTCTCCATTCAAGAACCAGTCTGCCCCAACGGCCATAATTTCTGCGGCATATGTGACCTGCCCACTGCCACTTCAGCTTGCTAATTCGCTGAGCTATGAGGGTAACCTTGGTTCTCTGACGAATGACTTCGTTCCGGATTCGATCCCTAAAAGAAACTCCGAGCATAACTCTTTCCATAGCTCGCTAAGCGACCTTGATCTGGTGGACAAGCCGCACAGTGAGTGGCCACGTTTTGGCTCTGTATGTCATTACAGGTAGGACGTACTGATTTAAAACTTTCGATTTTAGGCATTGGGGTATGGGCGATAAGAGGACTCGACGGAGTTTTCCAAATGCTGCTCGGCCCAACTGTATCCGTCTCTTAACTTCTTTGTCCAAGTTGTTTTTACCTAGTTGGAGTAACTACCCTAGGTATACATACTCGGACGCAACTTTGAGGGAGGCTCCGTTTACAACAATCAGTTCCGGGTCAACATGCTTGTTGGTCATAACTTTGGTTTTATCTAAGTTAATCCGGAGACCGATTCGCTGAGACGAATTAGCAAGGCTGTCCAGCATCTGTTGTAGGTCTTGCAACGTTTCAGCCATGATGACGATGTCATCTGCAAATTGCAGGTGAGAGATGTATGCGCCATTTATATTGATGCCGCGACCTTTCCAGTTCAGCCTCTTGAACATATCTCCCAGTACATTGGTGAACCGTTTTGGTGATATGAAATCACCTTGGCGCACTCCGCGGCGCAGGTGCATATGTTAAGTCCGCTGGTTCTGTCTGACTTGGACGGTCATCGTTACAGCTTCAAAAAGGTATCTCATCACCTCGATGTATCGCCAATCGACTTGGCATCGTTGCATGGAGTCTAGAACTGACCAGGTTTCGACAGTGTCAAAGGCCTTCTCATAGTCCACGAAGGCTAGACATACGGGCACATTATACTCTGCAGTCTTCTATATAATCTGCCGCCCTGTGTGGATGTGGTCTATGGTGCCGTAACCACTTCAAACCCGGCCTGCTCCGAGGGTTGAAACTCGTCGAGCCTTCGCGCAAGACGGTTCGTGATGACCCTTGAAAACAGCTTGTATACATGGTTCAGAAGCGATATGGGACGATAGTTTTTCAAAAGGGTTTTGTCAGCCTCTTGAAAAACAGGACAACCACGCTTTTGTTCTATGCCTGCGGAGTTCTCCCAGTGTAGAGGACAGTGTTAAATAACTTCCGAAGCTCCTTTAGTACTGGGGTACCTCCTGCCTTCAGAAGCTAAGTCGTGCCGCCGTGCTCACACGGGGCTTTTCCATTTTTAAGCTGTTTAAGGGCCAACTCGATCTCATCCAGGCTGATCTCGGGCAAGTCTTCTGTGAAGTGGCGTGTAAGGGTGGCTCTGGGATCTCCTCTAAAAAATTCAGGTCGAGGTGCGTGTGAGGCGTAGAAATTCCTGACTTCCGAGAGGATTTCCGGCTTAGAAGCGATCACAGTACCCGCTTGTGTAGTCAACCTTGTCAAGTGGTTTCTCCCAAGTGACTGGACGTTCACTTTCGACTACCGGTTCTGCTCGATGGCTTTCTTAATCTCAAGCGTGTTGAAAGCTCGGAGGTCGCGTTGGACCAGCTTCGTGATCTTTTTATTTAAGGCCCGGTGTTCTGACAAGGTTGAGGGAGCATTTTGGCGTCATTCGCTCATAAACTCCAATCTCCCTCGAAAGTTTAGATTTTAGCTGAAAAGCTTGGGAACCCATAGCGGCTTGGAGTTCACGGTTCACTTTATTTGGAGCTATTTTTTAAAGAAAGAGTTCATCATAAACAGCCCTTCCCTTAAGAGAAAGTTGACGAGCGCTTGCCCCTTATCATTTCTGCTGCCATAGCCGTATACCTACTAAGGATTCGCTGTCAGGTTTTACTCCCACTTTGGCGTTAAAATCTATCATAACAACGTTGTAGTGTGTCCTAGGGGATTTATAAAGGGCCTTAGAGATGTCCTCGTAGAGTACCTCTCTATGTCCTCGTCCGAGTGTGCCGAAGTCGGTGCATAAACCTGCACGATCTTGAAGGTGTACCTTTCGGTCAGCTTAATTATGAGGTATGTTACCCTTGTCGACACACTCGACATTTTTACAACGTTAACAGCGAAGACTCTATGGACCAGAAACCCGACGCCACCCTGGGAAAGCTGGTCTCCCCCTCTAAAATACAAAAGATGGCCAGATTCTAGGGTTATGGTGTCTTCTCCCTTTCTTCGAACGTCACATAAACACAGAACGTGCCATCTTATGCATTTCAGTTCTTCTTCTAACTGCAGAAGATTTTCATCGACTCGCAGCGTGCGTCCGTTATACGTAGCCAGGGTCAGTTCATATTTGTGTGTCTGTTGGCCTACCGTAACCCGGAGATTCTTCGCACCCCCTGCCCCGCCGAAACGACCGGGAACTGGGATCCGTGGTATATTCCGATTTGCCATGAAAGGTTTTGCAACCTATAGCACCCAAAGGTCACCGAAAGCTCACGAACGTAGTTTCGGTTTCGGCCCCAGTTTCGGCTGGACTTCTGCCGAAACCGAAACTACAATTTTACGCTGAAACTGGCCGAAACCGAAACTGATACGGAACCCTCAGAGCGCAAGTCCTACTCGCACTTGCCCAGTTATTTGTATCACTTCGTCGCATTTATACTGTCTACATATTGCCATCCGAAGTCACGCAGCACACAAAACACTTTCCGCATAACATCATGCAATTTAAATGACGTTTAAAATGCCACCTGCCTGATATAAACAGTAATAGGTTTATTGTTATTTGATTTAAATCAAAGATTAAGGTTAATTTCATACTCGTTTCACGATATCGAGTTTTTGACATATCAACAAAGTCAATGTACATGCATTTAATGTACAAGGTGTATCATAAATAACGCAAGACCTCAAACACCCCGATTAGATAATTGCTTTGCAAATTCCATAAGAAAACCAATTATTCAAATAATTTTTTTTTAACCCCTTTCTAACGCACTCATTTTACCCCAATTAATAATGAAACTTGTACGTGTATGTGTGCGAATTGAGAAATACGTTATAGAAATGCATTTAAAATCTCCGTATTGCTTTGAATCAAGAATAAATTTAGTTTATTATAGCGTACTAAGGGAGGAACAGCATTTTTTGCAAAAAAAAAAGTTGGATACATTAAAAATAGTTGGAATCAATTCAGTTATCGATTTAAAAAAAAACTACTTTTAGGTCTTGCGTTTATTATGTTAAACCTTGTATACTGAACTCAGTAAATGTATTATTCTATTATGTATTTTGTAATTTGAAACGTAAATTTCTAAACTGAGAAAAAACTCACAAAAAAAAAATAATTCATGCAACTGATTCAGAAAACTATCTGTACCTACCCGCTCTTATCGACAATCGAATACAACAACAAAATTATGTCAAGATAAAAATAATTAGCGTTCATATATAAGGTATATCTCGCAAATAACAATTAAATTAATTGAGACGAGTTAATGAATGAAACAGTAGCATTCACATCAATATTGAGTTTTTAAAGTGAGAAATATAAAAAATCAAAATGATCGAAAAGGTTCATATTGGTGAGCGTGTGAGGAATTTGAGAAATAGTGCGGCTAAACGATATAATATTTCTGAAAATACCTGCCACATCGGACATATTGCTCTGGAGGCTATGCTGACCGAACCCCGTGTATATAATCAGGTAAGTCTTTTTTTTTTTTTTTAAAACGTAGCCCCACACTAGGATTTATTCCTGTGTCGTGGGTACGTTTACAAACATGAAAATTCACAAACACAAATACCCAGACCGGAACAAATAATTGTGGATCACACAAAGATTTGTCCCGTGCGGGAATCGAACCCGCGACTATTAGACACAGTGGGCGGAGCAGCTCAAGCTCTTAACAACTGCGCTAAATCGTCGTCAAGTCAAGTTAGGTGTAAACTTTATGATGCTTCGATTGATATCAAAGAAACTGACACACACACACAAACTCTGAGCAATACTGAATTTAAAGTATACGTTTTTCTCAAAAGCTTACCAAAAATGTACACCCACTTTTCGCCAACGACGTGTGATCCCAAAGTAAGACTAAGGACTGATACTAGGAGCTTTTCTATACAAAAATTAGTTTATCCGACTTTGGAATCGAGCCCAAGACCTAGTGATCATTACGCGCATTATAAACCAACCAATACCAACGAAGCAGTCAGGTCAGTTGAAAAGTATATATAATTTTTCAGTCCACCTCTTTCATAAGACTGTATTGTTAGACTACTAGTATATGGTGTGGCTGGCGATCACGAATTCTAAGGTTCGAATGCTATATCGAACAAAAGTGGTATTGATGTTTTCCTACTGAAAAACAAATCATTAGTTCAGTAGTTTGAAATCATGTCCGGTATGACAATAAGCTCAGCACCATAGGGGTGAATCCAATCCAATCCCATGAAACAGCGAAAACTTAATCCTATCAATTATAAATAAAACAGATTAACTGAAGCACAAATCGTCCTGTTTTAAAAAAAACTAATAGGTGGAAAGTGCGGTAAAACAGGAATAAAGCGGTGAAGAATACGTGTTCGTGTACATTCTTAAAGCCCCGGGAGATTCTCGTACGGCACCAACTATTTGTTCAGTTGGCCTAGTATCTCGGTAGTGCCACTTACACAAACTGCTGATAATTGTAATAGAGCTAATTTATTTATGTGAGCAATGGTAGGACATAAAGTGCCGATCAAATGTTATAACTTGCAGAACAACAATTAGAGATTGAACCTTTATGGCTTTTAAGATTTCGATCTGGCTTGTTTTCATTCCTGTGTGGTTACTGGGTGGTCGATAATACAGAGCTACGTCTATTTATGGAGAGAAAATACAACTCAATAAATAAAAGCTGAACAAAATTGATTACAGCTGTCGTCACGAGAATAAGCTGACATGTTTAATATCGTCGCTCTGATCCTATTGAACTCATTTTGTAGCCTCTTTTTACTGTTTTTTAAAATGTTTAAACTGTGTAGTTTGTTGCTAATTATTTTCATTGTTTTAATTGGTGTTCAATTATTCATAATTATTCATATCGAATTTTTAACTACCTAATGCGAAGTCCAATGAAAACTGAGAGTGAATAAATTAATTTGTTTATTTATGAGTTCTTATAGCTTTTAATTTTGATTCTGTTCATCAGTTCGCAGTCATTATTATGTATTCAGTTCAGTTCTTACGTATTTTTCATCAACTATCATGAGACAGAAGTCTACAAAGGAAGAATTCGTTGGAACTCGTAGTACTGTTCACTTACCCTGCAAGTGATCTGTCATGTCGATGTAGATAGATATTTAAATAAAACAATCATGAGTATAATAATATTTATTTTCATTCCATAGATAGATGCCGCAACAAACCAAAAGGAGATGAACCTCTCAGTGGCGTACCGCTCATGCCGTTTATCCAGTGCTATGATAAACTCTGGCCTGAAGCCCGGAGACCCCGTGATCCTCATGGGCTATAGCCACTTGGACCTGGCCATACCATACTTCGCATGCCACTTCGGCGGACACACATTGTGCGCTATCGACCCAAGTGTTGGGTCCGGTAAGAGGTTTTTTTGTAATATTGTTGCAAATATGCGTTGTTCTAATGTTTCACTGACTCTTAAGACACAGGGTTATTCACAAAGTTTGAGAGATAGGGTTCCAATTATTATGCTAGCCTCCAGTTTTATAGGTGTATTTTTATTGTTAACATTGGGTTTAACTTTCTTTGACCAAACCATTATATTACACATTTATTATTTTTATCACGTAGATAGAGATTTTTTGGATATTAAATAATCTATAATACTCATAGTACCAAGCGTTTACAGATGGAAATATTACCGAAACAATAACATTAACTGTATTTGTTTCAGATGATTTAAATAAATTATTCCCATATATTAATCCCAAAATGGTATTCTGTCAACAATCATGCGTAGAGAAAATTCAGCAAGCATTCAAGTCTATCAACGAGTCAGGTGAAATAGTAACGTTTGATAACAAAGAAAACAATTTAGAAGCGTTTGTTAAGAAGCACAAAGGCACCGAAGTTAAATACAGGTAGGTAGCTATGGTTCATTAATATTTGTAACTTGTGTTCAGATAATTTACATATTGTAAGTACAGAACGTCTAAAGTTGAGCAGTATAACTTGCAAGTAATTTAGGGTGTGTAATAAGGTAACTAAATTGCCAGTGCGTATTCCGAAAATCTGAAAAATTATGCATAAAGAAAATGAAATATCACCAGCATATCATAGCTAAAACCTCGCAATGAAAGATAACATCTTGTTAAACATATTTTCGTTGCCCAAAGTAAACAATCGTTGGAAATTATTTTATAAACAGGCGACCGAAAATCAACAGTTTTTATAAAATCGATCCAATGCATGTCGAACACGCGCAATGATTGATGAATTACCAATAGTATCGGTTTTTGTTTGTTTTCTAGTCACATCTGCTTTACTATATATTATTTTTTAAACGGAACGGTTCAGTAGCTCAAAATAGTCGAAAAAGAGCGTCTCACGTATCTTTTAGATTCCTAAAGCTGCATCTGCATATTCCCAAACTTACATACGCAGCTTTATTAGTATAGTATAAAGCTAAATATGTAAGCTGTAATCTATGAGTATAGATTATAGAAAAAACTACGTTAATTTCCCCACAAGCTCCGCAGATCCTTGACAATTATGACAAACAGACTTCACTTTCTACTATAGTCTTTTTTATGAGACATGGGTACGGTGACGTTTGATCAAAATTCATTTCACGCATATTGTATTAAAAATTTGCGTAAATTTGCGTAATTATTTTAAAAACATAAAACTTTATGACTCAATTATGTAAATTTTAACGGTTTGCTATTTAGGGACTGACACAAAATCAAACCGAACAAATTCGATTACCGATTCCTTTACGAATATTATTCTATGTATCCGACTGAAAGACAAAGTATGCTCATAGTCAATAAATAAATAAAAAGAACTCACGGTTTTTTCATCTTGCGCCATCTTGTTATATTAAAATTGATATTTTCATAGATTTTTAAATAATAATTTACGTGAGCGACGAATATAGCGATTGGTCAGAAAAATCTTCTGACAAATCGCTTTATTCGTAAACAAATAATGAAATTATTGTATGTTGTTTTCTTTTTGTTCCTTGATTATTGTTATTAAAATCGATTCTTTCTTCGTTATAAATTGGCTCGATATAATATTCAATGGCGTGGGCAGGCCCCCTACAAGATGGACTGATGACTTGGTGAAGATCGCGAGTAGAAGTTGGATGCGTACAGCACAAAGCTGGTCGTTGTGGCGGTCTTTAGGGGAGGCCTTTGTTCTGCAGTAGACGTCTTTCGGCTGAAGAAGAAGAAGAATATTCAATCGATTCTATTTTATTCAATTTTGTCATGACCACAATTCTAGAAATGTCAAATCCCAAACATCACCGTACCCATGGCTCGTGAAAAAGACTTTTAAAACAGTTTGTGCGGCTTTATTGATTCTTTCTTCTTGTAAAACAATAGTCAATGATGTGTGACTCATTCATACTTTGTTTAATATTTCTGAAATTGCAGCTAACTATAAAAATAATATGTACAACATTTTCAGGCCCCAAATATTCGACCAGTCTAAAACTACAGCGTGGCTAATGCTGACAAGTGGCACTACGGGCTTGCCTAAAGTAGCAATCATACCTTTTGACACTCTCCTTAATGGAATGATCGCTTGGTGGTAAGTATTAATTATTTATTAACAGTGCCGGAACAACCACGTAGCAAGAGTAGCATATGCTACGGGCCCCGCACAAAAGGGAGCCTCGCGTATCCATACTTGTCCACCTCCGCCCGAACGTAATTTTTTGAGTGAAACTTTTAAAGACTTGGTACCTATATTGAAATAACTTAACGTCACAAAACCGTGAAACGTAACACCTTCCTCGGCTAGAGACAATCTATGTCAGGCAATCGATAACCGATTATTTCGTTGGCGAAAATGAAATAAAATTTCATACGATAAACTCACAAGTTTGAACACAAAAAGTCGCTCGTTTAAATATATAGAATTTGAACAGGCCTGATAATCGGTCCTACAAAAAGTCTAACGTGTGTAAGCACCCTTACTCGACATTCAGTGTGGATACGTAGCAGAATTGAAATAGCTCGATTCAAAATTTGTCTATTTATTTGTAAGGCCTTCATATTATCTTGTTAGTTTCTTATCAAAATGATTCTAAATTGCAAGGGCAATCTCATCTGGCTTATTGACTTGTTAGAGCCCAACAGGGCTTATAGTAATCTATGGTACTATTAAACACCAGCAGTATTGTAACCTATATGGCAAATAAAAGTATTGATTTTTTTTACCTCTTTATACTTAAGAATCAATAGCAGGTGAAGGGTCCCTCGAAAGAATTTGCTACTGGCCCCGCGCTTGCTTAACCTGACACTGATCATCAATATACAATAACCAAATAAGATTACGGTTAATCTCCTGAATCAGTCAGACATTGGCTCAGGCCGCCTATGTACAAAACAGCATATAAATAAATATACATAGTTATGTCCAATACCTCTGTATTATTTTCATATCAGACACTTCATCATTACAGAATCTTTTTGATTGTATAACATGCAACAGAAATTAAAATAGGACAAAAAAGTAAAATAGGGACCCTTAATTAATTTTTAAATTTTCTTTTCGTCTGAAGTACTAAAATCTAATTCAAACCGTACCAATAGCAACACTAACCGATTTAACTGGCCGGTTGTGAGCTCCACAAAGGCAGGATAGGCAGATTAAACCTCTGCACCACATGCCGGAAGGCATGTTATTTGAAAAACCCTGTTGCCACTAATCTGTACGAAAACGTTTATTTATATCTTTTGAAAAATATAGCCCCATACTGGGAGTTATTTGTGGGTCATGGGTGCGTTTACAAACATAGAATTTACATACACTATCATCCAGACAGAAAAAAATATTTGTGGGTCACATAAATATTTGTCCCGTGCATCGAACCCGCGGCAACTCGATCTAGTAGGCAAACCACTAGACCAAGCCATCTGTTAAAATTATAACAGCAATATACTTATGTTTATTAAAGGAATCAATGTTATCAATCCATTCATTACTCCTTATTAAACTCACATAGAGCGCAACAAACTACATTAAACCTGTTTGCAAACTTATTGCAAGTTCGGTAAGTTTCTAGCGTCTTATACGAGTAAATTAACAGCTAAGGCCCAAGTTATGACCCTTTCTTAATTGTTATTGCGCATTAACCCTTGGAGAGAGAACTAAGTATACCAACACGTAATTATGTAATTTAGGTAGAGAACTATATTAAATACTAATTACTAAGTTCTAACCAAAATTAGACTGCTTAGCTATTTGCCACTCTAGAATAATAAAATAAAGGTCGACACGATATACCTACATATGCAAATGTGCAGATAATATATTTTAAAGCTCAATCAAATTAAGATTATGACCATTCGAAATGACGTGAACGACGACACATAGAAACAACGCGCAACGTTTTTTTCCATGGAATGCAGTAAGAATATAATTTCTCACTTTAATCTGGACTAATAATCTTTATCCACCAACAAATACCGCGAATAGAAGTAGATCAAGCAAAGAACTCTAGTTCTATACTCTAGGAGGATTCGTTTGAACAGTTTACTTTACGGAAGCAGGACATTTGGCGGGAAGGAATACTATTTGAGACATTATTAGAGTTATGGTTACCTTAGGTACTTACTACCAACAGTATCTAAAGCATTCACAACCCTAGTTAATTGGATTACTGCTAAATTCTGAAAAGGATTGAGGCCTACGCTGTCAGTTGCCAATACTTTTAACTCTTGAAACAAATTGCGCCGGGCCCAAATAATGGAAAATGGTGAGGCCTATGATGATGAATAATTTATATTTGTCGTTCTTTTAGGACTCCATTCACGGAGAAATTTGAGAGCACCATGGCAATGGCCACACTTCAGTGGTTATCGTCGCTAATTTTCTTCATATCTGGCCCCCTGAGGGGCTACACGAGGATCCAGTCGTCGGCGCCGCTCACCCCACACCGGCTTGCGGCGCTTATCAACAAGTACAGGGTAATTAGAATGTGATAATAACCGATAATGCATAAAGTTGGATTCATAATATTGATAACGTTTAATCCAATATCTATGAATCGGGTCAGCTGTGAAATTAAAATGGTTAAATAAATAATGCATATTTTTTTATGTTCCACATCGGGTATCGGAAATTATAGCTGTGAGAAACGTCTGGAAAATTATAATAAATTAAGCTGGATGCACATCATGTCCGGCTGGAGCATGGTGGTTGCACGCTCACCTCCTTACTCGGGGAAACTGTAAAAACCCTTCAGCCAATAGCATAGATCATTCACACACACAAAATATGATGCACACCAGTTGCAGTATTAAGATCTGAAAATGAGTACAATGTATGGCGGACTATGCGTAAGAGCATTATCATTAAGTACACCCACCTTGCGCATACACAAGCGATTGATTTGAGCCATGGAATACCGCGCCAGCCCATTTGAACAGTGCGAATCCATTTAACATCACATGCTTTCGAAAAGACAGGTGCGTGCCTGGGTTTGAACCCGAGACCTCTGACTTTGCAGTTCAACGGTCTAACCACTAGGCTATCACTACTACCTAACCCATATTAAAATATTTTCATAATATTTCAGCCCAACGTGACCGCGTGGAGCCCATATTTATTAGGGCAATTTCTTGTAGCGGCAGAAAACATTTGTGACTTATCGTGTTTCAAATACATTGCTATTGGGGGCAGCGCTATTGAGAAGCCATTACTGGACAGATTTGGAGTAAGTATACATACACATTATACATTATTTCCGTTGTAGGTTCATCGAGTATAAAATAAAGATTTCCTTTTCTTTTCCAACTCTATTCAGTTAGGCTTTAAATCTTTCAAGAAAATATATCTAGCCAGCGTATCGCAATGAAGGTGAAATACATTTAAGTGGGACAAAGTTAAGGAAATACATTTCTAACCAGGTACTAAATCTTTTCTTCTTTATTATTGGACAGCTAGGAGTTATGTAATGTAAATAAAATGATTACTGAGATTAACAGAACCTTTTATAATAAGTTGGCATTAACTTTAATGTTAATTTGGATATCCTACTATCCTACAAATATTATAAATGTGAAAGTATGTATGTTTAGATGTTGGGGTGTTTGTTACTCAATCATGCAAAAACGGCTGAACGGATTTGTATGAAATTTGGCACACAAATTACCTGAAGTAACACATAGGATACTTTTGATTCCGTAAAAATATGAAGTTCCTGTCTAAAATGAAGTCGCGGGCAGAAGCTAGTAAATAATTTGTTCCTTTTACGCATGTATTTATGATTTTCCATTTTGTTTCAGAAAAAATGTGACGCATTCTTATACTTGGTTTACGGTATGACAGAACTGTTAGTGCCAGTTTTTGATTTCGATTCAAACACACCTTTCGGATCGACTGGAAAACCATTAGACTGTTACCAGTACAGGGTAAGTGAAACTTAACATAATTTCTTTTAATTTGAAATTCTTGTGTCACTTAGCTAAAGGTTGCAGATTAGATTCGGAAAATCTAGAACTATATTTTCTTGCGTGTCCTTTGGGCTAAGTGGTTTTTAGTGGGATTGCGATCTTATCTATTTAGTAAATGATTGAGCATCGATAATACTTAAAAAAATGCCTGGAGTCAAATTGTGCAACAAAGATGCAAATAAGTAAATTGAAAGACTTTAAATGAATGCACATACCTTATTTACCATTCTACAAAATAATTTTTGTAATGAGGTAAGCCCAATGTTTTCGCAATGTCCACATAGTTATGCTATGCGGAGCGCAGATTAGATAGGAATTATTGTAAAATATTTAACACCTGTCCCAAAGACAACAGGCATTAATCTAATGTTATATACATGTGTAAATCATTGTAATTCATATATCTCTAATAACTCAGATTCATACTAATGATTACAAAACTATTATTGCAGCTTATGGACGATAACGGTGACGTGTTAGAAAAGCCTTTTAAAACTGGAGAATTGTGGATCAAAGGGAATGCTTTCTGTAAGGTAATTCGTTTTTACAATGCATTACGTAATAGCTTGTACAAAACAAGGGTTTGAGATTCTGAAGCTCCAAAGAATTCTGACAGTCTAAATAAAAAAAAAACAAACCATCTTCAACATACCAAATTCACAAATCGTAATCGTATTGAAATACATTTGGATCAATATTCATAAGAAGATTCTGAACATTTGTACGTAATACATGTAAAAACCGATAGAATATTGGGAACATATTAAACACGCACACATTTACATTTAAACCGCTTATCCAAACTAAATGTCGTCAACATTTCCACATGTTTAATCACATAGTAACGGGAAATCGCTCGTTACCGAAACTCAATCCCCAAAAAGGTAAACCTTCGCAGCGCCGTCGCGCGGCCGGGCCTGGGACGATAATACCCTGAGGATGCGTCGACATTCATTATTTACCTGTACCACAATAAACATGTAAATAGTAGAACAACTTGGAACTAGCGGTCCAAAAAAGAATCTTCTCGGCAGATTTCAGAGGGATCCGCTAAGATCCGCCGAGAGATTATTTTAATCGTTAGCACAAAGATGTTCAACTGTTATGTTGTGCTATACTGTACCTGTACCCTAATACCCGCTACTCTAGCCTTGTACCTGCTTAGCAAAATGTCTCATATACATATACCTAATGTCTGGGAGTAGAGATTTATATTTCAGTACTCATTAATCGGTACATCATTTAAATTTAGGTAGATGTTATCTCATTATTAAAAAGTTCATAAAAACTTACGTCACGTTGTTTATGTTCATATTATTTCGCGTTATACACAATTCTGAAAACCGTGATTAGAGATCTGTAACACTATAAAATTACACAACCAGCTCACCTAAATTAACATCAAAACAAAATAATCAAATGCAATGCTTCTCCGATTATTCCGATTAGATTATTTTCCATAACAAGTGCTTTATCAATGTTGAAACGGTGGCACAAAAAAGTGTTACTATTCGGTAGCGACACAGAAGGGTTTACATACCCAGTAAAACAACCAACACCAATCCTTATTATAATACTAGGATTTACCCGTTACTTTGTATGTCATTTTTTTAGACAAAAGGTAGCCTAAGCCCATACCTAGGCTACAATATATGTCCTTGCCAAATTTATCAAAATCCCCTTACTGATTTCGCTTTTAAAGATACGAGTACTTTGAATTTAACACTGACATTGAAACTATTCTAAAACAAAATAACGTCTGAACTAAATTAAATTCCGTGATCTCTTCCATTTCTAGGGTTATTTGAACAACCCTGAAGAAACGAGCACGATATTGACAAACGACGGCTGGTTCAAGACCGGCGACATGTTCTACAGGGACGACAAGGATCAATACTACTTTGTCGAACGGAAGAAACTTTTAATTAAGCACTTCGGGTTTAAGGTAAGAGCTCTTTACTTTTTTTATTATTAACGCGTGCTATAGAGCTACAAGGATCGTTTGGCCTGTGGATGGCATTAACAGGGGGACATTGGTGTGAAATTAGGGTCATCATTTGGTAACATTTTCCTACTTCCTATCTAATCAAAAAAGAACTTAGGTACATTCCATAGCAAACTGCAACTTTGCGACTGTCAAGCAGATTACAGCGTTAGTTGCGATTTTGGCCGCGGGCCAAAAGATCCTTGTAGGACTGTACGTCACAGATTCTACACAATATATCGGTAACTTAAATGACGCAAGACCTTTAGCAACCGAATTAGATTTTTGCTTTACAAATTCAATACTAAACTTAAAGTTCTAATTCTTAAGAGTTACCTATTATTTTCTTAAGAAGTTAGATGTTCACATTAAACTACAAAACCTGGTGTATTGAGAAATAATGTAAAGAAGGGCAATTTAGGTCGCCGTATTACTTTAAATCATAGTTAAACGTTTGGAATGATTTTATGTTTAATTTTAGCATAAAAAATACCATACATGAAAACTAGTAATCGATTCAGTTTCCGTTTTAGAACAAACTACTTTCAGGTTTTGCGTTATTTATATTACATGTTGTATACACATACGATGCTTTAAAATTGATGGCATAAGTAGATAAATATATTCAATATAACAAATGTTCTTACTCCATTTTATTAACATACACACAGAAAGCGTTTGAAATGTAAGACGAAAAGTCAGTCGCCGTAAACTTAGCTAGACTTATTTTTCTCACGCTCCGATTCTCTAGTGGGGCACTGTCTCGGCTTGGCTGATAAGCGACAAGAGAAAACAAATTCTTATTTTGTTAGAAAATATGTATTTTCTGAATTTATGCCATCTGTCGTTTCGATAAGTATTTTATCATGGAAGAAATTCGTAATATTGACTCTAGCGACGTGATCGAATTCGTTTAAAAGTAGTGACTTCTGAAGATATGTCATACAGAGTTTTTTTTTTTACTAATAAATCCTGTCTTGTTCATATAAAGCATTTTAAATCAATCTATCACTTGCAGGACGACTCACTCTGTGCTGAGACCTTATTCTATTTAATTACAAAATATTTTTAGCCTTATATAAGTGATATTAAATTTTCTTAGTAAACAATTAATTTCGTCATAATATTAAAATGTCTAGCAATACATTTGAAATTAGGACTTTGCTTTTTTAGAAAAAACGCGGCCCACACTAAAAATATGCCGTGGTTGCATTTACAAACTAAAAATCACACCCAGGTCGATACAAATATTTGTGTTTCACATAAGGACTTGTCCCGTGTGAGGATCGAACCCGTGACTACTTGATCCAGTGGGCAGAGCGGCTTAAGCACTGGACTATTTTTTCCGTCATTGTTTGCAGATTTCACCTTTACAAATAGAAGAAGTGATTAAGAGGCATCCAGCCGTGGCTGAAGCGTGTGTGGTGGGCATCCCTGACCTCGAGTGCCTGGAGCTGCCCATAGCGGCGATAGTAAGGAGAAATGGCGAAAGGTGCGAACCACAAGAAATCTTCGATTTATTGAAAGGTATTTATTTTATTTTATATAAATCATTAATCATCATTCTTCCGCTACTCTATCACGCCGGATCCTTTGGGAGAATTTTATTTTATTTATTTTTATTCTATTTCTACAATTAAGGGAAAACTATCATCAATAATATAATTATGTACAATAAAGTCTACAAAAAATCAACCATTACCAGTACCAGTAGTTTCTTCTGGTAGAAACAATAAAATAAGGTTGATACTCAGAATTTAATCCTTACTGCCAAAATTCGATTAACAAAACACGAAAAACTATAATACATCTAAAAAAGTTTTTTTTTAAACACTCCAATAAATTACTATCTATCTATCTATACCTACGCCAAATCCCTTGCGGGATAGACAGAGTACAGATTCCAACAGGTTCTTTCCTTACAGACCTATCTGGCTTCCTCCACTCTCATCGTTCGTTGATAAAGTACTAATTATTATATGGACGAAGTCATACAATTCAATCAGTATGTGTCATATTTTATTAAAATTTCACGTAATTAAATGGTATTTTCTAAGTCATTTAGTCAATTTAATCCTTTAAGTTGAATTCCAATTATTTCTTATGTGACCTTTATTATTTGATTGGTAAAATTTAACTGCGTCACTAGAAAACGAATGCAACAATTCCTAGCTATTGCTCATAATCATAATTACCATGAAATGTAGGTAAAACATTAAAATTATAATTGCGACCGTCATTTATGCTTCGTTGGTTAATCCCCTGTGCAACCGCTGCGAAAGCATTTCGAATTTAAAGTTTCAATACATATCCGTCTTTTATTAATAACGTAATAATAGAGGTTTTGGTAAGTTAGTAGCGTTTAAATCAAAATTCCTTCAGCGTGGCTGAATACTCGTTTTGAAACTTGTTGTGTGTGTGTGTGTGTGTGTGTGTGTGTGTGTGTGTGTGTGTGTGTGTGTGTGTGTGTGTGTGAATGATGTACGCTGTTGGCCGCGAGGCCTTTACAGCTTGTTGTTGCGAAACAATTAAACTAGTTATGGGCGTATTTTCACATTAAGAATGATTCCTATATCATAGATGTGAACATTTTTACAAACAGGAAATTCACACACACCAACGCCTAAATCGAAACAAAAATTTACCCCGTACGGGATTCACACCCGTGACTACGTTCACTGACGTTCTAAACCACTGATCATTTAAAAAAGAACCGTGGATACGTTTACAAACACGAAATTTACATACACAAACAACCAGACCGAAACAAATATTTGTGGGTCACGCAAAGATTTGTCAAAGTAAAAAATATTTATTTGTTTAGGCACACACGAGCACTAACAAATATGAAAATTATTAAATTTTTTACATCTACCACCGGACCGGAACGTGGCCTCCACTGAGAAGATCCGGCGAGAACCTCAGCTAGTCTTTTAACTTAATTTGTTTGGCCTTTCTGGTAACCATTTTTTTTAAATTGTATTATACAGCATTATTTAATTTTGCTGATTTGAGGAGCTGCTCAAAGCCAATCTGTTTTATCGTTAAGATAATTCGAAATTTTGTAATACCCTTTCTTACACAGTCTAGTTTTGATTGTCTTGTGGGGAGATTAATTGCTCGATCCGACCGAAGAGGCCCACGATCTGAACCACTAATCGTTCTCATCAATTTTAAATTATATATGTTAACACCATCGGTACAACATTTTTAAAGAGAAATTTGAAGGATTTAATTTAAGTCCGCTCAACACCGTTATTGTTGTAAAGCGCTCGAAGCGCTAATGTGCAAAACAAACGCAATCAAATTTGGAGCATTATCATGTAAAGATTGACGTTAGCGTGTTGCTAGCGAGTTGATATGCTATCCTTATCACACTGCAAGTTTACTAAATAAATTTAAACGTGACAGCACGTTTACTCGCTGGCGTCACGCCAACGTTAGAGATTTTGTGCTGAGTCCGCGGTTCCGGAATTTCATACTGATTTTTTTGATTCAATCAATTGGCCCATAGTTTTAAAATCACATACAAATTATTGGAAATGGTAAAATCGTCTGGATTAGGCGTACATAGAGTGGACAAATGATTATGAAACTGAAATGAACGCTGTGACTAACAATAAACTCCTTTGTGTTTCGCTTGGATATAAAAATAACAATATCTGTATTTTATCGCACTTGTATGATAATTGATTAAAATCCTTGTAACAAATAAACGGATTATAATAAATGATAGCCAAAGGAAAATCACTGCATCGGAATACTTTGTTCCGAAAACGATTAAAGATAACTCAGTGGAAATAAAAATGTACACTTATTTTAATACTGCAAACTGACGTAACGTAGATATCAAATCAAGAACTGATATTTTTCGCGCGAAGATTAAAATATTGGCTGTCTCAATCATCTAGTAGCGAACAATATGCTATTGCAATGATTTGAACCTCGTCATCGAAAATCGAGGTTCAAATCCGGGGTTGGACAAAAGCAGTTTTTCTATCGAAGAATTCCCAGTATCAGTCCGGAGTCTGGAATTGTGCCCGGTAGGTAATAGGCTCGCCCCCTATTACATGGGACAGGAAAAGTGTGTGTACGCAGTACACCTCTGCCACCCCTGCTTAGGGCATACAGATGTGACGGTTTGTTTAGGATTGTAATATATATATTTCAATAAACATAATAACACATATTCAAACATCAAATAAAACACAGTTTTATTTGATGTTTCATGGGATAATTACTTGTGTTACAATTGGTCCGTATAAGTTGAAAATTTGAATAAATATTCATGTGTAAAATAAACGTAACTAACCGCGCCTAAAAACTTGTTTTTTTTTTTTTGGGGAAAGGAAGAAAAAATATTTTACATAACCAAATAAGCATAAATCTCTATCTATGACATAAATCATCACGACAGATCCTTTGCGGCGAAGGTAGAGAGGGGCTATAATAGCCATAGCTGTGATAATGAGTTACGTTGCGCTTAAATCCGATTAACATTGATTTAGGTACACTATTGATAATTTAAGACATGTCAAATGAATAAACTTGAAGTTGTTATAATCCATAGACAGAAAGGCGTAGAAATGTTATGAAATTAGTAAGACACCATCTGGCTAGCTAGTAAGTTCTATAAGATGAATGATTGAACTTACACTTACAGTACTGATATGTACTTACAGTTTTGACTCCTTAATGATGCAATCAATTACAATCAATTAATAAGGCCAATCAAATAAATCCAAAAAAAGTTTAATTAACCCGCTGAGTCATTGCCGGATTTTTAAGTAACGGCCACGTTCCGTACTGATGGTGACTGTCCAAATGTAATAATTTTGTCGTTCGGAAGTGCATTTCTTGTTCCATACGACGCAAATAATTTTTAACTTTGACTCTGACATATAAAAACCATCGAATTGTGATTTAACAAATCCTTACTAATTAAAACAATACAAATATGGTGATATATATTGTAGATTAAACTTTTGTATCAAACTCGTTAACATTTATATACCTATAGTATAGTGTCTGGGCAAAGTAACAAGACACCCCATTAAATTCTTTTTAACACACAAATAAAACCATATTATTGTTTCATTTACTGCACCTATTTTAATTTGTTCCTTATAACACTCTACTTTTTTACGCGTTCCTCTTTTCTATTTTAGGTATGTACTGAATTATATTCCGTTTATATTATATAAGGTGTTAAAATAATAACTGTTTTGTGAGGTACAATATTTAAAAAAAAAACAAATAATATGGAGAAATGTGATGATATAATATGATAAATAGACAAGTTAATTTTTAAGTTCCTATTCTCTTTCAACTCAATGTGATAACAGAGTGCCTTGGTTCAGAAGTGGAACAGTATAGACCAATAAATTATTATGCGTCTCTGATGGACGGACGGTACCCGGACCTTTGGAAGTGCGCATGTAAAGTCA
This sequence comes from Phalera bucephala, assembly GCA_905147815.2. Classification (NCBI taxonomy): domain Eukaryota; kingdom Metazoa; phylum Arthropoda; class Insecta; order Lepidoptera; family Notodontidae; genus Phalera; species Phalera bucephala. The sequence continues at coordinate 17,515,135 of LR990616.1, read as the reverse complement.
TATAGTTCGCCTGGTGAGATCAATCGTTGAAAATGTAGGAAAGTCAACAGCGAGCTAATCTAGGTAGATGGTCATGATCAGGCCAGTTACGGCCAGAGATGGGCAAAATGTAATCAGATTAATAATGAACCACCTCCGCTTGGGGAATTTAGACGTGATGATGGTGTATTAATTATTAACGATAACAATTACATTTTGGTATTTTCAACGATTACGATTACACGTTTAATTTTGAATTATGATTGAATTTTACAAAATGCAATGGTAATAATTAATCTGATGACATTTGGCCCATTTCTGGTTACGGCTAGCCAAAGCGGAAAGTCGTACGGGCCCTTTTCTATATACTCTAGACTACCTAAAACGCCGAACTGAGGGTTTGTCAGACTTTGTTAAACACTTAGACTGTGGTGTTATAATAGAATCAGAATCAGAATATTTTTTATTCATGTAAACCATTACAGTATTTATTAATTGTCAGAAAAGAAACAAAGACTCTACCACCACTTCGGAATGTCATTCCTGTGGAGAAAAAAGGGCAAGAAACTCTACTAAGTTACTCTTTTAAAATAGTATTTTTACATTTATCTTTTCCATCTTCATTTTGTTGTGGGATATGTGAGAACAATGTAGGCTGGTCTATCAGGTGGGTCTAAGTGAAATTAAACAAATTATACTATTCATGTGAATTGCTACATAGATCCCTCATTTACAGAGAAAGAAATGAAAAAAAAAATGTTACTAAATTAATAAAAGGAAGAGAGAATATTAAATAATAATAGCTTAAAAAGTTATCCATATTTAATCAAGTTCAGCTGGAACGGCGCCTTTCCAAGTATTTTTGTCTTTTAAATAATCATCTAGCATATACTAAGCTCGCTTACTAAGCATACGTTTAATAAAAGCTTTGAATTTATTGGCAAGTTTAGTGACGTCAGGATGAACTAACACAGTACCCCATAAAAGAAGTGTGAATTTTTGACAGAAGAAATTGCGTTTGATCTAATTTATTTCTATGTCGCGAATTATAGCAATACCTATCGCCTAGCTGATTAAACAGATAAATATTTTTTCTTGTATACACTATGTTTACGCCAATAACCTATTGCAGGCTCAAGAATATTATTGTGCCCCGCTAATGGTTGAGACTGATATTAAAAACACTTATTATAAAAAACTTATTATTAACAAAGAAACCTATTTACTATTATTAATGTTTTTTTCATTTACAGAGAACTTGCCCGAAAAGAAGCAACTGCGGGGTGGCCTCTTCTTCGTAGATTCACTCCCCGAGACGCCCTCAGGCAAAGTTCATCGAGCTAAAGTAAAGGAGATGGCATTTACGGCACAGCGGATTCTGCCCAAATGAACATTCAGCAGATGAATGCGCCTTTGTGAAATAAATACCGTGTCTTCCGAAATTCGACCTTATATCATTCATAACTCAAATCATTCGTGGTTTCGAAATGCTTGTAGTTATGGAAAAGACAATTATGCCACAAATTTTTTGTGTGCATGTTTGGAAAAGAAGGAAGAAAACAATAAAAAATAAACCAATAATTAATTATCGTCTTCTCTTAAGCAAACTACGCATTAAAAATATACATATTTCGTTGAAATATAGACAATCGAATCCTCTAAATTTCATATATTATTTAGTGTTGGTAACCTTTTGGAGGATTGGATTTTCTCGAAAAAGTATAATTTCTCAATTATAAATTAGTGACATAAGTGAAATATGTAATTTACAAAATTATATTATCACGATACTCTATGAAAAAAAAATACTACTAGACTACTTAATTAGAACTTTATTTGTATTTAATTTAGCTTTATATTTGAATGTGTACGTATTAGTAGATAACCCAAATAAACAGGATTTAATTATACACGTTCTAGTGTTTTTTTCCTTCAAGCTACAAATATGTGAACATTTGGTAAAGAAATGAAGTAATGTTAGCATTAATAAAACAGCAAGACTATAAAACAAAGTTTGGTCGACTGATAGTATGGCTATCAAAATTTACACTTATCCTAGTTAGCTAGTTATTTCGGGCATGTTGGTCCAGTGATTAAAAGCTTAAGTGCACTGGATCAAGTAATCGCGGTTATAATCCCCGCACGCAACAAATCTTTGTATGACCCACAAATATCTCTTTCGGTCTGGGTATTTCTGTATGTGAATTTCATGTTTATAAACGCAACCACGACACAGGAAATATTCCTAGTGAGAGAATACGTTTTTTTAAATAAAAATGTTATAGGTACTTAGCCATAATAGTTTTTATACTAATCCCTATCGGTTAGGACTAGGCACAATTTTACACAATTTAAGCGTATCATTGAAGTAATCGGGTCCTTTTACGCTCGATAAGTCTGTACCTTCAGTGAAAGGTGATACAAGTCACAAATCATAGTAACGAGAAAAGGCCTTTGAAGTTTTAAAAATTTCTCTCATTTTATCTAGTGCACTTAGTCAAAGATAAAAGTCAAAGATCATTAATTTGTTTAGGCAATACAAGATAACTTACAAACTTCATAATTATAATATTTTTTACATTTCCCACCGGATCGGAACGCGGCCTCCACTGAGAAGATCCGGCGAGAAACTCAGCGGGCCTTTTATGATGACCATATTTTTTTATTATTTATTTCCAATATTTTATTTTACAGCATTGTTTAATTTTTCTGTTTGAGGAGCTGCTTACATCCAATCTGCTTTATCGCCAAGATAGATTTTGTAATACCCTTTCTTATATAGTCAAACTTAAACTTATAAATAGGCATATTTCGGATAGCTATGGGTAAATTGTTGTAGAAGTGTACATTGTCCTATGAAAGAATTACTAATTCCGTGGAGACGAATAGAATGTACATTTGATTATCTTTGTTCCGTGTATTAACATGATGAAGTTACTTTTATTCTTTTCAGCAAATAATAGATTAACATATATAAATTGCGAGACAACAGTTAGATTATTTATCTCTTTGAATTTTTCTCTCTCTCTCCCTTAGAAAAACATTTCGAGCAAATTCACAATTTGGCCCCCAGAGCTTTCTGGGTTCAATAACAAAGATGTATCATCTGAGAACAGCACAATGTTTGGATTGTCCCCTATATAGTAGGGTAAGTTTTTATTTATACCCACTGTCACGGCAGTGCCGTAAGACGTTTCCCATTAACATTGACCTTTTGAATTCTTTTAGAGAAATAAAAAGTCAAGAGGTCGAGAACCCTGTCCCTAATGCTGAAGTAGTGTAGTTTCCTGAGCAGAGTTTCATAATGCACACGGTCCCTAAAGCATCCTGAGAGTTCTCCTAGGCATCAAAAACATTTCTTATTAATTCAACACCCGCATCAGTAGTTGAAAGATTCTTAGTGAAGCCAAATTGATTTATGTTAAGTATATAGGTCCGCGTGGTTTCCGGCTTAGAATAGGATCAACCCATCTCATCCCATCGGGTGTCGTACAAGGCGACTAAGGGAAAACTAGGGAATGGGCAGCAGCGTTCTCTTAACACTTCTGCGATCAAAAACTGCGCTCGCCAACCCGCCTGCCAAGCGTGGCGAGTATGGCAAATCCCCCCAATCACTATTATGGAAGAAAAGAAGAAAACCAGGCCCCTAGTCCCCGGCGGTCCTGATCGTCCTGGCCACAGTAGCAGCCATGGTAACGACAGGACAAGGGGTGCTAAGAATCTCCGGCAGAGATTCGGCTACCACCAAAAACGAAAATTGGCCCTGGTGACATACAACGCACGCACTTTGAGGACAGATGAGAAGCTTGTTGAGCTGGAAGAAGAGATAAACAAGTTGCGGTGGAATATTGTTGGTTTATCGGAGGTCCGAAGAGAGGGCGAGGACACGATAACCTTAAAATCCGGCAACTTGTTTTACTACCGGGAGGGCGAACAGCAGTCCCAAGGTGGTGTCGGATTTATCGTCCACAAGTCACTCATAGACAACGTTGTGTCCATCACTAGTGTGTCGAGCAGGGTAGCGTACCTGATACTCAGAATATCCAAAAGATATTCGCTGAAGGTCATACAGGTCTACGCACCGACCTCGACATACTCAGATGATGATGTCGAAGTTATGTATGAGGACATTAGTAGAGCCATACATACTTCCAAAACACACTTTACAGTGGTTATGGGTGACTTCAATGCGCGGCTGGGCAAACGGGGCGATGATGAGTTGAGAGTGGGGCAATTTGGATATGGGCAGCGCAACCCCAGGGGTCAGAGGCTGGCCGAATTCCTGGAGAAGGAGGGACTCTTTATGATGAACTCTTTCTTCCAGAAGCCGCCTCATAGGAAATGGACCTAGATGAGCCCTGATGGTTATAGACTTCATAATGAGCACCAAGCGACAAATATTTAATGATGTCTCCGTGATCCACAGGGTAAAAACCGGCAGTGATCACCGAATGGTCAGAGGCACATTAAATATTAATGTCAAAATGGAAAGATCGCGTCTGATGAAGTCTACGCTCCGACCTTGTAATGCACATATCCAAAACCCCGAGAACTTTCAACTCGAATTGGCAAACCGCTTCGAATTGCTAGACAGCAGCGCATCAGTGGACGAAATCAACAACAGGCTGGTAGAGACTGTCCATACGGTCGGGTCCAAGTATTTTAAGCCCCACCGTAAAAATAGACCTCAAAAACTATCCAACTACACCCGAAACCTCATGGCTGAGCGACGTTCCATGACGCTCCAAACCTCCGATGATGCTAAGTCCTATAGGCAGCTCAATGGACAGATATTGAAGTCCTTGCGACAAGACTTACGGTCCTTCAATACAAGGCGTATTGAGGAGACCATAGCACAGAACAAGGGCTCCAAAGTGTTCGCAAGAGACGCGTCTATTGGGCAAAGCCAGTTGACGAAGCTGAAGACGGAGGACGGAAACGTAACGTCGAATAGGTCAGAGGTGCTCAGGGAGATAGAGAGGTTCTATGGGCAGTTGTATACCTCAGTAGCTGAACCTGTTGTTGACTTGGTAAAAGACCCAAGAGCCAAGCTAACCCGACACTACACTGAAGATATCCCGGACATCAGCCTGTACGAGATTAGGATGGCTCTCAAACAACTCAAAAATAACAAAGCGCCGGGCGAAGACGGAATTACCGTAGAGCTTCTGAAAGTGGGCGGAACGCCAGTACTTAAAGTCCTTCAGAGGCTGTTTAATTCCGTCTTGCTCGAAGAGAAAACGCCGAAAGCATGGAACAGGGGTGTGGTGGTACTGTTTTTCAAGAAAGGTGATAACACTTTACTGAAGAATTATAGGCCCATCACACTGCTGAACCATGTTTATAAGTTGTTTTCGAGAGTCATTACGAATCGTCTCGAACGCAGGTTTGATGACTTCCAGCCTCCCGAACAAGCCGGTTTCCGGAAAGGCTTTAGTACCACAGACCACATACATACGCTGCGGCAGATTATACAGAAGACCGAGGAGTATAATCGGCCACTATGCTTGGCGTTTGTGGACTATGAGAAAGCCTTCGATTCGATCGAGACTTGGGCGGTTCTTAGATCTCTCCAGCGATGCCGCATTGACTATCGGTACATCGAAGTGTTGAAGTGCTTGTATAATAACGCCACCATGTCAGTCCGAGTACAGGGGCAGTGCACGAAGGCAATCCCCATAAAAAGAGGAGTAAGACAGGGAGACGTCATTTCTCCGAAACTGTTTACGGCCACCTTAGAGGACGCCTTCAAGCTCTTGGAATGGCAAGGACTTGGCATCAACATCAATGGCGAATACATCACTCACCTTCGATTTGCCGACGACATTGTGGTCGTGGCGGAGTCGCTGGAAGATCTAGGACGAATGCTCGGTGACCTCAACAGAGTATCTCAACAAGTGGGTCTTAAAATGAACATGGACAAAACCAAAATAATGTCTAACGTCCATGTCGTACCCACCGCACTCACCGTTGGGAACTCTACTCTTGAAGTTGTCGACGAATACATTTACCTGGGACAGGTAGTCCGGTTAGGTAGGTCCAACTTTGAGAGAGAGGTCAATCGACGAATCCAACTCGGCTGGGCAGCGTTCGGGAAACTGCGCAACATCTTCTCATCCAAAATACCTCAGTGCCTAAAGACTGAAGTTTTTAGTCAATGTGTGTTACCAGTGATGATATATGGATCAGAGACGTGGTCTCTTACAATAGATCTCATAAAAAAGCTCAGAGTTGCTCAGCGAGCTATGGAGAGAGCTATGCTCGGCGTTTCTCTACGCGATCGAATCAGGAATGAGGAGATTCGTAGAAGAACCAAGGTTACCGACATAGCCCTTAAGATTAGCAAGCTGAAGTGGCAATGGGCGGGCCACATAGCGCGTAGATCGGACGGGCGTTGGGGCAGAAAGATTCTAGAGTGGCGACCACGTATTGGCAAGCGCAGCGTGGGACGACCGCCTGCCAGATGGACCGACGATCTTGTGAAAATCGCAGGAAGTCGTTGGATGCAGGTGGCATCGGACCGGTTACGCTGGAAAGCGATTGGGGAGGCCTGTGTTCAACAGTGGGCAAGTATGGGCTGAGATGATGAAGTATATTATTATTACTAAAGTGGGTTAACATCTGATTCAAGACAACCTTTTCAAATGTCTTCATTCAAAACACGGGCAACACGCCAACCTTCGAAACGGTCAGGAGGGACAGGCTGTACACAAGCATAGTCGATGTGACAGTGTGCAGCCTACCTCTCCTGTCAGAAGTAGAGGACTGGCGCGTAGAGAGAGGTCTAACAATATCAGACCACAACGCCATAACCTTCACTCTGCGCCTGGAGGGAAGACTGGGAAGTCCGGCCCCTACTTCCACGCGCAGATACAATACAAAGAAGGCGAACTGGCAGGACTTCTCAACCCGTCTCGTGACGTCACTGGCGGAAGCCAACCTAACACCCGACGTCATCGAGCAGGCGTCAACATCGGAGGGCCTGGAGACAGTGGTAACAACCTACACGGCGAAAAAACAGGATTCCTGTAAAGTAGCCATACCCAGAGTAGGTCAGTGGAAGGTAGACGCCAAACCACCGTGGTGGACACATACCCTCGAGAACCTCAAAAAAGACGCACTGCGTAAAAAAAGGAGGATAAAAAACGCTGCACCCATCCGACTCGAGTACGTTGCCAAGATATACAGAGAGGCCAAAGAGAGGTACGTGGAAGCAGCCTACGAAGCCCAAACCAGGAGTTGGAAGGAGTTCTGCTCAACGCAAGATAGAGAGAGCCTATGGGACGGTGTATACAGAGTCATAAGGAAAACAGCTAGGAGGCAGGAGGATGTGCTCTTGAGAGATACAGAAGGGAACACCTTGTGCCCGGAGAAATCGGCGCACCTCCTAGCAACCACCTTCTATCCAAGTGACTCTGCGACGACAGACACACCTTACCATACTCAAATCCGAGAACTGACTGATAATAACGAAGCGGCGGAGTCAAGTAGCCTGTCAAAGGATGACCCTCCATTTACGGGGGCCGAACTGGAAGGAGTACTCAAAGCGCTAAATCCAAAAAAGGCCCCCGGGACTGATGGGTTAACCGCCGACATATGCACGAAGGCGATCCAAAGCGACAGGGGAGTGTTCTTAGCGATAGCCAATAAGTGCATGTCGCTGGCGCACTTTCCGACGCAATGGAAGACAGCACACGTTGTCATACTCCGGAAGCCAGGCAAGGAAGACTACACCCAACCAAAGTCTTACAGACCAATCGGCCTGCTGTCAGTTCTCGGGAAAATCGTTGAGAAACTCATGATAAGCCGCATTCAGTGGCATATTCTCCCAACACTGAGTGTAAACCAATACGGCTTCATGCCACAGCGTGGCACAGAGGACGCTCTCTATGACCTAGTGAAACATGTGAGGTCGGAAATCGACAAGAAGAAGTTAGTAGTCATAGTTTCGCTGGACATAGAGGGTGCCTTCGAAAACGCGTGGTGGCCAGCTTTAAAACATCAGCTAACATTAAGGAAGTGTCCGAAAAACCTGTACGCAATGGTGGCGTCCTACCTCCAAGACCGAAAGATCAAGGTCAATTATGCCAGAGCAACGTGTGAAAGGGTAACCACAAAAGGTCGTGTCCAAGGATCCATAGGAGGACCGACCTTCTGGAACATAATCCTTGATACCCTGTTGCAAAAACTATCTGGCCAGGACGTCCACTGTCAAGCGTTCGCGGACGACGTGGTTCTAGTCTTCTCAGGAAAAACAACACCTGACATGGAGCCGAACATCAACACAGTCCTGGCAGGGGTGGTGGAGTGGGGTAGACAAAACAAACTCAGCTTCGCAGCACACAAAACAAATGCAATGCTGCTAACAAGGAAGCTGAGAATGAGAAGAGGAATGGCGTGGGCAGGCCCCCTACAAGATGGACCGATGACTTGGTGAAGATCGCGAGTAGAAGTTGGATGCGTACAGCACAAAGCTGGTCGTTGTGGCGGTCTTTAGGGGAGGCCTTTGTTCTGCAGTAGACGTCTTTCGGCTGAAGAAGAAGAAGAATATTCAATCGATTCTATTTTATTCAATTTTGTCATGACCACATTTCTAGAAATGTCAAATCCCAAACATCACCGTACCCATGGCTCGTGAAAAAGACTTTTAGAACAGTTTGTGCGGCTTTATTGATTCTTTCTTCTTGTAAAACAATAGTCAATGATGTGTGACTCATTCATACTTTGTTTAATATTTCTGAAATTGCAGCTAACTATAAAAATAATATGTACAACATTTTCAGGCCCCAAATATTCGACCAGTCTAAAACTACAGCGTGGCTAATGCTGACAAGTGGCACTACGGGCTTGCCTAAAGTAGCAATCATACCTTTTGACACTCTCCTTAATGGAATGATCGCTTGGTGGTGAGTATTAATTATTTATTAACAGTGCCGGAACAACCACGTAGCAAGAGTAGCATATGCTACGGGCCCCGCACAAAAGGGAGCCCCGCGTATCCATACTTGTCCACCTCCGCCCGAACGTAATTTTTTGAGTGAAACTTTTAAAGACGTGGTACCTATATTGAAATAACGAAATAACGTCACAAATCCGTGAAACGTAAACACCTTCCTCGGCTAGAGACAATCTATGTCAGGCAATCGATAACCGATTATTTCGTTGGCGAAAATGAAATAAAATTTCATACGATAAACTCACAAGTTTGAACACAAAAAGTCGCTCGTTTAAATGTATAGAATTTGAACATGCCTGATAATCGGTCGTCCAAAAAGTCTAACGTGTGTGAGCACCCTTACTCGACATTCAGTGAGGATACGTAGCAGAATTGAAATAGCTCGATTCAAAATGTTAAATTTGTCTATTTATTTGTAAGGCCTTCATATTATCTTGTTAGTTTCTTATCAAAATGATTCTAAATTGCAAGGGCAATCTCATCTAGCTTATTGACTTGTTAGAGCCCAACAGGGCTTATAGTAATCTATGGTACTATTAAACACCAGCAGTATTGTAACCTATAGATGGCAAATAAAAGTATTGATTTTTTTTTACCACTTTATACTTAAGTATCAATAGCAGGTGAAGGGTCCCTCGAAAGAATTTGCTACTGGCCCCGCGCTTGCTTAACCTGACACTGATCATCAATATACAATAACCAAATAAGATTACGGTTAATCTCCTGAATCAGTCAGACATTGGCTCAGGCCGCCTATATACAAAACAGCATAAAAATAAATATACATAGTTATGTCCAATACCTCTGTATTATTTTCATATCAGATACTTCATCATTACATAATCTTTTTGATTGTCACGTGATATACATACTTAGATAATAAATAACCTGCTGCTGGAGATAGTATAACATGCAACAGAAATTAAAATAGGACACAAAAGTAAAATAGGGACCCTTAATTAATTTAAAAATTTTCTTTTCATCTGAAGTACTAAAATCTAATTCAAACCGTACCAATAGCAACACCAACCGCTTTAACTGGCCTGTTGTGAGCTCCACAAAGGCAGGATAGGCAGATTAAACCTCTGCACAACATGCCGGAAGGCATGTTATTTGAAAAACCCTGTTGCCACTAATCTGTACGAAAACGTTTATTTATATCTTTTGAAAAATATAGCCCCATACTGGGAGTTATTTCTGGGTCATGGGTGCGTTTACAAACATAGAATTTACATACACGATCACCCAGACAGAAAAAATATTTGTGGGTCACATAAATATTTGTCCCGTGCATCGAACCCGCGGCAACTCGATCTAGTAGGCAAACCACTAGACCAAGCCATCTGTTAAAATTATAACAGCAATATACTTATGTTTATTAAGGGAATCAATGTTATCAATCCATTCATTACTCCTTATTAAACTCACATACAGCGCAACAAACTACATTAAACCTGTTTGCAAACTTATTGCAAGTTCGGTAAGTTTCTAGCGTCTTATACGAGTAAATTAACAGCTAAGGCCCAAGTTATGACCCTTTCTTAATTGTTATTGCGCATCAACCCTTGGAGAGAGAACTAAGTATACCAACACGTAATTATGTAATTTAGGTAGAGAACTATATTAAATACTAATTACTAAGTTCTAACGAAAATTAGACTGCTTAGCTATTTGCCACTCTAGAATAATAAAATAAAGGTCGACACGATATACCTACATATGCAAATGTGCAGATAATATATTTTAAAGCTCAATCAAATTGAGATTATGACCATTCGAAATGACGTGAACTATGACACATAGAAACAACGCGCAACGTTTTTTTTCCATGGAATGCAGTAAGAATATAATTTCTCACTTTAATCTGGACTAACAATCTTTATCCACCAACAAATACCGCGAATAGAAGTAGATCAAGCAAAGAACTCTAGTTCTATACTCTAGGAGGATTCGTTTGAACAGTTTACTTTACGGAAGCAGGAAATTTGGCGGGAAGGAATACTATTTGTACCATTATTAGAGTTATGGTTACCTTAGGTACTTACTACCAACAGTATCTAAAGCATTCACAACCCTAGTTAATTGGATTACTGCTAAATTCTGAAAAGGATTGAGGCCTACGCTGTCAGTTGCCAATACTTTTAACTCTTGAAACAAATTGCGCCGGGCCCAAATAATGGAAAATGGTGAGGCCTATGATGATGAATAATTTATATTTGTCGTTCTTTTAGGACTCCATTCACGGAGAAATTTGAGAGCACCATGGCAATGGCCACACTTCAGTGGTTATCGTCGCTAATTTTCTTCATATCTGGCCCCCTGAGGGGCTACACGAGGATCCAGTCGTCGGCGCCGCTCACCCCACACCGGCTTGCGGCGCTTATCAACAAGTACAGGGTAATTAGAATGTGATAATAACCGATAATGCATAAAGTTGGATTCATAATATTGATAACGTTTAATCCAATATCTATGAATCGGGTCAGCTGTGAAATTAAAATGGTTAAATAAATAATGCATATTTTTTTATGTTCCACATCGGGTATCGGAAATTATAGCTGTGAGAAACGTCTGGAAAATTATAATAAATTAAGCTGGATGCACATCATGTCCGGCTGGAGCATGGTGGTTGCACGCTCACCTCCTTACTCGGGGAAACTGTAAAAACCCTTCAGCCAATAGCATAGATCATTCACACACACAAAATATGATGCACACCAGTTGCAGTATTAAGATCTGAAAATGAGTACAATGTATGGCGGACTATGCGTAAGAGCATTATCATTAAGTACACCCACCTTGCGCATACACAAGCGATTGATTTGAGCCATGGAATACCGCGCCAGCCCATTTGAACAGTGCGAATCCATTTAACATCACATGCTTTCGAAAAGACAGGTGCGTGCCTGGGTTTGAACCCGAGACCTCTGACTTTGCAGTTCAACGGTCTAACCACTAGGCTATCACTACTACCTAACCCATATTAAAATATTTTCATAATATTTCAGCCCAACGTGACCGCGTGGAGCCCATATTTATTAGGGCAATTTCTTGTAGCGGCAGAAAACATTTGTGACTTATCGTGTTTCAAATACATTGCTATTGGGGGCAGCGCTATTGAGAAGCCATTACTGGACAGATTTGGAGTAAGTATACATACACATTATACATTATTTCCGTTGTAGGTTCATCGAGTATAAAATAAAGATTTCCTTTTCTTTTCCAACTCTATTCAGTTAGGCTTTAAATCTTTCAAGAAAATATATCTAGCCAGCGTATCGCAATGAAGGTGAAATACATTTAAGTGGGACAAAGTTAAGGAAATACATTTCTAACCAGGTACTAAATCTTTTCTTCTTTATTATTGGACAGCTAGGAGTTATGTAATGTAAATAAAATGATTACTGAGATTAACAGAACCTTTTATAATAAGTTGGCATTAACTTTAATGTTAATTTGGATATCCTACTATCCTACAAATATTATAAATGTGAAAGTATGTATGTTTAGATGTTGGGGTGTTTGTTACTCAATCATGCAAAAACGGCTGAACGGATTTGTATGAAATTTGGCACACAAATTACCTGAAGTAACACATAGGATACTTTTGATTCCGTAAAAATATGAAGTTCCTGTCTAAAATGAAGTCGCGGGCAGAAGCTAGTAAATAATTTGTTCCTTTTACGCATGTATTTATGATTTTCCATTTTGTTTCAGAAAAAATGTGACGCATTCTTATACTTGGTTTACGGTATGACAGAACTGTTAGTGCCAGTTTTTGATTTCGATTCAAACACACCTTTCGGATCGACTGGAAAACCATTAGACTGTTACCAGTACAGGGTAAGTGAAACTTAACATAATTTCTTTTAATTTGAAATTCTTGTGTCACTTAGCTAAAGGTTGCAGATTAGATTCGGAAAATCTAGAACTATATTTTCTTGCGTGTCCTTTGGGCTAAGTGGTTTTTAGTGGGATTGCGATCTTATCTATTTAGTAAATGATTGAGCATCGATAATACTTAAAAAAATGCCTGGAGTCAAATTGTGCAACAAAGATGCAAATAAGTAAATTGAAAGACTTTAAATGAATGCACATACCTTATTTACCATTCTACAAAATAATTTTTGTAATGAGGTAAGCCCAATGTTTTCGCAATGTCCACATAGTTATGCTATGCGGAGCGCAGATTAGATAGGAATTATTGTAAAATATTTAACACCTGTCCCAAAGACAACAGGCATTAATCTAATGTTATATACATGTGTAAATCATTGTAATTCATATATCTCTAATAACTCAGATTCATACTAATGATTACAAAACTATTATTGCAGCTTATGGACGATAACGGTGACGTGTTAGAAAAGCCTTTTAAAACTGGAGAATTGTGGATCAAAGGGAATGCTTTCTGTAAGGTAATTCGTTTTTACAATGCATTACGTAATAGCTTGTACAAAACAAGGGTTTGAGATTCTGAAGCTCCAAAGAATTCTGACAGTCTAAATAAAAAAAAAACAAACCATCTTCAACATACCAAATTCACAAATCGTAATCGTATTGAAATACATTTGGATCAATATTCATAAGAAGATTCTGAACATTTGTACGTAATACATGTAAAAACCGATAGAATATTGGGAACATATTAAACACGCACACATTTACATTTAAACCGCTTATCCAAACTAAATGTCGTCAACATTTCCACATGTTTAATCACATAGTAACGGGAAATCGCTCGTTACCGAAACTCAATCCCCAAAAAGGTAAACCTTCGCAGCGCCGTCGCGCGGCCGGGCCTGGGACGATAATACCCTGAGGATGCGTCGACATTCATTATTTACCTGTACCACAATAAACATGTAAATAGTAGAACAACTTGGAACTAGCGGTCCAAAAAAGAATCTTCTCGGCAGATTTCAGAGGGATCCGCTAAGATCCGCCGAGAGATTATTTTAATCGTTAGCACAAAGATGTTCAACTGTTATGTTGTGCTATACTGTACCTGTACCCTAATACCCGCTACTCTAGCCTTGTACCTGCTTAGCAAAATGTCTCATATACATATACCTAATGTCTGGGAGTAGAGATTTATATTTCAGTACTCATTAATCGGTACATCATTTAAATTTAGGTAGATGTTATCTCATTATTAAAAAGTTCATAAAAACTTACGTCACGTTGTTTATGTTCATATTATTTCGCGTTATACACAATTCTGAAAACCGTGATTAGAGATCTGTAACACTATAAAATTACACAACCAGCTCACCTAAATTAACATCAAAACAAAATAATCAAATGCAATGCTTCTCCGATTATTCCGATTAGATTATTTTCCATAACAAGTGCTTTATCAATGTTGAAACGGTGGCACAAAAAAGTGTTACTATTCGGTAGCGACACAGAAGGGTTTACATACCCAGTAAAACAACCAACACCAATCCTTATTATAATACTAGGATTTACCCGTTACTTTGTATGTCATTTTTTTAGACAAAAGGTAGCCTAAGCCCATACCTAGGCTACAATATATGTCCTTGCCAAATTTATCAAAATCCCCTTACTGATTTCGCTTTTAAAGATACGAGTACTTTGAATTTAACACTGACATTGAAACTATTCTAAAACAAAATAACGTCTGAACTAAATTAAATTCCGTGATCTCTTCCATTTCTAGGGTTATTTGAACAACCCTGAAGAAACGAGCACGATATTGACAAACGACGGCTGGTTCAAGACCGGCGACATGTTCTACAGGGACGACAAGGATCAATACTACTTTGTCGAACGGAAGAAACTTTTAATTAAGCACTTCGGGTTTAAGGTAAGAGCTCTTTACTTTTTTTATTATTAACGCGTGCTATAGAGCTACAAGGATCGTTTGGCCTGTGGATGGCATTAACAGGGGGACATTGGTGTGAAATTAGGGTCATCATTTGGTAACATTTTCCTACTTCCTATCTAATCAAAAAAGAACTTGGGTACATTCCATAGCAAACTGCAACTTTGCGACTGTCAAGCAGATTACAGCGTTAGTTGCGATTTTGGCCGCGGGCCAAAAGATCCTTGTAGGACTGTACGTCACAGATTCTACACAATATATCGGTAACTTAAATGACGCAAGACCTTTAGCAACCGAATTAGATTTTTGCTTTACAAATTCAATACTAAACTTAAAGTTCTAATTCTTAAGAGTTACCTATTATTTTCTTAAGAAGTTAGATGTTCACATTAAACTACAAAACCTGGTGTATTGAGAAATAATGTAAAGAAGGGCAATTTAGGTCGCCGTATTACTTTAAATCATAGTTAAACGTTTGGAATGATTTTATGTTTAATTTTAGCATAAAAAATACCATACATGAAAACTAGTAATCGATTCAGTTTCCGTTTTAGAACAAACTACTTTCAGGTTTTGCGTTATTTATATTACATGTTGTATACACATACGATGCTTTAAAATTGATGGCATAAGTAGATAAATATATTCAATATAACAAATGTTCTTACTCCATTTTATTAACATACACACAGAAAGCGTTTGAAATGTAAGACGAAAAGTCAGTCGCCGTAAACTTAGCTAGACTTATTTTTCTCACGCTCCGATTCTCTAGTGGGGCACTGTCTCGGCTTGGCTGATAAGCGACAAGAGAAAACAAATTCTTATTTTGTTAGAAAATATGTATTTTCTGAATTTATGCCATCTGTCGTTTCGATAAGTATTTTATCATGGAAGAAATTCGTAATATTGACTCTAGCGACGTGATCGAATTCGTTTAAAAGTAGTGACTTCTGAAGATATGTCATACAGAGTTTTTTTTTTTACTAATAAATCCTGTCTTGTTCATATAAAGCATTTTAAATCAATCTATCACTTGCAGGACGACTCACTCTGTGCTGAGACCTTATTCTATTTAATTACAAAATATTTTTAGCCTTATATAAGTGATATTAAATTTTCTTAGTAAACAATTAATTTCGTCATAATATTAAAATGTCTAGCAATACATTTGAAATTAGGACTTTGCTTTTTTAGAAAAAACGCGGCCCACACTAAAAATATGCCGTGGTTGCATTTACAAACTAAAAATCACACCCAGGTCGATACAAATATTTGTGTTTCACATAAGGACTTGTCCCGTGTGAGGATCGAACCCGTGACTACTTGATCCAGTGGGCAGAGCGGCTTAAGCACTGGACTATTTTTTCCGTCATTGTTTGCAGATTTCACCTTTACAAATAGAAGAAGTGATTAAGAGGCATCCAGCCGTGGCTGAAGCGTGTGTGGTGGGCATCCCTGACCTCGAGTGCCTGGAGCTGCCCATAGCGGCGATAGTAAGGAGAAATGGCGAAAGGTGCGAACCACAAGAAATCTTCGATTTATTGAAAGGTATTTATTTTATTTTATATAAATCATTAATCATCATTCTTCCGCTACTCTATCACGCCGGATCCTTTGGGAGAATTTTATTTTATTTATTTTTATTCTATTTCTACAATTAAGGGAAAACTATCATCAATAATATAATTATGTACAATAAAGTCTACAAAAAATCAACCATTACCAGTACCAGTAGTTTCTTCTGGTAGAAACAATAAAATAAGGTTGATACTCAGAATTTAATCCTTACTGCCAAAATTCGATTAACAAAACACGAAAAACTATAATACATCTAAAAAAGTTTTTTTTTAAACACTCCAATAAATTACTATCTATCTATCTATACCTACGCCAAATCCCTTGCGGGATAGACAGAGTACAGATTCCAACAGGTTCTTTCCTTACAGACCTATCTGGCTTCCTCCACTCTCATCGTTCGTTGATAAAGTACTAATTATTATATGGACGAAGTCATACAATTCAATCAGTATGTGTCATATTTTATTAAAATTTCACGTAATTAAATGGTATTTTCTAAGTCATTTAGTCAATTTAATCCTTTAAGTTGAATTCCAATTATTTCTTATGTGACCTTTATTATTTGATTGGTAAAATTTAACTGCGTCACTAGAAAACGAATGCAACAATTCCTAGCTATTGCTCATAATCATAATTACCATGAAATGTAGGTAAAACATTAAAATTATAATTGCGACCGTCATTTATGCTTCGTTGGTTAATCCCCTGTGCAACCGCTGCGAAAGCATTTCGAATTTAAAGTTTCAATACATATCCGTCTTTTATTAATAACGTAATAATAGAGGTTTTGGTAAGTTAGTAGCGTTTAAATCAAAATTCCTTCAGCGTGGCTGAATACTCGTTTTGAAACTTGTTGTGTGTGTGTGAGTGTGTGTGTGTGTGTGTGTGTGTGTGTGTGTGTGTGTGAATGATGTACGCTGTTGGCCGCGAGGCCTTTACAGCTTGTTGTTGCGTAACAATTAAACTAGTTATGGGCGTATTTTCACATTAAGAATGATTCCTATATCATAGATGTGAACATTTTTACAAACAGGAAATTCACACACACCAACGCCTAAATCGAAACAAAAATTTACCCCGTACGGGATTCACACCCGTGACTACGTTCACTGACGTTCTAAACCACTGATCATTTAAAAAAGAACCGTGGATACGTTTACAAACACGAAATTTACATACACAAACAACCAGACCGAAACAAATATTTGTGGGTCACGCAAAGATTTGTCAAAGTAAAAAATATTTATTTGTTTAGGCACACACGAGCACTAACAAATATGAAAATTATTAAATTTTTTACATCTACCACCGGACCGGAACGTGGCCTCCACTGAGAAGATCCGGCGAGAACCTCAGCTAGTCTTTTAACTTAATTTGTTTGGCCTTTCTGGTAACCATTTTTTTTAAATTGTATTATACAGCATTATTTAATTTTGCTGATTTGAGGAGCTGCTCAAAGCCAATCTGTTTTATCGTTAAGATAATTCGAAATTTTGTAATACCCTTTCTTACACAGTCTAGTTTTGATTGTCTTGTGGGGAGATTAATTGCTCGATCCGACCGAAGAGGCCCACGATCTGAACCACTAATCGTTCTCATCAATTTTAAATTATATATGTTAACACCATCGGTACAACATTTTTAAAGAGAAATTTGAAGGATTTAATTTAAGTCCGCTCAACACCGTTATTGTTGTAAAGCGCTCGAAGCGCTAATGTGCAAAACAAACGCAATCAAATTTGGAGCATTATCATGTAAAGATTGACGTTAGCGTGTTGCTAGCGAGTTGATATGCTATCCTTATCACACTGCAAGTTTACTAAATAAATTTAAACGTGACAGCACGTTTACTCGCTGGCGTCACGCCAACGTTAGAGATTTTGTGCTGAGTCCGCGGTTCCGGAATTTCATACTGATTTTTTTGATTCAATCAATTGGCCCATAGTTTTAAAATCACATACAAATTATTGGAAATGGTAAAATCGTCTGGATTAGGCGTACATAGAGTGGACAAATGATTATGAAACTGAAATGAACGCTGTGACTAACAATAAACTCCTTTGTGTTTCGCTTGGATATAAAAATAACAATATCTGTATTTTATCGCACTTGTATGATAATTGATTAAAATCCTTGTAACAAATAAACGGATTATAATAAATGATAGCCAAAGGAAAATCACTGCATCGGAATACTTTGTTCCGAAAACGATTAAAGATAACTCAGTGGAAATAAAAATGTACACTTATTTTAATACTGCAAACTGACGTAACGTAGATATCAAATCAAGAACTGATATTTTTCGCGCGAAGATTAAAATATTGGCTGTCTCAATCATCTAGTAGCGAACAATATGCTATTGCAATGATTTGAACCTCGTCATCGAAAATCGAGGTTCAAATCCGGGGTTGGACAAAAGCAGTTTTTCTATCGAAGAATTCCCAGTATCAGTCCGGAGTCTGGAATTGTGCCCGGTAGGTAATAGGCTCGCCCCCTATTACATGGGACAGGAAAAGTGTGTGTACGCAGTACACCTCTGCCACCCCTGCTTAGGGCATACAGATGTGACGGTTTGTTTAGGATTGTAATATATATATTTCAATAAACATAATAACACATATTCAAACATCAAATAAAACACAGTTTTATTTGATGTTTCATGGGATAATTACTTGTGTTACAATTGGTCCGTATAAGTTGAAAATTTGAATAAATATTCATGTTAAAAATAAACGTAACTAACCGCGCCTAAAAACTTGTTTTTTTTTTTTGGGGAAAGGAAGAAAAAATATTTTACATAACCAAATAAGCATAAATCTCTATCTATGACATAAATCATCACGACAGATCCTTTGCGGCGAAGGTAGAGAGGGGCTATAATAGCCATAGCTGTGATAATGAGTTACGTTGCGCTTAAATCCGATTAACATTGATTTAGGTACACTATTGATAATTTAAGACATGTCAAATGAATAAACTTGAAGTTGTTATAATCCATAGACAGAAAGGCGTAGAAATGTTATGAAATTAGTAAGACACCATCTGGCTAGCTAGTAAGTTCTATAAGATGAATGATTGAACTTACACTTACAGTACTGATATGTACTTACAGTTTTGACTCCTTAATGATGCAATCAATTACAATCAATTAATAAGGCCAATCAAATAAATCCAAAAAAAGTTTAATTAACCCGCTGAGTCATTGCCGGATTTTTAAGTAACGGCCACGTTCCGTACTGATGGTGACTGTCCAAATGTAATAATTTTGTCGTTCGGAAGTGCATTTCTTGTTCCATACGACGCAAATAATTTTTAACTTTGACTCTGACATATAAAAACCATCGAATTGTGATTTAACAAATCCTTACTAATTAAAACAATACAAATATGGTGATATATATTGTAGATTAAACTTTTGTATCAAACTCGTTAACATTTATATACCTATAGTATAGTGTCTGGGCAAAGTAACAAGACACCCCATTAAATTCTTTTTAACACACAAATAAAACCATATTATTGTTTCATTTACTGCACCTATTTTAATTTGTTCCTTATAACACTCTACTTTTTTACGCGTTCCTCTTTTCTATTTTAGGTATGTACTGAATTATATTCCGTTTATATTATATAAGGTGTTAAAATAATAACTGTTTTGTGAGGTACAATATTTAAAAAAAAAACAAATAATATGGAGAAATGTGATGATATAATATGATAAATAGACAAGTTAATTTTTAAGTTCCTATTCTCTTTCAACTCAATGTGATAACAGAGTGCCTTGGTTCAGAAGTGGAACAGTATAGACCAATAAATTATTATGCGTCTCTGATGGACGGACGGTACCCGGACCTTTGGAAGTGCGCATGTAAAGTCATATAGTTCGCCTGGTGAGATCAATCGTTGAAAATGTAGGAAAGTCAACAGCGAGCTAATCTAGGTAGATGGTCATGATCAGGCCAGTTACGGCCAGAGATGGGCAAAATGTAATCAGATTAATAATGAACCACCTCCGCTTGGGGAATTTAGACGTGATGATGGTGTATTAATTATTAACGATAACAATTACATTTTGGTATTTTCAACGATTACGATTACACGTTTAATTTTGAATTATGATTGAATTTTACAAAATGCAATGGTAATAATTAATCTGATGACATTTGGCCCATTTCTGGTTACGGCTAGCCAAAGCGGAAAGTCGTACGGGCCCTTTTCTATATACTCTAGACTACCTAAAACGCCGAACTGAGGGTTTGTCAGACTTTGTTAAACACTTAGACTGTGGTGTTATAATAGAATCAGAATCAGAATATTTTTTATTCATGTAAACCATTACAGTATTTATTAATTGTCAGAAAAGAAACAAAGACTCTACCACCACTTCGGAATGTCATTCCTGTGGAGAAAAAAGGGCAAGAAACTCTACTAAGTTACTCTTTTAAAATAGTATTTTTACATTTATCTTTTCCATCTACATTTTGTTGTGGGATATGTGAGAACAATGTAGGCTGGTCTATCAGGTGGGTCTAAGTGAAATTAAACAAATTATACTATTCATGTGAATTGCTACATAGATCCCTCATTTACAGAGAAAGAAATAAAAAAAAAATGTTACTAAATTAATAAAAGGAAGAGAGAATATTAAATAATAATAGCTTAAAAAGTTATCCATATTTAATCAAGTTCAGCTGGAACGGCGCCTTTCCAAGTATTTTTGTCTTTTAAATAATCATCTAGCATATACTAAGCTCGCTTACTAAGCATACGTTTAATAAAAGCTTTGAATTTATTGGCAAGTTTAGTGACGTCAGGATGAACTAACACAGTACCCCATAAAAGAAGTGTGAATTTTTGACAGAAGAAATTGCGTTTGATCTAATTTATTTCTATGTCGCGAATTATAGCAATACCTATCGCCTAGCTGATTAAACAGATAAATATTTTTTCTTGTATACACTATGTTTACGCCAATAACCTATTGCAGGCTCAAGAATATTATTGTGCCCCGCTAATGGTTGAGACTGATATTAAAAACACTTATTATAAAAAACTTATTATTAACAAAGAAACCTATTTACTATTATTAATGTTTTTTTTATTTACAGAGAACTTGCCCGAAAAGAAGCAACTGCGGGGTGGCCTCTTCTTCGTAGATTCACTCTCCGAGACGCCCTCAGGCAAAGTTCATCGAGCTAAAGTAAAGGAGATGGCATTTACGGCACAGCGGATTCTGCCCAAATGAACATTCAGCAGATGAATGCGCCTTTGTGAAATAAATACCGTGTCTTCCGAAATTCGACCTTATATCATTCATAACTCAAATCATTCGTGGTTTCGAAATGCTTGTAGTTATGGAAAAGACAATTATGCCACAAATTATTTGTGTGCATGTTTGGAAAAGAAGGAAGAAAACAATAAAAAATAAACCAATAATTAATTATCGTCTTCTCTTAAGCAAACTACGCATTAAAAATATACATATTTCGTTGAAATATAGACAATCGAATCCTCTAAATTTCATATATTATTTAGTGTTGGTAACCTTTTGGAGGATTGGATTTTCTCGAAAAAGTATAATTTCTCAATTATAAATTAGTGACATAAGTGAAATATGTAATTTACAAAATTATATTATCACGATACTCTATGAAAAAAAAATACTACTAGACTACTTAATTAGAACTTTATTTGTATTTAATTTAGCTTTATATTTGAATGTGTACGTATTAGTAGATAACCCAAATAAACAGGATTTAATTATACACGTTCTAGTGTTTTTTTCCTTCAAGCTACAAATATGTGAACATTTGGTAAAGAAATGAAGTAATGTTAGCATTAATAAACAGCAAGACTATAAAACAAAGTTTGGTCGACTGATAGTATGGCTATCAAAATTTACACTTATCCTAGTTAGCTAGTTATTTCGGGCATGTTGGTCCAGTGATTAAAAGCTTAAGTGCACTGGATCAAGTAATCGCGGTTATAATCCCCGCACGCAACAAATCTTTGTATGACCCACAAATATCTCTTTCGGTCTGGGTATTTCTGTATGTGAATTTCATGTTTATAAACGCAACCACGACACAGGAAATATTCCTAGTGAGAGAATACGTTTTTTTAAATAAAAATGTTATAGGTACTTAGCCATAATAGTTTTTATACTAATCCCTATCGGTTAGGACTAGGCACAATTTTACACAATTTAAGCGTATCATTGAAGTAATCGGGTCCTTTTACGCTCGATAAGTCTGTACCTTCAGTGAAAGGTGATACAAGTCACAAATCATAGTAACGAGAAAAGGCCTTTGAAGTTTTAAAAATTTCTCTCATTTTATCTAGTGCACTTAGTCAAAGATCATTAATTTGTTTAGGCAATACAAGATAACTTACAAACTTCATAATTATAATATTTTTTACATTTCCCACCGGATCGGAACGCGGCCTCCACTGAGAAGATCCGGCGAGAAACTCAGCGGGCCTTTTATGATGACCATATTTTTTTATTATTTATTTCCAATATTTTATTTTACAGCATTGTTTAATTTTTCTGTTTGAGGAGCTGCTTACATCCAATCTGCTTTATCGCCAAGATAGATTTTGTAATACCCTTTCTTATATAGTCAAACTTAAACTTATAAATAGGCATATTTCGGATAGCTATGGGTAAATTGTTGTAGAAGTGTACATTGTCCTATGAAAGAATTACTAATTCCGTGGAGACGAATAGAATGTACATTTGATTATCTTTGTTCCGTGTATTAACATGATGAAGTTACTTTTATTCTTTTCAGCAAATAATAGATTAACATATATAAATTGCGAGACAACAGTTAGATTATTTATCTCTTTGAATTTTTCTCTCTCTCTCCCTTAGAAAAACATTTCGAGCAAATTCACAATTTGGCCCCCAGAGCTTTCTGGGTTCAATAACAAAGATGTATCATCTGAGAACAGCACAATGTTTGGATTGTCCCCTATATAGTAGGGTAAGTTTTTATTTATACCCACTGTCACGGCAGTGCCGTAAGACGTTTCCCATTAACATTGACCTTTTGAATTCTTTTAGAGAAATAAAAAGTCAAGAGGTCGAGAACCCTGTCCCTAATGCTGAAGTAGTGTAGTTTCCTGAGCAGAGTTTCATAATGCACACGGTCCCTAAAGCATCCTGAGAGTTCTCCTAGGCATCAAAAACATTTCTTATTAATTCAACACCCGCATCAGTAGTTGAAAGATTCTTAGTGAAGCCAAATTGATTTATGTTAAGTATATAGGTCCGCGTGGTTCCCGGCTTAGAATAGGACCAACCCATCTCATCCCATCGGGTGTCGTACAAGGCGACTAAGGGAAAACTAGGGAATGGGCAGCAGCGTTCTCTTAACACTTCTGCGATCAAAAACTGCGCTCGCCAACCCGCCTGCCAAGCGTGGCGAGTATGGTAAATCCCCCCAATCACTATTATGGAAGAAAAGAAGAAAACCAGGCCCCTAGTCCCCGGCGGTCCTGATCGTCCTGGCCACAGTAGCAGCCATGGTAACGACAGGACAAGGGGTGCTAAGAATCTCCGGCAGAGATTCGGCTACCACCAAAAACGAAAATTGGCCCTGGTGACATACAACGCACGCACTTTGAGGACAGATGAGAAGCTTGTTGAGCTGGAAGAAGAGATAAACAAGTTGCGGTGGAATATTGTTGGTTTATCGGAGGTCCGAAGAGAGGGCGAGGACACGATAACCTTAAAATCCGGCAACTTGTTTTACTACCGGGAGGGCGAACAGCAGTCCCAAGGTGGTGTCGGATTTATCGTCCACAAGTCACTCATAGACAACGTTGTGTCCATCACTAGTGTGTCGAGCAGGGTAGCGTACCTGATACTCAGAATATCCAAAAGATATTCGCTGAAGGTCATACAGGTCTACGCACCGACCTCGACATACTCAGATGATGATGTCGAAGTTATGTATGAGGACATTAGTAGAGCCATACATACTTCCAAAACACACTTTACAGTGGTTATGGGTGACTTCAATGCGCGGCTGGGCAAACGGGGCGATGATGAGTTGAGAGTGGGGCAATTTGGATATGGGCAGCGCAACCCCAGGGGTCAGAGGCTGGCCGAATTCCTGGAGAAGGAGGGACTCTTTATGATGAACTCTTTCTTCCAGAAGCCGCCTCATAGGAAATGGACCTAGATGAGCCCTGATGGTTCCACCAAAAACGAAATAGACTTCATAATGAGCACCAAGCGACAAATATTTAATGATGTCTCCGTGATCCACAGGGTAAAAACCGGCAGTGATCACCGAATGGTCAGAGGCACATTAAATATTAATGTCAAAATGGAAAGATCGCGTCTGATGAAGTCTACGCTCCGACCTTGTAATGCACATATCCAAAACCCCGAGAACTTTCAACTCGAATTGGCAAACCGCTTCGAATAGCTAGACAGCAGCGCATCAAAGCCAATCTGTTTTATCGTTAAGATAATTCGAAATTTTGTAATACCCTTTCTTACACAGTCTAGTTTTGATTGTCTTGTGGGGAGATTAATTGCTCGATCCGACCGAAGAGGCCCACGATCTGAACCACTAATCGTTCTCATCAATTTTAAATTATATATGTTAACACCATCGGTACAACATTTTTAAAGAGAAATTTGAAGGATTTAATTTAAGTCCGCTCAACACCGTTATTGTTGTAAAGCGCTCGAAGCGCTAATGTGCAAAACAAACGCAATCAAATTTGGAGCATTATCATGTAAAGATTGACGTTAGCGTGTTGCTAGCGAGTTGATATGCTATCCTTATCACACTGCAAGTTTACTAAATAAATTTAAACGTGACAGCACGTTTACTCGCTGGCGTCACGCCAACGTTAGAGATTTTGTGCTGAGTCCGCGGTTCCGGAATTTCATACTGATTTTTTTGATTCAATCAATTGGCCCATAGTTTTAAAATCACATACAAATTATTGGAAATGGTAAAATCGTCTGGATTAGGCGTACATAGAGTGGACAAATGATTATGAAACTGAAATGAACGCTGTGACTAACAATAAACTCCTTTGTGTTTCGCTTGGATATAAAAATAACAATATCTGTATTTTATCGCACTTGTATGATAATTGATTAAAATCCTTGTAACAAATAAACGGATTATAATAAATGATAGCCAAAGGAAAATCACTGCATCGGAATACTTTGTTCCGAAAACGATTAAAGATAACTCAGTGGAAATAAAAATGTACACTTATTTTAATACTGCAAACTGACGTAACGTAGATATCAAATCAAGAACTGATATTTTTCGCGCGAAGATTAAAATATTGGCTGTCTCAATCATCTAGTAGCGAACAATATGCTATTGCAATGATTTGAACCTCGTCATCGAAAATCGAGGTTCAAATCCAGGGTTGGACAAAAGCAGTTTTTCTATCGAAGAATTCCCAGTATCAGTCCGGAGTCTGGAATTGTGCCCGGTAGGTAATAGGCTCGCCCCCTATTACATGGGACAGGAAAAGTGTGTGTACGCAGTACACCTCTGCCACCCCTGCTTAGGGCATACAGATGTGACGGTTTGTTTAGGATTGTAATATATATATTTCAATAAACATAATAACACATATTCAAACATCAAATAAAACACAGTTTTATTTGATGTTTCATGGGATAATTACTTGTGTTACAATTGGTCCGTATAAGTTGAAAATTTGAATAAATATTCATGTTAAAAATAAACGTAACTAACCGCGCCTAAAAACTTGTTTTTTTTTTTTGGGGAAAGGAAGAAAAAATATTTTACATAACCAAATAAGCATAAATCTCTATCTATGACATAAATCATCACGACAGATCCTTTGCGGCGAAGGTAGAGAGGGGCTATAATAGCCATAGCTGTGATAATGAGTTACGTTGCGCTTAAATCCGATTAACATTGATTTAGGTACACTATTGATAATTTAAGACATGTCAAATGAATAAACTTGAAGTTGTTATAATCCATAGACAGAAAGGCGTAGAAATGTTATGAAATTAGTAAGACACCATCTGGCTAGCTAGTAAGTTCTATAAGATGAATGATTGAACTTACACTTACAGTACTGATATGTACTTACAGTTTTGACTCCTTAATGATGCAATCAATTACAATCAATTAATAAGGCCAATCAAATAAATCCAAAAAAAGTTTAATTAACCCGCTGAGTCATTGCCGGATTTTTAAGTAACGGCCACGTTCCGTACTGATGGTGACTGTCCAAATGTAATAATTTTGTCGTTCGGAAGTGCATTTCTTGTTCCATACGACGCAAATAATTTTTAACTTTGACTCTGACATATAAAAACCATCGAATTGTGATTTAACAAATCCTTACTAATTAAAACAATACAAATATGGTGATATATATTGTAGATTAAACTTTTGTATCAAACTCGTTAACATTTATATACCTATAGTATAGTGTCTGGGCAAAGTAACAAGACACCCCATTAAATTCTTTTTAACACACAAATAAAACCATATTATTGTTTCATTTACTGCACCTATTTTAATTTGTTCCTTATAACACTCTACTTTTTTACGCGTTCCTCTTTTCTATTTTAGGTATGTACTGAATTATATTCCGTTTATATTATATAAGGTGTTAAAATAATAACTGTTTTGTGAGGTACAATATTTAAAAAAAAAACAAATAATATGGAGAAATGTGATGATATAATATGATAAATAGACAAGTTAATTTTTAAGTTCCTATTCTCTTTCAACTCAATGTGATAACAGAGTGCCTTGGTTCAGAAGTGGAACAGTATAGACCAATAAATTATTATGCGTCTCTGATGGACGGACGGTACCCGGACCTTTGGAAGTGCGCATGTAAAGTCATATAGTTCGCCTGGTGAGATCAATCGTTGAAAATGTAGGAAAGTCAACAGCGAGCTAATCTAGGTAGATGGTCATGATCAGGCCAGTTACGGCCAGAGATGGGCAAAATGTAATCAGATTAATAATGAACCACCTCCGCTTGGGGAATTTAGACGTGATGATGGTGTATTAATTATTAACGATAACAATTACATTTTGGTATTTTCAACGATTACGATTACACGTTTAATTTTGAATTATGATTGAATTTTACAAAATGCAATGGTAATAATTAATCTGATGACATTTGGCCCATTTCTGGTTACGGCTAGCCAAAGCGGAAAGTCGTACGGGCCCTTTTCTATATACTCTAGACTACCTAAAACGCCGAACTGAGGGTTTGTCAGACTTTGTTAAACACTTAGACTGTGGTGTTATAATAGAATCAGAATCAGAATATTTTTTATTCATGTAAACCATTACAGTATTTATTAATTGTCAGAAAAGAAACAAAGACTCTACCACCACTTCGGAATGTCATTCCTGTGGAGAAAAAAGGGCAAGAAACTCTACTAAGTTACTCTTTTAAAATAGTATTTTTACATTTATCTTTTCCATCTACATTTTGTTGTGGGATATGTGAGAACAATGTAGGCTGGTCTATCAGGTGGGTCTAAGTGAAATTAAACAAATTATACTATTCATGTGAATTGCTACATAGATCCCTCATTTACAGAGAAAGAAATAAAAAAAAAATGTTACTAAATTAATAAAAGGAAGAGAGAATATTAAATAATAATAGCTTAAAAAGTTATCCATATTTAATCAAGTTCAGCTGGAACGGCGCCTTTCCAAGTATTTTTGTCTTTTAAATAATCATCTAGCATATACTAAGCTCGCTTACTAAGCATACGTTTAATAAAAGCTTTGAATTTATTGGCAAGTTTAGTGACGTCAGGATGAACTAACACAGTACCCCATAAAAGAAGTGTGAATTTTTGACAGAAGAAATTGCGTTTGATCTAATTTATTTCTATGTCGCGAATTATAGCAATACCTATCGCCTAGCTGATTAAACAGATAAATATTTTTTCTTGTATACACTATGTTTACGCCAATAACCTATTGCAGGCTCAAGAATATTATTGTGCCCCGCTAATGGTTGAGACTGATATTAAAAACACTTATTATAAAAAACTTATTATTAACAAAGAAACCTATTTACTATTATTAATGTTTTTTTTATTTACAGAGAACTTGCCCGAAAAGAAGCAACTGCGGGGTGGCCTCTTCTTCGTAGATTCACTCCCCGAGACGCCCTCAGGCAAAGTTCATCGAGCTAAAGTAAAGGAGATGGCATTTACGGCACAGCGGATTCTGCCCAAATGAACATTCAGCAGATGAATGCGCCTTTGTGAAATAAATACCGTGTCTTCCGAAATTCGACCTTATATCATTCATAACTCAAATCATTCGTGGTTTCGAAATGCTTGTAGTTATGGAAAAGACAATTATGCCACAAATTTTTTGTGTGCATGTTTGGAAAAGAAGGAAGAAAACAATAAAAAATAAACCAATAATTAATTATCGTCTTCTCTTAAGCAAACTACGCATTAAAAATATACATATTTCGTTGAAATATAGACAATCGAATCCTCTAAATTTCATATATTATTTAGTGTTGGTAACCTTTTGGAGGATTGGATTTTCTCGAAAAAGTATAATTTCTCAATTATAAATTAGTGACATAAGTGAAATATGTAATTTACAAAATTATATTATCACGATACTC
The DNA here is from genome assembly GCA_905147815.2 of Phalera bucephala. Classification (NCBI taxonomy): domain Eukaryota; kingdom Metazoa; phylum Arthropoda; class Insecta; order Lepidoptera; family Notodontidae; genus Phalera; species Phalera bucephala. The sequence continues at coordinate 17,486,123 of LR990616.1, read as the reverse complement.
TATGAAAAAAAAATACTACTAGACTACTTAATTAGAACTTTATTTGTATTTAATTTAGCTTTATATTTGAATGTGTACGTATTAGTAGATAACCCAAATAAACAGGATTTAATTATACACGTTCTAGTGTTTTTTTCCTTCAAGCTACAAATATGTGAACATTTGGTAAAGAAATGAAGTAATGTTAGCATTAATAAACAGCAAGACTATAAAACAAAGTTTGGTCGACTGATAGTATGGCTATCAAAATTTACACTTATCCTAGTTAGCTAGTTATTTCGGGCATGTTGGTCCAGTGATTAAAAGCTTAAGTGCACTGGATCAAGTAATCGCGGTTATAATCCCCGCACGCAACAAATCTTTGTATGACCCACAAATATCTCTTTCGGTCTGGGTATTTCTGTATGTGAATTTCATGTTTATAAACGCAACCACGACACAGGAAATATTCCTAGTGAGAGAATACGTTTTTTTAAATAAAAATGTTATAGGTACTTAGCCATAATAGTTTTTATACTAATCCCTATCGGTTAGGACTAGGCACAATTTTACACAATTTAAGCGTATCATTGAAGTAATCGGGTCCTTTTACGCTCGATAAGTCTGTACCTTCAGTGAAAGGTGATACAAGTCACAAATCATAGTAACGAGAAAAGGCCTTTGAAGTTTTAAAAATTTCTCTCATTTTATCTAGTGCACTTAGTCAAAGATCATTAATTTGTTTAGGCAATACAAGATAACTTACAAACTTCATAATTATAATATTTTTTACATTTCCCACCGGATCGGAACGCGGCCTCCACTGAGAAGATCCGGCGAGAAACTCAGCGGGCCTTTTATGATGACCATATTTTTTTATTATTTATTTCCAATATTTTATTTTACAGCATTGTTTAATTTTTCTGTTTGAGGAGCTGCTTACATCCAATCTGCTTTATCGCCAAGATAGATTTTGTAATACCCTTTCTTATATAGTCAAACTTAAACTTATAAATAGGCATATTTCGGATAGCTATGGGTAAATTGTTGTAGAAGTGTACATTGTCCTATGAAAGAATTACTAATTCCGTGGAGACGAATAGAATGTACATTTGATTATCTTTGTTCCGTGTATTAACATGATGAAGTTACTTTTATTCTTTTCAGCAAATAATAGATTAACATATATAAATTGCGAGACAACAGTTAGATTATTTATCTCTTTGAATTTTTCTCTCTCTCTCCCTTAGAAAAACATTTCGAGCAAATTCACAATTTGGCCCCCAGAGCTTTCTGGGTTCAATAACAAAGATGTATCATCTGAGAACAGCACAATGTTTGGATTGTCCCCTATATAGTAGGGTAAGTTTTTATTTATACCCACTGTCACGGCAGTGCCGTAAGACGTTTCCCATTAACATTGACCTTTTGAATTCTTTTAGAGAAATAAAAAGTCAAGAGGTCGAGAACCCTGTCCCTAATGCTGAAGTAGTGTAGTTTCCTGAGCAGAGTTTCATAATGCACACGGTCCCTAAAGCATCCTGAGAGTTCTCCTAGGCATCAAAAACATTTCTTATTAATTCAACACCCGCATCAGTAGTTGAAAGATTCTTAGTGAAGCCAAATTGATTTATGTTAAGTATATAGGTCCGCGTGGTTCCCGGCTTAGAATAGGACCAACCCATCTCATCCCATCGGGTGTCGTACAAGGCGACTAAGGGAAAACTAGGGAATGGGCAGCAGCGTTCTCTTAACACTTCTGCGATCAAAAACTGCGCTCGCCAACCCGCCTGCCAAGCGTGGCGAGTATGGTAAATCCCCCCAATCACTATTATGGAAGAAAAGAAGAAAACCAGGCCCCTAGTCCCCGGCGGTCCTGATCGTCCTGGCCACAGTAGCAGCCATGGTAACGACAGGACAAGGGGTGCTAAGAATCTCCGGCAGAGATTCGGCTACCACCAAAAACGAAAATTGGCCCTGGTGACATACAACGCACGCACTTTGAGGACAGATGAGAAGCTTGTTGAGCTGGAAGAAGAGATAAACAAGTTGCGGTGGAATATTGTTGGTTTATCGGAGGTCCGAAGAGAGGGCGAGGACACGATAACCTTAAAATCCGGCAACTTGTTTTACTACCGGGAGGGCGAACAGCAGTCCCAAGGTGGTGTCGGATTTATCGTCCACAAGTCACTCATAGACAACGTTGTGTCCATCACTAGTGTGTCGAGCAGGGTAGCGTACCTGATACTCAGAATATCCAAAAGATATTCGCTGAAGGTCATACAGGTCTACGCACCGACCTCGACATACTCAGATGATGATGTCGAAGTTATGTATGAGGACATTAGTAGAGCCATACATACTTCCAAAACACACTTTACAGTGGTTATGGGTGACTTCAATGCGCGGCTGGGCAAACGGGGCGATGATGAGTTGAGAGTGGGGCAATTTGGATATGGGCAGCGCAACCCCAGGGGTCAGAGGCTGGCCGAATTCCTGGAGAAGGAGGGACTCTTTATGATGAACTCTTTCTTCCAGAAGCCGCCTCATAGGAAATGGACCTAGATGAGCCCTGATGGTTCCACCAAAAACGACATAGACTTCATAATGAGCACCAAGCGACAAATATTTAATGATGTCTCCGTGATCCACAGGGTAAAAACCGGCAGTGATCACCGAATGGTCAGAGGCACATTAAATATTAATGTCAAAATGGAAAGATCGCGTCTGATGAAGTCTACGCTCCGACCTTGTAATGCACATATCCAAAACCCCGAGAACTTTCAACTCGAATTGGCAAACCGCTTCGAATAGCTAGACAGCAGCGCATCAAAGCCAATCTGTTTTATCGTTAAGATAATTCGAAATTTTGTAATACCCTTTCTTACACAGTCTAGTTTTGATTGTCTTGTGGGGAGATTAATTGCTCGATCCGACCGAAGAGGCCCACGATCTGAACCACTAATCGTTCTCATCAATTTTAAATTATATATGTTAACACCATCGGTACAACATTTTTAAAGAGAAATTTGAAGGATTTAATTTAAGTCCGCTCAACACCGTTATTGTTGTAAAGCGCTCGAAGCGCTAATGTGCAAAACAAACGCAATCAAATTTGGAGCATTATCATGTAAAGATTGACGTTAGCGTGTTGCTAGCGAGTTGATATGCTATCCTTATCACACTGCAAGTTTACTAAATAAATTTAAACGTGACAGCACGTTTACTCGCTGGCGTCACGCCAACGTTAGAGATTTTGTGCTGAGTCCGCGGTTCCGGAATTTCATACTGATTTTTTTGATTCAATCAATTGGCCCATAGTTTTAAAATCACATACAAATTATTGGAAATGGTAAAATCGTCTGGATTAGGCGTACATAGAGTGGACAAATGATTATGAAACTGAAATGAACGCTGTGACTAACAATAAACTCCTTTGTGTTTCGCTTGGATATAAAAATAACAATATCTGTATTTTATCGCACTTGTATGATAATTGATTAAAATCCTTGTAACAAATAAACGGATTATAATAAATGATAGCCAAAGGAAAATCACTGCATCGGAATACTTTGTTCCGAAAACGATTAAAGATAACTCAGTGGAAATAAAAATGTACACTTATTTTAATACTGCAAACTGACGTAACGTAGATATCAAATCAAGAACTGATATTTTTCGCGCGAAGATTAAAATATTGGCTGTCTCAATCATCTAGTAGCGAACAATATGCTATTGCAATGATTTGAACCTCGTCATCGAAAATCGAGGTTCAAATCCGGGGTTGGACAAAAGCAGTTTTTCTATCGAAGAATTCCCAGTATCAGTCCGGAGTCTGGAATTGTGCCCGGTAGGTAATAGGCTCGCCCCCTATTACATGGGACAGGAAAAGTGTGTGTACGCAGTACACCTCTGCCACCCCTGCTTAGGGCATACAGATGTGACGGTTTGTTTAGGATTGTAATATATATATTTCAATAAACATAATAACACATATTCAAACATCAAATAAAACACAGTTTTATTTGATGTTTCATGGGATAATTACTTGTGTTACAATTGGTCCGTATAAGTTGAAAATTTGAATAAATATTCATGTTAAAAATAAACGTAACTAACCGCGCCTAAAAACTTGTTTTTTTTTTTTGGGGAAAGGAAGAAAAAATATTTTACATAACCAAATAAGCATAAATCTCTATCTATGACATAAATCATCACGACAGATCCTTTGCGGCGAAGGTAGAGAGGGGCTATAATAGCCATAGCTGTGATAATGAGTTACGTTGCGCTTAAATCCGATTAACATTGATTTAGGTACACTATTGATAATTTAAGACATGTCAAATGAATAAACTTGAAGTTGTTATAATCCATAGACAGAAAGGCGTAGAAATGTTATGAAATTAGTAAGACACCATCTGGCTAGCTAGTAAGTTCTATAAGATGAATGATTGAACTTACACTTACAGTACTGATATGTACTTACAGTTTTGACTCCTTAATGATGCAATCAATTACAATCAATTAATAAGGCCAATCAAATAAATCCAAAAAAAGTTTAATTAACCCGCTGAGTCATTGCCGGATTTTTAAGTAACGGCCACGTTCCGTACTGATGGTGACTGTCCAAATGTAATAATTTTGTCGTTCGGAAGTGCATTTCTTGTTCCATACGACGCAAATAATTTTTAACTTTGACTCTGACATATAAAAACCATCGAATTGTGATTTAACAAATCCTTACTAATTAAAACAATACAAATATGGTGATATATATTGTAGATTAAACTTTTGTATCAAACTCGTTAACATTTATATACCTATAGTATAGTGTCTGGGCAAAGTAACAAGACACCCCATTAAATTCTTTTTAACACACAAATAAAACCATATTATTGTTTCATTTACTGCACCTATTTTAATTTGTTCCTTATAACACTCTACTTTTTTACGCGTTCCTCTTTTCTATTTTAGGTATGTACTGAATTATATTCCGTTTATATTATATAAGGTGTTAAAATAATAACTGTTTTGTGAGGTACAATATTTAAAAAAAAAACAAATAATATGGAGAAATGTGATGATATAATATGATAAATAGACAAGTTAATTTTTAAGTTCCTATTCTCTTTCAACTCAATGTGATAACAGAGTGCCTTGGTTCAGAAGTGGAACAGTATAGACCAATAAATTATTATGCGTCTCTGATGGACGGACGGTACCCGGACCTTTGGAAGTGCGCATGTAAAGTCATATAGTTCGCCTGGTGAGATCAATCGTTGAAAATGTAGGAAAGTCAACAGCGAGCTAATCTAGGTAGATGGTCATGATCAGGCCAGTTACGGCCAGAGATGGGCAAAATGTAATCAGATTAATAATGAACCACCTCCGCTTGGGGAATTTAGACGTGATGATGGTGTATTAATTATTAACGATAACAATTACATTTTGGTATTTTCAACGATTACGATTACACGTTTAATTTTGAATTATGATTGAATTTTACAAAATGCAATGGTAATAATTAATCTGATGACATTTGGCCCATTTCTGGTTACGGCTAGCCAAAGCGGAAAGTCGTACGGGCCCTTTTCTATATACTCTAGACTACCTAAAACGCCGAACTGAGGGTTTGTCAGACTTTGTTAAACACTTAGACTGTGGTGTTATAATAGAATCAGAATCAGAATATTTTTTATTCATGTAAACCATTACAGTATTTATTAATTGTCAGAAAAGAAACAAAGACTCTACCACCACTTCGGAATGTCATTCCTGTGGAGAAAAAAGGGCAAGAAACTCTACTAAGTTACTCTTTTAAAATAGTATTTTTACATTTATCTTTTCCATCTACATTTTGTTGTGGGATATGTGAGAACAATGTAGGCTGGTCTATCAGGTGGGTCTAAGTGAAATTAAACAAATTATACTATTCATGTGAATTGCTACATAGATCCCTCATTTACAGAGAAAGAAATAAAAAAAAAATGTTACTAAATTAATAAAAGGAAGAGAGAATATTAAATAATAATAGCTTAAAAAGTTATCCATATTTAATCAAGTTCAGCTGGAACGGCGCCTTTCCAAGTATTTTTGTCTTTTAAATAATCATCTAGCATATACTAAGCTCGCTTACTAAGCATACGTTTAATAAAAGCTTTGAATTTATTGGCAAGTTTAGTGACGTCAGGATGAACTAACACAGTACCCCATAAAAGAAGTGTGAATTTTTGACAGAAGAAATTGCGTTTGATCTAATTTATTTCTATGTCGCGAATTATAGCAATACCTATCGCCTAGCTGATTAAACAGATAAATATTTTTTCTTGTATACACTATGTTTACGCCAATAACCTATTGCAGGCTCAAGAATATTATTGTGCCCCGCTAATGGTTGAGACTGATATTAAAAACACTTATTATAAAAAACTTATTATTAACAAAGAAACCTATTTACTATTATTAATGTTTTTTTTATTTACAGAGAACTTGCCCGAAAAGAAGCAACTGCGGGGTGGCCTCTTCTTCGTAGATTCACTCCCCGAGACGCCCTCAGGCAAAGTTCATCGAGCTAAAGTAAAGGAGATGGCATTTACGGCACAGCGGATTCTGCCCAAATGAACATTCAGCAGATGAATGCGCCTTTGTGAAATAAATACCGTGTCTTCCGAAATTCGACCTTATATCATTCATAACTCAAATCATTCGTGGTTTCGAAATGCTTGTAGTTATGGAAAAGACAATTATGCCACAAATTTTTTGTGTGCATGTTTGGAAAAGAAGGAAGAAAACAATAAAAAATAAACCAATAATTAATTATCGTCTTCTCTTAAGCAAACTACGCATTAAAAATATACATATTTCGTTGAAATATAGACAATCGAATCCTCTAAATTTCATATATTATTTAGTGTTGGTAACCTTTTGGAGGATTGGATTTTCTCGAAAAAGTATAATTTCTCAATTATAAATTAGTGACATAAGTGAAATATGTAATTTACAAAATTATATTATCACGATACTCTATGAAAAAAAAATACTACTAGACTACTTAATTAGAACTTTATTTGTATTTAATTTAGCTTTATATTTGAATGTGTACGTATTAGTAGATAACCCAAATAAACAGGATTTAATTATACACGTTCTAGTGTTTTTTTCCTTCAAGCTACAAATATGTGAACATTTGGTAAAGAAATGAAGTAATGTTAGCATTAATAAAACAGCAAGACTATAAAACAAAGTTTGGTCGACTGATAGTATGGCTATCAAAATTTACACTTATCCTAGTTAGCTAGTTATTTCGGGCATGTTGGTCCAGTGATTAAAAGCTTAAGTGCACTGGATCAAGTAATCGCGGTTATAATCCCCGCACGCAACAAATCTTTGTATGACCCACAAATATCTCTTTCGGTCTGGGTATTTCTGTATGTGAATTTCATGTTTATAAACGCAACCACGACACAGGAAATATTCCTAGTGAGAGAATACGTTTTTTTAAATAAAAATGTTATAGGTACTTAGCCATAATAGTTTTTATACTAATCCCTATCGGTTAGGACTAGGCACAATTTTACACAATTTAAGCGTATCATTGAAGTAATCGGGTCCTTTTACGCTCGATAAGTCTGTACCTTCAGTGAAAGGTGATACAAGTCACAAATCATAGTAACGAGAAAAGGCCTTTGAAGTTTTAAAAATTTCTCTCATTTTATCTAGTGCACTTAGTCAAAGATAAAAGTCAAAGATCATTAATTTGTTTAGGCAATACAAGATAACTTACAAACTTCATAATTATAATATTTTTTACATTTCCCACCGGATCGGAACGCGGCCTCCACTGAGAAGATCCGGCGAGAAACTCAGCGGGCCTTTTATGATGACCATATTTTTTTATTATTTATTTCCAATATTTTATTTTACAGCATTGTTTAATTTTTCTGTTTGAGGAGCTGCTTACATCCAATCTGCTTTATCGCCAAGATAGATTTTGTAATACCCTTTCTTATATAGTCAAACTTAAACTTATAAATAGGCATATTTCGGATAGCTATGGGTAAATTGTTGTAGAAGTGTACATTGTCCTATGAAAGAATTACTAATTCCGTGGAGACGAATAGAATGTACATTTGATTATCTTTGTTCCGTGTATTAACATGATGAAGTTACTTTTATTCTTTTCAGCAAATAATAGATTAACATATATAAATTGCGAGACAACAGTTAGATTATTTATCTCTTTGAATTTTTCTCTCTCTCCCTTAGAAAAACATTTCGAGCAAATTCACAATTTGGCCCCCAGAGCTTTCTGGGTTCAATAACAAAGATGTATCATCTGAGAACAGCACAATGTTTGGATTGTCCCCTATATAGTAGGGTAAGTTTTTATTTATACCCACTGTCACGGCAGTGCCGTAAGACGTTTCCCATTAACATTGACCTTTTGAATTCTTTTAGAGAAATAAAAAGTCAAGAGGTCGAGAACCCTGTCCCTAATGCTGAAGTAGTGTAGTTTCCTGAGCAGAGTTTCATAATGCACACGGTCCCTAAAGCATCCTGAGAGTTCTCCTAGGCATCAAAAACATTTCTTATTAATTCAACACCCGCATCAGTAGTTGAAAGATTCTTAGTGAAGCCAAATTGATTTATGTTAAGTATATAGGTCCGCGTGGTTCCCGGCTTAGAATAGGACCAACCCATCTCATCCCATCGGGTGTCGTACAAGGCGACTAAGGGAAAACTAGGGAATGGGCAGCAGCGTTCTCTTAACACTTCTGCGATCAAAAACTGCGCTCGCCAACCCGCCTGCCAAGCGTGGCGAGTATGGTAAATCCCCCCAATCACTATTATGGAAGAAAAGAAGAAAACCAGGCCCCTAGTCCCCGGCGGTCCTGATCGTCCTGGCCACAGTAGCAGCCATGGTAACGACAGGACAAGGGGTGCTAAGAATCTCCGGCAGAGATTCGGCTACCACCAAAAACGAAAATTGGCCCTGGTGACATACAACGCACGCACTTTGAGGACAGATGAGAAGCTTGTTGAGCTGGAAGAAGAGATAAACAAGTTGCGGTGGAATATTGTTGGTTTATCGGAGGTCCGAAGAGAGGGCGAGGACACGATAACCTTAAAATCCGGCAACTTGTTTTACTACCGGGAGGGCGAACAGCAGTCCCAAGGTGGTGTCGGATTTATCGTCCACAAGTCACTCATAGACAACGTTGTGTCCATCACTAGTGTGTCGAGCAGGGTAGCGTACCTGATACTCAGAATATCCAAAAGATATTCGCTGAAGGTCATACAGGTCTACGCACCGACCTCGACATACTCAGATGATGATGTCGAAGTTATGTATGAGGACATTAGTAGAGCCATACATACTTCCAAAACACACTTTACAGTGGTTATGGGTGACTTCAATGCGCGGCTGGGCAAACGGGGCGATGATGAGTTGAGAGTGGGGCAATTTGGATATGGGCAGCGCAACCCCAGGGGTCAGAGGCTGGCCGAATTCCTGGAGAAGGAGGGACTCTTTATGATGAACTCTTTCTTCCAGAAGCCGCCTCATAGGAAATGGACCTAGATGAGCCCTGATGGTTCCACCAAAAACGAAATAGACTTCATAATGAGCACCAAGCGACAAATATTTAATGATGTCTCCGTGATCCACAGGGTAAAAACCGGCAGTGATCACCGAATGGTCAGAGGCACATTAAATATTAATGTCAAAATGGAAAGATCGCGTCTGATGAAGTCTACGCTCCGACCTTGTAATGCACATATCCAAAACCCCGAGAACTTTCAACTCGAATTGGCAAACCGCTTCGAATTGCTAGACAGCAGCGCATCAGTGGACGAAATCAACAACAGGCTGGTAGAGACTGTCCATACGGTCGGGTCCAAGTATTTTAAGCCCCACCGTAAAAATAGACCTCAAAAACTATCCAACTACACCCGAAACCTCATGGCTGAGCGACGTTCCATGACGCTCCAAACCTCCGATGATGCTAAGTCCTATAGGCAGCTCAATGGACAGATATTGAAGTCCTTGCGACAAGACTTACGGTCCTTCAATACAAGGCGTATTGAGGAGACCATAGCACAGAACAAGGGCTCCAAAGTGTTCGCAAGAGACGCGTCTATTGGGCAAAGCCAGTTGACGAAGCTGAAGACGGAGGACGGAAACGTAACGTCGAATAGGTCAGAGGTGCTCAGGGAGATAGAGAGGTTCTATGGGCAGTTGTATACCTCAGTAGCTGAACCTGTTGTTGACTTGGTAAAAGACCCAAGAGCCAAGCTAACCCGACACTACACTGAAGATATCCCGGACATCAGCCTGTACGAGATTAGGATGGCTCTCAAACAACTCAAAAATAACAAAGCGCCGGGCGAAGACGGAATTACCGTAGAGCTTCTGAAAGTGGGCGGAACGCCAGTACTTAAAGTCCTTCAGAGGCTGTTTAATTCCGTCTTGCTCGAAGAGAAAACGCCGAAAGCATGGAACAGGGGTGTGGTGGTACTGTTTTTCAAGAAAGGTGATAACACTTTACTGAAGAATTATAGGCCCATCACACTGCTGAACCATGTTTATAAGTTGTTTTCGAGAGTCATTACGAATCGTCTCGAACGCAGGTTTGATGACTTCCAGCCTCCCGAACAAGCCGGTTTCCGGAAAGGCTTTAGTACCACAGACCACATACATACGCTGCGGCAGATTATACAGAAGACCGAGGAGTATAATCGGCCACTATGCTTGGCGTTTGTGGACTATGAGAAAGCCTTCGATTCGATCGAGACTTGGGCGGTTCTTAGATCTCTCCAGCGATGCCGCATTGACTATCGGTACATCGAAGTGTTGAAGTGCTTGTATAATAACGCCACCATGTCAGTCCGAGTACAGGGGCAGTGCACGAAGGCAATCCCCATAAAAAGAGGAGTAAGACAGGGAGACGTCATTTCTCCGAAACTGTTTACGGCCACCTTAGAGGACGCCTTCAAGCTCTTGGAATGGCAAGGACTTGGCATCAACATCAATGGCGAATACATCACTCACCTTCGATTTGCCGACGACATTGTGGTCGTGGCGGAGTCGCTGGAAGATCTAGGACGAATGCTCGGTGACCTCAACAGAGTATCTCAACAAGTGGGTCTTAAAATGAACATGGACAAAACCAAAATAATGTCTAACGTCCATGTCGTACCCACCGCACTCACCGTTGGGAACTCTACTCTTGAAGTTGTCGACGAATACATTTACCTGGGACAGGTAGTCCGGTTAGGTAGGTCCAACTTTGAGAGAGAGGTCAATCGACGAATCCAACTCGGCTGGGCAGCGTTCGGGAAACTGCGCAACATCTTCTCATCCAAAATACCTCAGTGCCTAAAGACTGAAGTTTTTAGTCAATGTGTGTTACCAGTGATGATATATGGATCAGAGACGTGGTCTCTTACAATAGATCTCATAAAAAAGCTCAGAGTTGCTCAGCGAGCTATGGAGAGAGCTATGCTCGGCGTTTCTCTACGCGATCGAATCAGGAATGAGGAGATTCGTAGAAGAACCAAGGTTACCGACATAGCCCTTAAGATTAGCAAGCTGAAGTGGCAATGGGCGGGCCACATAGCGCGTAGATCGGACGGGCGTTGGGGCAGAAAGATTCTAGAGTGGCGACCACGTATTGGCAAGCGCAGCGTGGGACGACCGCCTGCCAGATGGACCGACGATCTTGTGAAAATCGCAGGAAGTCGTTGGATGCAGGTGGCATCGGACCGGTTACGCTGGAAAGCGATTGGGGAGGCCTGTGTTCAACAGTGGGCAAGTATGGGCTGAGATGATGAAGTATATTATTATTACTAAAGTGGGTTAACATCTGATTCAAGACAACCTTTTCAAATGTCTTCATTCAAAACACGGGCAACACGCCAACCTTCGAAACGGTCAGGAGGGACAGGCTGTACACAAGCATAGTCGATGTGACAGTGTGCAGCCTACCTCTCCTGTCAGAAGTAGAGGACTGGCGCGTAGAGAGAGGTCTAACAATATCAGACCACAACGCCATAACCTTCACTCTGCGCCTGGAGGGAAGACTGGGAAGTCCGGCCCCTACTTCCACGCGCAGATACAATACAAAGAAGGCGAACTGGCAGGACTTCTCAACCCGTCTCGTGACGTCACTGGCGGAAGCCAACCTAACACCCGACGTCATCGAGCAGGCGTCAACATCGGAGGGCCTGGAGACAGTGGTAACAACCTACACGGCGAAAAAACAGGATTCCTGTAAAGTAGCCATACCCAGAGTAGGTCAGTGGAAGGTAGACGCCAAACCACCGTGGTGGACACATACCCTCGAGAACCTCAAAAAAGACGCACTGCGTAAAAAAAGGAGGATAAAAAACGCTGCACCCATCCGACTCGAGTACGTTGCCAAGATATACAGAGAGGCCAAAGAGAGGTACGTGGAAGCAGCCTACGAAGCCCAAACCAGGAGTTGGAAGGAGTTCTGCTCAACGCAAGATAGAGAGAGCCTATGGGACGGTGTATACAGAGTCATAAGGAAAACAGCTAGGAGGCAGGAGGATGTGCTCTTGAGAGATACAGAAGGGAACACCTTGTGCCCGGAGAAATCGGCGCACCTCCTAGCAACCACCTTCTATCCAAGTGACTCTGCGACGACAGACACACCTTACCATACTCAAATCCGAGAACTGACTGATAATAACGAAGCGGCGGAGTCAAGTAGCCTGTCAAAGGATGACCCTCCATTTACGGGGGCCGAACTGGAAGGAGTACTCAAAGCGCTAAATCCAAAAAAGGCCCCCGGGACTGATGGGTTAACCGCCGACATATGCACGAAGGCGATCCAAAGCGACAGGGGAGTGTTCTTAGCGATAGCCAATAAGTGCATGTCGCTGGCGCACTTTCCGACGCAATGGAAGACAGCACACGTTGTCATACTCCGGAAGCCAGGCAAGGAAGACTACACCCAACCAAAGTCTTACAGACCAATCGGCCTGCTGTCAGTTCTCGGGAAAATCGTTGAGAAACTCATGATAAGCCGCATTCAGTGGCATATTCTCCCAACACTGAGTGTAAACCAATACGGCTTCATGCCACAGCGTGGCACAGAGGACGCTCTCTATGACCTAGTGAAACATGTGAGGTCGGAAATCGACAAGAAGAAGTTAGTAGTCATAGTTTCGCTGGACATAGAGGGTGCCTTCGAAAACGCGTGGTGGCCAGCTTTAAAACATCAGCTAACATTAAGGAAGTGTCCGAAAAACCTGTACGCAATGGTGGCGTCCTACCTCCAAGACCGAAAGATCAAGGTCAATTATGCCAGAGCAACGTGTGAAAGGGTAACCACAAAAGGTCGTGTCCAAGGATCCATAGGAGGACCGACCTTCTGGAACATAATCCTTGATACCCTGTTGCAAAAACTATCTGGCCAGGACGTCCACTGTCAAGCGTTCGCGGACGACGTGGTTCTAGTCTTCTCAGGAAAAACAACACCTGACATGGAGCCGAACATCAACACAGTCCTGGCAGGGGTGGTGGAGTGGGGTAGACAAAACAAACTCAGCTTCGCAGCACACAAAACAAATGCAATGCTGCTAACAAGGAAGCTGAGAATGAGAAGAGGAATGGCGTGGGCAGGCCCCCTACAAGATGGACCGATGACTTGGTGAAGATCGCGAGTAGAAGTTGGATGCGTACAGCACAAAGCTGGTCGTTGTGGCGGTCTTTAGGGGAGGCCTTTGTTCTGCAGTAGACGTCTTTCGGCTGAAGAAGAAGAAGAATATTCAATCGATTCTATTTTATTCAATTTTGTCATGACCACATTTCTAGAAATGTCAAATCCCAAACATCACCGTACCCATGGCTCGTGAAAAAGACTTTTAGAACAGTTTGTGCGGCTTTATTGATTCTTTCTTCTTGTAAAACAATAGTCAATGATGTGTGACTCATTCATACTTTGTTTAATATTTCTGAAATTGCAGCTAACTATAAAAATAATATGTACAACATTTTCAGGCCCCAAATATTCGACCAGTCTAAAACTACAGCGTGGCTAATGCTGACAAGTGGCACTACGGGCTTGCCTAAAGTAGCAATCATACCTTTTGACACTCTCCTTAATGGAATGATCGCTTGGTGGTGAGTATTAATTATTTATTAACAGTGCCGGAACAACCACGTAGCAAGAGTAGCATATGCTACGGGCCCCGCACAAAAGGGAGCCCCGCGTATCCATACTTGTCCACCTCCGCCCGAACGTAATTTTTAGAGTGAAACTTTTAAAGACGTGGTACCTATATTGAAATAACGAAATAACGTCACAAATCCGTGAAACGTAAACACCTTCCTCGGCTAGAGACAATCTATGTCAGGCAATCGATAACCGATTATTTCGTTGGCGAAAATGAAATAAAATTTCATACGATAAACTCACAAGTTTGAACACAAAAAGTCGCTCGTTTAAATGTATAGAATTTGAACATGCCTGATAATCGGTCGTCCAAAAAGTCTAACGTGTGTGAGCACCCTTACTCGACATTCAGTGAGGATACGTAGCAGAATTGAAATAGCTCGATTCAAAATGTTAAATTTGTCTATTTATTTGTAAGGCCTTCATATTATCTTGTTAGTTTCTTATCAAAATGATTCTAAATTGCAAGGGCAATCTCATCTAGCTTATTGACTTGTTAGAGCCCAACAGGGCTTATAGTAATCTATGGTACTATTAAACACCAGCAGTATTGTAACCTATAGATGGCAAATAAAAGTATTGATTTTTTTTTACCACTTTATACTTAAGTATCAATAGCAGGTGAAGGGTCCCTCGAAAGAATTTGCTACTGGCCCCGCGCTTGCTTAACCTGACACTGATCATCAATATACAATAACCAAATAAGATTACGGTTAATCTCCTGAATCAGTCAGACATTGGCTCAGGCCGCCTATATACAAAACAGCATAAAAATAAATATACATAGTTATGTCCAATACCTCTGTATTATTTTCATATCAGATACTTCATCATTACATAATCTTTTTGATTGTCACGTGATATACATACTTAGATAATAAATAACCTGCTGCTGGAGATAGTATAACATGCAACAGAAATTAAAATAGGACACAAAAGTAAAATAGGGACCCTTAATTAATTTAAAAATTTTCTTTTCATCTGAAGTACTAAAATCTAATTCAAACCGTACCAATAGCAACACCAACCGCTTTAACTGGCCTGTTGTGAGCTCCACAAAGGCAGGATAGGCAGATTAAACCTCTGCACAACATGCCGGAAGGCATGTTATTTGAAAAACCCTGTTGCCACTAATCTGTACGAAAACGTTTATTTATATCTTTTGAAAAATATAGCCCCATACTGGGAGTTATTTCTGGGTCATAGGTGCGTTTACAAACATAGAATTTACATACACGATCACCCAGACAGAAAAAATATTTGTGGGTCACATAAATATTTGTCCCGTGCATCGAACCCGCGGCAACTCGATCTAGTAGGCAAACCACTAGACCAAGCCATCTGTTAAAATTATAACAGCAATATACTTATGTTTATTAAGGGAATCAATGTTATCAATCCATTCATTACTCCTTATTAAACTCACATACAGCGCAACAAACTACATTAAACCTGTTTGCAAACTTATTGCAAGTTCGGTAAGTTTCTAGCGTCTTATACGAGTAAATTAACAGCTAAGGCCCAAGTTATGACCCTTTCTTAATTGTTATTGCGCATCAACCCTTGGAGAGAGAACTAAGTATACCAACACGTAATTATGTAATTTAGGTAGAGAACTATATTAAATACTAATTACTAAGTTCTAACGAAAATTAGACTGCTTAGCTATTTGCCACTCTAGAATAATAAAATAAAGGTCGACACGATATACCTACATATGCAAATGTGCAGATAATATATTTTAAAGCTCAATCAAATTGAGATTATGACCATTCGAAATGACGTGAACTATGACACATAGAAACAACGCGCAACGTTTTTTTTCCATGGAATGCAGTAAGAATATAATTTCTCACTTTAATCTGGACTAACAATCTTTATCCACCAACAAATACCGCGAATAGAAGTAGATCAAGCAAAGAACTCTAGTTCTATACTCTAGGAGGATTCGTTTGAACAGTTTACTTTACGGAAGCAGGAAATTTGGCGGGAAGGAATACTATTTGTACCATTATTAGAGTTATGGTTACCTTAGGTACTTACTACCAACAGTATCTAAAGCATTCACAACCCTAGTTAATTGGATTACTGCTAAATTCTGAAAAGGATTGAGGCCTACGCTGTCAGTTGCCAATACTTTTAACTCTTGAAACAAATTGCGCCGGGCCCAAATAATGGAAAATGGTGAGGCCTATGATGATGAATAATTTATATTTGTCGTTCTTTTAGGACTCCATTCACGGAGAAATTTGAGAGCACCATGGCAATGGCCACACTTCAGTGGTTATCGTCGCTAATTTTCTTCATATCTGGCCCCCTGAGGGGCTACACGAGGATCCAGTCGTCGGCGCCGCTCACCCCACACCGGCTTGCGGCGCTTATCAACAAGTACAGGGTAATTAGAATGTGATAATAACCGATAATGCATAAAGTTGGATTCATAATATTGATAACGTTTAATCCAATATCTATGAATCGGGTCAGCTGTGAAATTAAAATGGTTAAATAAATAATGCATATTTTTTTATGTTCCACATCGGGTATCGGAAATTATAGCTGTGAGAAACGTCTGGAAAATTATAATAAATTAAGCTGGATGCACATCGTGTCCGGCTGGAGCATGGTGGTTGCACGCTCACCTCCTTACTCGGGGAAACTGTAAAAACCCTTCAGCCAATAGCATAGATCATTCACACACACAAAATATGATGCACACCAGTTGCAGTATTAAGATCTGAAAATGAGTACAATGTATGGCGGACTATGCGTAAGAGCATTATCATTAAGTACACCCACCTTGCGCATACACAAGCGATTGATTTGAGCCATGGAATACCGCGCCAGCCCATTTGAACAGTGCGAATCCATTTAACATCACATGCTTTCGAAAAGACAGGTGCGTGCCTGGGTTTGAACCCGAGACCTCTGACTTTGCAGTTCAACGGTCTAACCACTAGGCTATCACTACTACCTAACCCATATTAAAATATTTTCATAATATTTCAGCCCAACGTGACCGCGTGGAGCCCATATTTATTAGGGCAATTTCTTGTAGCGGCAGAAAACATTTGTGACTTATCGTGTTTCAAATACATTGCTATTGGGGGCAGCGCTATTGAGAAGCCATTACTGGACAGATTTGGAGTAAGTATACATACACATTATACATTATTTCCGTTGTAGGTTCATCGAGTATAAAATAAAGATTTCCTTTTCTTTTCCAACTCTATTCAGTTAGGCTTTAAATCTTTCAAGAAAATATATCTAGCCAGCGTATCGCAATGAAGGTGAAATACATTTAAGTGGGACAAAGTTAAGGAAATACATTTCTAACCAGGTACTAAATCTTTTCTTCTTTATTATTGGACAGCTAGGAGTTATGTAATGTAAATAAAATGATTACTGAGATTAACAGAACCTTTTATAATAAGTTGGCATTAACTTTAATGTTAATTTGGATATCCTACTATCCTACAAATATTATAAATGTGAAAGTATGTATGTTTAGATGTTGGGGTGTTTGTTACTCAATCATGCAAAAACGGCTGAACGGATTTGTATGAAATTTGGCACACAAATTACCTGAAGTAACACATAGGATACTTTTGATTCCGTAAAAATATGAAGTTCCTGTCTAAAATGAAGTCGCGGGCAGAAGCTAGTAAATAATTTGTTCCTTTTACGCATGTATTTATGATTTTCCATTTTGTTTCAGAAAAAATGTGACGCATTCTTATACTTGGTTTACGGTATGACAGAACTGTTAGTGCCAGTTTTTGATTTCGATTCAAACACACCTTTCGGATCGACTGGAAAACCATTAGACTGTTACCAGTACAGGGTAAGTGAAACTTAACATAATTTCTTTTAATTTGAAATTCTTGTGTCACTTAGCTAAAGGTTGCAGATTAGATTCGGAAAATCTAGAACTATATTTTCTTGCGTGTCCTTTGGGCTAAGTGGTTTTTAGTGGGATTGCGATCTTATCTATTTAGTAAATGATTGAGCATCGATAATACTTAAAAAAATGCCTGGAGTCAAATTGTGCAACAAAGATGCAAATAAGTAAATTGAAAGACTTTAAATGAATGCACATACCTTATTTACCATTCTACAAAATAATTTTTGTAATGAGGTAAGCCCAATGTTTTCGCAATGTCCACATAGTTATGCTATGCGGAGCGCAGATTAGATAGGAATTATTGTAAAATATTTAACACCTGTCCCAAAGACAACAGGCATTAATCTAATGTTATATACATGTGTAAATCATTGTAATTCATATATCTCTAATAACTCAGATTCATACTAATGATTACAAAACTATTATTGCAGCTTATGGACGATAACGGTGACGTGTTAGAAAAGCCTTTTAAAACTGGAGAATTGTGGATCAAAGGGAATGCTTTCTGTAAGGTAATTCGTTTTTACAATGCATTACGTAATAGCTTGTACAAAACAAGGGTTTGAGATTCTGAAGCTCCAAAGAATTCTGACAGTCTAAATAAAAAAAAAACAAACCATCTTCAACATACCAAATTCACAAATCGTAATCGTATTGAAATACATTTGGATCAATATTCATAAGAAGATTCTGAACATTTGTACGTAATACATGTAAAAACCGATAGAATATTGGGAACATATTAAACACGCACACATTTACATTTAAACCGCTTATCCAAACTAAATGTCGTCAACATTTCCACATGTTTAATCACATAGTAACGGGAAATCGCTCGTTACCGAAGCTCAATCCCCAAAAAGGTAAACCTTCGCAGCGCCGTCGCGCGGCCGGGCCTGGGACGATAATACCCTGAGGATGCGTCGACATTCATTATTTACCTGTACCACAATAAACATGTAAATAGTAGAACAACTTGGAACTAGCGGTCCAAAAAAGAATCTTCTCGGCAGATTTCAGAGGGATCCGCTAAGATCCGCCGAGAGATTATTTTAATCGTTAGCACAAAGATGTTCAACTGTTATGTTGTGCTATACTGTACCTGTACCCTAATACCCGCTACTCTAGCCTTGTACCTGCTTAGCAAAATGTCTCATATACATATACCTAATGTCTGGGAGTAGAGATTTATATTTCAGTACTCATTAATCGGTACATCATTTAAATTTAGGTAGATGTTATCTCATTATTAAAAAGTTCATAAAAACTTACGTCACGTTGTTTATGTTCATATTATTTCGCGTTATACACAATTCTGAAAACCGTGATTAGAGATCTGTAACACTATAAAATTACACAACCAGCTCACCTAAATTAACATCAAAACAAAATAATCAAATGCAATGCTTCTCCGATTATTCCGATTAGATTATTTTCCATAACAAGTGCTTTATCAATGTTGAAACGGTGGCACAAAAAAGTGTTACTATTCGGTAGCGACACAGAAGGGTTTACATACCCAGTAAAACAACCAACACCAATCCTTATTATAATACTAGGATTTACCCGTTACTTTGTATGTCATTTTTTTAGACAAAAGGTAGCCTAAGCCCATACCTAGGCTACAATATATGTCCTTGCCAAATTTATCAAAATCCCCTTACTGATTTCGCTTTTAAAGATACGAGTACTTTGAATTTAACACTGACATTGAAACTATTCTAAAACAAAATAACGTCTGAACTAAATTAAATTCCGTGATCTCTTCCATTTCTAGGGTTATTTGAACAACCCTGAAGAAACGAGCACGATATTGACAAACGACGGCTGGTTCAAGACCGGCGACATGTTCTACAGGGACGACAAGGATCAATACTACTTTGTCGAACGGAAGAAACTTTTAATTAAGCACTTCGGGTTTAAGGTAAGAGCTCTTTACTTTTTTTATTATTAACGCGTGCTATAGAGCTACAAGGATCGTTTGGCCTGTGGATGGCATTAACAGGGGGACATTGGTGTGAAATTAGGGTCATCATTTGGTAACATTTTCCTACTTCCTATCTAATCAAAAAAGAACTTGGGTACATTCCATAGCAAACTGCAACTTTGCGACTGTCAAGCAGATTACAGCGTTAGTTGCGATTTTGGCCGCGGGCCAAAAGATCCTTGTAGGACTGTACGTCACAGATTCTACACAATATATCGGTAACTTAAATGACGCAAGACCTTTAGCAACCGAATTAGATTTTTGCTTTACAAATTCAATACTAAACTTAAAGTTCTAATTCTTAAGAGTTACCTATTATTTTCTTAAGAAGTTAGATGTTCACATTAAACTACAAAACCTGGTGTATTGAGAAATAATGTAAAGAAGGGCAATTTAGGTCGCCGTATTACTTTAAATCATAGTTAAACGTTTGGAATGATTTTATGTTTAATTTTAGCATAAAAAATACCATACATGAAAACTAGTAATCGATTCAGTTTCCGTTTTAGAACAAACTACTTTCAGGTTTTGCGTTATTTATATTACATGTTGTATACACATACGATGCTTTAAAATTGATGGCATAAGTAGATAAATATATTCAATATAACAAATGTTCTTACTCCATTTTATTAACATACACACAGAAAGCGTTTGAAATGTAAGACGAAAAGTCAGTCGCCGTAAACTTAGCTAGACTTATTTTTCTCACGCTCCGATTCTCTAGTGGGGCACTGTCTCGGCTTGGCTGATAAGCGACAAGAGAAAACAAATTCTTATTTTGTTAGAAAATATGTATTTTCTGAATTTATGCCATCTGTCGTTTCGATAAGTATTTTATCATGGAAGAAATTCGTAATATTGACTCTAGCGACGTGATCGAATTCGTTTAAAAGTAGTGACTTCTGAAGATATGTCATACAGAGTTTTTTTTTTTACTAATAAATCCTGTCTTGTTCATATAAAGCATTTTAAATCAATCTATCACTTGCAGGACGACTCACTCTGTGCTGAGACCTTATTCTATTTAATTACAAAATATTTTTAGCCTTATATAAGTGATATTAAATTTTCTTAGTAAACAATTAATTTCGTCATAATATTAAAATGTCTAGCAATACATTTGAAATTAGGACTTTGCTTTTTTAGAAAAAACGCGGCCCACACTAAAAATATGCCGTGGTTGCATTTACAAACTAAAAATCACACCCAGGTCGATACAAATATTTGTGTTTCACATAAGGACTTGTCCCGTGTGAGGATCGAACCCGTGACTACTTGATCCAGTGGGCAGAGCGGCTTAAGCACTGGACTATTTTTTCCGTCATTGTTTGCAGATTTCACCTTTACAAATAGAAGAAGTGATTAAGAGGCATCCAGCCGTGGCTGAAGCGTGTGTGGTGGGCATCCCTGACCTCGAGTGCCTGGAGCTGCCCATAGCGGCGATAGTAAGGAGAAATGGCGAAAGGTGCGAACCACAAGAAATCTTCGATTTATTGAAAGGTATTTATTTTATTTTATATAAATCATTAATCATCATTCTTCCGCTACTCTATCACGCCGGATCCTTTGGGAGAATTTTATTTTATTTATTTTTATTCTATTTCTACAATTAAGGGAAAACTATCATCAATAATATAATTATGTACAATAAAGTCTACAAAAAATCAACCATTACCAGTACCAGTAGTTTCTTCTGGTAGAAACAATAAAATAAGGTTGATACTCAGAATTTAATCCTTACTGCCAAAATTCGATTAACAAAACACGAAAAACTATAATACATCTAAAAAAGTTTTTTTTTAAACACTCCAATAAATTACTATCTATCTATCTATACCTACGCCAAATCCCTTGCGGGATAGACAGAGTACAGATTCCAACAGGTTCTTTCCTTACAGACCTATCTGGCTTCCTCCACTCTCATCGTTCGTTGATAAAGTACTAATTATTATATGGACGAAGTCATACAATTCAATCAGTATGTGTCATATTTTATTAAAATTTCACGTAATTAAATGGTATTTTCTTAGTCATTTAGTCAATTTAATCCTTTAAGTTGAATTCCAATTATTTCTTATGTGACCTTTATTATTTGATTGGTAAAATTTAACTGCGTCACTAGAAAACGAATGCAACAATTCCTAGCTATTGCTCATAATCATAATTACCATGAAATGTAGGTAAAACATTAAAATTATAATTGCGACCGTCATTTATGCTTCGTTGGTTAATCCCCTGTGCAACCGCTGCGAAAGCATTTCGAATTTAAAGTTTCAATACATATCCGTCTTTTATTAATAACGTAATAATAGAGGTTTTGGTAAGTTAGTAGCGTTTAAATCAAAATTCCTTCAGCGTGGCTGAATACTCGTTTTGAAACTTGTTGTGTGTGTGTGAGTGTGTGTGTGTGTGTGTGTGTGTGTGTGTGTGTGTGTGAATGATGTACGCTGTTGGCCGCGAGGCCTTTACAGCTTGTTGTTGCGTAACAATTAAACTAGTTATGGGCGTATTTTCACATTAAGAATGATTCCTATATCATAGATGTGAACATTTTTACAAACAGGAAATTCACACACACCAACGCCTAAATCGAAACAAAAATTTACCCCGTACGGGATTCACACCCGTGACTACGTTCACTGACGTTCTAAACCACTGATCATTTAAAAAAGAACCGTGGATACGTTTACAAACACGAAATTTACATACACAAACAACCAGACCGAAACAAATATTTGTGGGTCACGCAAAGATTTGTCAAAGTAAAAAATATTTATTTGTTTAGGCACACACGAGCACTAACAAATATGAAAATTATTAAATTTTTTACATCTACCACCGGACCGGAACGTGGCCTCCACTGAGAAGATCCGGCGAGAACCTCAGCTAGTCTTTTAACTTAATTTGTTTGGCCTTTCTGGTAACCATTTTTTTTAAATTGTATTATACAGCATTATTTAATTTTGCTGATTTGAGGAGCTGCTCAAAGCCAATCTGTTTTATCGTTAAGATAATTCGAAATTTTGTAATACCCTTTCTTACACAGTCTAGTTTTGATTGTCTTGTGGGGAGATTAATTGCTCGATCCGACCGAAGAGGCCCACGATCTGAACCACTAATCGTTCTCATCAATTTTAAATTATATATGTTAACACCATCGGTACAACATTTTTAAAGAGAAATTTGAAGGATTTAATTTAAGTCCGCTCAACACCGTTATTGTTGTAAAGCGCTCGAAGCGCTAATGTGCAAAACAAACGCAATCAAATTTGGAGCATTATCATGTAAAGATTGACGTTAGCGTGTTGCTAGCGAGTTGATATGCTATCCTTATCACACTGCAAGTTTACTAAATAAATTTAAACGTGACAGCACGTTTACTCGCTGGCGTCACGCCAACGTTAGAGATTTTGTGCTGAGTCCGCGGTTCCGGAATTTCATACTGATTTTTTTGATTCAATCAATTGGCCCATAGTTTTAAAATCACATACAA
Source organism: Phalera bucephala (assembly GCA_905147815.2). Lineage (NCBI taxonomy): Eukaryota > Metazoa > Arthropoda > Insecta > Lepidoptera > Notodontidae > Phalera > Phalera bucephala. The sequence continues at coordinate 17,462,556 of LR990616.1, read as the reverse complement.
ATTATTGGAAATGGTAAAATCGTCTGGATTAGGCGTACATAGAGTGGACAAATGATTATGAAACTGAAATGAACGCTGTGACTAACAATAAACTCCTTTGTGTTTCGCTTGGATATAAAAATAACAATATCTGTATTTTATCGCACTTGTATGATAATTGATTAAAATCCTTGTAACAAATAAACGGATTATAATAAATGATAGCCAAAGGAAAATCACTGCATCGGAATACTTTGTTCCGAAAACGATTAAAGATAACTCAGTGGAAATAAAAATGTACACTTATTTTAATACTGCAAACTGACGTAACGTAGATATCAAATCAAGAGCTGATATTTTTCGCGCGAAGATTAAAATATTGGCTGTCTCAATCATCTAGTAGCGAACAATATGCTATTGCAATGATTTGAACCTCGTCATCGAAAATCGAGATTCAAATCCGGGGTTGGACAAAAGCAGTTTTTCTATCGAAGAATTCCCAGTATCAGTCCGGAGTCTGGAATTGTGCCCGGTAGGTAATAGGCTCGCCCCCTATTACATGGGACAGGAAAAGTGTGTGTACGCAGTACACCTCTGCCACCCCTGCTTAGGGCATACAGATGTGACGGTTTGTTTAGGATTGTAATATATATATTTCAATAAACATAATAACACATATTCAAACATCAAATAAAACACAGTTTTATTTGATGTTTCATGGGATAATTACTTGTGTTACAATTGGTCCGTATAAGTTGAAAATTTGAATAAATATTCATGTGTAAAATAAACGTAACTAACCGCGCCTAAAAACTTGTTTTTTTTTTTTTGGGGAAAGGAAGAAAAAATATTTTACATAACCAAATAAGCATAAATCTCTATCTATGACATAAATCATCACGACAGATCCTTTGCGGCGAAGGTAGAGAGGGGCTATAATAGCCATAGCTGTGATAATGAGTTACGTTGCGCTTAAATCCGATTAACATTGATTTAGGTACACTATTGATAATTTAAGACATGTCAAATGAATAAACTTGAAGTTGTTATAATCCATAGACAGAAAGGCGTAGAAATGTTATGAAATTAGTAAGACACCATCTGGCTAGCTAGTAAGTTCTATAAGATGAATGATTGAACTTACACTTACAGTACTGATATGTACTTACAGTTTTGACTCCTTAATGATGCAATCAATTACAATCAATTAATAAGGCCAATCAAATAAATCCAAAAAAAGTTTAATTAACCCGCTGAGTCATTGCCGGATTTTTAAGTAACGGCCACGTTCCGTACTGATGGTGACTGTCCAAATGTAATAATTTTGTCGTTCGGAAGTGCATTTCTTGGTCCATACGACGTAAACAATTTTTAAGTTTGACTCTGACATATAAAAACCATCGAATTTTGATTTAACAAATCCTTACTAATTAAAACAATACAAATATGGTGACATATTATGTAGATTAAACTTTTGTATCAAACTCGTTAACATTTATATACCTATAGTATAGTGTCTGGGCAAAGTAACAAGACACCCCATTAAATTCTTTTTAACACACAAATCAAACCATATTATTGTTTCATTTACTGCACCTATTTTAATTTGTTCCTCATAACACTCTACTTTTTTACGCGATCCTCTTTTATATTTTAGGTATGTACTGAATTATATTCCGTTTATATTATATAAGGTGTTAACATAATAACTGTTTTGTGAGGTACAATATTAAAAAAAAAACAAATAATATGGAGAAATGTGATGATATAATATGATAGATAGGCAAGTTAATTTTTAAGTTCCTATTCTGTTTCAACTCAATGTGATAACAGAGTGCCTTGGTTCAGAAGTGGAATAGTATAGACCAATAAATTATTATGCGTCTCTGATGGACGGACGGTACCCGGACCTTTGGAAGTGCGCATGTAAAGTCATATAGTTCGCCTGGTGAAATCAATCGTTGAAAATGTAGGAAAGTCAACAGCGAGCTAATCTAGGTAGATGGTCATGATCAGGCCAGTTACGGCCAGAGATGGGCAAAATGTAATCAGATTAATAATGAACCACCTCCGCTTGGGGAATTTAGACGTGATGATGGTGTATTAATTATTAACGATTACAATTACATTTTGGTATTTTCAACGATTACGATTACACGTTTAATTTTGAATTATGATTAAATTTTACAAAATGCAATGGTAATAATTAATCTGATGACATTTGGCCCATTTCTGGTTACGGCTAGCCAAAGCGGAAAGTCGTACGGGCCCTTTTCTATATACTCTAGACTACCTAAAACGCCGAACTGAGGGTTTGTCAGACTTTGTTTAACACTTAGACTGTGGTGTTATAATAGAATCAGAATCAGAATATTTTTTATTCATGTAAACCATTACAGTATTTATTAATTGTCAGAAAAGAAACAAAGACTCTACCATCACTTTGGAATGTCATTCCTGTGGAGAAAAAAGGGCAAGAAACTCTACTAAGTTACTCTTTTAAAATAGTATTTTTACATTTATCTTTTCCATCTACATTTTGTTGTGGGATATGTGAGAACAATGTAGGCTGGTCTATCAGGTGGGTCTAAGTGAAATTAAACAAATTATACTATTCATGTGAATAGCTACATAGTTCTCTCATTTACAGAGAAAGAAATGAAAAAAAAAACACATGTTACTAAATTAATAAAAGGAAGAGAGAATATTAAATAATAATAGCTTAAAAAGTTATCCATATTTAATCAAGTTCAGCTGGAACAGCGCCTTTCCAAGTATTTTTGTCTTTTAAATAATCATCTAGCGTATACTAAGCTCGCTTACTAAGCATACGTTTAATAAAAGCTTTGAATTTATTGGCAAGTTTAGTGTGACGTCAGGATGAACTAACACAGTACCCCATAAAAGAAGTGTGAATTTTTGACAGAAGAAATTGCGTTTGATCTAATTTATTTCTATGTCGCGTATTATAGCAATACCTATCGCCTAGCTGATTAAACAGATATATATTTTTTCTTGTATACACTATGTTTATGCCAATAACCTATTGCAGGCTCAAGAATATTATTGTGCCCCGCTAATGGTTGAGACTGATATTAAAAACACTTATTATAAAAAACTTATTATTAACAAAGAAACCTATTTACTATTATTAATGTTTTTTTTATTTACAGAGAACTTGCCCGAAAAGAAGCAACTGCGGGGTGGCCTCTTCTTCGTAGATTCACTCCCCGAGACGCCCTCAGGCAAAGTTCATCGAGCTAAAGTAAAGGAGATGGCATTTACGGCACAGCGGATTCTGCCCAAATGAACATTCAGCAGATGAATGCGCCTTTGTGAAATAAATACCGTGTCTTCCGAAATTCGACCTTATATCATTCATAACTCAAATCATTCGTGGTTTCGAAATGCTTGTAGTTATGGAAAAGACAATTATGCCACAAATTTTTTGTGTGCATGTTTGGAAAAGAAGGAAGAAAACAATAAAAAATAAACCAATAATTAATTATCGTCTTCTCTTAAGCAAACTACGCATTAAAAATATACATATTTCGTTGAAATATAGACAATCGAATCCTCTAAATTTCATATATTATTTAGTGTTGGTAACCTTTTGGAGGATTGGATTTTCTCGAAAAAGTATAATTTCTCAATTATAAATTAGTGACATAAGTGAAATATGTAATTTACTAAATTATATTATCACGATACTCTTTGAAAAAAAAATACTACTAGACTACTTAATTAGAACTTTATTTGTATTTAACTTAGCTTTATATTTGAATGTGTACGTATTAGTAGATAACCCAAATAAACAGGATTTCATTATACACGTTCTAGTGTTTTTTTCCTTCAAGCTACAAATATGTGAACATTTGGTAAAGAAATGAAGTAATGTTAGCATTAATAAAACAGCAAGACTATAAAACAAAGTTTGGTCGACTGATAGTATCGCTATCAAAATTTACACTTATCCTAGTTAGCTAGTTATTTCGGGCATGTTGGTCCAGCGATTAAAAGCTTAAGTGCACTGGATCAAGTAATCGCGGTTATAATCCCCGCACGCAACAAATCTTTGTATGACCCACAAATATCTCTTTCGGTCTGGGTATTTCTGTATGTGAATTTCATGTTTATAAACGCAACCACGACACAGGAAATATTCCTAGTGAGGGAATACGTTTTTTTAAATAAAAATGTTATAGGTACTTAGGCATAATAGTTATCCCTATTAATGGGGCTAAGTATATATTTTTATACTAATCCCTATCGGTTAGGACTAGGCACAATTTTACACAATTTAAGCGTATCATTGAAGTAATCGGGTCCTTTTACGCTCGATAAGTCTGTACCTTCAGTGAAAGTCACAAATCATAGTAACGAGAAAAGGCCTTTGAAGTTTTAAAAATTTCTCTCATTTTTTCTAGTGCACTTAGTCAAAGATAAAAGTCAAAGATCATTAATTTGTTTAGGCAATACAAGATAACTTACAAACTTCATAATTATAATATTTTTTACATTTCCCACCGGATCGGAACGCGGCCTCCACTGAGAAGATCCGGCGAGAAACTCAGCGGGCCTTTTATGATGAACATTTTTTTTTTTTATTATTTATTTCCAATATTTTATTTTACAGCATTGTTTAATTTTTCTGTTTGAGGAGCTGCTTACATCCAATCTGCTTTATCGCCAAGATAGATTTTTTAATACCCTTTCTTATATAGTCAAACTTAAACTTATAAATAGGCATATTTCGGATAGCTATGGGTAAATTGTTGTAGAAGTGTACATTGTCCTACGAAAGAATTACTAATTCTGTGGAGACGAATAGAATGTACATTTGATTATCTTTGTTCCGTGTATTAACATGATGAAGTTACTTTTATCCTTTTCAGCAAATAATAGATCAATATATATAAATTGCGAGACAACAGTTAGATTATTTATCTCTTTGAATTTTGCTCTCTCTCTCCCTTATAAAAACATTTCGAGCAAATTCACAATTTGGCCCCCAGAGCTTTCTGGGTTCAATAACAAAGATGTATCATCTGAGAACAGCACAATGTTTGGATTGTCCCCTATATAGTAGGGTAAGTTTTTATTTATACCCACTGTCATGGCAGTGCCGTAAGACGTTTCCCATTAACATTGACCTTTTGAATTCTTTTAGAGAAATAAAAAGTCAAGAGGTCGAGAACCCTGTCCCTAATGCTGAAGTAGTGTAGTTTCCTGAGCAGAGTTTCATAATGCACACGGTCCCTAAAGCATCCTGAGAGTTCTCCTAGGCATCAAAAACATTTCTTATTAATTCAACACCCGCATCAGTAGTTGAAAGATTCTTAGTGAAGCCAAATTGATTTATGTTAAGTATATTATTATTACTAAAGTGGCTTAACATCTGATTCAAGACAACCTTTTCAAATGTCTTCATTCAAAACACGGGCAACACGCCAACCTTCGAAACGGTCAGGAGGGACAGGCTGTACACAAGCATAGTCGATGTGACAGTGTGCAGCCTACCTCTCCTGTCAAAAGTAGAGGACTGGCGCGTAGAGAGAGGTCTAACAACATCAGACCACAACGCCATAACCTTCACTCTGCGCCTGGAGGGAAGACTGGGAAGTCCGGCCCCTACTTCCACACGCAGATACAATACAAAGAAGGCGAACTGGCAGGACTTCTCAACCCGTCTCGAGACGTCACGGGCGGAAGCCAACCTAACACCCGACGTCATCGAGCAAGTGTCAACATCGGAGGGCCTGGAGACAGTGGTAACAACCTACACGGCGAAAAAACAGGATTCCTGTAAAGTAGCCATACCCAGAGTAGGTCAGTGGAAGGTAGACGCCAAACCACCGTGGTGGACACATACCCTTTAGAACCTCAAAAAAGACGCACTGCGTATAAAAAGGAGGATAAAAAACGCTGCACCCATCCGACTCGAGTACGTCGCCAAGATATACAGAGAGGCCAAAGAGGTACGTGGAAGCAGCCTACGAAGCCCAAACCAGGAGTTGGAAGGAGTTCTGCTCAACGCAAGATAGAGAGAGCCTATGGGACGGTGTATACAGAGTCATAAGGAAAACAGCTAGGAGGCAGGAGGATGTGCTCTTGAGAGATACAGAAGAGAACACCTTGTGCCCGGAGAAATCGGCGCACCTCCTAGCAACCACCTTCTATCCAAGTGACTCTGCGACGACAGACACACCTTACCATACTCAAATCCGAGAACTGACTGACAATAACGAAGCGGCGGAGTCAAGTAGCCTGTCAAAGGATGACCCTCCATTCACGGGGGCCGAACTGGAAGGAGTACTCAAAGCGCTAAATCCAAAAAAGGCCCCCGGGACTGATGGGTTAACCGCCGACATATGCACGAAGGCGATTCAAAGCGACAGGGGAGTGTTCTTAGCGATAGCCAATAAGTGCATGTCGCTGGCGCACTTTCCGACGCAATGGAAGACAGCACACGTTGTCATACTCCGGAAGCCAGGCAAGGAAGACTACACCCAACCAAAGTCTTACAGACCAATCGGCCTGCTGTCAGTTCTCGGGAAAATCGTTGAGAAACTCATGATAAGCCGCATTCAGTGGCATATTCTCCCAACACTGAGTGTAAACCAATACGACTTCATGCCACAGCGTGGCACAGAGGACGCTCTCTATGACCTAGTGAAACATGTGAGGTCGGAAATCGACAAGAAGAAGTTAGTAGTCATAGTTTCGCTGGACATAGAGGGTGCCTTCGACAACGCGTGGTGGCCAGCTTTAAAACATCAGCTAACATTAAGGAAGTGTCCGAAAAACCTGTACGCAATGGTGGCGTCCTACCTCCAAGACCGAAAGATCAAGGTCAATTATGCCAGAGCAACGTGTGAAAGGGTAACCACAAAAGGTTGTGTCCAAGGATCCATAGGAGGACCGACCTTCTGGAACATAATCCTTGATACCCTGTTGCAAAAACTATCTGGCCAGGACGTCCACTGTCAAGCGTTCGCGGACGACGTGGTTCTAGTCTTCTCAGGAAAAACAACACCTGACATGGAGCCGAACATCAACACAGTCCTGGCAGGGGTGGTGGAGTGGGGTAGACAAAACAAACTCAGCTTCGCAGCACACAAAACAAATGCAATGCTGCTAACAAGGAAGCTGAAATACACCACTCCGGCAATCTACATGTCGGGAACAAAAATACAACTGGTTGACGAAATAAAGCTCCTAGGTCTCACCATAGACAAGAAACTCAACTTCAAACCACACGTAGCCGCAATTAGTAAGAAAGCTGCGGATATATACAAACAGCTTGCGCGTGCGGCGAAGGTGACGTGGGGTCTAAACGGTGAGATAACTAGAACAATCTACGTCGCGGTAATAGAGCCAATTGTGCTGTACGCTGCGAGCGTGTGGTCCCAATCTACGGAACTGCAGATGATCTAAAACCGTCTGCAAGCAATCCAGAGGGGCTTTGCTCAAAAGATCTGCAAGGCGTATCGCACAGTGTCTCTTACATCGGCATTAGCTCTGTCAGGGCTGCTACCCCTGGATCTAAGGGTACAGGAGGCGGCGGCTCTTTACACAGCCAAGAGAGGGATCAGAAAAGACTATATACCACCAGGAAGGGAACTGGAGCACAGGGTGAGCTTCAGAGAACAGCCTCACCCCTACAAACTCACAACAACAGAGTATGGGCTCCTGGAGAGCACGGACTCTCAAACCCTGGAAAGCCACAACATAGTCGGGCCACACATCTATACCGACGGCAGTAAAATACTCGGCAGAGTGGGAGCTGCAGTAACGTGGTGGGAAGGGGGAAGGGAGACCGGGTCCTCAACCTTTAGTCTGGACCCCCACTGCACTGTATTCCAGTCGGAACTTTATGCCCTCCATAGAGCGGTGCAAATGATAAAAGCCAGCGGGGTAAAAATAGCAAACTTCATGGTAGCTCGTTTAAGAACACAATGAAGCGTAAGAAGTTCAACGAGCTGCAGAACGCGGGGATCGGAAACACAGCGTGCAGAATAGTGCAAACCAAGAACAAGACCGTGGCACTATTCCAAGCGGGCGAGAACACCTCCCAATTCGCCCAAGCATGCAGTTTTCTGATCAGCCTAGCGGGGAAGTGTGACAAGCCAACAAAAGTAAGCGTAGACGCTATGGTGGTGGAATTTGAGGAAGGTGAGGCCGCCGACCACATCGGGATAGTAGAAGCCTCAAAACACCACGAGGTAGTGGCCTATGAGGATAGAGGACAAAACCTCGACTTCCTACGGCCACGACAGCCAGAAAACCTCACCACAAAAACCCCAACTGACATCTGGGGACACCCCACAGCGACTCAAGACGGGCTCAGCGGGTCTGAACGCCTACAAATGAGGGCAGCTCTCGAGGAGAGCACAGCGAAGCAGAAGCCAAAGGACACTACAGGTGCCAAAAAACTCGCGTCTTTCACAACGGCGCTCGGGAAGGCGGTCCTCGGCATACCAAGTGTGCTGGGGAAAAAAATCAGGGGGAACCAACGGGCGGAGGGGGTGGCAGTCGCCGCCGAAGCGTTCTTGAGGGAGCCCCCTCCCAAAAGTCATAAGCAGCCGGAAAAGGCTCGAACAAGAGCCCAGATGGGGCTTGTCGATCCGCCGGAGCTCAGCGAGGTGACGGAGCCGCTGCAACACACAAAAAACGCGTTCCTCGAGTTCAAAGCAATCACCACAGCAACAAGAAGGGTCAATAGTGAGACCTGTAGATCCATCCTGCAAACCTATCACCTGGGCAATGAAGGATTGCTAGAGGTGAAGCTCGAGGAGGCAGAAGCGGCGGTGTACGACAACGACAACTCCACCACGTTAAGAGGAGAAATGTCGGGGAAGTACATGGCGGCCTATAGTGGAACCAGCGGTTTCGTCGAATACGATGAGGAGGGATCCCGGCGGACCGGCAAACACAAGTTCAGAACCCCCCCTAACGACCCAATAGTGGTTGCGGCGAAGTGCACGAGGGTGGTGCTCGACGACCGGATACTTGAGATGGCAGAAACTGTCTCAAGTGGCCGGGGTCGGGGGCCTGCAATCGAGCACTGGACCGTACCCAAAATAACATGGGTCAACGGGGTTCCTGGATGCGGAAAAACAACATAGATAATCGCAAATTACAACATCGAAAGCGATATCCTAATAACATCTACAACCGAGGCAGCGAATGACTTAAGGGTAAAACACCAAGAGGAGGGTCCGCACTATGGCTTCAATGCTGGTCAATGGATTGAAAGAAGGTGAAGAGTGCACACGTATTATCATCGACGAGGCACTCATGAACCACTTTGGAGCCGTAGTGATGGCCATCAAGATAACTGGCGCGAGAGAGGCTCTTCTCGTCGGCGACTGCAACCAACTGCCGTTCATTGATAGGGAGAACTTGTTTCGACTGCGTTACAACCACCCAGACTCCGTGGTGCGTGTCAACAGGGAGCTGCTCTGCACTCACAGAAATCCAATGGACGTAGCGTATGCCCTCAACGAGATATATGGGGGCATATACTCGTCCAAATCCCTCGTGAGGTCCTTGAGCCTCAGTAAGGACACGGGAGCGCAAATTCCGAAACACCAGGAGAACACCCTGTTTCTGGAGCACACCCAGGCCGAGAAGGAAATCCTCCTCGGCCAGGGCTATGCGTCGGGAAACGGGTCGCGCATCTTCACCATGCATGACTCAGGGACTAACGAGTGAAAACGTGGTGATAGTGCGAGCGGTCCCCAAGAGACTGAAGCTCCACGGAAGCTATCCACACGCGGTCGTAGCTATATCTCGCCACACTGCAAGTTGCGTCTACTACACAGACAGCTGTGAAGGGGGCGCAACGGCTACACTAATAAGCAGGGCGAGGGCAGCTGCGACCAAAAAAATAAAAGAATACAACATAAAGATGGCTATTCGCAGTCGAGACATGGTAGTTGTTAAAAAGCTGCTGGAGGCGGAGGCCTAAAGGAAGCCCTCACAAGCAGCCAAACACCTACACAACTGAGGCATTCTCGCTCAAAGGCAAGCCAAAACAGAAAGCCTCATTACTTACAAAATCATTAATATAAATTAAAAAAAAAAAAAAAAAAATTATGGGTACAAAAAAACCTCTACTGAAGTACCGCTACAAACAAATACCAAGCACTGTAACAACAAAACCAAAAAAATAAATAAAAAATAAGCGGCATGTACCATACAAGTGCATATAAAAGCAACTATTAACAACACATAAATTACACAAAAAAAGGTGCGGGACAAACCGGGCCCGCAGTGTCTAATTATATAAAATAAAAAAAAAATAAAAAAAATGTCTTCATTAATGTCGGCAGCACAGAAATAGGCTGAAAATTATTTGGATCCGATGTGCTACCCGATGTAAACTAAGTTTCATAAGATCAGGAAATACATCACGAACAAAACAGCCATTGAATAGACATGCCAAGTGGGGGGATCGGGGCGCTCTTATGGATTAAATAACTAACTGTCTTCATACACAGTCCCCATATGTCTGCCGTGTTTTTAATATCAAGATTATTAAAGGTGTTCATAATATCATTCCCACTGACCTCCGAAAATTCAAAGGATGTGGTGCATTTTAATATACTAAGTTTGAGGAGCGACTCAGCGAAAGTGCAAGACGACATCAGAGTTTTACGTGTTAAACAAAGTAATATGGTAAAAAAAGTGTCAAACTCAGTCGCCACTTCCTGATCATCCCTTACACTTCTATCTCCAATTTTCAAATTAAGGTCTCTATTTTAGTCATTCAATCACATCACCGGATGTTTAATTTTATTTTTTAAATAAATAGACATTGCACCGGAACAGGTTCTATTAAAAAAAAATAGAGTAATTCTTGACAAATTCTTTTAATTCCGGCTTTTGGTTATAAGATTTGTCATTAGGAATCTGTTGAAATTTATATAAACTCTGTCTACTTGTGTAAATACCCACGGGTAACCCATGCCCAAAAACCAGCCCGATCACTGACTAAAATATTTTTGGGCATAAAATGTTACTAAATTCATCGCTAATATGGATCATTCCGTGATGGCAACTTGGGTACTTTTTCACTTAAGTTACATTTAAAATGCTCCAAGCGGCTAATATTCATTGGAACAAAGCTAACCTTTACCTTTGAAACTTACCAGTCCTAGGGAATACAACCAATTGACCACAATGATCGGATTCTAGTTTATTTACCACAGAATAATACCAATTTTTGACATTTGTAAAAATATTATTAATACATGTCGCACTAGTAGCAGTTATTCTAGTAGGTTCCAAAAACAAATTGTAAAGATTATATGAATACATGAGTGATAAAAATTTCCGGGTCATAATGTTGTATTTTAATAAATTTATATTAAAATTTCCACATCTATGGAATGTTCTAGAAGTGTAGATTTTAAATAAAATGCTCTCGATCGATTTATGCACACAACAATGAGCTGCTCAGACTCAATACAAGCAATTTCAATTGACTGAATGTTAATTACTGTTATTGAAAGACACTAAAAGAATATTTTACTCAAGGACTCAGGAAATTATTTTAAGTCTATCTATCTATATCTATATTATCACGCCAGATTCCCTACGGGGTAGGCAGAGAGTACAGAGTTACAACAGGCTCTTTCCTTACATACCTCTCTGGTTTCCTCTACTCTCATAGTTCGTCTCATACACGCTCGCCGGTTACGAGGACTCCTGACTTGTCCTTCAGATAAGACCCGGTCTATTTGGACATGGTAAGATAGTCTAGGTCTTTCCCGGTGGGGGTGGAAACGGCATCGCTGCCAGCGCCCCAAAACAAACAGAGAAAGGCGAGAAAGGCTAAAGCTCTGGCATACCCTCCGGTGCCGGACCTGCCAGCGGTGCCTACCCCTGTACCCATAAACTCAAACCCGGGCCCGTCGCAGATTAAGGAAACCTGGGCAACTGTTGCCAAAAGGCCACAAAAGGCCAAACAAATAAAAGTTGACCAAGCGGTGACTGGAAATCGCCCCTCAGAGCGCAAAGGCAATAAGGACGGAAGGAGGAAACTGCCGAAAGTCCCGAAGACAGCTGCTGTTTCTGTGACGGTCCTAGACAGCACGACTTATGCGGAGGTGATGGCTAAGGCAAGAAGCCAAATAAATCTGGGAGACATCGGCATCGAGTCCGTCGGCCAGAAAAGGGCTATTACAGGTAGTCTCCTCCTGGAAATCGCAGGAGCTGAGTGCGAAGCAAAGGCAAACCGCTTGGCTGAGCGAATGCGAGAGGCCCTAAAAGACCTGAAAGTTAAAATAGCTCGCCCAAGCAAAACGGGTGAGGCAAGGATACGGGGCCTTGATGATGCTGTAACCCCAGAAGAGGTAGCGTCGGCGGTCGCCGACGCAGGAGGGTGCATTGCGGCTGACGTCCGTGTTGGACCAATCCGCCGAACACCCACAGCATTGGGCACCGCATGGATCCGGTGCCCTCTCGCAACTATGCGAAAAATTATTGCGGAGAAAAATATTCGTGTGGGTTGGGGGACTGTCAAAATAGAGGCACTGGAAGCAAGATCCTTGTACTGTTACCGGTGCCTCGAAAAGGGTCATGTGGGCCAAAGATGCCCTAACAACGTAGACCGCAGCACCCTTTGCTTTATATGCTCTGAACCGACTCACAGGGCCAGAGAATGTAAAGCGCGGACGCCTAAGTGCCCCTTGTGTAGCAGCAAGGGGTGTGCAGCCGATCACCGGCTGCACACGAAAAAGTGTACCCCCCCAAAGGGAACGGGGAAAAATCAGGTATCCCCACAAACACAAACCCTGGAAACCACCAAGGTAACGGGCACGTGTAGCCTGTCGAAGGAGGCCCCGATGGAGGCTTAAAATTCCCTCCGCAAAGAATATTGCAGGGCAACTTGAACCACTGCCGCAACGCGCAAGACCTGTTACTGCAAAGCATTGCGGAGTGGTCGGTTGCCTTGGCGGTGATGGCGGAGCCATACCGCGTACCGGACCATCCGCGGTAGTTCGGGGACGACACGGGCACCGTCGCCGTATACTGGGGAGGAGGAGAGGGTGCTCCGCCCTGCTCCTTCCTGGAAAGGGGGCAGGGTTTCATAGCTGTGCAGTGGGGAGGAATGGCCATAATAGGCTGCTACGTCTCTCCCAACAGGTGCCTCGCCGACTACGAGGTGTACCTGGACGGGTTGGCGAACTGCATCCGCAGATGCCGGCCCCGTCCATCGATCGTCCTCCGGGATTTTAATGCCCACGCCAGAGCGTGGGGCAACCCTAGGGATGATCCGAAGGGAGGGACGTTGCAAGAGTGGGCGGCTGGGCTGGACCTCCGGCTCGTGAACCGGGGGTCCATCAGCACTTGCGTGCGATGGCAGGGGGAGTCGGTCGTCGATCTAACGTGGGCAACTCCCTCTGCCATGAGCACGCTGTCGGGGTGGCGCGTTGCAGAGGAGGTGGTCACACTATCCGACCACCGCCACATCGTCTTCGATGTGGCCCTCCGCCCACCGGACTGCCCCAGCCGTCGTGCAGGCAGCCCCCCGCGACGCTGGTCTCTCAAGCGGCTTAATCGAGATCTTCTCGAAGCCGCAGCTAGCGTCGCGGCATGGCCAGAAAACACCGATGAGGTCTGGTCCGATCCGGAAAGGGAGGCGACCTGGTTCCGGGGCACGATGACGGCGATATGCGATGCCGCCATGCCCCGTACCAGCTGCCCCAAGCGAACGGCAGTGTACTGGTGGTCGCAGCAAATAGCGCAGTTGCGCGAAGTCTGCTTGCGCGCGCGTCGCCAGTACACTAGAGCTCGAAGAAGAAGGCGAGCCACCGAGGAGGAGAAGGCCGGAGCATACGAGCGCTATCGAGCGGCTACAAAGGCGCTCCAAATCGCCATTGCGAATGCCAGGTCTCGGTCCTGAAGGGAGCTCCTAGGGGGACTTGATAGGGATCCATGGGGGCGCCCCTACAGGGTGGTGTTGGGCAAGCTTCGCCCCTGGGTGCCCCCCCTGACGGAGACCCTAGACCCCGGACTGCTGCGTCGGGTCATCAACGCACTATTTCCGACAGTCCGGGGCAGTCCCTCAGTCCCTCCAACGGTGTTGTCGGCCCTTTACACCGACGAGTTGGGGGTGACCGAACAGAAGCTGGACCGAGCCATCAGCCGCTTGCGCGCTCGTAACACCGCGCCCGGCCCTGATGGTATACCAGGGCGGGCATGGGTGATCGCTCTGGCCACCCTGGGGGACAGGCTGAGGCAGCTGTTCAACAGCTGCCTCCGACATGCCAAGTTCCCCATGGCCTGGAAGGAGGCTCGCCTGGTCCTCTTAAAGAAGGAAGGCAGGACTGCAGACTCTCCCTCTGCGTACCGTCCGATATGCCTGCTGGACGAGAGCGGCAAGTTGTTCGAGAGAATTCTTGCCGCCCGTCTCAGCGGGCATCTGTCGCGCTTCGGTCCCGACCTAGCTGACAGCCAGTACGGCTTTCGACAGGTGCGCTCGACAGTGGACGCGATCCTTCGCGTCCGCTCCCTGTCAGCGCAGGCCTTGTCCCGGGGTAGAGTGGCGTTGACGATAAGTCTCGACATCGTCAACGCCTTCAACTCCCTGCCCTGGGACGCGATCCGGGGGGCGCTAGAACATCACCGCGTCCCTCCGTACCTGCAAGCCGTGGTCGGGGACTACTTGCGCGACAGGTACATTCAGTATATCGGACAGGATGGTACACTGCACCGGAGGGAGGTGTCCTGCGGGGTTCCGCAGGGGTCTGTGTTGGGCCCCCACTTATGGAACCTCGCCTACGATGCAGTCTTGCGTGTCGATCTCCCCCCTGGCGTCAGTGTCGTCTGTTACGCCGACGACACTCTAATAGTCGCTGAGGGGGACACTTTCGAGAGGACCGTTGAGCTCGCCGAGCTTGGGGCAGAGGTCGTCGTCGCCAAAATCCGCGAGTTGGGCCTGCAGATAGCGCCTCATAAGACCGAGGCGCTATGGTTCCATAAACTGCCTAGGAGCAGGGAACCGCCCGACTCGTGTGTTCACGTCGGATATTCGTCAGTCCGGATGGGGCGGTACCTAAAGTACTTGGGCCTCACCCTGGACAGTCGCTGGGGCTTCGAAGAGCATTTCGAGCGCCTTGTCCCCCGAGTTGAGAGGGTAGTGGGTGCCATGCATAGACTGCTACCCAACCTCGGGGGACCGTCAGAGGAGGTACGCCGCCTCTACGGGGGGGTCGTGCGGTCGGTGGCCCTGTATGGGGCGCCCGTATGGTCACACCGACTGTCGGGCGTCCGGCGCTGCAGGACCAAGATCTATAGCCTGCAGCGCAAGATGGCCATCCGCATCGCACGAGGATACCGGACCGTATCCTTTGAGGCGGCAACCCTCCTGGCACGCTTTCCGCCGCTCGATATCCTGGCGGACATGGACGCGAGAGTCTATGACCGGATTCGCGTCGTCCGCCAAAGCGGCGAGAGCGTGCCCGCGCTTGAAATCAGACGGCAGGAACGACGACGCGCTCTAGAGGAGTGGCGCGCGAGGCTTAGCCAGGAGCACATCGCGCGCAAGCGCGTCGTCCGAGCTATACTGCCGTCCTTCGAAGCCTGGCAACAGCGGAGGAGTGGGCGAATCTCCTACAGGCTTGCTCAGATAATCACTGGTCACGGCTGTTTCGGTGATTATTTGAACAAGATTGGACGCGAGGTGACGGCAGCCTGTCACCATTGTGGTGGGGACCAAGATTCCGCAGAACACACGCTCGTTGAGTGCCCAGCGTGGGCCTCCGAGCGGCGGATCCTGGTCGACCGGATTGGACCGGACCTCTCCCTGCCGGCAGTAGTATCCCTGGCGGCTATGCTGGCAGGGGAATCGGCGTGGGGGGCCGTATCCTCCTTCTGCGAGACAGTGATGTCTCAGAAGGAGGAGGCCGAGCGGGATCGGGAGAGGGCCGATCCCGCTCGGCGAAGGCGACGGCGCCGTGGCGGAGGCACAGCCCGCCCAGGCCCCCCAGCCCAATAGCCCGGGGCTTTATAATACGGGCTAACATGTTTCCCCCGCCGTAACATCTAGCGGGGGACCTCCCCCCTGTACCAATATCCGCAGGGGGGCCCTTGAGGTTGTGGGGCGCTGGGGCGGGGGCCCGTAAGCGTCCTTCACGTGCGACCTCGAGGAGGACGGTGGCGTGGTGTGACCCATGCTGCCGTGATCACCGGTGACGGTGCAGGGGGGGAGCGGGTCCATAGGCTCCCCCCCCCCGAAAGCGGGCTTTTCGGAGCAAGGTACAAAAGGGCACCGGTGTGTTCCTAACGGAGATCCCGGAGCCCCTCCCTGAAGTGTCGATGCCGGCCACCGTGGGGTTTTAGTCGGTTAGAGTCCTACATGCCTCGCCAGCTGCCCCTAAGGCTGGCGGAAGTCCATGAGGATTTCCCCACGTAAAAAAAAAAAAAAAAAAAGTCTTTCCCGGTGGGGTGCTTGGTCAGACAACCTCCCCGTGGTGCACCCTGGGCGTTGCCAGGAGCCCTCTCGTTTTCCGGAGGGACTGCTGACGGCGGCGAATAGGCTGGCGCGTGGTGGAAGACGTCTCGCTGCCCCTCGCACTCTCCAGCTTTTGGAGAGGGTGGGGCGCAGAGGAGGTGATGGAGATGCATACCCCAGGGGGCTCTAGGTGCCTCTCTGGATATCAGAGAGGACTAGTGAGACCCTTCAGGTGACGAACTGGGGGGAGAGGCCGCAAGGCCCAGGCACACTGCACATGCACAAAATACCCACACACACTTACGTACATGCACATCAACTCACACACACTCACCTTCACTGCACATCTAGCCGGGATGAGAGGTCTACCGGCTCTAACGGAGCACACCCATTCAAAGCCAAAGCTGTGGATCAGCACCCAAAAACAAAATATGATGTCGCACAGTCAAGATAAATTACCCCAGGGAGGTACCGGACGGCCCGGAGAATCCTCCCCGGAGCCCTTGGGCTCCGGCTGCCCCTCGTATTCTGGGGGGGGCAACTTGTTACATCATTGCAACGACCAAGACGCAGTCGAGGGGCACAAGCGCCCCCGTAGAGAACGGCGTTCCTCATCCGCGAGCGACGGAAGCCTGCCGCCACCAAAGGTGACGACTGCAAGACGGGGCCGTACCTGCCCCTCACTGAGGGGAGCGGCCCGCAAGAAGAACGGGCGGTTTGCCGAGCGTGCTGACACGCCCGTACAGTCGTCAGTGGCATGTGATAGCGAGGAATCACATGGCTCCTGGAAGTCGAAGGATTTGGGAGCGCCACAGAAGGCGGCGCATGAAATGAATCGCCTTGAAGCTGCAAACACCCAAGGGTCGGACGACGATGACATATTTAACTCGTCGTGTCGTCCGACCATGACCAGGGCCAAAAAGACCCTACCCGGACCGGAGGAGTTGGCCCAAGAGATGGTGGCGCGACCGAGCGCGGACCTTGGCAACTGCATAACCGAGGGTCTGGAGGTCATAGAAAAGGTTGCGGACAGGTCGCGCAATCTTAAGGGCAGTTTCGTCCGCGGCCTAAGAATGGCCACACGGTCGGTAAAGGCGGCCGTTGACGACCTGTCCCGTCGCGCTCCAATAGACCCCCACGTGGACAAACTGGAGCGCGAAAATGCGGAGCTGCGTTCGCAGCTGGCCGGCCTGTCAGCAGAAGTGCGGAGCCTGATGGAGGAGGTCAAACTTCTCCGAGGTGCAAACCCGCAGGTTGGCGAACGCCGGCTGGAGCCGCAGAGTTTACAACCTCCGGCTTCTCAGGGACCGACCTCCCGGCTTGCGGCTCTTCAGTCGCCTGCTGGATCTTCTGGCGCTCCACCGGTTCGTCCCCGGGCCTCGGAGCCGACAACGAGCGAGTCACTGGCGGCCGCAATAATCCGGCAGGTCGGCAACATGCTGGACGCCCGGTTCGCTGGAATCGAGGACCGACTCCTGCCGCCGTCCATAGTCCGGCCGTCGTTGGCTGTGGACCTGCGCAGATCCTCTGTCGCTTCGGGGTCTGTGGCTTCAGTGCGGGCCACCAAGCCCAAGCCTAAAAAGGCTAAGAACAGGGGAGCCCTCGCGCATGCACCGGTACTGGAGTTGCCAGCAGTACCCGCCCCTGTTCTTGGGGGCGCTGAATCAACGTTGGCAGACGCGGGGACTTGGGTGGCAGTCGCCAAAAAGCCCAGGAAGACCCCACAGCCAAACCCACCCAACCGGGGGCAACTAGCCGGCCCTACGCGACAAACCAAAAAAAGAAGTCGCAAAGGAAAGGCAGAAAGAGACCGCCGAAAGTCCCAAAGACGGCAGCGGTCACCGTCACAGTTCTCGAGGGGACAACGAATGCCGACGTCATGGGCAGAGCTCGGAAAGAAATTAACCTTGCTGACCTTGGCATTCAGGCGACTGACCTCGGGACACGGAGGACGATGACGGGGGGTCTGCTTCTGACAGTTAATGGCCCCGACTGTCGGGAGAAGGCTGATCGCTTGGCCGGACGCATGCGAGAGGTCTTGAGTGACTTCAAAGTCCGCGTCGCCCGGCCAAGCAAGACAGGCGAGGTAAGGCTGCGAGGCCTCGACGACGCTGTCACTGCCGAGGAGGTCGCATATGCCGTTGCTGCAGCAGGTGGGTGTTCGGAGGCTGACATCAAAGTCGGTCCAATTAACCGAGCACCCACAGCCCTTGGGACCGTAGGAGTCAAGTGCCCACTTGCCGCCATGAATAAACTCGTGGCGGCAAAGAAGATCCATGTGGGCTGGGGGGCTATAAAGGTCGAGGCATTGGAGGCAAGAGCTTTATACTGCTTCCGATGCCTCGAAAAGGGACATGTTGGGGCTATGTGCCCCAACAACGTTGACCGGGGCGCCCGATGCTTTCGGTGCGCTGACCCTAATCATAGGGCCAGCGAATGCCGTGCGCAAGCGCTACGATGTCCCTTATGTGTGGACAAGGGATGTGCATCGAACCATCGGCTGCACGCCAAGAAGTGTAGCCCCCCTAAGGGAACGAGGAAGCAGGCCTCTTCCCATGCCGGCACCCAGGAGACCACCATGGCACCAAATGCCATGGCTGCGGGCACTAGCAGCCCGTCGGCCGAAATGGAGACGGTATAAAATTCTCTCCCCAAAGAGTTCTCCAGGGTAACTTGAACCACTGCCGCAACGCTCAGGACCTGTTACTGCAGTGCGTTGCGGAGTGGTCGGTTGCCTTGGTGGTAGTGGCGGAGCCCTACCGTGTCCCGGACAATCCTCGCTGGTTCGGGGATGATGTGGGCTCCGTCGCCGTGTACTAGGGAGGAGGGGAGGGCGCTCCGCCCTGCTCCCTACTGGAAAGGGGGCAGGGATATGTAGCTGTGCAGTGGGGAAGAATGGCCATAGTGGGCTGCTACATCTCTCCCAATAGGTCCCTCGCCGACTACGAGGTGTACCTGGACGGGCTGGCTAACTGCATTCGCAGATGCCGGCCTCGTCCATCGATCGTCCTCGGGGACTTTAATGCCCACGCCAGGGCGTGGGGCAACCCTAGGGACGATCCGAAGGGAGGGACGTTGCAAGAGTGGGCGGCTGGGCTAGACCTCCGGCTCGTGAACCGGGGGTCCGTTAGCACATGCGTGCGGTGGCAGGGGGAGTCGGTCGTCGACCTAACGTGGGCGACTCCCTCGGCCATGAGCGCGCTGTCGGGGTGGCGCGTGGCGGAGGAGGTGGTCACATTATCCGACCACCGCCACATTGTCTTCGATGTGGCCCTCCGCCCCCCCGACCGCCCCAGCGGCCGTGCAGGCAGCCCCCCGCGACGCTGGTCTCTCAAGCAGCTTAACCGAGATCTTCTCGAGGCCGCAGCCAGCGTCGCGGCATGGCCAGAAATCGCCGATGAGGTCTGGTCCGATCCGGAAAGGGAGGCGGCCTGGTTCCGGGGCACGATGACGGCGATATGTGACGCCGCCATGCCCCGGGCCAGCTGCCCCAAGCGAACGGCAGTGTACTGGTGGTCGCAGCAGATAGCGCAGTTGCGCGAAGTCTGCTTACGCGCACGACGTCAGTACACTAGAGCCCGAAGGAGAAGGCGAGCCACCGAGGAGGAAAAGGCCGGAGCATACGAGCGCTATCGAGCGGCTACAAAGGCGCTCCAAATTGCCATCGCGAAGGCCAGGTCTCGGTCTTGGAGCGAGCTCCTAGAGGGACTCGACAGGGATCCATGGGGACGCCCCTACAGGGCAGTGCTGGGTAAGCTTCGCCCCTGGGTGCCCCCCCCTGACGGAGACCCTAGACCCCGGACTGCTGCGTCGGGTCATCGACGCACTATTCCCGACAGTCCGGGACAGTCCCTCTGTCCCCCCGACGATTTCGTCGGCCTTTTACACCGACGAGTTGGGAGTGACCGAACAGGAGCTGGACCGAGCCATCAGCCGCTTGCGCGCTCGTAATACTGCGCCCGGCCCCGACGGTATACCGGGGCGGGCGTGGGTGATCGCTCTGGCCACCCTGGGGGACAGGCTGAGGCGGCTGTTCAGCAGCTGCCTCCGACATGCCAAGTTCCCCACGGCCTGGAAGGAGGCTCGCCTGGTCCTCTTGATGAAGGAAGGCAGGACCGCAGACTCTCCCTCTGCGTACCGTCCGATATGCCTGCTGGACGAGTGCGGCAAGTGGTTCGAGAGGATTCTTGCCGCCCGTCTCAGCGGGCATCTGTCGCGCGTCGGTCCCGACCTGGCTGATAGCCAGTACGGCTTCCGCCAGGGGCGCTCGATGGTGGACGCGATCATTCGCGTCCGCTCCCTGTCAGCGCAGGCCGTGTCTCGGGGCGGGGTGGCGTTGGCGATAAGTCTCGACATCGTCTACGCCTTCAACTCCCTGCCTTGGGACGCGATCCGGGGGGCGCTAGAACATCATCGCGTTCCTCCGTACCTGCAAGCCGTAGTCGGGGACTACTTGCGTGACAGGTACATCCAGTACATCGGACAGGGCGGTACACTGCACCGGAGGGAGGTGTCTTGCGGGGTTCCGCAGGGGTCCGTGTTGGGCCCCCTCCTATGGAACCTCGCCTACGACGCGGTCCTGCGTGTCGATCTCCCCCCCGGCATCAGTGTCGTCTGTTACGCTGACGACACTCTAATAGTGGCCGAGGGGGACACCTTCGAGAGGACTGTTGCGCTCGCCGAGCTTGGGGCAGAGGTCGTCGTCGCCAAGATCCGCGAGTTGGGCCTGCAGATAGCGCCTCATAAGACCGAGGCGCTATGGTTCCATAAACTGCCTAGGAGCAGGGAACCGCCCGACTCGTGGGTTCGCGTCGGAGATTTGCCAGTCCGGGTGGGGCGGTACCTAAAGTACTTGGGCCTCACCCTGGACAGTCGCTGGGGCTTCGAAGAGCATTTCGAGCGTCTTGTCCCCCGAGTCGAAAGGGTAGTGGGTGCCATGCATAAACTGCTACCCAACCTCGGGGGGCCGTCGGAGGAGGTACGCCGCCTTTACGGGGGGGTCGTGCGATCGGTGGCTCTCTATGGGGCGCCTGTATGGTCACACCGACTGTCGGGCGTCCGGCGCTGCAGGACCAAAATCTATAGCCTGCAGCGCAAGATGGCCATCCGCATCGCACGAGGATACCGGACCGTATCTTTCGAGGCGGCGACCCTCTTGGCACGCTTTCCGCCGCTCGACATCCTGGCGGACATGGACGCGAGGGTCTACGACCGAACTCGCGTCGTCCGCCAAAGCGACGAATGCGTGCCCGCGCTCGAAATCAGACGGCGGGAACGACGACGCGCTCTGGAGGAGTGGCGCGCGAGGCTCAGCCAGGAGCACATCGCGCGCAAGCGCGTCGTCCAAGCCATCCTGCCGTCCTTCGAAGCCTGGCAACAGCGGAGGAGTGGGCGAATCTCCTACAGGCCTGCTCAGATAATCACCGGTCACGGCTGTTTCGGTGATTATCTGAGCAAGATCGGACGCGAGGCGACGGCGATCTGTCACCATTGTGGTGGGGACCGGGATTCCGCAGAGCACACGCTTGTCGAGTGCCCAGCGTGGGCCTCCGAGCGGCGGATCCTGGTCGACCGGCGGATCCTGGTCGACCGGACCTCTCCTTGCCGGCAATAGTAGCGGCTATGCTGGCAGGGGATTCGGCGTGGGGGGCCGTATCCTCCTTCTGCGAGACTGTGATGTCACAGAAGGAGGAGGCCGAGCGGGATCGGGAGAGGGCCGATCCCGCTCGCCGAAGGTGAAGGCGCCGGGGCGGAGGCACAGCCCGCCCAGGCCCCCTAGCCCAATAGCCCGGGGCTTTATAATACGGGCTAACTTGTGTCCCCTGCCGCAAAATCTGGTGGGGGACCCCCCCTGCATCAACATCCGCAGGGGGGCCTTTGGGGTTGTGGGACGCTGGGGCGGGGGCCATAAGCGTCCTTCACGCGCGACCCCGAGGAGGATGGCGGCGTGTTGTGGCCCACGCCGCCGTGAGCACCGCGACGGTGCAGGGGGGGAAGCAAGCTACAAGTTTCCCCTCCCGAGGCGGGCTCTTCGGAGCGCGGCACAAGGGGGGCACCGGCGTGTTCCACTCGGAGATCCCGGAGCCCCTCTGACACGTGCCAGTGCCGGCCACCGTGGGGTTTTAGTCGGTACGAGTCCGACATGCCCCGCCAGCTTCCCCCGAGGTTGGCGGAAGTCCATGAGGATTTCCCCACGACAAAAAAAAAAAAAAAAAGAAGGTCCTTCCCGGTACCTACATCCTTCCACTTTCGCATAGTATATCAGTTTTGTCATTCTTTCTTCGGACATTCTTTCTATATGCCCGAACCAACGGAGCATACCCTTTCTCATCTTTACACCGATACTCTCTTTCATACCTATTTGCTTTCTTACTACACTGTTGCGAATACGGTTGGTCAGATTCACTCTGCACATCTTCCGCAGAGCTCGCATTTCCACCACATTTATCCTACTTCTCTTTCCTACATACCCAGCTCTCGCTGCCATCTAACAGCGTCGTATCAAGCACTCCATTATGTATGGCCAGCTGCGCCTTTCGGCTTAAGTGCCGGCTCTCAAGTAGCTTTCCCATTGCGCCATTCACTCTGTTCCCTGCACTCACTCTTCTCTCTATGTCAGCGGTGTATTTCCATCCTTACTGAATGCGCATCCAAGATATACAAACTTATTCACTTGCTCCAGCACATCGTTCCCAACCACAATCCTTGCATTCGTTCTGGTTTCTTCCCGTTCAAAAACCATAATTTTGGTTTTCTTCACATTCAAATGTAAGCCATTTTTCATGCAGTCGTCTTTCATAACTGTGACTAGTGATTGCAGATCAGTGGCTGTTGGCGCTATCAAAACCGCGTCATCTGCATACAGCCGATGATTTACCGCTAGATCCCTCATTTGTACACCTTCATTCATCGCTTTCAGTCTTTGAAGACTTTAATCAAAATATATTATAAACAGTCTAGCGGACAACACGCAACCCTGCTTGACGCCGATTTCAACGTCAAACCAGGGTGACATGTTACCACCCACCCGTACGCATGCCTTGCAGTCCACATAGGACTGGAAGGCCCGCAGCAGAGTGCTATTTATAACATACTCAGGCAAAATGTCCCAAAGTCTCTTTCGCACAACTCTATCAAACGCCTTCTCCAGATCCACAAAACCGCAGAAAACCTTCCGGTCCACTGCCAAATGCTTCTCTACGATGTTGCAAAAGGAGAAAACTTGAGCCGAACATCCTCTTCCGGACCTGAAACCCCCTTGTGCCGCGCACAACATTCCATCGGACTTCTCGCGCATTCTCCTTTCAATAATTTTACCATACACCTTGACTGCCAAGCTGATCAAACTAATGGCTCTGTAATTGGCGCAGTCATATTGTGAACCCTGGACCAGACCGGACCTGAAAGGCGTCCCGGACGCAAGTTTCACCATATTTGATCATCTTGGCAGATATCATGTCTATTCCCGCAGATTTACCATTTTTCATACTTCCTGTTGCCCATTCAACTTCTTCCATAGTGATGCCCTCTGTTGATTCCGGTGCCACAAACTTACCTCTGGGCTCGTCTGTGGCACCAGTATCCGGAGCACCGGTTTAATACAGCTTGTGTATCTGTAAGAATGTCACAATCCTTAGACTTTATCCTTTCGATTCTGAAACCTGACGAATCACCTCGAGACTTTCTCACTTTGCTCCAAAAGAGTTTAGTGTTGTTCTCAAAGTTCTTCGCCAGCCTCTCCTCCTCAATCACACTGGCTCTTTCACGCTTTTTTCACTAAGGTTTTGGTGGCATTCTTGCATTGCTGGTGTATTTCTTTCTTCATCTCTGTCATACTGGCATTCAGGTTCAAAGAAGAAACATAGTCCTACCATTGTATCTTCTTACATTCTACGGAGTTTTGCAACTCCGCATCCCACCATGCATCACCTTTTGCTGTACTATGCTTCTTTGAGCAACCACATACTTCTTTCGCGTAATCTACTAAATTTTAAGTACTTAATATTAACTAAAATGTACACGATGATTTTTTGAATAGGTAGTTTGTTGTGTAAATTGATGTTAATTTACATGAATCATTATCAATTTGGTTTTGGTTTAGTTTCGAGTGGTATAAGTATTTGACATATAAAACGCTATTGAATAACATTGGTGTATACCGATACATGTGTAATTATTTCCAATTTCACAGTTTTTAATCTATTCTTGTTGATCATATAAAAGAAGTTAATTCAAGTTGAATCAGTAATGCAAAAAAAATGGAGTAATCAGTTCAGTTGACACTTAGAAATATACTTCTGAAAACTGCATAGATATATTAATATGCATAGTAAATACTATCTCATTTTCAGCCTAAGGAATATGACGATCAGATTGATGATTTTTCCTGATGCATATTGTGTAAAATATCAAAGTGTAAGTATAACTCTATTTGTATCACTTTTCACTAAAGGTACAAATATATTCTAAGTAGGTATTCCTTTCGTTTTTGGGTTGGGAAGTCGCCACTTTGATGTCATATGGTTTATACTGCGCAAAGGCTTTAGTAAAGGTTACACAACGAATGTAATAAGAAAATTTATCTATACCTAATAGAATTGATCTATTGATTTATTATTATAGATGATATAGATTTTGCCTCGTTGGTCTTGGGGCGAATAATGCGCCTAGCAATCACGAAACCCTAGATCGGAAAGAAATGCAATTTTATTAATGAAAAATTTTCAGTATCAGCCCGTAGTCTGACATTGTGGTCGGTATGTCTGCAATAGGCTCGCCCCTTATTCGAACCCAACATCGTCAGTGACAAGTGGGTGAACAGAGTACACCTCAAACACCTCCGCTTGGGAAATATAGACATGAAGGTGTTTCATCACGCCAGATTTTTTGGGGGGCAGGCAGAGAGTACAGATTTCCAACAAGTTCTTTCCTTACAGACCTCCGAGTTTCTTTTACTCTAATTGAAACAAAGTATCACGAAAGACCAAAGAAAATGAAATAGCGTCAGGCGTGAAAATATTCCCCAAGCGGCGGCGGTAAAGATCCCAATGTAAAGGGTGAGCCTAATGCCATCAAACTTGTAAACTAAAGATTTTTTGCTAATTTTATTTGATAGAAAACCCAAACAACACTTTGTCCGACATAGAATTTGAAACCAGGACCTTGTTGTACCCAGTTGCAATATACGCCAGGAGGCCAACGCGGTAGACAATATATAATTTTACCTAACAAGTAATACACATTTTTTTAAATCCTGTAAAGCCTAACAGAACTAAATATTAAATGAAACTTCGACACTGGATAATGTCAAAAAACTGATTTTAAGAGAATTAGACAGACTTTAAAATAATTCTACATAATGTAGAAAACCGACTACGAAAAACAATGAAAAATAAATTATAGAACACCGGTGTCATTTATTTCATTTACTTACTATGTATAAACGACAATGAAACGTTTCACCCTATTGCACCCGCTACGAAGTGAAACATTCAATCAATCCCACACAGATAGCAAAAAGTGGCAATGAACTCGCCGGATGCGTCTTATTAATTACCCTGCCAGTCTTCTAATCAATCCTTCGGCTAAAGGATGAACCCCTGCCGTCTAATCAGTTCAATTAATCTGTATCCTGCTTTTACTTGACTTTTTCTTGTCAAGATTAAATCATTCCTTTAAAGCTTTGCTTTTGATTAATTTTTATTTAAACTTGTCAAAGGCCATGATTTACTAAATGATTTAATAAATCTATATATGCTAAGAATCGCTATGTTGATATTTTCATTGGATGCTTCAGTTATTAATTAAAGCGGAGGGTATATTGTGTTACAAAATATTTGTCTATAAAACTTAGCTAGATAATGTACCTAACAATAAATTATTTAAATACTATTTTGTATTTATTGGTTGTTTTTAAAGGAATACTGTCTTAAATTTTCAGTTACCTACTTGAATGCGATAACCTCAATTTTGTTCTCTTTTCCTTTTCTTGACGTAAAATTTAATTACATTTGAATGTAGTCGATGCATAGTAGACGTGATGGTTTTGACTTTTACTCAAGACTTAGAGCAGTTTATTAAGACATCAAAAAACAATCACACAGGTTCAAACATGTACAACTCAAAGTAGAACAATGAAGGGTTCAGTTACCTGAAATGCACCATAAAATTAAATATGTTACAAGATAATCAAATACACCATTTTACGCTTATTTACATTCTAAATGACCCCATAAAACGTACACAAAAACGTCTTTGATGTAAAAAAAATAACAGCCATTTTTTAACGCCGTAAATATCATGTAAAAAATTAGTCCTTTTTCCTTTTGTGATGACCAAACAAGTTTTATTGTTATGGCCAGTGTTACGTAGCCAGTTTATGATTTTACCGATTTAATAAGAAGAAATTTATTTCTGTGTTCCCATTCCAAAGGGCCTCTTTCACCACCCTCGAATAAAGTCTGAGAAGACTAATCGATAAGTATAACTAACTCATCAAGAAATAACTAACTCGGAGAGAGAAATAATAATAAGTAGGTTGCTTATTACTCTATAAGCGCTGCTCGGCAATTAATATTTGGTAGCTTAATCGTCGGACAGGGCTACTCAGAGATGGTGAAATAAGACTTTAGATGTCGTTATCTGCTCGAAACTTTACTTGAGGTTGTTGATGGTGTGTGAATGATTTACGCTGTTGGCCGCCGGGCCTTAACAGCTATACTGCACAAAAGGGCGAGCGTGCAACCACTACGTTCGAGCCAGAAGTGTAAGGCAGCAACTAACTCAAGGGCGCTTTGGGGGAGAACGTATACTAGGTGTCTCGCCATGGTGCTCTACACCCGGTGGCAGGCAGTGGATTCTTCAACTCACCGGCGAGGTCGGTGTCTGATCCTGTGTGTTGTATCTGTATCTGAAAGAAGGAATAAGACAAGTAAGCCCATAGGGAAGATCGTTAAAGATATGCCGTGGATGGCAGTAGCGGCTGATAGGAGGGGACGTACGAAAAACCTTGTAAAAATTTTCAGAATCCTTTACAATAAAAGCATATATATCTAGGTAGAAAACAGATTTTACAATTCTTTTTTGGTAAGGTCCTGGATCAATAACATTTAGCGCTTAGTGTAGAGATCACAATGTCTTGGTTTGGAATGCCAGGTCTAAAATATGGTGTTTCTATGAAAAAACCTCCAATAGAATCACGAAGATTGAAATTGTGCCTGGCATTATGGCAATAAGCGCACTCCCTGTAAAATTGGAGACTATTATGGTCAGCGATCACAGGCATATGTGTAAGCCTGCGATGTATTGCTGACCATGATAGGTTCCAATATATTGGGTACACGTCTGCCGCTTCCACTTAGGAAATATAGCCGCGCCAGTGTTCATATTTTATTTTGATATAGGGTAGATCAGTACGCGCACGAACACGTTGATAGTTATTAGACCAATTTTTAAATAATCGAACACTGGCATCATGCATACATAGTGCATAAATAAGACCGGCTTTTGGCGCCATTTTTTTAGCAATGCTCCGTCTAGACAAGTGGTAGTCTAAGCACGTGTGCTTATATAGGAAGGTGTCATTGGAATTGGCATTTTGAAAGTAGGTTAATCAGTATTCGCCAGCAGCAGCGGACAGGCGTTGATGCCGTCCGAGAACAATAAACCAGTTTATACTTCACTTTGACGCGACCGTTGTTTTTGCCGCCGTCACTGCCCGCTGCGTAGGCGACTTCATTTATCATAAATCATAAAGGGAGCTTATATTATAAGCTCCCTTTATCTAACGCACAACTGGGTAATCGGTAATATTTCTCGCTCCATCGCCTCGTGCATCCAGCTGCCCTATTACTCAGTGATATTGTTTTTCTCAGATCAATATTGAGCCGCTTGTTTACGAGTTACCGCAGTGGTTTAAGTCGGAGCCACCGCAAAAAGCCTAGACGACGACGGAGCAGCCTGATGACGATTTGAATTTTAAATTATTTCATGATGAGGGCAATATATAGTACTTGGATGAGTCTTACATAAATCTACATTAGGAAGAGATTAGGAGACCTTCGAAGGAGAGTTCGAAGCCTACTTTCGAGAAGATGGGCCGGATAATAGGCTGCCTTCGGTCGGGGAGCTTTCATTCGTGGTTCGAAAGGAGTCGTCCGAGCGAGGCAGCCTCCGGTTGACCTGCATAACGAGTATATACAACTTGTACGGGGCACGCACCAAACTAATTTTCGATATGGAGCAACCAGTGGTTGCCTTTGGCTAGGAGGCCGTAATAGAGCCTATGGATATGGAGCACATATGGTGGACAGCTTCATTCCTATTGCCATTACTATACGGTGCCCGCTAGTTGAATCATAAAATGTCAAAATAATATTAATTAAATACAAATTTATCTTAGGTACTCGATATTTGTGTAAAAAATCAAATCATTGTATATGTACAATATGTCTAATGTCATGAATTTACTATAAAAACATGACTTCCTTCCATATGCCTAGTTGTGATCTCTATGAGAGAACTCTACCTATTGGTTTGAATATGGTTGTTTATGACTTTACGAGATGTTTGTAGTACGTCGAACTGGCCAAACTTTAGCCTTTAATAAATTAAATAATCCGATATTACGTGCGTAGATAATTTGTAGATAAAATGTTATAGACAAAGAAACTACTTTAAGAATAAGAGTTAGCCAGTTAATCACCGTTTCAATCTTGACCCGCACATGACAAGATGGTGAAACCTCATATTATTAAATGCATTTTTTCTTCAACTTGGGCCACGAAGATTTTTTTGTAAAGGCCTACGCCGGTCTAGATGGTGAAATTTAAATTAAATTACTTTTTGCTTTCGTGAACTCAGTTCCTAAGCCCTCTCTTAATTTTTGTTCAAAAAGTACAGGTGGTAACACTTCTAATGGTTAGGGCGTTTTAATGAGCCATTTTATTGTGCGTACCAAGCGAGGCGCACCAGACAGTATTCCACATTGCCCACTGCGTTGGTAAGCTAAACTATTTACTAACCATCTGGAACCGCATGGGTCGAGGTCACCGTGTCGAGTTAATGACAACCTAAGAATAAATAGAATATTGTTGGCTAGGATTATCTATTAGCAACTTGCTCTTAAATATGGCCTTGTGGAGTCTGAAGTACCATACTATCAGTACCAGCCTCTTCCAGTTCTCGAAAGTGGTATCACGCTCTAATGGGATCGATCTATCATCACCGATAGGGATATTGTAGCCAATAAACTTGATATCGTGATAATAGATCGATCGATGCGTCATGTAATGCTAGTTGATGTGTCTATTCTGCATGATGAGAAACTTGTGAAGGCCGAAAAAGAAAAATTATCTAAATATTTGGACATTCCACATGGCGGTAACCTCATGGGCCAGTCAGGTTACCGCCATGTGGAATGTTGATTCAACTATCATTATGCCGATAATCGTTTCAGTCAAGGATCTTATAGCTAAGAGATTTTATAAACACCTCGAGAAGCTCTCGCTAGGTAGTTGAGTGAAGGGCCTGATAAAGAAGGCAGTAATGTTGGACACGGCGCGCATTATGAGGAGGTTCTTCTCTTAGGGGCCCTGACCACCGGTAGCTTGGGTCGTAGACCTTGCTGTCAGTGAAGGATTTTTTTTTTATAATATAGATATATATAAAGAGCCTTATAGGAAAGAGCCTGTTGGAACTTTGTACTCTCTGCCTACCCCGTATACACAAATACCCAAACCGAAACAAATAATTGTGGGTCACACAAAGATTTGTCCCGTGCGGGAATTGAACCCGCGACTCTTAGACACAGCGGGCGGAGCGGCTTAAGCTCTTAACCACTGCGCTAAATCGTCTAATTGTTTTTTGTACTTTTATATATATTTTATAAGAAATGGTATTGAATAAATGCATGTATAATAAAATAATATTCAGCTTTTTAACAGTTTTTAACTTATAAGTAATATATATATAAATAAGCACAACATAGGCATCAATCTAGTTAACAATATAATAATCACTTATAAAACAATAAAAAAATATACACATTGAAATTTAATAAAAACAAATGTAATACCATACTGATCCGACATCGATAAAGCCTTCTTATAAGTACATATTCCACAAGTAAGTATAGCAAACTAATTTCCCCTTGGAAAAGTTCTACTTCAGACTCAATCAATCATAACACGAGATTGAGTCCACAATAAACAAGAAAATCCCGCCATTATCCTTATGGAGAAAATCATTTATTGAGCAGATACATTGTCGGCGAAAACGGATTATTCAACTTCGAACAGGGCGTGATGTATTATACCTCTATCTAATATGACTTGCGAAGGCATTTTCGCTGCCTTACTGTCGTATATTGATAACTGAGGATATAATTAAGTGAACAGACTTTTTCGAAGTTACTGATGTTGACGTATGAATGTAGAGAGGGAAAGAGTTGTATTGAGCGAGCTGCTGGTCAGTACTCTCGATGGTACTGTGTTGACACAGAAAAGATACGTAAACAACAGATCATTTGAGTACTAACTATGCTGTCTGAGGTCTAACTCAGACCCCAGTGGCGGATTTACACATTTGCCGCCAGTAGGCTATTCAATTTTTGCCGCCTATACTAACCTCTGCTAATTGAATACCCTAGTTCACAATCACATTAATTACATTTCCTTTATCAATGAAATTGAAATTTTATGATTTGTGCTCTATAGTCATCATTACATCAGCTTTTTCCCGTCATTGGTATAATTGTGCACTATGGGATCGTTGTGGCCGTTTCTAGATTCTTACAGTTCACGATTTTGTGAAATTACGAAAGAAATAGTCTTTGGGTATAAATTTGAGCTAAGAAAAGCTCAATTATATAGCCAATAAGGAGGATTTCCTTATAAAAAAAAGTTGAGCCAAATTTGCCGCCCCCCTAAAATTTACCGCCCGAGGCTCCAGCCTACTCAGCCTGCTGGTAAATGCACCACTGTCAGACCCACATAAACACGCGCGTGATCATTATACAGACCGTTCGCACTAAGCAGCTCCCATGTCCAGTGAAGCTGTAAAGGCCCCGCGGCCAACAGCGTAGATCATTCACACCCACACTAAGAAGCTCTATTGTTTATATACGAGTATTATTAAATTGTGTGGTCGATCTAAGCGCGCACCATAATCCCTTTAACAAAGCTACTATCATTTTAGTTTGCTGTAAAAAAGGGATATGAATAAACGCAGAGCTCTGTCCCTTTTCCTCCGCAAACGTAAGATTAAAATAGTTTAACTGAAGCGGTGGTGGTAACTCACTGATCTGAGGTATGTTACTGCAACTGTCACGTTGAATTCCAAATCTGTACTACAACATATTTTTTGATTCAGTATATAATATAATAATTATTCAGTAACAATAATAATATCAGCCCTATTAAGAAACTGTCCCACCGTTGGGTGCGGGCCTCCTCTCAAAGTCCTTAGGCCATAGTCCACCACGCACCAGTGCGGGTTGGCGAACTTCACACATATTCGAGATACTCTTAGGCATGCAGGTTTCCTCACGATGTTTTCCTTCACCGTTAAAGGCAGTGATACTCAATTTTTAAAACGCACATGCTTTCGAAAAGATAGAGGTGCCAGCCTGGGTTCGAACCCGAGACCTTTGACTTTGCAGTTCAACGGTCTAACCACTAGGCTATCACTGCTAATTATTCAATAATTCAATTAATATTATTTATTGAGTTTCACTTGCTTACGGTTTGAGGCGCTTGTAGCGCTGTACGACCGCGGTGTTCTTACCGATCACTAAGGTTAAGCAGCGTTCGACTTGGTCGGCTTGAGATGGGTTACTGTTGTAGCATTTTCATATCCGAGCATTTCCGTGCTTCGGAAGGCACGTTAAGTCGTTGGTCCCGGTTACCACTTAATGTGGTAGTCGTTAAGCCAAGTTGGAAGCCTTATAGGCGGCTTTATAATTTCCAACAGCAGGTGACCACAAACCTACATCCACCAATCCGCACTTGGTCCGTGTGGTGGAGTATGACCTGATCTCTCTCACCTCGATTTGTGAGAGAAGGCCTTTGCGCAGCAGTGGGCAGTATAGGCTGATAGTGCATTTGCTTACGGTAAAGGACGATATTGCCAGCAGCTTCCCGACACATGGTGACATAAACTTACAACCTAAAGAATTTAAGAGGTTAGATCAATCTATGACATTCAAATTTATGCATTTAGTAAAATAAGTACATTCCCGAAGTAAATATAAAGAAGAGATGGCATTATTAAATTTTACTATACAATCAAACGTGTCATTGAGCGGGGTGGTGCGGGATGAATAATACGTTACACCCCGCCCACTTCTGTATTTGCCATCTAGCTGAGAATGACAGACTGATGTATACCGGGCCCAGCGTAATGACGTCAGGGTCTAGTTGGAAGATACAGTGCACAGTTGCTTAGGCTGACTTCTGATATGTTAAGACCAGAATCAAACAACCGTTCGCACTGAAACTAGTTTATTACTGACTTATTACAATTCACATCGAACGAACGGAACGATACGCAGGAACATCGTTCGCGGTATACATGTATAATCTAGGTACATACATATCATCTCCTTCAGCCTTAATTAGGAAACCTGATGACAATACAAAACAATTAATCCATTAACTCACATAAACATGAGATAGGATATTTAAATAAATAACTATTGCATGTTTCTTGGTCTGAGATTCATATGGCAGCGATTCGCGACAACTGACGAACCGTATGGTTGTTCCTTAATAATCGGTGAACTCGGCGACACCTCGGTGCCTACCGGTTCGTCAGTCTTCTCCATCGCTTCTCCATTCTCAGATCCCTTTCTTCTATCATCCTCCACATCATAAAATGTATCCTCAACACTCAACACGTCCGAAGGGCCGTTCCTATCGGTATCAACGACTACTAGCGGCGCCCGTGCAATAGCCACCACGGACATGGTCGCGGACGCGGTTTCCAAGTTACTTCTAATTGGAGGAGAACGGGGAAATGGCATGCCACATTTCGCAGATATAGATTCGTTTTCTGAAACCGGAAAGCAATCAGATCCATGTTTATTTTTATCCGTGTATCGTCGCAACTGATCCACATGGCGTTTGCATTCAACGTTTTGCACAATTAATTTAACGATAAATATTCTTGACCCAACCTTTTTCACTATGATCCCTTCATTCCAGAAAGGTTTCCGATGTGCATAACATCTGGTCCATACTTTTTGCCCAACATTGAATACCCGAGAGTTATTTTGTATGTTTTTAGGTTGTTTATAGTATGGCTTACACGGAGGTAACAATAAATCTAATTTCCCCTTTAATTTGCGTCTCATCATTAATTTAGCTGGTGATAGTCCCGTAGCACAGTGGATCGTGTTGCGATACGCGAATAAATATTCTTGGATTTTATCATTAATTGCACTTTTACATTTTAAATTTTTCACAATACACAATATCATTTTTTTTGCAAATTCGAACTGACTTCTCCGCCTGACCATTACTACATGGATGGTAAATCGGGGACGTCAGATGTTCAACTCCCTAAATTCTGTTGAAGAAATTTTTGCATCGTTTTCCGAAACTATTATATTTGGTAACCCGAACCTATAAAACAATTGTCTTAGTTTGTCAATTAAACATTTCGAAGAAGTACCTTCACCCATGTCTATGCATTCGATCCACTTACTAAAGGCATCAACTACTATCAAGTACGTCCTCTGCACTACGCTCATGTAATCTATATGAATGCGATGCCACGGCCCGGCGGGGCGCGGCCACGGCGCGGGAGCAGCTCGCGGCGGCGCGGCGCGCTCCGCCACGCACACGTCGCAAGCGCCGATTAGCTGTTCTATTGCCTTATCTACGATTAGCTGTTCTAGGCCACCACATACGCGATCGCACGGCGCTCTTTGTCTTAACTATGCCCATATGAGTATTGTGTAATTCTTTGAGCAACCTATCTCTCAACTCTGATGGAATTACTACTCGATGGCCCCGCATTACGCATCCACTTTCTGTTTCTAATTCATTTTTACAGCGGAAGTAGCGGGCATTATTTCCTCGCATTTAATCCTTCGCGGCCAGCCATGACAAATATATTTAATGACTGTTGATAATACGCGATCTTCCTTAGTAGCCGTCTGCTCATCTTTAAAACATAACGGTAAACTTTGTAACTGCAGCGCGTTCATCGATTAGATATTGCATTTATTATTACATTGCGTATCTTCAGTCTGTACGAGTATGGGTGATCGAGAAAAATAATCAGCTACTATATTATATTTACTAGATATATACTGTATTTTATAGTTATAAGCCGACAAAAATATTGCGTATCTGATTAAACGAGATGCAGTTATTACTGAAATCCCGCTCTCGCTACCAAAAATAGACATCAAAGGCCGGTGATCAGTTTTTAAAATAAACGGCGTCGCGCATCCATATACATATTGGTGGAACTTCTTGACACCAAACACAATTGCAGTCGCTTCCTTCTGAAGCTGGCTGTAATTTCTTTCACTGGCGGAAAACGACGACCGAGACGCATAGGCGAGCGGTCGCTCAACACCATCGTCGTCAACCTACCACTAGCTGCGCCCCCGGCTTGAAATCCGTTAGTACTCGTTCCGAAGCGAGTTCGCTTTTGATTTTATCAAATGCTTCTTGTTGCGCTCGACTCCATTCCCAGCTTACGTCATTACGAAGCAAATCGTGCAGCGGACTCATAATTTGCGCCGCGTTTGGAATAAAACTACGATAATAATTAGCCATGCCGAGGAATCTCTTTAATTCCGTTACATTGGTGGGTCGATAAGCTGCGATAATTGCTTCCACCTTCTTAGGACATTTATGGAGACCATATTTGTCAATTACGTGACCTAAATAATTTACACTGTTTCGGAAAAATGCACATTTATCGGCTTTTAAGCGTAGCCCAGCATCTTGGAATCGTTGGAAAACTTATTCCAACCTCTGTAAATGTACTAATTTATTTGGTCCCGTAACGCAAACTTCATCTAAATAGATACTGACTCCGTCAATGCCCGCTAGTAGTGTTTCTATTGCGAGCTGGAATAATGCTGGTGCGCACGCGAGCCCGTACACTAGGCAAGTATACATAAACAGACCTTTTGTTGTGTTAATTGTTGTAAACTTTTGGAACTCTTCGCTTAAAACAAATTGTGTATAAGCGTTACTACAGTCTAATTTAGTATAACAAATCCCCCCAAACTTCGCGAAAACCTCTTCTATCCGAGGCAACGGGTACTTATCTATATGTATATCTTTATTAGCCGTCTGAGAATAATCACCACAAAGTCTGATACTCCCATCCGCTTTGGGCACAGGTACAATCGGCGGGGCATATTCCGAATAGCTGATCGGCACTAAAATACCTTCTTGAACTAACCTAGCAAGTTCCGCTTCTACCTTTCCTTTAAGTGCAAAGGGTAAAGGACGCGCTTTGAAAAATTTTGGGGTGGTACCTTCTTTCAATGTAATTTGACTTTGTACCGATTAAAACAGCCTAACTCGTTTCTAAACAATGTATTAAACTTTATGAGTAAGCGTGAACATCGAAATCCATTGATTTTTCAATAGACAACTTATTCAAATTAGAAGAAAGTCTAAGTTTAAACGTAACCATAAAATCACGTCCGAGTAAAGGCGGACCCCGTTCTTAACGACGAAAATTATTAAAGATTTCGTTACATTTTCAAACACAATATTAATCGATATGTAGCCCATAGGCGTAATTTTATGGCCATCGTAACAACACATTTTTGTTGCACATTTAGTAAGTGGTACATCAGAAAATAATTTAATATAGAAGTCATGCGAGATGACACTTTTCCTCGAGCCGAAATCCAGCTCCATCTCTAATGATCTACCATTAACCACAACATGCAACAAAATCGGATCTTCCTCATCATTAACATACCTTAATTTAAACATTTGACATTCTTCACAGTCGCTGTCCTCAGAACTGCTACCCGCGACACCGCCGCCACACGTCTCGATCTTATTCACTCGCAACCCTTTATATTCACACACTTGTTTAAATGCCCTTTTTCTGCACTTATTACACTTGTTTTGTATCTACACCTGGAGTCATCGTGGTTTTTAAGACCACATACTCCACAACGTTGGTCGGACCGCTGTGGTTGGCGATGCCTTTCGTTCGCCATCGCGCTTGTTCGATACAAGGGCTCGTCCTTCACGTGTGGGTACACCTGCACCGGGTGCAAGGGTCTGCACCCGGTGCCTGCGCAGCGTTGTTGGCGCGGCGCGCACACACCGCCTGCTGCGCCACCTCCACGGCCCGCGCCAGCGTGAGCTTGCTGACGTCTTGCTCGAACAGTCGATCGCGCTCAGGGCCCGCATTGAGCCCGAGAACGAATTTATCCCGAAGTAATGTATCCAGGGCAGATCCAAACTCGCAGTAGATTGCCAGTCCCCTCAATTGCCGCCCACTCTCCGATACTTTCTTCATCGCTTTTAGTCGCCCCATAAAATTTAGCTTTATCGGCGAATGTCGACCTCTTCGGTATGAAGTGGTTCCAGAGTAATTTAACCAGCTCTTCGTGCTCAATACTATCGATCTCTTGTGGGTGAGCTAAGTTGCGCAAAAGACGGTAGGACTCGTTGGATAAATGCGTCAACAGCACATCACTCTTTTGATCGGCTTTTATGGAATTTAACTTCACGAACTGTTCCAATCTACTTTCAAATATCTGCCATTCTTGTGATCGATATTCAAAAATAGGCAGAGTACCGATAAAATTGGCCATTGCAACTTTTTTTTATTCCTTTTTTGAGGGTCGGTACACCAACGCCTCGTCGCCAGTTGATATGTTAAGACCAGAATCAAACAACTGTTCGCACTGGAGCTAGTTTATTACTGACTTATTACAATTCACATCGAACGAACGGAACGATACGCAGGAACATCGTTGCCGGTATACATGTATAATCTAGGTACATACATATCAACTTCTCTTTATATTTGCTTCATGGATACATCTATAAAATGCTTATTAACTCTGAACAAAACAAAAGAGCAAGGACAACTGCCAGAATCACAAACAACGTATTGTTAGATCACATAATATGTACGGGATTATTACGCCGGAAAACCTATTTACGGATAATTTCAATAAAGAACATATATATTACTTGGCCCGAGTCTAGAATCCGTATGGGATGAGCGCACCCGCAAAATCAGTTTATTTTTCAGTAAATAGGTATACCAACGGCGGCAGCCGCGCGTCGGCTTTAGCAAAACCAATAACAATCAGTTAGCCGAAGCAAGGCTCTCGCCGACCGCCACTATTGTCTAAACTCTTCGTCTAGCGCTCTTTTCATTTATTCTAGTTGCATTGATTGAACAAAATCCATGACGGCCCACAAAGTCCCTATTCGATCTACCCATTGATTATTCTCCCCGTTTCGTTGAAATGAAAGTTATATGAATTAGTGACGGAGCTTTTAACGTCCCTAACTAACTTTGTGTCAATAGAAACCAAGTGAGCGAAGTCGAATTAAAATTCATAAATTACAATGTTAAAGTCGTAACAATGTAAGTGGACCAGCAAAATAAATTATCGCCAAGGTAGGGTCGTGTGGAAATTATGAGCTTAAAATATAAAGGGATGGTCGTTTAGTATAAGTAAAATAAATCTAGTGGGGGTCTTAAAAGCAAAGTTAAAGTTTGTGGTAGCCGCAAGCTTTGTACTGATGTGCGTGGATTCGGGTGCTGTGCATAGGATGAGCAGAGTTATTATTTACCAAAATGTTGAATAGGTAGGTATGTATTCTGTGTTGATTATGAGAACCATAATGTGTATTAATTATCGACGTACGCTAGTTCCTGAGGCCCAAGCACGAATAGATTAACGGTACTGTAAAGTTATTAACGTTACTGTTTCAGTATTAGCACGTTATTGTTTTCAGAGAGCTTAGCACAACCACGTTGATATTATTTTTTTCACACTAGAAATCTTTATCATCACGCCTGCTGCCTCGTGGGGTAGGCAGATAGGTACTTGGCATAGGCACAAATGTAGGTATTAAATATAAATGAAAGTGACAGTACGATGTTGACAACCCTACTATCTAAAATGACACATGGTTTGTGCTTACTACCTTTAATAAAACCCATATCAAACTTAAACTCAAATCGTTTATTGGGCTTAATCCCTGCGGGGGTGTTTACAAATGGTCATAGTTACTTTTTTTTTTTACTTACTAATCTACCACCGAATCGGAACGCGGCCTCCACTGAGAAGATCTGACGAGAAATTATGCGGGCTTGTCATTTTTGTCTAATTCTACATTCATTTTTTTTTCTATTTTTGTTAAGATACATACATTTTGATATTATACAAAATCATTTATGCCATCCAGCTCCAGTGTGATGCCTTACGACTGAGATATAAAACTAATAATAATATTTTTGAATATATGTTATAATGAAAAGCTAGACGATTCTGGGTGGACCAGTCTCTACAGCTTGAGCAGCCATCACCTCCTTCGACCATAGCACGACCAATCTCACTAAAAATTCTATGCGTCGTATTTAATCTTAAATTATATCGGCGCATTCAGAGTGAACAGGAGCGCCTATTAAACTCAATACAATTGATAGTTGGTATTAATGATATAGGTATAGCCCAAATTATTGGCGTCTACAAATACTTTGAAATATACATCCTGAATACAATAGCATGTAAATACTGAAACAGGCCCTCTGTTTTAGTATATATAAGCGGAAACCATTTCAAGTTATAATAATATTATGGAATAATCGCCCTGTCACATCTACCTTTTTTTAGTAAATACTGGCTGTTGCCCGCGACTACACACGCGTTTATTTCGATTTTTTTTTATAAATAGGTTGTTTTGCCTAGGATAGCACAGATCCTGTATATTATTCCAAGACCTATGACACCTCAGTATTAAGTAGGTTACTTTAAAATCCGTTGAGCCGTGGTAGTATGGAGAAATAAAAACTATCCCGCAGGAACCGTGCATTTTGTCTTTAAACAAACGAATATGCAAAGTTCAATTATCGTTAAAAATTTCACTCCTGAAACGAAAATCCTGGCTGCTTCATCAGTTCATTCAAAAAATTATATCTGTGTATCTAAATTCAATTTGTATAAACAATTTCGGGTGCGTGCTCTTAACCACTGAAGAGTTTAATGGTGCGACGAACCCTAGTCCAATATCAGTTCATGGAAAAGTTAAATTGTAAGCTAAGACTAATATAAATAGTAATGTTTTAGGGTTTATCCCACTATAATCCCGGAATGCTTAATTTTTCCGGGACAAAATTTTTCCTAAATTTTAAATTAGAGTATAAGTTATTATCGTACCAAATTTCATCACAATCCTTGTAGTAGATTTTGCGTGATTGAAACACAAAGAGACAGACAGACAGACAATAGTGCCAAATTGCTTCGGCCTTTAAATCCATAAACCATGAAAATTTTAATTGAGGTACACTTTCAAAAAATATTCAACGTCCAGATTTAGCGCGGTTACAGTTTTGCGGTTATATTATTTGTATACCTAGATAGAAGATACCTAGATAGATTGTAAAAAGGATCACATATCGACTCGATAGCCTCTCAATAACGGTTAGCTTTTCATACTAACCTAGCTAAATGCAAAGCACAAACCATTTGACGAAAGTAACGTTGTCGAGAGATTGCGCTGTCACGTTCATCTTTATCAAGTAAAAATTTGGACCGCGAAAAGGATAGCACATCAACTCATTAGCATCAATCTCTTCGGGCTTTGCCCTCAGTAAAGTTTAAGATGTAATACTCTTTACTTCCATTTGGCTTTTGAGTCTTTTAATAAAGTCTTGATCACTTAAGCCAATCTCCGAAGCCACTCGATGCCTATTCAAGGGCGAGTGCTCCTCAAACTGAAAGAAAATCCCCGAGAGATGAATTAATCCATGTTCCGTTGAGAATTTGTTCTTTAAGTAAATCGTTTCGCATTTTAAACCTTTTTCAACGCTTTGTCGCTTTACTGAACACTGAATATTACACAAACAAATAGTTAAAAAAGCTTTACGCTCTTCAAATGGTTACAGAGTAAAATAGTTTAAGTGCTAGAATATAAGGTGAGACGCTTTTAGGGAAAATACCTCTGATTATCCTAAAAGCCATATGTCGTAAAGTACTATGATATATTATATTAAAAGGGCTATAGGTAAAGAAATATTCTCGTCTACACCGGTTTTATGACTGGTGCATATAACTACATACTAAATATATAAAAATAAGACTTTTAATGAAGCAGTAAACTGGAGAATGTTGTACTTTAATCTATAATACATTTTGGGAAAATTACCCGTCTTAAAAACAAGAATGTCTGTCTTATCATATAAGTAAATGTTTATTTCGCTTGCGTTAACTTAAAACGCTTTTTGAATTTGATATAAATATAGGTGACTTTAAGAAAATAATCTTAAAAATGATAATCGGAACAGTCCATGTAATAATGAAGGCAATGAGCCTATTACTGAAATTAGCAATTACTTATAACTATTCTATTGTTCCAAATCATCGTTTACATCTATTAAATGAAATATCGCTATCACCCGCCCTATCATTTCACCGTGTCACACACAGATTCCGATATTAATGATCTATATGTACCTTACATGACTCATCTATTTTGCACTAAAAATATATACTAGCATCGGCGTTAACAATTTTCGCACGGAATAAAATATTGTTGGCCCGTGATTCTAGTTTTGATAGTCTTGTCTATAATGGACTATGAACTCACCGCTATAGAGTTGATATGCATGCCATCCTTATCACACTACAAATATACAAAACAAAGATGAACGCGACAGCATGCTTTCTCGACAGACAGACAGACGGACAGACAGTCATATGAACATTACAAGTAAAAGCTTGTAATAAAGGACGTATCCAAATGAATAAATTTTAAAAATAAATAATATTGATGGTAATTTAAAAAAGTTGAACGTTTAAATCTAAAAATATTACTATTACAATGCAGCAAATTCTTTTTACAATTCAAGTCGCACTATAAAACAGTTCTATTAAATAAATAAAAGTTATTGTAGGTTCGAAATTAAACCAGACAGCCAGTAAATAAACAATAAAATTTATTACTTCGACTATCTCCGCCTCGTGGATCTGACAGGGAGGAATCGTGGTCCCCATAACATTTCTATTGAAGATATTTGAAAACATAATGATTACGATTTCATTCGTATGAGACGATAACCGTGGATTACGGAAGATTCTAAAATTTAATCGGGCACTTAGAAATGGGGAAATTGGATGCGATGAACTATGCTGTGGCTTAATTTATCGAATCCAATATTTTCATCTCAACATTGTTATAAACGTTTAATTCTCATTACCAATTTCTTGACTTTATTTCGAAAGGGAATATGTGGGAACAAATTAATATCGAGTCCAATCTATGTTTGTTCCTCTAGGACCTTTTTTCATATTAACATCCAATTATTTATTTCTATTTTTATAATAAACCCTAATTTCAACTGTGAGTGGATTCGTTCTTATTATATTTGTACTAAAGTTAACCTGACATATAATTAAAATAAAAATTATACGAAGTCTTGGTTTTACAAAGTACTTTAATTTCAGTCAGTTCCTAGGGTTTTTAATTTTCTGTATACATCTTTTTAATTGTACAAAGTTATATATCGATGACTATCGTCAAAAATGTCGATCAACATAGCTCGATAGTAGTTGAGGCACTACAATCGACTGTAATTATACACAAACAAACGATGTATCCCACCAAAATACAAGATTTTACGAATGTCCTTGTAAATTAGTTTACCGATCATCCTTTCCTTGAGAAAATGAGATAATCTCGTTATAATGAAGAACTTAGTTTTGGCTATCTTATTTTACTGTTGGCTTGTCGGACCAAGGAGACCTCAGGCGTACTTCGACCCGATGGGATCTTTTGTGCTGTCCTTGACCTGATGCTCTTACGTACTTGAAGGAACAAATACTCCCTGTATCAGGCTGTAGATTCCAGCAGTGGGGCAGAGTCGTAGTTCCTCTGGGTTTGAATAGGCCACTCCCAGTAGCTTCATTCGCCACGCAGCTAGAGCATCGCAGTGGCGGAGGGCGTGCTTCATGGTTTCAGACTCTGTATTCAGAGTCTGTCGCTGCATAGGCTCATCTTGTGCAGATGTTCTTTTGTGTCATAGTGGCCTGTGAATGCTCAAATTAGTTGTCTTAGTTGTAGTCTACTGTGTTTTAGTAGTCTCTTGCTGTCGCTGTCACACCATGCGGAGAGAAATTCCCTGGAGTGTCTCAGCCCTGTATTTGTTTCCCATTCTTTCCTGTGTTGTTCTTGGGCATATTTGTAGAGCGCGCCTCTGTAGGCATCATCTGGTATGCCTATGAACGGCTCTGGACCAACAGGTTTCTCCATTGCTCCCTTTCTGGCTAAATCATCCGCACGCTCATTGCCATCAACCCACGTGTGCCCAGGGACCCAGACTAACCTGACCGTGATGCGCGCTCCACATCTGCCAAGAAGGTATGCGCACTCCGCAGCCAGTGCCGAGTTTAGCTCATAGGAGCTGATGGCTTTGAGGGCAGCCTGACTGTCACTACAGATGTAGATTCTCTTGCCTGTAATTCGTTTGTCCAATATCTCTTTTGCATAAATATCTATCACATAGGTCTCTGCTTGGAATATTGATGCAAATCTGCCCATGCTTTGACTTAGGCTGTATCCTTCCGTGTATACACCGGCTCCCGTTCCAGACTTGGTTTCGGATAGGTGAGTGTACCATATCGTTAGTTCCTTGCCATGTTTATTTAGACCGCTTTTCCATTGTTCCCTGATAGGGATGTGGGTGCTAAATCTTTT
Organism: Phalera bucephala; assembly: GCA_905147815.2. Lineage (NCBI taxonomy): Eukaryota > Metazoa > Arthropoda > Insecta > Lepidoptera > Notodontidae > Phalera > Phalera bucephala. The sequence continues at coordinate 17,419,185 of LR990616.1, read as the reverse complement.
GTTGAACATGTACGTGATCAAGGTCCTGTCACTTCTCATGTCCCTTATGTCATCTAGTTCCTTGCCTGGCTCTAGCTTGGTGTGTTTAAGGCTTGGCGCTGCTATGCTCCATAGTCCAGTTTTCTCTATCCTATGGAGTGCCTTCCTCGCCTCAGTCTCAATGACGATATGTAATGGAGTGAGATTGAGTAACCACTCCATAGCTGCCGTCGGTGTTGTTTTGAATGCACAGATGATGACCAGACAGGCTGTCCTATGCAGTTTTTTTTTTGGCTACTAAGTTTGAGTCATAAATACGAGCAGCAGAGAGCAAAATGTCGTCGCCAGCTGCTAATGTCTTTAAAAGGATATAATAAACAGATCTGAATTAACTAAAGTGAGCTACTATTAAAAGTTAAACGACTCTAAGGAAACTTTTAGTAAATCAAGGTTTTTAAATATATTTTTATTCCTTTTGTTCTGTAGCCCTAACAAACTAGGTTAAATTCACTTTATAGCTATACTTAGAACAGTAGTTAAGTAGTTTTGCTGTAGCTGTACATGTAATTTTCCTTGTCTTTAGAAAGGTTAAAGTAAAAGAGGTTTAATACCAGATCAACCGTTTCACGTCTGACAAATCTAAAAGTTAGCCCTCAATAACTTATTTTCGAATAAAGAAATGAAATAAATATTTGTACTAAATTATAGCAAAAAAGACAGCCTCTCGGTCTAGCCTGACAGGTCTAGTAGCGAATAATGCTCGTAGCGATGACGAGGGTTAAAATCTTAGCCTGGACAAAATGTAGTTTTTCCATCGAAAATGCAGTCGGACCTAACATCGTTGGCGAAAAGTGAGTGTACACAGTACACCTGTGCCACTCCACTTGAGGGTTATGTTTAGGACAGTGTTAATTAATTATAGTTATCTTGTTAGTATAGTGTTAGTTATTATAGTATCTTCTACCCGCTCACTTTAGTACAAATTCGATGACGTCATTGTTTGGTAAATTGTGATTTTTATTACACTCAAAATAAAGTATAATGGTATTGCTTAATATTTAAACTCACTAAGTCACAAATTTGTCTCGACCAAAATCATAGACCTTATACTCACTAATTCACAAATTTATCTCATGATATTACTGATTTAAAAAGTCCATTCTAGTATAAACTCGTGACCTTGTAGACATACTGTTTGTTTGGACGAAAGATGGCGGAGTTTAAGTTCTTTATTTTGGTGTATAATAAGTGATCAAACGAACTTACCTGAAGTGAAGTTCGATCATTATTATACGAAGTCCTTCGTTCGAAGATATAAACATGCAGCTCTCTCTACTCGCTTGGCAAGCCGCTAAGTTTTTTTAGAAACGTCAACGCCTCCTCTATGGTATCTGTGGACATAACCTCTGCGACCATTCCTTTTAGAAGTAGTACATTTCAACTTTACCAACGGGCAGGGCGGGTTGGGTACTTATATCTTCGAACGAAGGACTTCGTATAATAATGATCGAACTTCACTTCAGGTAAGTTCGTTTGATCACTTATTATACTGTGTCCTTCGTTCTCGATATAAACATGCAGCTGTTTAGAGCTATAAGGGTAAAGTTGAAGTATACCACATGAATGTCATTTTTAAGCGTGAGCTCTAAAACATAATATGTCATGAGTACATTTGTATAACACATTCCTGTTGTTTGCATTGCTACACAACACAAATACAACATATATTGTTTCTTACAACCAGTCTGTCTAACTTATTCAAAATAAATTTATTTAATCAAATTCTATAACATGTTATGTTATATAGCGTAGATCCATCCCAACAAAATTCTTTAAAGCACCTGTTATAGCACACCTGTTGTCCATAACTCATTACTACCGGGTAATAATAATCAATCATTACTTATCAGATATCAGTGCATTCTCCATCTGTTATGTCTTCTATATATAGATTTTTTTTTTTTTTTTTTGTAGTATTCTCTTTATATAGCGAGAGTTGAGGAATTACCGATCCAGAACTTTGTTTATATGAAATTAATCCCTTTATAATAATTCTTGTATCATAGAAAACCCTTCCGAAACGAACTATGAGAGTGGAGGAAGCCAGTAAGTAAAGAATCTGTTGGAACCCCGCACCCCCCTGCCTACCCCGCAAGGGGTCTGGCGTGACGATATAGATAGAGATAGATAGAAAACTCTTACTGTGTACTAGATCTGGAAACAAAGTATGTTAGTACCCAATCTATAACAATATAAGACAAATAAGACAGGGAAACCTGTTTCCCCACTAAAGTGTCTTCCAAGTGGGGCTTTTTTTTTTTTTTTTTTTTTATCAAATGATCTCGTTTTTGAGTACAGTACCAGACAAAGGCTACAAATTATATTGGTGATTATAAGGATGCTTTGCTATAATTACTTATTTAATTTATGATAAAGTATTTTCCTTTATGTCAAAGTTCGGTTATATTTAATGTTAGTTATATTTATAATCTTTAAAGATGTACATATACCAAAATTTAACATTTTTGTACTAGAGGCCTTTGTACTAATGTCCTTATCTAGAGCTATTCCTCACATAAGGCTATGTACATTAACTATATGATCTCGCCCCCCCCCCTCCCCCATTTTTGGGTTTGGAACGAAGGGCAGTGCTGATGTGTGGTAACCTAATTTAACCTGCCCCACTGTTAAACTATACTACTACTATTATTATATATTTCGAAACTATCCCGGAATCATTTCCATGTCCTGAGTGGCCACCTAAATATTTATGTATCCCTTAACAATTCGTTCTTGCGCAATAACGCCCGCGAACATTCATTTTTGGCAATACGATCGGGCCACCCCTGACCCGTTATATTACTGATGAAAATTATACTCAAATTTACTAATTTAGTAATGACTTAAGTAGCGAATAAGTCACAGGCAACTAGACCAAACCACGGACTATAACTTTATGATATTGGGAATCCTATTCATAACTTAACTTTTTCATACCCTTAAATGCCACACTTCCTCTGCTTCTTTGTATGTGGCTGTTTTTTATAAGTAGCAACTGTAATGAGTAACTTTCTAGTAAGTTCTAGATTTCCAACTGTGAGAATTGAGTGTCACCTAACTTATACATGTAGTACCTACGTATCATTCATATTTCATTTAATATCATAATATTTTTTGCGCCCTCGCCTACCCACTTGGGATCTGGCGTGGTCTTATAATTAATAATAAATAAATAATATCAAGTTCCCTAAGACTAAGGTTATTGCAGATACTACCTAATATTTATCATACCTGTGATAAAAATATACTTTTGATTATTCTTGTTTAAGATAATCTATACTTTTAAATATTGTAACTCAATATTTCATCAACTATATCATGTCAACCTAATATCGTTAAATTTTTAAATAGGTATTATTATTAAGTCATTTGCATGACTTTATTTTCTTTTTATATATAGATACATTAATAAGATACACGTAACATGTGGATGTAATAATTTAAATGTAACAATATGAAAAATGCAAATTTTTTGTATGACATTTCCAATTCAATATTTTTACACTGAACCACCTTCAAATAAATTACAGCATGTATAGTGCTCTAAAACCACCTGTTTCCATAATAGTAGCAGGTTGTGTTTGTGTCATATCTCCGATATCCTAACTGTACCAGAACCATCACTGGTGCTCAATATAAATGTGCACATTCAAAACTAAACACAAACCTATTTTTTATAGTTATTAATTACTTGAATAATTTTATTTGATTATATATTATTTATTGATTATCATATTATCAAACAAAAGTACAATAAAAATATCTAATTCTTCAATTCATGAATTGATGTATAATCTTTCCTCTGTGTGTCTCAAATTTCTAATGTATTAATTACACTATAAATGATGCAGGACGTAACTAAAAACCAAAACCATTGGACTCATTACCCAATAGAAAGCTGAATAGCTCCTAATAAATTTTTATTAGTATATTTAATATGACTCTAATGTCTATTATTAGCATTGAGTTTCTTTGTGGGATAAGGATTATAGCACCGTTGTGATCATCTATCTTTAATTAAATTCTAATGAGAATGGCTATAAATTGAATATCAATCATTAAAAATTATGTTTCTAATAATAATGTTTCTATACATAATGTTAAATATATGTAGGACCAGATTTTTTAACCTTCACTTGTCTGGATTACTTGCAGTATTTGCACAAAACCCATAAAGTTATGTTTGCCGTTGAAGGCAGACAGACACACATTTTTATTAGTGTCATAGATACATTGTTACATACCAAAGTCAGTGAATACCTTTAGCCTCCAATATTATGGTTTATTTGTAACAGCCATGTTGTATTCCTGAATGTTTAACTGATTTTTTCAGTAACATAAAAAAAACAAAACAAGCCTTTATGTAAAAAGCCTAGCAAGCTTTTCTTACCTCACATTCTCTGGTAGGAGACTTCCAATGTCCATTGTGATTTGTTTTTGGTGGGCTGATAGGTACACTGTAGGTACATTTATACATACATTTGTGGATAGGTGTACATTTTTACACACCGGATGAGGATTGTTGTTCTATATTGGTTACAACACTGGTGGTTTCTTGAAATTTAAACTACTGCTTATGAATAGATAGTTATAATTCCATCTTGGTACTCCACTATATTAACCTTATTTAATACAAAATATATACTGCTGACCACAAAGGTTCTTATCCCAATCAATGTTTCATGACTGTATTGTTAGGACTCATCTTCCCTGGCTACCTTGCAAGGGGTCTGGGCTGATAATATTGATAATTATTAGTTTTATGTTAACTGGATAGACCAGGTATTTTATATTATATTTTAAGGATGTATGTGTGTAACACAAATTATTGTACAACTTGCCTGTCTCAGCATCGGTAGGCTGTGATATTATATTTGGAATATTTCCACAATTCTGTTGCTTGTCAGTTATAACAGGCATTGTTATAAGTAGAGACTACTTTGGCTCATCTGTTTATAAACCCTGTTCAGGGATAAATATTGCAAGGTTTACCTTTTTAATACAAGTGCTCATAATATTGCACAATTCTTTGTGTAATAAGCTCCACTTTGGGCTATTTTAGGATTATTATACAAGTATGTCTAATAATGAAATCAATGCAAAACATTATGTTTCTGCAAAGGGGTGGCTTATGTTATTAATAATGTATTGTTATTCATAAATTCATAAACAATGTCCCTTTAGTTACCCTTTCAGAAAGTCTCCTTTAGGAGATATAATATCACAAATTGCTTATAGTTTATAGCAATAGTCTTTGTATTTACTGTTTAAGGTATGTATGTTGGGTAACATTTTAGTTTCTAACCATTGTAGAAATGTGAACTGCACAGGAGCACCTCATGGGTGAAACCTATGAGTAGTATGACCTTCAGCACATATCTCGTATGGGCCCCAAGTCTTGCGGATCACGCCGATGCATCTCGTACACCGCTCGTGTCCTTGAATTACCGTTAAGTCTTGCGGACCACGTCGATGCATCTCGTACATCGCCCGTGTCCTTAAATTGGCATCGATCCTTAACAATCATTATTGATTAATGTCCCCGCTTATTTCTCTCATTAGAGGTATTACCTTGCCAATTTATAGACGGTTAATAATTGTTTGCAGGTATATTGCGTGTTAAACTGTTTTTACACGAAGAGGGACATGAGACTTCGCAAGTTTACTTTTCGAGTGAAGACTTTACAAGTCTTAATATACTCGCGTCTCCAAATATTCGATATTATATACATAAACAAGTTAAGCTAAAAACGCCACAAATAAACAACTATCAGTTGATCTTTTTTGAATGTACTCTTTTGTCAAGACGTAAAATATTTCTGAATTTGCCTATACGATGTTTTAAATTTATTTCACAACATCACTTGAGTATATAAAAACCTTTTGTTATATAATTTCACTGCTACGATTATTTGATTAAATTAAATGTCGACCAAAACTTTATTACAAGGCATCGGCTGCCACGCTAAAAGAAAGAATGGTCGCAGAGGTTATGTCCACAGATACCATAGAGGAGGCGTTGACGTTTCTAAAAAAACTTAGCGGCTTGCCAAGCGAGTAGAGAGAGCTGCATGTTTATATCGAGAACGAAGGACACAGTATAATACTTGTCATCGATTGTCTGTGAGCATCGGCCATTCATATTCCAAAACTCGTGAGAGAGGACGCACATCATTTTGGTCACAAATGGTCACATGCCATCGTTTTGGGCAATTATTTTGTTTAAAAAATATAAAACTAGATATGCAGATTTTTATAACTACTTATCCTAGATTACAAAAAGCATAACTTTTTATTCCAAAGTAGAGTAATATTTTCTAAAAAAATTATTTGCGTGAAGACTAGTTTTTTTCGTTTTTCGTATGTATTTTTTAGGCCGAAAATGTAATTGTATAGGGTAATGTATAAAATATAATGTGTATACAAATAAGACACAGTAACATCATAGATGAAAATACTTTTTATTTCAAGTCAAAACATTAGGTAGTTTTTGAATTATCGTCGTTTTTATAAACCTCGGCAAATTTATGACCGCGCGGCCGCGACCTCATTGAGCATACTGGTATAACGTCTTTCGTCGTGGTTAGAGCACAAGGGTTAAGGACACGGATACCTAATTCAGGATTATTTTTATGAATATTTTTAAGGTTATTATTAGGATGATCGATCAATTGCCGTGGTGGGTTTTGGACGTGAAATCAAAATCAATTATCTGATGACAAAACAGATATACAATGCGAAAATAGAAGGATGGAGATACCGGGGAAGACCTAGACTATTTTACCATGACCAAATAGATCGTGTCTTATCTGAAGGGCAAGTCAAGAGTTTCCGTAACCGGCGAGCGTGTATGGGACGAACTATGAGAGTGGAGGAAGCCAGAGAGGTATGTAAGAAAAGAACCTTATGGAACTCTGTACTTTCTGCCTACCCCGCAAGAGATCTGGCGTGATAATATAGGTGGATTGATCAATTATCTAAATTGGGATTTTCAAGTATGCTTTTTCTAATTTGTACAAGGCTAATTGCTAGTACTACTTATTATAACAAACATTCATTCATCATTTTAAAATTTGAAATAGACTCTAAAACTTAATATGTTGTTACGTTTGCGGGTTAAATAAATGCTGAATAACGTCCGAAGTACTTTATTAGGCGCTGTACATACAAAATAGTACGTCGAATGCAAATACACACAAGCACTAAACACACATTAGTACTTCTCTCGCTTAGAACCCAAATGCTGCTTCCAACTCACTGAGTCACTTGTAGTATCCGTAAATCGTTGCTAAGGTCGCCGGTGTATTCCGCTTAAACCGCTTGTTCTCGATTTTTTCGCTGTCGCTTCACAGAATGGACGTGAACCCTCATAGTACATCGATGGGAAATTACATTGAACAATAGCCGGCGCGTTCCACAAAGTGGTATTATTATTACATACATATTTGTACGTGAACAACTAGGTACTTGTTTACCACGACCGCGCGCCGGCAATAATTAAGGGGAGAAACCTTCTAGACGTTTTAGCATTCAAACACGGATGTAAGATCTTTCTTGACGGATCGATAGGGGGACTTAAAGGAGAGTAATGCGTTTTAGAAATGACATCCCTCGATAAAGGATTTTCGAGATATCGGGGTATGTCCGGGTCGTAACAATATGTACATGTATTACTTTTCTAGAAAAATCATCTCCAATGGCCCTAACCTCCAATATTGTACGTGTTCTGGTCCAATAGGATGACTTTACTGTTGATTTTTGTTGTCACTTTATTTGCGTGGCTTTATATAATGTGAGGGCAGGCAGAGCGTTTCCGACCTTAGCCGAGATGGTACCGACAAAATGTTTGTTTAAGTTAGAAATATAAACAATTGCATAGGTTTTGATTAGTTGATTTAATAACATACTTACCTTTGAATCATGCTTTCATTAAATCTATTAAAACACGGATTCGATACCTTAGGTGATCGCAGCTATGCTATGTTAAAGGCCCCTGCGAGATGTGTTTGTCCTTTGTAGGAAACGGATGGTTAGTTTTAAGGTTTGTGTTCTTTTTATAAATTGTTCGTTATGTTTATAAGTGTGTACTGATCGTTTAATAAAAAATATATATATATATATATATATATATATATATATATATATATATATATATATATTTGAAAGTTTCAAGACAAATTGGCATTGCTTACTTCAGTCCGCAAACCGTCTTGTCAACCTGAAAGTGTATTATAATAGACGATAATTAAATAATTAAGATTTAATCTCTAAATATTATTAATACGATTGTTATTATGAAACCTGCAGGTGTCATAATAAAGATAGTATTGTTTTTTTATTCTTAAATTTATTTAGAGGTTAAAAGATAATATTTTTTTAATACTTTGATGCGGTTCATTGACGCCATAGATTTGCTTATGACACCACTGTTTCCTTTTATAAACAATTAAGTTATATCAATTAATCAGTAAGTACCATATAAAACCCGATAAAGCGGGATAGCAAATTGCTACACAGTTTCAGATAACTATTGTCTGATCCAATGATTTTAGAACCAGAAAACATAACCTTTAAACGTATCAGGGAATAATGTACACATTATTGAAATCGAAAATTAGATGCACTAATTGTAGATTATGTATCGTTACTAGAAGACAATAAACTACATGGAAGAGAACGAATCTTCTTGGTAGCTCGTTATCTTGCATGTAGTTAACTTGTTCGTGACTAGAGACATCTTACGTTATGTAACGCTATCGAGTTGATATGCCATTCCTCTACGATGAATGAGAGCTATGATCTTGATAATTTGTGTTCCGGTTACAGGTTATGAGAGTATAAACGTCATAAAGCAACTATCTTAATCACATCATGGCAATAGATGTAAACATCGTCATATTGGTACCCCAAGCGAGGGTGTAAACCCGAGGGTGTAAACCTGTGTAAACCCACATTTTGCCGACAATGTTAGGTCCCAATATAATAGGAGGCGAGCCTATACTTATTATACTGAGCAATATTCTAGACTCCGGACAGCAATTGATAACTTTTCAATAAAAAATAATACTTTTTAATACCTAGAATTTGTACCTAAGACCCTGACCGTCAACCGTACCATGTACCACAAACCAAAGGGGCAGTCCATGGTTTAAAGCTGTATTCTATTAGCCAGTTTAGTGTCAAATATCGAATTGGAATCAGTTTGTTCATACATCAGCTAGGGCCTGCAAAGTAGACGACAGCATAAATTCAAAGCCTTGGACTAAAAATGGGGCGGAAAAAAAGGAAAATTCGAAAATAAAGTTCAGTTTTCTGGGTGAAACTTTATCATGAGCACGATTTAACACAATGGTGCTTCGCACAAGTGTCCTTGCCTCAGGGTTCCTGTTTCCTAACGTTGTGTAGGACGGAAGTTCTGTTAAGCAAATCGTCGTTTATTCCCTTTAGCTCTTAACTTTAAAACACAGGCAACTAAAATAATAGAAAATGCATTTTTATATGATTTTGTACTTAGCTTAGTTAAGCGAAAACAACTTCGTTGTAGGGCTAGGTTTATTGAAGCCAGTGCCTTTATAATTAAAATAACTATGTAATTTTACTCCTACTTACTTATTCGTTTTTACGCAAAGTGAAGATGAAATATCTACTCATTTAGTTAAGTTTTTAATTGACTGGTCTTTGGTGACGTGTCTTAAACAAAGTTTGATCAACAGTAATATTTTTGGTCTTCGACCGAAACCTATCAAAACAGTTTTAATCGTCGCACCTATAATTCGCCAAGCGAGCCTGGCACTGGCGTACTGTAAACACCCACAATTTGCCGACGTTATCAGATCACAATGTAATAAAGTATGAGCCTATTGTAATTATGCTGGGCACAATTCCAGATTTCGGACTGCTACTAAAATATTTAAATCTTAATTCAAATCGAATAATTCTCGTGTTTACCAGGCACGAACAACATTGCAACACTAAACCAACGAGGCAGTCTTTGAACATTTATGAATAAGGAAAACAACGGAAACTAAATTTTCATCATCATCATATTAGCCTATATTTGTTCACTGCTGAACATAGGCCTCCCCAATCGCTCTCTAGCGCAGTCGGTCCGATGCCACCTGCATCCAACGACTCTCTGCGATCCTCACAAGATCATCAGTCCATCTAGCAGGTGGTCGTTCCACGATGCGCCTGCTAATACGGGGTTTCCACTCTAGAATCTTTCTAACCCAACGCCCGCCCGATCTTCGCGCTATGTGGCCCGCCCATTGCCACTTCAGCTTACTATAGGCGATGTCAGTGATCTTGGGCTCTTTCCATAGCTCGCTGTGCAACTCTGAGCTTTTCTATGAGACCTTTTTATGATTGTAAGAGATCACGTCTCTGATCCGTATGTCATCACTGGCAACACACATTGACTAAAAACTTTATTCTTGAGGCACTGAGGTATCTTGGTTGAGAAGACGTTGCGCAGTTTCCCGAACGCTGCCCAGCCGAGTTGGATTCGTCGATTGACCTCTCTCTCAAAGTTGAACCTACCTAACCGGACTGCTTGCCCCAGGTAAATGTATTCGTTGACAATTTTAAGAATAGAGTTCCCAACGGTGAGTGCGGTGGGTACGACATGGACATTGAACATTGTTGTTGTTGAGATACTCTATTGAGGTCACCGAGCATTCGTCCTGATGATAGCAATGTCGTCAGCAAATCGAAGGTGAACGATGTATTCGCCATTGATATTGATGCCAAGCCCTTGCCATTTCAAGAGCTTGAAGGCATCCTCCAAGGTGGCCGTAAACAGTTTCGGAGAAATGACGTCTCCCTGTCTTACTCCTCTTTTTATGGGGATCACCTTCGTGCACTGCCCCTGTACTCAGACTGACATAGTGGTGTTATTATACAAGCAATTCAACACCTCGACGTACCGATAGTCAATGCGGCACCGCCCAAGTACCTCAATCGAATCGAAGGCTTTCTCATAGTCCACAAACACCAAGCATAGTGGCTGATTATACTTACCAGTCTTCTGTATAATCTGCCGCAGCGTATGTATGTGATCTATGGTACTAAAACCTTTTCGGAAACCGGCTTGTTCTGGAGGCATCAAGTCTGCGTTCGAGACGATTCGTGATGACTCTCGAAAACAACTTATAAACATGGCTCAGCAGTGTGATGGGCCTATAGACCTTCAAAGAAGTGTTATCACCTTTCTTGAAAAACAGTACCACCACACCTCTGTTCCATGCTTCCGGCGTTTTTCCTTCAAGGACTTTAATTACTGGCGTTCCGCCTGCTTTCAGAAACTCTGCGGCAATTCCGTCTTCGCCCGGCGCTTTGCTGTTTTTGAGTTGTTTGAGAGCCATCCTTCATCCTCGTGCAGGCCGGGAAATCTTTAGTATAGTGTCAGGTTAGCTTGGCTCTTGGGTCTTTTACCAAGTCAACAACAGGTTCAGCTACTGAGGTATATAACTGGCCATAAAACCTTTTTATCTCCCTGAGTACCTCTAACATATTCGACGTTATGATGCGCTGCTGTCAAGCAATTCAAAGCGGTTTGACAATTCCAGTTGAAAGTTCTCGGGGTTTTGGATATGTGCATTATAAGGTCGGAGCGTAGACTTCATTAGACGCGATCTTGTCATTTTGACATTAATATTTAATTTACCTCTGACCATTCGGTGATCACTGCCGGTTTTTACCTTGTGAATCACGAAGATATCATTAAATATTTATCGCTTGGTGCTCATGATGAAGCCTATCTCATTTTTTGTGGAACCATTAGGGATCATCCAGGTCCATTTCCTATGGGGCGGCTTCTGGAAGAAAGAGTTCATCATAAAAAAGTCCCTCTTTTCCAGAAATTCGGCCAGGCTCTGACCCCTAGGGTTCCGCTGCGCATATCCAAATTGCCCCAATTTTATCTCATGATCACCTCGTTTGCCCAGCTGCACATTAAAGTCACCCATAACCACCGTATAGTGTGCTTTGGAAGTATGTATGGCTCTACTGACGTCCTCATACATAACATCGACCTCATCATCTGAGTGTGCCGAGGTCGGTGTGTAGACCTGTACGATCTTCAGAGAATATCTTTTAGATATTCTGAGTATCAGTTTTTGCTATACTCGCCACGCTTGGCAGGCGGGTTGGCGAGCGCAGTTTTGATCGTAGAAGTGTTAAGGGAACTGTTGCACATTCCCTAGTTTTCCCTTAGTTACCTTGAACGACACCCGATGGAATGAGATGAGCTGCATCAACCACACCTGCAACCATGCAGCAGTTTAAATTTTAATGTAAGATTACTCTGGCATTTGCTCAGAGTTGCCTTACAAGGAGGTGGGTCTAACCCGATCATACCGATTCAGAACTCGGTCTAACTCCTCCCAGTAAATTATTGAGTTAACAAGCTACATCTTCAGCCCCACCGTCACTTTCCATCAGGTGGATAGGGTGCAATCGGCCAGTCCTTAATGAATAAAAAACATATTTTTAAAAACAAAAAGCCATTAACATGTTCCTGGAGTAAACTTAGTGGCGGCCCCCATATATAATAGGGGCAGGATTGACTTCAATAAATACGACTAACAAAATTAATTATACCCTTTCCCAAGATTTAAATCTCCAGAAAACCAGAAGGTCATCTACTCTGTATGTGTGTGTGAGTGTGTGTGTGTGTGTCTACGCTCTTGGCCGCGGTACCTTTACAGCTTCACCGGAAAAAAGAGGGTGAGCGTGCAACTACTATGCTCGAACCAGGAGGTCAAGGCAACTAGCTCAAGGGGGCCTCAAGGAGGAACTACCTCGGCTTGGGCAGTCGCTATGGGGGAGGGCTCTATACTAGGTGACTCGCCGTCGTGCTCTGCACCGGCCGGTGGGCAAGGGACTCTTCGACCTCGCCGGCGAGGTCAGTGAGATGAGTGATCTTGTGTGCGGTATCTGTATCCGAAAGAAGGGATGTAAAGCCATCGGAAGGGTCGGTGATAAACTGCCGCGGACGGCGGTAGCGGCTGATAGTAGGAGAGTCAGGTACGTGGTCGGCGGTGGCTACGATTAGTATATTCCTATGAACGCGTCCAGCGTTTGCGAAATATCGATTGGTCGCCTTTTTGATAAACGCGCGAATAGGTTCGAAACCGAAATCGGAATGGAGACCGACGTTTTGTATAAAACACGGGACTCCGACGGCTTTTCGGAGGAAACGGAATTGAACCGTTTGGAGTCTATCGATGTGAGAACGGGTGGCGTGCCCGAACACCTCACAAGCGTACGTCATGATAGGGTACAGAAGTTTTGTATCACCTTATTCCTAAGGAAAATTTAACTCCGCTTGCAGATTATCGGGTAAAGACGACCAAGCACAAAGGCTATTCGGTAACGGACTCGTTTGATGTGCGGTCCGAAGGACTTGGTATGGTTTAGGATAAGCCCTAGATAGTTATTACCGGCCCTTCATAGTTAGCACCGGAAAGAAGGTTGTCTAATTAAAACTCGATAAGCCAAAATTGAAAACTTAGTTATATGAATTTCACACACTACAAGACAGTCGAGTCATATGAAAATTATTGTGAAGCCACGTCCACAGTAGGTTACTGAATATAAAGAAAAGTTTTCTTGTGGGAACTCGCAAACAGTGGCAGACACAATAACGGGGTACAAGTTGGTAAATTGGATCCGCGCCCGGGGGACGGGGTGACGGCGGCGGCGGCGATAGCCATGAGTTGCGGGGGGTGGTAATTATGTCACTCATGTGGACCTCTGCCTACCTTCGTCACTCTTTTGACCTTCTTTACTGACATTCGCCATATTAAAAATATTGCAAAAACTGAAGTTTTTGAAAGCCGAATGTAAAACATAAGGTCCCATGACCTGGTGAAGGTTGTGTGTAAAACTGGATGAGTACAGCACAAAATCGATCGTCGTTGCGATCTTTGGGGAGGCCTCTGTCCTATAGTGAACGTCTTTCGGCTTAAGATGTTGATTAACTATCTTTATATCTATATCAACACGCCAGATCACTTGCGGGGTAGGCATAGAGTACAGAGTTCCGACAGGTTTTTTCCTTAGAGACCTCTCTGGCGAGCGGTTACGGAAACTCTTGACTTGCACTTCACATAAGACACGGCCTATTTGGTTATGGTAAGATAGTCTAGGACTTGCCCGGTACCTTTATCCTTTCACTTTTGCATTGTGTATCTGTTTTGTTATTGTTTCATCTTATTATCTTTTTATATGCCTGAACTAACAGAGTATACCCTTTCTCATTTTTTACAAGCTTTTTTTCTATGCTGTTGCGAATACGGTCGATCAGCTTGACTCCGCACATTTTTCGCAGAGCTCGCATAATGATTAACCAAGCCTACATTCCCCCAAGTTGTGATGCCTTATTTTACTAACGATGTTTGGTGTCTTTGTGATAGGGTGCGAGCCGATTTTCGTTATTCTAGACCCGGGACAAAATTGAATGCTATTTTTAAGTTTTTCATTTTTCACGCTGTGCCCAAAATATGTTACTGGTTGAAATAAAACTATTTTACGGATTTTATCGCGGTTTATTTTTTTTATTTTTAGTTCCCAAAAAAAAAAAAAAAAAAAAAAAAAAAAAAATTAAGAAGTTTGAGGGTACCCCGGAACAACTATGCCTATTGGACGTCTAACACCTCAGTCCCTCCCGTGACCATGGGTGCTACAAAGCACTCGAAACGTCGGGAACTAAAAATAATAAAAAAAAAAAAATAAACCGCGATAAAATCCGTAAAATAGTTTTATTTCATGTGTAATATTCGCGTAAATCTAAGAACTCAATATATGTTACTGGTGCTGATTTTTAAACATGTTGGTTTACCAGTTAAGAAAGTTTCTTTCATTAGCTGACCCAACACATTTTTATTTCAGTAATGCAGCCGAGATGTCTATACTACTAACTGAAAAATTGTTTAAGGGTATACTGTCCTCGCAGCTACGTCAATTGAGATACAAATATATAAACTTCAGACAATACCTAAGATCATCATCATCATCATTTCAGCCTATACTTGTCCACTGCTGAACATAGGCCTCCCCAATCGCTTTCCAGCGTAACCGGTCCGATGCCACCTGCATCCAACGATTTCCTGCGATTTTCACAAGATCGTCGGTCCATCTGGCAGGCGGTCGTCCTACGCTGCGCTTGCCAATACGTGGTCTCCACTCTAGAATCTTTCTGCCCCAACGCCCGTCCGATCTTCGCGCTATGTGGCCAGCCCATTGCCACTTCAGCATGCTAATCCTGAGGGCTATGTCGGTGACCTTGGTTCTTCTACGAATCTCCTCATTCCTGATTCGATCACGTAGAGAAACGCCGAGCATAGCTCTTTCCATAGCTCGCTGAGCAACTTTGAGCTTTTTTATGAGACCTATTGTAAGAGACCACGTCTCTGATCCATATGTCATCACTGGTAACACACATTGACTAAAAACTTTAGTCTTTAGGCACTGAGGTATTTTGGATGAGAAGATGTTGCGCAGTTTCCCGAACGCTGCCCGGCCGAGTTGGATTCGTCGATTGACCTCTCTCTCAAAGTTGGACCTACCTAACTGGACTGCCTGTCCCAGGTAAATGTATTCGTCGACAACTTCAAGAGTAGAGTTCCCAACGGTGAGTGCGGTGGGTACGACATGGACATTAAACATTATTTTTGTTTTGTCCATATTCATTTTAAGACCCACTTGTTGGGATACTCTATTGAGGTCACCGAGCATTCGTCCTAGATCTTCCAGCGACTCCGCCATGACCACAATGTCGTCGGCAAATCGAAGGTGAGTGATGTATTCGCCATTGATGTTGATGCCAAGTCCTTGCCATTCCAAGAGCTTGAAGGCGTCCTCTAAGGTGGCCGTAAACAGTTTCGGAGAAATGACGTCTCCCTGTCTTACTCCTCTTTTTATGGGGATCACCTTCGTGCACTGCCCCTGTACTCGGACTGACATGGTGGCGTTATTATACAAGCACTTCAACACTTCGATGTACCTATAGTCAATGCGGCATCGCTGGAGAGATCTCAGAACCGCCCAAGTCTCGATCGAATCAAAGGCTTTCTCATAGTCCACAAACGCCAAGCATAGTGGCCGATTATACTCCTCAGTCTTCTGTATAACCTGCCGCAGCGTATGTATGTGGTCTATGGTACTAAAACCTTTCCGGAAACCGGCTTGTTCGGGAGGCTGGCCTGGCCTAAGATGAATATCGCGAAATAAAGATTAGAAAGCAAGCGAAAGTTATTGAAGTTTTTAATATCAGTACGAAAGGATAACCCTGCCCTATTTTATTACTAGCGCTTGTCAATGTTATGGCTCATGAAAATATGGGAGATTAATTGTCGCCAAGCATAGAGAAAAAAATGTTGTTCGCTCCCGAATAGCAACGGCGTATATAATGTAGGAATGCCAATCTTGTCCGTTCTCCATTAACTTTGGAATAAAAATGGTAAACGGATAACTCTGTACTTACTACCTCTTAATACAGTAAATGTGTTCTATACTAAAATAGGGTGAAATTTGACAGAAAAGTGGCTTCGAATAGTATGATAGAATATTAAGACTTGATCTGGCTAGATGTGACGATACAGTCCAACTATTCAAGGCACACTGATTTTGAACATTATATTACTTATGTAATACGTAACAGTGCCCGCAATTGTTTAAATTGTTATCAACTTATCGATGGAGGTCTATCTAATCAACAGGAGCACCCTCCTGCGCCAATTGAAAATAGTTAATGATAACCAAATTCATTAAAAACTAATTCACTTTCAAGTACCATAGAAAATGGAATAATTATAAAACAACGAAACCAATAACATGAGTGTTACTGGTTATTCACACCAATTTTGTTGTTTGTAGGCTTGACTTAGAGTTTATGTCGTTTAAAGTTGCGCACTCTCGCTTATTGCACTTACCATTTTCACTTAATTGTGACCACAGTCATGCGTTTGATATTTCTCTGTTTTATCCCCGTTCTGGCCTAGGCCTGACAGGCTAAACTTGGATGTGTTTGCTACCACTACTATCCACAACGCTGTCACTAAACTGTCCTATGCTCCATATGGGAAAAGGGGGTAGTGGCTTTAATTATTGTAGGTCGTGTGCAATGATAAACAAGTTCAAGAATAAAACAAAAGCCACTGAAAATCTGTATAAATATGCTTGATAATACGCTGTAAAGATTGTCACTTGTATTTGATTATTGGGAGACGCAGCATGCTTAATTGTGGTATTCAATATTTAGTCGTCCCAAACGAACGTAAAATTTTAATTACCCAATGTTGAAGGAAAAAAGTACAATCGTGCTGTACAAATTGCTGTCATCTTATGTGGTGTGCTGAAAGCATTATTTATAAAAGTATATAATTCTGCAGCTTTTCCAAAAGCTTGTTACGGGTCTGAGAGTGATAGATATGCACGCTCAATCTCTGTCTTCTTAGATTATAGGAATTTTACATCGAGTTTGATACATTAAAGTGACGATGATGCAACGATGGCTTAGAATGCTATAAAAAATATGCCATCTCATCAGATTGCGCATGCTTATTCAATGGTTTTATACGTTATATAATTTTACGTTGTATGCGACTTAATCAATCAATGCGAGTCAATACCAATCAATCAATGCGGGTCAATACCAATCTAACAACCTTAAACACGGGTCAATACCAATCTAACAACCTTAAACACGTTTTATAGTTAATATGTTTCTATGGCCACCTTCTGACTCCATCCTCAGACCCATATTATTGCATTATCACCGACTTCCATGCCAAATTTCAGCTCAATCGGATACCCGCAAGTGCTTGAAAAAAAGATCAAGATTTGAACCGGAAAGACGGACAGACAGACATACAAACATTGCAAGTTAAGTAAAAGCTTGTAAAAAACATTTCCTAAAGAGGTCTGATAAAATAATATTAACTACTTGCTCTTTTCGTATGTCTGTCTGTCTCTCCGATTCAAAGTTGTCGTTAGTTCAAAAGTAGATTGTGATCTACTTTTCAAACACTTGCGATTCTCCGATTGACCGAAAATTTGGCATACGTATAAAAATTTAGACAGAAGATTTAACGCAGTGGTTAAGAGCTTAAGCCGCTCCGCCCAATGTGTCTAATAGTCGCGGGCTCGATTCCTGTACGGGACAAATCATTGTGTGATTCACAATTATTTGTTCCGGTCTGGGTGTTTGGATATGTGAATTTTCATGTTTGTAAACGCACCCACGACACAGCGCCTACATTTTTGTTATTTAGGTATAATATAAATTGTGTGGCTGCCTCGCTGATCTAGTGGCAAAGCGCATCGCTTGGTGATCACGAGATCCTGGGTTCAAATCATAGGTCGGACAAATGAAGTTTTCCTAACGAAAACTTCCCAGTAAGAGTCCGGAGTCTGGAATTGTGCCTGGTATATGGCAATAGGCTCGCACCCTATTACATAGGACCTAACATCGTCGGCGAAAAGTGGGTGTACCCAGTATACTTCTGCTACCCCCGCTTGGGTAATATAGGCGCGACGGTGGGAAAACACCCTGTCCAGAAGCTTTCCATATGCACATTACTGCACTTATACTTGCCACAAGAGATGCTCTTGGAAAAACCAGGCATTCAAGCAAATACGCTCGTATTTGCTTGAATGCCTGGTTTTTCCAAGAATTACGCTCGTATTTGCTTGAATGCCTGGAGTTTGCGTTTTGGTCATTTTAAAATTATACACACCTTTTTTCATTTGTCAAACTTGATGCAAAAATCTTAGTTACTGGTGTTGGGTAGGCCTCTGTTATACAGTTGTTTCGGTAGTATAAATTAATTTCGATTTTCGACGATCAAAGTAAAAGTAATAACGCTATAAAACTTGAGCACGGAACTCAAGCGTTATAGTCCAAGTCTTCAACGCTCCGTTCGCCTTAAACGCTCGAGCGTTCAAAGCTTGAGTCTTAAACACTCGTAAGCGTCGACTTAGCGCTGAACACTCGACGCTCGGCGCTCATTTTTACAACACTAGTCAGTGATCATATTTGGTAGAATCCAGTACTAACTAGCTCGTCAACAATAAGCTCCCAACATGTGCCGGCGGATGCCGGCGGGTTTGAAGTGTAGAGACATAAAAATAGACGAACGTCCAACGACTTTTGCTACATAGTGCTCTCGACTTAAACCACTCTTGACATTAATGTGTTTCATAACGAGTTAAACAACCTCCATCCAAATTAACATTTCATTCGAACTCTCCGCTGGATGCATTTCAGGGTAAGCTAACATCGCGTCGACTCAAAATTTGACGTATGCTGCAATCCAGAATCGTGCATAATCAAATGCCATAACTGAAGAGGGAGTTCATTTAGTACCGATAATAACAGCCTAGGCACGTACGTTACTGCACGTACACAGAATATCAATAATAATCCAACCCCGACATCATCTCTTGGTATATTTTCATCGGTTTACTAAGATATAATTTTTCATTTCAGGATTCTTGACTTGTGCGCTCGGCTTTTTAAACTGCCATCTAGGTCGCTTGAAAAAGAGAGAGCTTATTCCATATTAATAATTTAATACCAGAATGTCATCGAACTGTTACAAATCCAGTCCAAATCACAGTTTGCGAATTCATGGAACTTCACAACCATTTTCTATTTTTTACGATTCCGGAAAGCTGTTACACCTGAAACGCATACATTACGTACCTTCTTATGAAATAAACCGGACTCTCTTATTTTAGATAATATCTGTAGTTTATTTGTAAGCTCGTACCTCATGTAAGCCGTAAGAGTGAGACTCTTGGAAAAAAGACCCCCTCTCCTTTTTTCGGCTTGAAGCTGACGGTAGGGCTTCATAAAGAAATTCGCCTAGTGCCTTCTTCTCTGGCTGGGTTATTTACAATGCCGTTATCTTTAGAATGAGATCCATGCCTTACTTATTCTTATAGGTAATTCGGCATGCGGTAAATTTTATCGGCTCAGTCTCAGTTAAGCTGATGATTTTGACGCGGGCATAGCGTACAGCATTTCTGCTTATGCGGTCCGTATTATTCATTTTCCATGGTTTTAGCGCAAATATTAAAAAAAAAAACATTTACGTATAATGTGGATATTGCGACTCTCTCGTGATCACCCATTTAAAGATATATAAAACAATTTTGTGATAATTTTCTCTCATTTAGGTATAACCTTACGAAGTTAAACAGAACATCTCCAATGAAATTAGACGCGCTTGTAGGGAATTTATTTTAAATGTTAGTGCTGCGAACATCAGAAAGTGATCCTTTAAAGAGGGTGAGTAGAGCCTACAAAGGCGCAGAAATGCCTCGACAAGCACACGACTGTCACACTATTGATTACTTGGACTTTGTTCTTTGCGTATATTATGATATTCAAACAATTTATTTGAAAAGTTGGAGACAACACTGCTTTTTCTTTATGCTTTCTTTTTTAAAACTTTCTTCTTTTTCTGGATCCAGTTGGATTTTATGAACCAAACACTACCTACTTACCTATATTCTTATTATTATGTGTTAGTGGATGAGTTAAGATCATATTTTCACATGCACAATCACAGAGACCAAAACAAATACTGTCCTTGAAATAATGACCAAACTTGGCGCGTTACGATAACTCTGTGAAATAATCGTGTGATGGTATTCTGTATGCCACTAAAATACCATTAAACTATAATTACAAATAGTTAAGCGTAATATGTTTAATAGAATATAGCAAATAAGGACCCCGTGGATGTGTTGTGTATCACGAAATTAGATTTAATTAGCAGCTTGTTATCATTAATATCAATTAATCAATCAAATCAGCCTATTGCAGTCCACTGCTAGACATAGGCCTCTCCCAATTCGCGCCACAATACACGATCCTCCGCCTTCCGCATCCAGTCCCACCCTGACGACCAGTCCGACTTTCTTAAGGTCGTCGGTCCACCTAGCTAGGGGGCGCCCTACCTTTTACGTTTGCCAAGTGGCGGTCTCTACTCTAGAACTCATCTGCTCCATCGGCCATCGGTTCTTTGACAGACATGGCCAACCTACTGCCACTTTAGCGAGCTTACTCTGCGAGCTACGTCAACTACTTTGGTTTTTTGACGGATAACCTCATTTCGAGTTTATCCCTCAAAGAGCGTTCGAGCATAGCCCGCTCCATAGCTCGCTGCGCGACTTTGAGCTTATTGACTAGCCCTATTGTAAGTGTCCACGTCTCGGCCCCGTATGTCATCACTGGTAGAATGTACTGATTGTAGACTTTCGTCTTCAGGCAATGCAATGAACGCGAAGAGAAAACCCGACGTAGTTTGCTGAATGCTGCCCAGCCCAACTTGATCCTACTGTCGACTTCACTTTCGACGTTGTTCCGACCAAGCTGGATAAGTGGCCCAAGGTATCATTAATATATTCCGTGTCAAATACGTCCAAATTTGATTGAACAGCAAAACCGATACCAGTTGAACATATTTCTCACACAAAACAAAAGAGTAAAATTCGTTTCAAAATTTAAGAATTAGAATATCCTGAATGATACTCGTAGCTGATCGCAAAAACTTTTCACATAAAATGTCGGAATTCTAGTGTCGTCAAATTTGTAATTGAAAATAGAAGTCTGAGTCGACAGCGATGTTTGAGGCCGTTTATTTAGTGGTGGAGACTTGTTCAAATGTAGCGCCGAGATGCAGGTGGACTAGCGGTGATTTTATAATTTATTATGTCAAGCTTTGCTGGATATAATAACGGAGTCAGAACAATGTCTTGTTACACCAGACGGAATTAATTTGTTGGCTGCTACATAATTTTCTTTCCGAAAATTCGTCGTTTTAATTATCATTTCAGAATATCTGTGTGTAACGCAGACAGTAGATTAGTAAATGTTTTTGGGTGTTTGTGAATATGATATTTGTATAAATTAACGTATATACACAACACTACCGTAGTTACGTAACTAACATAAGCAATGTTTGGCAACGATAGTATAGAACAGCATGTATTTTTTTTGCAACTAAAAAGTGAACATTTTAAATTTTATGACTTAGACAAAAATGGAATAATAGTTATAAAAACTCATATTATTAAACTTTAAAAAAAACTTCACTCGCCTAAAAAATCCTATTTCAAATAATATTACTTAACATTACCAATTAACTGTGCAACTTTTCAGTGAGCACGCTTAAATTGAACATTTTATGTGAAGTAATAAACGGTATACTGTGTTTATACTATACTATACTATATCATCACGCCAGATCCCTTGCGGGGTAGACAGAGAGTACAGAGTTCCAACAGGTTCTTTTCTTACATACCTCTCTGGCTTCCTCCAATCTCATAGTTCGTCTCATACACGCTCGCCGGTTACGGAGACTCTTGCAAGATACCAATAGATTTACGACCATACTCAAAGAAGAAGTAAAGAGACATTCCGAACAGTATGCACACATAACATAGTTACATAACGTCTGTTGAGATAATGTTATTATAGTACCACAAGATATATTCATTCTTTTAATATTAGACTATTGTCTGACCTCAAAACTGCAATATATTGGATAAAAATTAAGTTGACTGGAAGATGTAACTCGGCAAAAGTCAAACAGGAAAAAAAAAACATTGTATCTACTAAATTTTATTTCGAGACTATCCCTTGATTTACTATGTAGCCCACTCAGCAGAGAAATGTTTATGAAAATAGGCAGTAGAGGCAGGTAAATTGTAGATAAAACTACTGTGTTATTTTATTACTACTAATCTACCAATCCGCAATGGGTCTGCGTGTTGGAGTATGACCTAATGTTTCTCACCTAGATTTCTGTTTTTATTTTGCCTTTTCCACCAGTGCGATAGTAGGTACAGGGATAATACTTCTTTATGCTTGGCCTTATGTTGATCTGGCTACCTACTAGGCTTGGCCGTAAGAAACAACCTTAAAATTTTTGGTTTATGTCTCAATTACGTTGATTTCTTTTATTATTGCTTGGTTTCTTTCTTATTGTGATTTAACCAAATAAGGTTAATCCTTTTTTTTATATATTTCCTTGCTCGCTGCTGCTGCTCACATTCTCGCACTTACCAGACACTAGCTTAAGAATAAACAGCTTTCGAATGAAGTAAGAAAACAAAGTCGTTACTCGTTGCATTGTTATTAATAGTTTAACGCATCTTGCATGTAAAATTATTCAGTTCTAAAAAAATTCCGAACGATCAATTTACATTTTGTAGCAAGAAATTATTTTATGTACTTAAATTACCTACGTTGTTATTTTAAAGATACATTTTATATACTTTCTGCTTAAAAAAAGATTTGTTTGACAACAGAATTGCCTGATTCTTTATTTATTTCTGACTCTAAATGGGGTCTACCTAAAAATCTATATCAGCAGCCCGGAGTCTTAAAATTGTGGCCAGTACAATAATAATAAGCTCGCTCTCTATAACATTATGACCTTACATAATCCGTAAAAATTGAGCGTACACAGAATACCTCTGCAACCTCCACTTTAGATATATAAGAGTAACCGTTTATCTACGATTTTAGATGTTACGTAAAACTACTTGTGAAAATTTAATATTATTACTGGAAATATTGGGTACATGGAACTCCCATTAGCATGACACAGCATTTATGAACCAGCCTAGGGAAAATCTGTGTCGCAACGCTCTTTCCTACAAAGTACCTACTCTTAGCTGACACCGTTTTCGACATTACTACGCGAACACGCACACATACACCATCATGCCCACGGAGTACTTTTGTCGACCTAGGATTTGAAAACCTCGTAATCGCAAACTGCAGTATAATCCTTCCCTACTACGATTTCAATTCAGTACCTATTTCAGAGTTAAATAGTTAACACCACTTTCGGAAATAATTACAACCGGGACACGTATTTCAACGAATGCACTTGGAATATAAATAATCTTGACTTACATTTTAATTATTATTAGTTACTTTTTCGGTTTTCAGGACTTTTTATTAGGTTTAAAAATAATCTGTAGCATTATTATGGTAACTAATTTAATGGAACGACAAAGAAATTTACCAATCTGTTCTATCTTACCATGAGCAAATAGACCGTGTCTTATCAAATGGGCAATCCAAAAGTCTCTATAACCAGCGAGCGTCTATGAGACAAACTATGAAAATGGAGGATGCGAGAGATATCACACATATGGGACGTGGGATATTAAAGATAGATAGATACAAGTTTGAAGGTCATATGAAGTTCACGAAACATACCAACGAAAGGTAATTACAGATTTACCTACAATACCCGATTGCCTATTAATAGTTATGAGGTTGCATCCCTCGAGACCAGTCTGAGAACAAAACACTTTCATAAAGGAACACTCTCAAACTACGCGGCTCTTAAATAATCCAGGAGTCTTGGAATCATAATCCTTTGAAATTAAACAAAACAACTGCGGAAATTAAACGTGCATTAGTGAGGAATAGAAAAGGAACATTACCTCCGGGACGTGCGTCTTCCTTTCTTAAGGGTGATTAGGGCTCACGTACCTGCGGGATTGCCTCAACACCGGGGCGCCGCGGCTCGGGCCACGCAACTTCGGCCGTACTGCGGCGTTTTAGATTACTTGTGTGGGCACTAAAATAATTTCACTCATGATTCTGCTTGCGCATGCAAATGATTCACATATTATGTTTAAAAACGTAGAAAGATAATTAAATAAAAAAGACAAGCCTGAATTCTCGTTGAATATTCTCAGTGGAGACCGCGTTCCGCTCCGGTGGTAGATTAGACTAGATAAAACAAAGTAAATTAACAATATGTAAGTGGGGGCAGGGCTTATGCAGGGCAATTAACATTTTAATAATAAGCTACATCTGCGTAATGTCATAGTCACGAAGCATATATAAAGAGGAAATGGCATTATTGTATTTGCCTTTACAATCAAGCGTGTCACCGCGCGGGGTGGCGTGGAATGAAGAGGACGTTACACCCTGCCCACTGCTGTGTTTGCCATCTTGTTGAGTATGACAGACTGATGTAACCACGCCCATCGCGATGACGTCAAAGCCTAGTTGGAAGACACAGTGCACAGTTATTTAGGCCGACTCCTCTTTATATTTGCTTCGTGGTCATAATTTTTTTAGTAATATATTATAGCGTAGGTAAAGAAGTAGTATTAAATATACGCAACGTTTAACGTTAATAAGGCAAGAGATTCCCCTCATCAGATTAGGTATTACATTACAAATTTAATACAAAAATTTTTGTTCCGAAGAGTTAATTAACATGTTTTAAATACTTTGATATTCAAATTAACTACAAAGCCTGCAGGTATGTGTGCATATTGAGGTATGTTTTACAAATGCAATCAATGAATTGCTTTGAATTATGGTTAATTTGTTTAACACCGCAGGTTGAGGAACGCATTGGATGAGAGACAACAATATCACAACCGATTACTAGAAAAATACGTATAGTAATAGACTGCCTCGTTCGTCTGGTGCCAAAGCGCATCGCTTTGTGAGCACGAGGTCCTGGGTTCAAATCCTAGGTCGGACAAATGTAGTTTTTCTAACGTAAAATTCCCAGTATGAGTACGGAGTCTGGAATTGTGCCCGGTATATGGCAACTGGCTCGCCCCCTATTACATGGAACCTTACATCGTCGGCGAAACGTGGGTGTACTCGGAGCACCTCTGCCACCCCCTCTGGGGAATATAGGCGTGACGGTGTGAGCTATCGTATTGGATAGGAGATTTTGTGTCAATATAGCATGAAAAAAGCATTAGGTATTCTGTTCCTCGATATGCATCAACTTTAATAAGACGTTGTTTTTCTACGTGTTCCACGTCGACGTGGGACGGTAGCCAATATTCGCTCCATGACACACACATTCGTTGTCCAGTCTCCTGTAGGGCTAGCACAGGCGGCGCGACAAAACATACACATACACGTTGCAGATTTTGTTACCTGAGGTGCAAGATAACCGTTTTATCTTACGTGCTAATACTGTGACAAAAGTTTGACACTCAAGACTTGTATTTGCGTAGAGATAAGACTATTCTACAATATAACTGATGGCCGTTGGGTCAAAAAGGTTCTCGAGTGTCGACCTCGTACAAGGTGGACCGATGACCTGATGAAGGGCACAGGTAAAAGCTTGATGCGTACAGTACTAGGTTGGTCGTCATAGCGATCTTTGGGGAGACATTTATCCTGCAGTGGACGTCTTTTGCCTGATTATAGAAGACTGTTTTGACTTGTGTACAGTATTTGAATCACGGGCCGACAAAACTTTGTCCCGCGTGAGAAGAGTTTTTCCGCTCCTGCTTGCCCTGGTAAAACACTATCCACAAATCTTAACATTAAGTTTCACGTGCACACACGAAGACGCTTTCTAAAGGGGTTATCACGTTAGAGTGACGCTAGCGAGTAATCGTGCTGTCACGTTCATGTTTATTCAGTAAATTTGTAGTGTGACAAGGAAAGAATATCAACTCGCTGCCGTCACTCTAACGTAACGTATTCGTGCTGAACTCTCTGGCATCATGACGGGCCGCATGAATTGAGTTTGTGTATATTTGTTTAGTAACGCTTGAACCGTGATGTTTTCGCTTTCCGGCCGGAAATAAGGTCCACACAGACTAGTGTTAACAAACACCGGCATAATATGCTGCTTCCAAATGGAAAAATATTACAGCATGTTCATTGAGAGATATTTTTATTCTTAATAAAGATGATCTGAAATTCAGAGATTTAGTTTGTTGAAACACTTTTGATTTGTAGACAGTTTGGGTGCAAATATTAAACTAATTCAGGTATAGACACTTATTTTAGATCATACGTGTGAGATATGAAGTAAACACAACAAAGCTGTTTACTATGAGAAACAGCGTTTGTTCAGAGATTTTTGTTCGACAAAAATATGCTGTTTCATAGAAAAAACAATTATTTACCCTTATGACACTTGACAACACTTATGGAACGGCAGATTCTTTTTTCGCTAAAATTTAAAATATCAGAACAAACGTTGGTTTGAAGGCTTAGCACGAAAAGTTTAACGTTAGCATGACGCTAGCAAATTGATATGCCATTCTTATACCCCTACAAATTTACTAATATTTACTAAATAAACATGAACATGACTACGCTTACTCGCTAGCGTTACGCTAACCTCAATCTTTTCGCGTTAAGCCCTCCGACGTTTACCTCAAGATGTTAATCACTGTGTATATCTCCAATCCAAAAAAATCTGCATAAATTAACACTCAGTACTTTTTGATTAAGATTTGATCTCCAATGCTGAAAATAAACAGTCTGCGGAGTTCGTGGACAGTTAAACTAAGTGAGTAGTTAACATTCGTAGCGCAACGCGATAGTATTCATGCGAGCGTGTGTATGGGGCCACCGAACGAGCAACCAAACATTAACAGCGGCTTATAATAGTACCAACGGCCGTTTAACGTGTTCGGTTTCAATGCTGGTGTACAGTTTGCGCTATTCATAGGAGGTTTCAGCGAAATTACGGTCGATAATACTTGTTCTCTCTCACCCCGATTTGTGAGAGAAAGCCTGTGCCTAACACGAGGACATTATAGGGATAGTTCTGCGGGCTTATTTCGGTATAGTTGTAACACTGTCCATTAAACCCGAAGACGTCGAAATCATACATGTTCCGAATTTAATTTCAAGTTACGCAAATTGAATTTTGTCTAACAAAATATTTTGCGGTTCACATAAAATTAATAAACACTTCGGTTTCTTAATTCAAAGAACGAACATATCGGTTTAATGCGTTTATTTTTTTCCTAAATTAGTACCACTGTTCTATAATATATATATATGTTAAAAGGTTAGTAGAGTACATCATTCTATTATTAGGTGCTCATTTCTGACATAAATAAGTAAATTTTACCACCTATCCATCCGTAGATGGTTGGTTGCCGGGTATGATTATCCATAGAAATAAAATGAAGAAATAACCAACTCGCTTCTTCCTATACTTGGAATTCTCTCGATAAGTGTGAGTAAGTGTGTACGCTTTGTGACCTCATTTGCAATCACAGAAGGATAATCTTCGTTTGCATAAATACAAGACCTTACAAAAACTGGGAAGTTTTTGTAAGGTCTTGTATTTTTGTAAGTGGAAATTCCAAAATATCCATTCTGATGCTTGACTACCCCTGACCTTATTTGTTGAAAGTAGATTATTTTTATTTTGTTGACCTAAAAGTGACAAAGTGAACTGTGAGTACGGATGTATTGAGATCATAGATAATTTAAGCTGAAGGCTCCACTGGTAATTTCGTTTAAATCGTTTTATATGTTTTAATATACTCCGTTAAAATATTGCCATATCTTAATTATCATAATTTTAGGTTACTTAATACGCCATACGTAAGACTTATTTATTTAACCAATTACAAAAAAAACACTCAATATTTTATCGATTTTTCGAGTTACAAACCAACCAATTAACAGAATACTTAATATTTTATTGATTTTTCTAATTAGAATCCAACCAATTACCAAAACAATACATTTTTGTCGATTCTGTTAGGTTTTGAGTTAGGGCTAAATTGTAAATCTGATATGAAAATCAATGGATACACCGGTAGACTTAATACAATATTGTTTCTTGAAAGTTATTTAAACACTATTTACGCAAAAGTGCGATATCATAGACGTACAAACGATTTATATTATTAGGCATAAAAATTTGAGAAAACCTGAGAGCTTATCACGGGCAGATTAAAGTCAGTGTAACGCTATCGAGTTGATATGCCATCCTTTTCACAATACACATTTGCTTAATAAAGATGAACGTGACAGGGCGATTTCACGAGAACGAACTATATTACTAATCTAGCACATCAACTGAATAGTCCTGAATAAAGACTTTTGGAAGGTTCACACCAATTTAAAAACTTTAGAGAGGGGAGGGTCCATATAGCTAGGAGACTATGTAATTTTTCCATACCCT
The DNA here is from genome assembly GCA_905147815.2 of Phalera bucephala. Classification (NCBI taxonomy): domain Eukaryota; kingdom Metazoa; phylum Arthropoda; class Insecta; order Lepidoptera; family Notodontidae; genus Phalera; species Phalera bucephala. The sequence continues at coordinate 17,390,185 of LR990616.1, read as the reverse complement.
ACAGGGGTAACGGCTAAGTAATTTTGGGCACCAACACCTGTGCTATTTTTGAACAATAAACAGACCTGAAAGTGATATTAAAAGAGTCCCAGTTTTTACTATTTGTAAAATAAGTGGTAAAGCTTCCATTTTAAACGGGTAACTATGAAGTTTATTAAGTAGGTATAAGAGTAGGCATTCAGGTGTTTAAAAAAGTATGGAGTTTCTTATCTTAGTGTGGTAATAGATAAATTATACACTAAAAATTTTCTACAATTTTTATCAATGAATAATGAGTAAAAAGGGGGATATTGTATTAACCGAATCTTAGAACCGGATATCATCGCTGGAAAGTGGTGGTTACAAAAACACACGAAATTGTATATGTAATTTGAAATTTCCAAATTTATCAAAATGCACTTTAATAAGCACATTTTAAGCATGAAGGAGAATGAAAGCAGGATAAATGCGGTCGAAATGTGAGCTCTGCGGAAGATGTGGGGAGTCCAGCTGACCGACCGTATTCGCAACAGCCTAGTAAGAAAGCGTGTAGGTATGAAAGATGTTATCTGTGTAAAGATTAGATCAGTATTAGCATATCAGTGAAAATGCTCCATTAGTTCGGGTATATATAAGAATGTCGGAAGAAAGAATGACAAAACAGACACACAATGCGAAATGCTACAATGACCAAATAGACCCTGTGTTATCTGAAGGCCAAGTCAAGATATCCGTAACCGGTAAACGTGTGAGACGAACTATGAGAGTGGAGGAAGCTAGAGAAGTATGTATGGTAAGAACCTGTTGGAACTCTGTACTCTCTACCTACCCCGCAAGGGATCTGGCGGGACGATAGAGATAGAGATAGATAGACTTGAAGCATGTAAGCAAAATGGTTAGAGGCAGGCTTTTATTATGACAGGTGACAAGTTACTGGATCAATATCAAATGATTTTTAGTTTTTTTAGTTTTTGATAACCACTGCAAAGATATGGTGTCTTTTTATTTCCTACAATTTACATTGCAAATACTATGGCATATTCCTGTTTCGTGGGTGCGTTTTCCAACAGAAAATTGACTTACAGAAAGAACTGGACCGAAACAAATATTTGTGCGTCACACGAAGAACTGTCCCGTGCGGGGATAGAACCCTCTACGCACGCACGTAGTCGAATGAACTGAAATGTACTAATGACGCCACACAGCGCAGCCCCGCTCGGCGAGACGGCAAACGTCACGGTACCTGCCGCCGTAGCGCCCGACGCGATTTCAAACAAAGCACGGGAGAAGAAGTTAAGAAAGATACTAAGCACCTATTTTATTTCAATAATTTATTAGTGTCAATATGCACAGATCAATCTTTGTTGTAAGAGAGATAAGAAACTATCTGAAACACGATCAGTAGATATTGCAATTTCGGATAAGCATTACTAAGTGCAAAATTTTGACGAGGATTTTAAAATTTGACAAGGGCTTGGTCCCGTGGTTAAGAGCGATCACTGGATTGAGCAGTCGCGGGTTCAATTCCCGCCTCCAGGACAAACTTCTGTGTGACCCACAAATGTTTGTTTTGGTCTGGGTGGTTGTGTACGTGAATTTCATGTTCGTAAGCGCACCCACGACACAGGAATAATTCCTAATGAGGGGCTACGTTTTTTTAAGAAAAAGAAATATTCATTTAATTCGTTCCAAAAGCTAACACTAATTTCAAAAAAAAACTTGCGTTCGTTTTGTTTTGAATTTATTATTTTTCACTAAGTAAATTTAATTTCAAAGAATACACATAATTCGATTTCAAATATTTACACTACAATATTTGTCTACTAAACTATCGAACGCAAAATAATTAGTCACGTAAATGTTTTCGAAACGCGTTTGATACTAGTATTAATATTAATAAAATAGTTTCCAAAGCAATAGAAACTTAAACGAATTTTTGCAACCGTAAAATTACATCTGCTAACACATAAATTACATTCACAGATCTCAATATGCTCACAATGAGATTATAAGAATTCAGTTTAAATTATTGTAAGCTGGGTTAACATTTAATGGCTAAAATAATTTTCCTTAACAGATCTGATTGATATTTGCAACTGATTTTTTTGTAGAAAGCGTATAATGAATAAGTCCTCTATCTTTAAACTGTTAAATGTTAAACTGTACTGGTATTTGTATGCCCGCGTGGTTAATCACACCTTGTACTTTTAATTGAGATCGACACACAATTATTTCTTTACACAGGTAAACACATTCACAAATAAAATATCAGATTTGATAAAATTTACCTTTATCATTATATTAATACGTGAAGAGAAAAACTTTGTACCCCTTTTTACGAAAATTGCGCGGACGGAGGAGTATGAAATTTCCCACACTTATAGTTTATATCGAGAAGGAGTGCAGAACGCTAATATTTTTTTTAAATTATGCTTTAAAAATACATTAAATCAATAAAAATAACATTACACACACTACCATGTATTTGACACAATACACTTCAAATTGAGAATAGATTAATATTGTTTGTCTTTTATATTATTTGTCTATAGTCTTACTGAATGTCAAACATAACCAGCAAACGAAGAAAGAGTTTTTACAAAAAACATCGCTTACAAAGAAGTTGTGTATCATTAATTAAATTATCGAAATATGTATGTCAACATATTATATTCAATGGAAAGCATTTTCTTTATCGCATCGTTATTGTTACTATAAAAAAAAACGTATTCTTTATTTTAATCATTTTTTATTTATTTTTTTATTTAAATTTCATATAATTTGTTTGAAAAAAAATAGGCAAATTAACAGTGTACCCTTGGCGAAATCTGTGATTTTAGAAGTATAGCCTTTAACAATAGAACATTAATTATGTTCAAACTTATAATTTAAATTATTTATGGTCGAATTTCGACCAATGGGCGACCACTAGTAGTTATTAATTTATCACGCTAACTGTATATCTGTGAAATTGTTTATGTTTCGCCTGTATTATTTTGTGATTACGTTATCCTCTCAGCGTATAATGTCACGTTCGCAAAATGTTATGTTACAACACGTTACATGGTTACTAAGCCATTTTGGAGATATAGCATATATTTTAATGTGTTAATTGGGATGTGGCATTTTAGTGAGGTAAGTGCATTAGAACTTAAATAAAGATAATTTGTGCGGAGATTAAATGTAGCCGAAGTAAAAAACAAGTGTTTAATGTGTTATTTTTAGCGCATTTTGACACAGCCGTTAATCTTAGAACAATATATCCAGAAGCCGCATCCAGTCTTAATTGCACGTCGTGCGGTGAAGCAAAAAATTTAACAAATGCCCCGCATTCACCGCATTTCCCAGCCGCGTAATGTTGGCAGCCAGGAAAGATTACCACTTTTAGGTGTAAATGTTGATAATATTAGAGTAGATGATACTAAAATAATTGTAGCGGTAACGTGTATTTTAATCCATATTAAACACAAGAAATAGATATACTTGAACTATTAAAGGTTGTAGTAATTTAATGTACGAAAAATATATTTTCGCCATCTTAGCTAAATATTAAAAACGTGATGTAGTAGTTAATGATATGAGTACCATTTAAAACTAGAACTTATAAAGTCCACAGCAAATAAAAGTAGGAAAAAATAAAATTGTTTTACTAGCAACACTAACAAACTGGACGCATCTCTTACTATGACAGTTACAGATGGAAGAATTAATTCGATATTAAAGTAATACGGCACCTGAATGCGCTAGTTACGTACAAAATGTGATCCTATAATGTTTTTTATTGAGCGCAGCAGCATTTTTACAGGCGAGAACGACACAAGACAGCATTATTCAATCATTTGCACCGCGCAGAGCACGTTTTTTCGCACGACAGTCACAGAGTGACCACTCTATGTAGCTTCAATTTGGTGCGCACCCGCGGCTTATAGATTATAATAATTCCATTGAGCCATTAATATTAACTCACACGCTAAGAATCTCACGAAAAGTAGTTCCTGTCATCCTAGGCGGACGGCTTCGTCCAGAGGTTAAAGGTTGAGTCGCTCCGGCCACTGGATCGAGTAAATGTTTGTAAAAGTATACACAACACAGAAAGAATTCCTAGTGTGGGGCTATGTTTTTAAAGCATAATTTAGTTAAGGAGTTCCTATGGCTTCCAGCTCCGTCATCAGACCTTGGACGCCATTCGGGACTTAAGTACTCGTCAAGACAACTCCAACGAGCTCTAACACGGCAGGGTTATATTGAGTAGTTGGGTGGATTCATTGGCCACCTTTCAGTCTCATAATCAGACCCTTAACACTATCTAGTTGTATAGTACTTATCAACACCAATCTAACAAGCCTAAACATGAGGGAGTTACATTGTATAGTTCACATGTTCCTATGGCCACTTCTCGACTTCATCATTAGACCAGCCACATGGTATCATATTATTACATTGTCATCGGGCTTACATACGTATGCCAACTTTCACCTCAATCGAATAACCGCAAGTGCTTAAAAAATGGATCACAAGATTTGAACCGGAAAGACAGACAGACATACGAACATTGCAAGTTAAATAAAAGCTTGTAAAAATCAAGTCCCCAATGCAATTTCGTGTTATTGTATTATCAATGAGACTTCTGCCTCAACATGAAATTCCTGACTATTGGTTGTATCTAGGCCAAATTGATAATGATTTGTAAATACAGACAACGTTTTGTAACGATTAAAGATTAACAAATCCGTAGATAATGGAAATGGTATTGTAAAACATCTTCACCATATCTAAAATTGAAATCTAGAAAAAACCGTTATTTTTCGAGATAGAAGAATCTCCTTAATGTCCCTAGGCTAATGTAGAGAAAAATAGGGTATGCAGAATTCTTACCGTACTTTTTAGCACGGTAAGAATTCTGCATGCCCGACGATGGGACGTGTTCATGCGATGAAGCCTACTTAGCACTCATTGTAAATTACCATGATCATATTATGTTATACTATGTGAGATGACGATGGCTTGGTGCAGTGTTTAAGAGTTAAAGTCGCTGCATCCACTGTATCGAGCAGACGCGGGTTCGATCCCCGCACGGGACAAACCTTTGTGTGTCACACAAATGATTGTTGCAGTCTGGATGTCTGTGAATGTGAATTATATGTTTTTAAAAATCTTAGTGTGTGGCTACGTGTTCTTTTTAATTAAAGAAAAATGGGGGTAATGGATCAGACGGTTGAGTGAAACACTATTTAGGGTGGCCAATTTCTTTATACTTGACATTTACATTGTCTTGCGTCTTGTTTGATCGGCCACGCAACGGCGTACAGTGCACACGCGTATCTCAGGCACGCATTATTTTTAGTGGTTTAAAGTTTCCGATATACCTTTTTATTTCTACTCTCAACAAGTATATATTCGCACCTTTAAAACAATACTATTCTTATTTAAAACGACCTCCGCATATAGAAGAAATCACAAAATTAAAAATATTACCGTTAATTATTAGGAATGAACAAAAAAGCATGATAGATCTGATCCTGGTTGATAACCGGCTCCGAAGCAAACTACAAGATACGCGTGCGTATAGAGGCCCAACTCTGGAATCAGACCACTATCTCGTAGTTGCGCGGTTTAGTGGTCTGTTCAGGAAGTGGAGGCACTGGCGAGAGCGTATCCCCTTCGGAGACCTTGAAAGATTAAAGGTTGAAAAGTTGCAAGATGAGAGCGTGAGGAGAATGTATGAAGATAGAGTCCGGGACAAGCTTTTAACAGCAGGCTCTTCGGACTCAAATGTAGATGAATGCTGGAATAGCCTGAAAGAGAGTTTGGTGGAATCCGCGAAAGAAGTATGTGGTTGCTCAAAGAAGCATATTACAGCAAAAGGTGATGCATGGTGGGATGCGGAGTTGCAAAGCTCTGTAGAAAGTAAGAAGAAAGCGTGGCAGGACTATGTATCTTCTTTTAACCTGAATGCCAGTATGACAGAGATGAGGAAAGAAATATACCGGCAATGCAAGAATGCCACTAAAACTTTAGTGAAAGAAAAGCGTGAAAGAGCCAGTATAATTGAGGAGGAGAGGCTGGCGAAGAACTTCGAGAACAACACCAAACTCTTTTGGAGCAAGGTGAGAAAGGCTCGAGGTGATTCGTCAGGCTCCAGAATGGAAAGGATAAAATCTAAAGATGGTGACATTCTTGCAGACACACAAGCTGTGCTAAACCGGTGGAGTGAATATTTTGGAGAAATGTATGGAGATGACCCGGATGCTGATGCCGCAGACGTGCCCAAAGGCGAAATTGCGGCACCAGAATCAACGGCGGACATCACTATGGAAGAAGTTGAATGGGCGATAGGAAGTATGAAAAACGGTAAAGCTGCGGGAGTGGACATGATATCTGCCGAGATGATCAAATTTGGTGGAACTTGCGTCCGGGACGCTTTCCGGGCCCTTGCAAACCTTTGCTGGAGGACCGGTAGAGTCCCTACAGATTGGCGCCGCGCAGTCATAGTACCCTTGTATAAAGGCAAGGGTTCACAATATGACTGCGCCAATTACAGAGATACTGGAGAAGGCATTTGACAGAGTTATGCGAAAGAGACTTTGGGACATTTTGCCAGAGTATGGTATAGATGGCACTCTGTTGCGAGCCGTCCAGTCCACTTATGTGGACTGCAAGGCATGCGTACGGGTGGGTGGTGACAGGTCACCCTGGTTTAACGTTAAAATCGGCGTCAAGCAGGGTTGCGTGTTGTCCGCTAGACTGTTTATAATATATCTGGACAAAAGTCTTCAAAGACTGAAAGCGATGAATGAAGGTGTACAAATGGGTGACTTAGTGGTAAACCATCTACTTTATGCAGATGACGCAGTTTTAATAGCGCCAACAGCCACTGATCTGCAAACACTAGTCACAGTTATGAAAGACGACTGCATGATCAATGGCTTACACTTGAATGTGAAGAAAACCAAGATTATGGTTTTTGAAAGGGAAGAAACCAGAACGAATGTAAGGATTGTGGTTTGTAACGATGTGCTGGAGCAAGTGAATGAGTTTGTATATCTTGGATGCGCCTTCAGTAAGGATGGGAAATACACCGCTGACATAGAGAGAAGAGTGAGTGCAGGGAACAGAGTGAATGGTGCGATGGGAAAGCTACTCGGGAGCCGGCACTTAAGCCATAAGGCGCAGCTGGCCATACATAACGGAGTTCTTGTCCCAACGCTGTTATATGGTAGCGAGAGCTGGGTATGTAAGAAGGAGAATGAAAGTAGGATAAATGCGGTAGAAATGCGAGCTCTGCGGAAGATGTGCGGAGTGAAGCTGACCGACCGCATTAGCAACAGCATAGTAAGACAGCCAGTAGGTATGAAAGATAGTATCGGTGTAAAGATGAGAAAGGGTATGCTCCGTTGGTTCTGGCATATAGAAAGAATGCCAGAGGACAGAATGACAAAACAGATATACAATGTGAAAGTGGAAGGATGCAGGTACCGGGGAAGACCTAGACTATCTTACCATGACCAAATAAACCGAGTCTTATCTGATGAAAAAGTCGAGAGTCTCCGTAACCGGCGAGCGTGTATGAGACGAACTATGAGAGTCGAGGAAGCCAGAGAGGTATGTAAGGAAAGAACCTGTTGGAACTCTGTACTCTCTGCCTACCCCGCAAGGGATCTGGCGTGAGGTTATAGATAGATTATTTTCAAAAAAAAATAGACGCTCGAAAATAATAAGTGCATTTTGAAGACCAGCGAGCGACGCGAGCTGCGGTTACTGCCCCGAAGCCCGGTACTACGAAACTCAGGTACGAAGACATAATTTCTGTCATTTTGATAGTGGTCATAGTACATAGTAGAAGCCATAATGTCGACCACACATAAAGAACAGTCTTGCTCTACATGTTTTGGAAACTTAGACAAAAATAAATCTATAACTTGCACATTCTCGGATTGTAAAAAGAAGTACCATATGTTGTGTTTAAATAATCGTACACACTGTGGAATCAGGAATGGCACAAGTACTAAAATGGCTTAATCAAAACTTACTCTCTCTTAACACCTTAAAACAAAGTACATCTGCTTTTATAAAACTAAAGCTACAGCTCCGAGACAATTCCCACCTCTTAATATTCACAAATGTTATCTTACGTCTTGCACTCAATCCGGTTGCACTCACAGCATAATGAATCATACAAACTCACTAAAATATCTTGGTGTCACAATAAACGAAAAGTTGAATTTCAACGATCACATTAATACGACTTCTAAAAGAGTACGACGAGTTACAGCAATCATGAAAATGCTGCGGGAAGTGGCAGACATAAATCTATTAAATACTGTATACCTAGTCATATGCCAAAGTATAATTAATTATTGCTTAACAGTGTGGTGTGGTACTACAACCACTGCCCTCATCAAACTTGAGCGTGCTCAACGTTCAGTGTTAAAAGTAATGCTTAAAAAACCTTTTCTATACCCGACCGCAACCCTATATTCCGATTGTCAAGTATTAAGTGTTAGAAGTCTTTTTATACTAAGAACTGTTCTTAAAATGCATAAATTCGTTCTAAGCTCACTAACTTACCAAACCCTAACACTAAAACGAGTTTATCACATTCCAGTCCCGACCGTTAAAACATCTTTTGCTAGGCGTTCCAGTAGATTTGTTTGACCCTATATATACAATTAAATTTCTAGTAAATGTAAACTTAAAAATAATTCAATACTAGAAGCAAAGCATAAAATATTTACTCTATTAATTACCCTAACTTATACCGAAACATAACAAATTTTAAAAATTATCCAATAAATAATATTTACATTTTTAACATTAATATATGTTGTTATCTACGTATATATATTTTATTTTGATAATTATATTTATTTTGATTTAATTTAGTTATTGTTTCTTCTCCCTATAATTTTTTACTAATCTTTATAATTGTATAGCTTCATACTGTTATCTTGTTGTATCACTGTAACTGTAATCGTAATGTTAAGTATCTGTAACTGTAACTTGATCCCTACGATACAAGCTAAGCCTAGTGTAGGGGTCCATTGTTAATTGTTTCTCTGTGTATTACGTTTCTATTTAATAAAGATTATTATTAAAATACAGTCCTACTAATATGATAAACGGGAAAGTTTGTAAGGATGGATGGATGTATGGATTCTGCTCTTTCACGCAAAAACTACTAAACGTAGTTTAATATAACCTTACAATAACATAGCTTATGTATCAGAATAATACAATGTCTGTAATTTATAAAGAGATTACAAAATTAACGCGTACGCAATTGCTGGTAACAGCTAGTTTATAACTATCGTTCGACTCCGTGACAGAACGTTGAAAACATAACCAATAGAAAAGAAAAAAGGCTTAAGGCAAAAGTATTCAACCATTAAATACATAATTGTTTATGTAGCAACTAAATGCCGAAATTGTCAAGTGTTTATTTTTGCTACTATCGCAACATTTACTTCGAGCGACCCGAGAGTGATAGATTTACTCGTTCAATCTGTCTACTCAGAATATTGAGAATTTACATTCTCTTGTATTACTACAATGACAGGGAAGGGAAATATAGGAAACATTTTCGCGTGTGGAAAATTATTAGTTACTCAAATTATTTGGCAGTTATGTAAGACGCCTCATACTTACCGCGAAATTTAATGTATTTTATTTTATTTTTATTTTCTAGCCTGTTGTACTGTTCCTCTTCTGAGATAATCCCCGCATTTATAACTACACAAAGGTCTATCTCTTACTATTTCAGGTCATGAAATACCGGCAAAAGAGGCCAAATTGTCGCGCCACTTCTTAGCGCCAACTAATAATTAACATTGAGATTATAGGTCCACTTATTTTGGAGTTCATTTTACAGATTGAGTCTGAATACCTGGATTTAACAGGCATAAAATTAGTCCCAAAAATATATGAAGTCTCTGGTATGAATCAATAACAAAATCAGTTTAGTAGTTTTATTTTAGGCTCAAATTAGGTTAGTGTCAGACGGAATTCATGATTGAGCCTAAGGGAACACCCGTCTCCGGCAAGCTTACTGCAAAGTATTCTTCAGTCGGCCGTCGCACCACTTTCCAAATTAATGTATTCCATTACGAGGTACGCTACGACCATGCAAATTAACATTTCATTCGAAGCTTTCCCGTCAGTATGCTTTTACGTGTATGCCAATTCTGAATTTCAATTTATTTTGCGAACAATGCGGGAACGGTGCATAAGCAAAGATAATGGACTAAGGTGCTCATACATGGTGCTTATACACGTGCGAACGCCATGCCTGGATTCTGTCACTGGACTCTCGCACTTATTTACGCGGACATTTACACGATGCAATTAAACCCGCACCAGCTTCTTACATCGTGTACATTAAAAAGTGATGAACAGACCGCGCAATGTACAAAGCCTATGCAAAGACGGACGGCTTGGTCCAGTGGTTAAGAGCTTAAGTCGGTCCGTCCACAGGATGGAGCAGTCGCGGGTTTGATACCCACACGGAACAAATCTTTGTGTGATCCATAAATATTTTGTTTCGGTCTGGATATTTATGTACGTGAATTTCGTGTTTGTAAATGCAATCACGACACAGGAATAATTGCAAGTGTGGAGCAACTTAAAAAAATATTGGTCAACTTTTCATAAATATAATTGTGTACACGTATAGTTAGCAAAAGTAACCAATATTATTTTGGTAGCGACACATATTAAAAATATACCTTAGGCTATTTCTTACATCATTATAAACACCCTAGAATGACGAATAAAAAAAATCCGCTATTAATATAGCGGATTTTTCGCTATCAATCTCGAATGGATGTACACACATTCCGAATCTATATCAAATTATTAGATACCGATAAAATGTAATCGTAATAAGATTCCGAGGTTGGGGTGGTTTAGATTGTATTCCATTTGTAATTGATCCCGCGGGATATGTAAATGTTGCGGCCTGAAAGCTGTCGTCGCTCTATCGTGTAAGTGGATTTATTTAATGGCGCGTAAAATTTTTTTTTTACAGGTCCTGCGGGATTAATTACAAATGGAATACAATCTAAACAACCCCAACCTCGGAATCTTATTACGATTACATTTTATCGGTATCTAATAATTAGATATAGATTCGGAATGTGTGTACATCCATTCGAGATTGAATGAAAGATGGGTATTAATATGTTTTTAAACAGGTTTTTGAAATAGATAGATACGGGATAGCCATGTTCGGTTTCGTCTAGAGAAAGTTTAATAGTACTACTGTATTTTATGCCGCGTGGTTCCCGGCTTAGAATAGGACCAACCCATCTCATCCCATCGGGTGTCGTACAAGGCGACTAAGGAAAAACTAGGGAATGGGCAGCAGCGTTCCCTTAACACTTCTACAACCAAAAACTGCGCTCGCCAACCCGCCTGCCAAGCGTGGCGAGTATGGCAAACACCCCCAACCAATATGGAAGAAAGCAAGAAAACCAGGCCCCTAGTCCCCGGCGGTCCTGTTCGTCCTGGCCACGGTAGCAGCCATGGTAACGACAGGACAAGGGGTGCTAAGAATCTCCGGCAGAGATTCGGCTACCACCAAAACCGAAAATTGGCCCTGGTGACATACAACGCACGCACATTGAGGACAGTTGAGAAGCTAGTTGAGCTGGAAGAAGAGTTAAACAAGTTGCGGTGGAGTATTGTTGGTTTATCGGAGGTCCGAAGAGAGGGCGAGGACACGATAACCTTAAAATCCGGCAACTTGTTTTACTACCGGGAGGGCGAACAGCAGTCCCAAGGTGGTGTCGGATTTATCGTCCACAAGTCACTCATAAACAACGTTGTGTCCATCACTAGTGTGTCGAGCAGGGTAGCGTACCTGATACTCAGAATATCCAAAAGATATTCGCTGAAGGTCATACAGGTCTACGCACCGACCTTGGCATACTCAGATGATGACGTCGAAGTTATGTATGAGGACATTAGTAGAGCCATACATACTTCCAAAGCACACTTTACAGTAGTTATGGGTGACTTCAATGCGCGACTGGGCAAACGGGGCGATGATGAGTTGAGAGTGGGGCAATTTGGACATGGGCAGCGCAACCCCAGGGGTCAGAGGCTGGCCGAATTTCTGGAGAAGGAGGGACTCTTTATGATGAACTCTTTCTTCCAGAAGCCGTCTCATAGGAAATGGACCTGGATGAGCCCTGATGGTTTCACAAAAAATGAGATAGATTTCATCATGAGCACCAAGCGACAAATATTTAATGATGTCTCCGTGATTCACAGGGTAAAAACCGGCAGTGATCACCGAATGGTCAGAGGCACATTAAATATTAATGTCAAAATGGAAAGATCGCGTCTGATGAAGTCTACGCTCCGACCTTCTAATGCACATATCCAAAACCCCGAGAACTTTCAAGTCGAATTGTCAAACCGCTTCGAATTGCTAGACAGCAGCGCATCAGTGGACGAAATCAACAATAGGTTGGTAGAGACTGTCCATACGGTCGGGTCTAAGCATTTTAATCTCCGGCAGAGATTCGGCTACCACCAAAACCGAAAATTGGCCCTGGTGACATACAACGCACGCACATTGAGGACAGTTGAGAAGCTAGTTGAGCTGGAAGAAGAGTTAAACAAGTTGCGGTGGAGTATTGTTGGTTTATCGGAGGTCCGAAGAGAGGGCGAGGACACGATAACCTTAAAATCCGGCAACTTGTTTTACTACCGGGAGGGCGAACAGCAGTCCCAAGGTGGTGTCGGATTTATCGTCCACAAGTCACTCATAAACAACGTTGTGTCCATCACTAGTGTGTCGAGCAGGGTAGCGTACCTGATACTCAGAATATCCAAAAGATATTCGCTGAAGGTCATACAGGTCTACGCACCGACCTTGGCATACTCAGATGATGACGTCGAAGTAAGGTATGAGGACATTAGTAGAGCCATACATACTTCCAAAGCACACTTTACAGTAGTTATGGGTGACTTCAATGCGCGACTGGGCAAACGGGGCGATGATGAGTTGAGAGTGGGGCAATTTGGACATGGGCAGCGCAACCCCAGGGGTCAGAGGCTGGCCGAATTTCTGGAGAAGGAGGGACTCTTTATGATGAACTCTTTCTTCCAGAAGCCGTCTCATAGGAAATGGACCTGGATGAGCCCTGATGGTTTCACAAAAAATGAGATAGATTTCATCATGAGCACCAAGCGACAAATATTTAATGATGTCTCCGTGATTCACAGGGTAAAAACCGGCAGTGATCACCGAATGGTCAGAGGCACATTAAATATTAATGTCAAAATGGAAAGATCGCGTCTGATGAAGTCTACGCTCCGACCTTCTAATGCACATATCCAAAACCCCGAGAACTTTCAAGTCGAATTGTCAAACCGCTTCGAATTGCTAGACAGCAGCGCATCAGTGGACGAAATCAACAATAGGTTGGTAGAGACTGTCCATACGGTCGGGTCTAAGCATTTTAAGCCCCACCGTAAAAATAGGCCTCAAAAGCTATCTGACTTCACCCGAAACCTTATGGCTGAGCGACGTACCATGAGACTCCAAACCTCCGATGATGCTAAGTCCTATAGGCAGCTCAATGGACAGATATTGAAGTCCTTGCGACACGATCTACGGTCCTTCAACACAAGACGTGTTGAGGAGACCATAGAGCAGAACAAGGGCTCCAAAGTGTTCGCAAGAGCCGCGTCGATTAGGCAAAGCCAGTTGACGAAGCTGAAGACGGAGGACGGGAACGTAACGTCGAATAGGTCAGAGGTGCTCAGGGAGATAGAGAGGTTCTATGGACAGTTGTATACCTCAGTAGCTGAACCTATTGTTGACTTGGTAAAAGACCCAAGAGCCAAGCTAACCCGACACTACACTGAAGATATCCCGGACATCAGCCTGTACGAGATTAGGATGGCTCTCAACCAACTTAAAAACAACAAAGCGCCGGGTGAAGATGGAATTACCGCAGAGCTTCTGAAAGCGGGCGGATCGCCGGTACTTAAAGTCCTTCAGAGGCTGTTTAATTCCGTCTTGCTAGAAGGAAAAACGCCGGAAGCATGGAACAGGGGTGTGGTGGTACTCTTTTTCAAGAAAGGTGATAACACTTTATTAAAGAACTATAGGCCCATCACACTGCTGAGCCATGTTTACAAGTTGTTTTCGAGAGTCATCACGAATCGTCTCGAACGCAGGCTTGATGATTTCCAGCCTCCCGAACAAGCCGGTTTCCGGAAAGGCTTTAGTACCATAGACCACATACATACGCTGCGGCAGATTATACAGAAGACCGAGGAGTATAATCGGCCACTATGCTTGGCTTTTGTGGACTATGAGAAAGCCTTCGATTCGATCGAGACTTGGGCGGTTCTTAGATCTCTCCAGCGATGCCGCATTGACTATCGGTACATCGAAGTGTTGAAGTGCTTGTATAATAACGCCACCATGTCAGTCCGAGTACAAGGGCAGTGCACGAAGGCGATCTCCATAAAAAGAGGAGTAAGACAGGGAGACGTCATTTCTCCGAAACTGTTTACGACCACCATAGAGGACGCCTTCAAGCTCTTGGAATGGCGAGGACTTGGCATCAACATCAATGGCGAATACATCACTCACCTTCGATTTGCCGACGACATTGTGGTCATGGCGGAGTCGCTGGAAGATCTAGGACGAATGCTCGGCGACCTAAACAGAGTATCTCAACAAGTGGGTCTTAAAATGAACATGGACAAAACGAAAATAATGTGTAACGTCTATGTCGTACCCACCGCACTCACCGTTGGGAACTCTACTCTTGAAGTTGTCGACGAATACATTTACCTGGGACAGGTAGTCCGGTTAGGTAGGTCCAACTTTGAGAGAGAGGTCAATCGACGAATCCAACTCGGCTGGGCAGCGTTCGGGAAACTGCGCAACATCTTCTCATCCAAAATACCTCAGTGCCTAAAGACTAAAGTTTTTAGTCAATGTGTGTTACCAGTGATGATATATGGATCAGAGACGTGGTCTCTTACTATAGGTCTCATAAAAAAGCTCAGAGTTGCTCAGCGAGCTATGGAGAGAGCTATGCTCGGCGTTTCTCTACGTGATCGAATCAGGAATGAGGAGATTCGTAGAAGAACCAAGGTCACCGACATAGCCCTTAAGATTAGCAAGCTGAAGTGGCAATGGGCGGGCCACATAGCGCGAAGATCGGACGGGCGTTGGGGCAGAAAGATTCTAGAGTGGAGACCACGTATTGGCAAGCGCAGCGTGGGACGACCACCTGCCAGATGGACCGACGATCTTGTGAAAATCGCAGGAAGTCGTTGGATGCAGGTGGCATCGGACCGGTTACGCTGGAAAGCGATTGGGGAGACCTATGTTCAGCAGTGGACAAGTACAGGCTGAGATGATGATGATGATGATGATGACTGTATTTTATGTGTAAGTATTTACTGCATTCAACTAGCTCTCTACTTTGCATTACACGTCCTAATATTAAAATCCACATTCCAATTGTAGCTCATCTTTACTAATTATATAAAACCATACTCATGTATAATTAGATACGTATTCTACGTGCTATAATCGTTTGGGTGCCACTGAGATACATAAATAATCTTTTAAAGAGGGAGATTAGAGCTCACGTACCGAGATTGTCGACAACGGGACACGCAGCTTTCCAGATCCGCCTCTTCAGATTACACAAACGTGCCTCTCTGCTGACTAATATTGCAATAAAGGTTATGTCAGAATACGCCAACAGCATATAACTCAACAGCATCTATACCATTGTAGCAACCTTACGTTGCGAAATTCGCTACGAAGTTGAAATGACGAAGTTGTGAAGTAACAAAAAATGCATAGAACCAGAGTATTGAACGACGAAAAGAGGGATTTAAAAATATTTTTGGCAAATCCTCCCATAGGGTCTACTACCTACCTGCCGCATTATTATAAACATAGTGGATAAATTTTCTAGATTGAGCATCGGACGCGCGGAAACGGCATGGAAACGTATGCACTCATAGGGTAGATACATTGTATTACAAACATACACGGGCACGCCTTAGAATGAATATAATCTAGAAGTTGCGGGCGCGCATCAAATTAAAGCAACAATTACTTCCTGCAAAGCAAGAAGTCACACGTTCACGTGAGTAGTCAGTCTGCGAACGTGCTGTGCGCGTGTCAAATTAAATTGAATTATGCCGCCTTGTGTCGTTCCTGCCTGTAAACATGCTGTTAAGCTCAATAAGAAACATTATAGGATCACATTTAATACGTAACTTGCGCGTTCAGGTGCCGTGTTATCTAAATATCGAATTAAATCTTCCGTATGTAATTTTCACAGTAAAAGAACTAACAAAATGGACGAGTCCATTTTGTTAGTTTTGCTATTTTAACAATTTAATTTTTCCCTACTTTTATTTGCTGAGGACATTATAAATTATAGTATTGAATAAAATGGTATTAATATAGTTAACTACTACATCATGATTTTAATATTCAATTAAATTGATGAAAATATATTTTCCCTACATTAAATTACCACAAACCTTAATAGTTCAAGTGTATCTATTTCTTAAGTTTGTTATGCATTAAAATACACGTTACCGCAAGAATGATTTTATTATCATCTACTCTAATGTCATCAACGTTAACCCAAAATAGTGGTAACCTTACGGGGCTGCCAACATTACACGGGTAGGAAGAGCGGTGAGTGCGGGGCGTTTGTTGAATTTTTGGCTTCACCGCGCGACGTACAATTATGACTGGACGCGCTTTCTATATTACTCTAAAGTGCACGCCCACAATGACAGCTTTTGAACAAATTTTCAAAAAAATCGAACTCTGGCATCACGCACACATATTGCCGAACTGAGCCCGCTTTTAGGCGCCATATTTTGTTAACAAGGCTCTGTCTAGATAAGTCTTAGTCTAAGATTATAAAATTGTAAAGAGCGAGCAAAAAGACAAAGATTGGGGTCACCTATTTAGAGGTCTAAATGAAACAATAATTAAAAATGTCCGTTTATCACTTTGTCTACCAGGTTGTACGTTTGCGCATTAAAGAGAAACTAATGAACCAATTTTGATAGAATCTTTGCAAGGTAATTATGAATGTAACGTGAAAGTTTATATTAAAAATACTACCTACCTACTTATAAGTTTTAATTTTAATCCCTATAATGTTTTAAGAGTATGCCGAAGTGGCAGTCTGAGACTTGTCAGTCTGATCTCAAAACAGCTTACTACCTACATGGATTGACCCTGTTACAATCAAGCTGACTCTCCGACTTTATATACCTGTGTAGTTTATACTCTTAATTAATAAACACAAAAAAAAAAAACAAAAAAACGTACCTACTGCAACATCGGCTTTATCTTCATCAGACGTCAAGAAAAAGCTCATAAGCAAACGTAAAAGGAGGAACTTCTCGCATAATCCACCCTTACAGATATACAGACCTCTTCAGAGTACCCAATTTCACACGCGGCGCGATTCACCGGCATACGAAAGTATACCACATATTGCTAATTCAACATTTTTCTGTTCGACGGATCAAGGTTGAAAGACATCTAAAACCAAATCAAACAGGATTATATTGCTTAAAAGGCAAAAGGGGTAAACGACACGACGGTAAAAAGAGACATTCGATTATTTGGTATACCTTGTCGGTAATAAAATTAAGTACCTACCAATGTATCCAGTTTAGCGAAAAGTGAAAGAAAAGAGATTGATTGTTGGAGATATAATGGCATCGTGTAGGCAAAATGTATTCAGCTAGATTTTAAAACCATACAGGTACAAACGCGAATAAAAATAGAGCTAACCGATGACCTAAAAATATATATATTGTACAACCACTTACATAAAATACAATGGCGCTATCGTTTGAGAGGCAAATTTGAAATTGAAAACAGCAGTGCCGGTTGGCGGCGACATTCGGCCGCCGTTTATTTAGGAGCGCAACCTCGCTGTGTGCTAATGTAACGTTGAGGTGCAAGCGAACTTTTCAATTGATTGTGAATATGACCTTCGAGCTTTATATTCTGAAGACGAATGCACATACGTATTGCGCCTCCGTTCAAATGGTAATAAAACTATTTTATTTTTTTAAATAATGTTATGGTTATCTACTTAATATGATTTTGTAGAACTTCTAAAACCTTACCCGCTTACTAAAATACATAATAATATTTAGTCAGTTATATATGTGTTTGAGTTAGAACGTGTCTACTGAAAACCAAAAAAGAATAAATTTAACACGTTTTTCTCGTGAGGTGCATTGGCTTATACCACTACTTGAGCAAAAAAATAACAACTCTAATTCTCTAAGATTTCATGTGTTTAAATACTTGCCAGATTTTATGGACACTTTAGATATTTTAGCTTAGATACCAGAACAGGAGTGTTTGTTTGATGAGCATAATAACAAAGTGTAAAATTAAAACTTAATCGATCTAATATTAGACTATCATCACGCCAGATTCCTAGCGAGGTAGGCAGAGAGTACGGAGTTCCAACAGGTTCTTTCCTTGCAGACCTCTCTGGCGTCCTCCACTCCCGTCTATCGCTCCATCGTTCGTCTCATACAATCTCGCCGGCTACGAAGACTTGATTTGATTACTTATTAGTATTACTTACATTAATGCGATCAGAACCTACTTCGTAAACAGTTTGAGACGTGGACTTTCGACTGTTATTCCGTTTTTGCAGCCATGCTGAACATAAAAAAATACCGCAGTCTTAGAGAACAAGACAGTAAGCGGGTAGTTAATATAAGTGGCGCAGTGCGATGAATACAATTCATGCAAGCGTATGCGTTGGGCCACTAAGCAAGCGGTCAAATATTAACAGCGATAAACAAAAGGCATGAAAAACATCAAGAGCTTCATGAGTCCAAGTGTCCGCACACTAGATATCGCTGGACTAATCAACGATGGCGTCATACGCCTACGGACTATTCGATTTAAAATTACTTTTTATAAGTCCTTAAAATACTATGAATTACTGGAGACCACGCAAAGAATGATGTCAAAGATAAAGGTCTGAATCCCACCTGCGTTGATATCGGATGCGTGCATCGATCGCGTGTACTCATTTTAAACTATGGAGTATACTATACTACACATTGATTGTCGAAGGATATCAGGCTTCAAGAGTTTTTTTACCAGGTAATTACATATCTGGTGGTTATTGATTTTTTTAAAATTTAAAGTGTATTAAGAAGGTTCTCCCGCTCTAAACATGCCATTTTTTTCGTTACGCCATAACATAGTAGTCTTATTTCCGCCATGTCGTAAGCCTATATCTAGGCCACATTTTAATGACTTCAAGTTCAAGAGCGGCACTTAGTTCACGGCGGCGCCATCTCGCGGCGGCACCTACTTCGCTAATGAGTAAAACTACACAAACAACCACTGAAATGAATTGAACGACAAACATTGAGTTTTAAAGAATACGTTTCGTGGTATTAGTTATCTACTCTATTAAACCCTAACGAACTAAATGAAAGTTGTGGTTATTACCTGTTATATAGGTATTTTAAATTAAGATTTACTTATATTTAGAAAGACGTAGAGCATAGATCGATATTCATGGCGATCTTTGGGAGAGCCTTTCCGCTTATAGATATCTATATTATAGTGACATTATTGATAAACAGGAATTAGCTCAACCAAGTATTAGAAGCACGCTCACGTCTATATTTTCCAAGGATCAGTGATATATTGTACATATACCACAATGTTAGATCCCGATGTAACAGGGGACTTGCATATGGTCATCGTACCGGACACAATTAGTTACACCAGCACGGCTAGCATAAGTGGCGCGACAAGACATATATATATATATATATATATATATATATATATATACCTTAGAAATAAAATAACCGTTTGCCGTGAAGTTTTATAAAAGTTCAAGAATTGTATTGTATTACCCTATAGATAAGACTGTTTTGACTTGCGTACAAGACACGAATTACGGGCCGACAAAATTTTGTCCTGCACGACAATAAGTATTGCTGCCCATGCTAGCCCTGCAGGTTGTAATTATTCGATAAAAATAAAACAATACTAAGTTGCCGACCTAGAATTAGAATTTAGGATCTCATCTGCGGCTGGTGATAATGAGAACCTATATTGAAAAATATACGCCATTATATATATATATATATATATATATATATATATATATATATATATATATATATATATATATATATATATATATCTATACTAGTGATTCGATTAATGATTCAAGTTCTAAAATCCAAATTAACGACCATATATAACTGCTTATGTACCTATTTCGGTAGATTAGTATTTTGTTATGTGCAGTGTTTTATTCAATTAACTACGTTTTTTTTGTGTTATTATAAATTTTACAAGGCTAGGAAAATTTTAAAAGGAAAATATGTACAACTATATATCTTCTATAAGAAATATATAATAATTAATAACACTACTACTTTCAGGTCTTGCATTATTTACATCACACCTTAATTTTCAGAGTTCAGTGAATTATAATCCATAGCATAATTAAATATAGGCTTAAACGTTTTGTGATATGAATGAAGTATATAAATTAATACTCCCATGGAAATGCACTACATTTTAAGCAAATGTCATGTTTAAAACAGTGGTTGGCTTCAAACTGGGAATTTATAAGTACTTATTTTATACGACTAAATTAGGACATCGTCATTGAAACATATATTCTTACAGGCATCCAATGCCTCTATTGTATCAGCTATTGAGTCAGTGCTATTAAGAATTTTTGAGCAAATCTCTTACGCGCTGCTTTAAGAGGCAAGGAAGGCCGGTAGAGCAACACTCGAAATTTTCCTCACGCCGATGCCACCGTATCTAATAGGCAGAGTCGCTTGGATCTAAGAGACGTCAGTAAAAGATAAATTTGAAATTTTCTCCAAGCATTATTTAAGGGTGGCAAGGGGTGGTGGAATCTATTTGATCGATCAAGACCGAAAATTTCCAGATAAGGCTGGCGCGCATGGTGTAAATAAATTTGGGAAAAAATAAGCAATATTTCAAAATGTTATAAATAATGTGACGATTTAGAAAACCCAATCTGTGAGCATTATACTGAAAGTTATTAATTTTGACCAAATCATTAAAGACTGTGTCTGCTTTGAATACATTATTTTTAAGTTGGTTGTAAGCTGCTCATGTTCTTATTAAGTAAATAAATGAATTACAAATTACGACTATGCTAACTTACAACCTCTTTCTCCATCTACCTACGCCGACTACATCTACCGTTTTGTCAATTTCATACTGGTACCAGTATCGTTAACAAACGAAAATCTCGAAAAGTAATATATAAGGAAACATTCATTTAAAATGGATGTATTATAATTTGCATGGACGTGGCAAAACTCGTAATGGAATGCATTAATGTCGAGAAGGACGGCGCGGCTGAGCCAAGAGCACTTTGTAGCAAAAAGCGTAGCGCAGACGCGGACGTTCCCTCAGGCCGTGAGTGCCGCTTCATGCTAACACGTGCTACTTACATGCTATTAAATAGCTAATTTATTTTATCATTCCAGAATTTAAGAGAGGGTTAGGTCCGAGGGGGACCCTGCGTAATAGGTTTTGGTTAAAAATTCTCGTACACTTGTGTAAAGTAGGCAGGTAGGTATTAGTTAAACAGATTTTTATTTGGGTAATGTCATTTAAAGATCTATAAACACCGTGACCCCCATATATTCCCCAAGCGGGGGTCGTAGAGGTGTACTATGTACCCACGTTTTGCCTATTGCCATACACTGGACACAATTCCAGGCTCCGGACTAATACTGGGTATTTTTTTAAAGAAAAACTACATTTGTCCCACCTAGGATTTGAACTCTGGACCTGATTGCAAAGCGCATTATTCGCCACTAGATCAACAAAGTAGCCAATTTTTAAGTTATTTGAAGATAGTTCTATTAATAATATAATAATATAAGCCCTGTTAAGAAACTGTCCCATTGTTGGGCACGGGCCTCCTCTCAAACTAAGAGGGTTTAGGCTATAGTCCTCCACGCTGGCCCAGTGCGGGTTGGCGAACTTCACACACCTTCGAGAAACTCTTAGGCATGCAGGTTTCCTCACGATGTTTTCCTTCACCGTTAAAGCAAGTGATAATTAATTTTAATAGTAGTATTATTTTGATAGTTCTATTACTTTGACATAATTTCTTTTATACGGACATTTATACGTTTGTTTAATAGTTAGGTACTAAATGTGATTGTATTAGCATATATCACACTTACATACTCACTTCTAATCCTCAGGGTTCTTATTAATTACTCTAGCCTTTTTGTAAAAAAAATATTAGGTATGAACTTGATCATGATAAAATTTTTATGCAGGTAAAAAGGAAGACAAGTTTTGTAACATACGTACATAACTTACCTAAAATTAAAGTCTTGTGCCGATAAATTATGCTGATAAAGTGATGCAAAACGAATTTCTTTACAAATTATAACATTTCTGAGATTCTTTAACTATGAAACGAACTATAAAAGTGGAACAAGTGAGAGAGGTCTGTAAAGAGAGAACCTTCTGATATTCTATACTCTCTGCCTACCTGCGCTATCTGATATGACGATAAAGATAGATGGATATAACTCCAGTTATAATTGATTTATATTTTTGACCTCATTCTTAAAGGTGATGCCAAAAGCAGGTTCCAAAATATTCAACATTCGTCTATACTCACCCTTACCAGAAAATAATAAACATACATACTTATTTTATTAAAATATGGATACAATGATCGTCGCAACAAATTATTCATACAAAACCCACCACCAACTTTCTATTCAAAAATGAAAAAAGTATTGAACAATGAACATTAGCTGCGAACAATTATTTTCCAACTGGAATGCAATGAATTGCACGTTCGGAGCGTTTCCATTCATTTTTCAACTAAATGGTTGTTTTATGAAGGTCCATATTGTAGATGCTTGAAGATAAAATATTGAACTGGAGTAGTGTTTAAATTATTTTTTCACTACTTACTGCCCGCGACTTCGTCCACGTGGATTTTAGATCAGAACCTAACATTTTCCGAGATGAAAAGTATAAAGTAAGTACTGGAAAAAACGAAAAAGTTAGAAGTACAATAAATTAATAATTTGACATTAGTTAATGCGAGTAGGATCTTATATTATGAATAATGGAAGATCCTACTCGATTTTGGAAGCACACTTTAAGCCGTCAAAAGTCAAGATTATTTCAACAATATCTAGAACTGATGTCCAACGTGTTATGAACACAATCTACATTTACTGTCCCTCCTCAATCAAGACTTTGCAAAATTATTGAGATTAATTGGTTTCTCTTTATTGACTCTAATTTCAAGTGATTTAAATGGTCATTATTCTGACTGTTCCTTCAGACCTGATCAATAAAGATATAATATTTTTGAATCTATGATAAATTTAACTTCATAAACTTGAATAATGGGTGTCCAACTAGAATTATAATCAAAAGTGGAACGTTGTAAAAACCTTATGCGGACATTAAATAATATTTTATTTCTTTATTATTGATTTAGCCTCACTTCAACTACTTACGATACTCAGCAGTATTAGTAAGTCATTTAAGCTTAAATTAGGTAAGAATCTCGGAATTCGAGATACCCAGCTGTAAGTCTGTAAATACTTGTATATTGACACCCCAAAAGTTGTCTCAAATCCTACATATAGATTTAATGCATGAAGAAAATGATAAAATATAATATAATAGTTAATATAAATTGACAAATATTTATAATCATTGATTTATCGATAGTTCATCAACTATATATGGCGCGTTTTCGACCGGAGGCACCGGTTGACCTGAAGTGATGCTGTGACCGCGCGCTCTCCGCCCTCTATCTCGAAAACGGTTCATCGTATAAAAAATTTTTGTAAACAAAATTTGTAGAGAATTTTGTATTCTACAATATTGATAAAAATACAAATAGCAAAAAACCCATAGGAAATAAGATATTTCCAAAAAAGCGCAAAAAACGATTTTTGTGACCTTTGACCTTGAAATTTAATAGTTGCTTACACCCTACCATGTGTAGGTTTTGAGACAACTTTTAGGGTGTCAATATACAAGTATTTACAGACTTACAGCTGGGTATCTCGAATTTCGAGGTGAACTTACTATAATGACTGGACTAACGTTGCTAATGCGATTCAGGTAGTTTTATAGAAAAAAGGACTTATTGAAATTATCTATCTCTAACACGTTTGTTCCTTCTGATCCGAAATTTTTCTTCGTAAGTGAGTGGTGTTGGTGGTGGTGTACCTTAGACAATCTCTTTTCGGGTAAAATATTTTTATGAATGTTGGATTCTGCAGCAGTTTTCTGTGCGGCGTAGTATGAATAGATTGACGTTAGCGTATTGCTGAGAAAGTGTGCTAGGCTGTCACTTCCATCTATATAATAGTAAATTTGTAGTGTGTAAAGGACAGCACTCTGGCATCAAAAACTTCCCCAAGAGATACAAACACAGACACCAACAACACTAACACACCAACACAAAACCCTACGTCACCTCTGGCAGTCGCCATTCCCAAAAGCATAAATTTTCTTGGGAGAGGCGAACGTGGGAAGCCGGGTATTCAAATAAAATTAGTCGCCCTGTTTATGGACAATAATTCCGAGCGCATTGGCATCGGCTACTGCAACGCAAGCGGCCCCAAACGGGTAACAATCTCGCCCGGGCTTGCCTCCCTTCTTCATGGCACCTCGTTTAAGAACACAATGAAGCGTAAGAAGTTCAACGAGCTGCAGAACGCGGGGATCGGAAACACAGCGTGCAGAATAGTGCAAACCAAGAACAAGACCGTGGCACTATTCCAAGCGGGCGAGAACACCTCCCAATTCGCCCAAGCATGCAGTTTTCTGATCAGCCTAGCGGGGAAGGGTGACAAGCCAACAAAAGTAAGCGTAGACGCTATGGTGGTGGAATTTGAGGAAGGTGAGGCCGCCGACCACATCGGGATAGTAGAACCCTCAAAACACCACGAGGTAGTGGCCTATGAGGATAAAGGACAAAACCTCGACTTCCTACGGCCACGACAGCCAGAAAACCTCACCACAAAAACCCCAACTGACATCTGGGGACACCCACAGATTATCTGGGATAAATGATTGTAATGGACGTTTAAAAAGACAATATTATTACATTTTGCATGCTAACGGAAAGTCAGGTAAATGTACCTGAATAATATAAGACTACCTACCTATATTAGGCTAAACTGTTCCAAAAGATCAACAGCTCGGTCGCCAAACATAAAACTTTAATGAGTTTCGCCACTTCTTGCTATCTTAAACCAGCCTCTACAAAGTTTCCCACTGGTCTGTTTATTGAACACAGCACAGTTTGCCCACAACTCAATATGAAATTATGTTTAAGTTTTAATTAACGGTCAGAACAAACTTGATTCAATTTCGAGTTTGGACAAAGCGAACCGTTTTAATATTACATAAACGCGATAGATAGAGCGCAATTTCATTACACCATCTTTGATAACAGACATGAATCATTGTTAACGGCACAGAACAACTGCGCTGCTTATATTAAACCACTTTCAGAAATTGAATTTTCATTATATCCATTCATTAAGAGGGGCCATTCATAAATTGTGTCGTGTGTAAATGTGTGAAGGGAAGGGGGGGGGGGGGGACTATCAAAAAGTGTGACATCTCATGACAAGGCTAGTCATAAGTTTTGTCACATATCACAAGTGTACGCATGTATAGTGTCATATACACGGTGTAATATATATAACGAAAGAGCTTAGACATCCCAATTAGATTATTGCCTTACGAATTCAATACGAGAATCAAACTTTCAATTTTAAGGAATTTTTACCATTTTTTAAGCTCTTTGGTACCCAAATTGGCCACGAAATCTGTACTTTTTCATGCGTATTAAATTATATATATTAGAAATGCATGTAAAATAGCCGCATTGCTTTAAATAGTGTAAAAATTGGTTTAATACAGCGAACTGAACGAGTAACAGCAATTTTGATGATTAAAAAATGTAACATACTTTAAAAATAGTTGGAATGCATTCAGTTAACGACTAAGAACAAACTACTTTCAGGTCCTGCGTTATTCATGTTACACCTTGTATAGCTAAAGTAATAAAACTCCAAAGTTCAACTGTCACAAAAAACTAAAATATTACCGATCGACCACTATCATTAAGGTTTAAATGTGTTTGTATCACTTTTTAGCACGATTTCATAATTTCTAAACATAAAATTGCAACATATGTGCCGTCACACAAATGTGATCATCTAGATTTGACAAGGTCCAAAAATCATCCAATTCATGTGACGTAGTTTATGGTTGGTTTCAGACTGGGAATTTATGAGTACTAAAGTAGTACTTTTTCTCATTTACTTATTACTCATAAATTTCAACCATAAACTACGTCACATGAATTGGATTGATGCCGGAAAGTTTTCTGCGGTTTTGTAGATCTGGAAAAGGCGTTTGACAGAGTTGTGCGAAAGAGACTTTGGGACATTTTGCCTGAGTACGGTATAGATGGCACTCTGTTGCGAGCCATCCAGTCCACTTATGTGGACTGCAAGGCATGCCTACGGGTGGGTGGTAACATGTCACTCTGGTTTGGCGTTGAAATCGGCGTCAAGCAGGGTTGCGTGTCGTCCGCTAGACTGTTTATAATATATCTGAATAAAAGTCTTCAAAGACTGAAAGCGATAAATGAAGGTGTATCAATGGGTGATCTAGTGGTAAATCATCTACTATATGCCGATGACGCGGTTTTAATAGCGTCAACAGACACTGATTTGCAAACACTAGTCACAGTTATGAAAGACGACTGCATGAACAATGGCTTACATTTGAATGTACAGAAATCCTAGATTATGGTTTTTGAACAGGAAGAAACCAGAATGAATGCAAGGATTATGGTTGGTAACGATGTGCTGGAGCAAGTGAATGAGTTTGTATATCTTAGATGCGCCTTTAGTAAGGATGGGAAATACACCGCTGACACAGAGCGAAGAGTGAGTGCAGGGAACAGAGTAAATGGTGCAATGTGAAAGCTACTTGGGAGCCGGCACTTAAGCCAAAAGGCGCAGCTGGCCATACGTAACGGAGTTCTTGTCCCAACGCTGTTATATGGCAGCGACAGCTGGGTATGTAAGAAGGAGAATGAAGGTAGGACAAATAGGGTAGAAATGCGAGCTCTGTGCAAGATGTGCGGTGTGAAGCTGACCGACCGTATTCGCAACAGCCTAGTAAAAAAGCGAGTAGGTATGAAAGATAGTATCGGTGTAAAGATGAGAAAGGGTATGCTCCGTTGGTTCGGGCATATAGAAAGAATGTCAGAAGAAAGAAACACAAAACAGATATACAATGCGAAAGTGAAAGGATGTAGGTACCGAGGAACACCTAGACTATCTTTCCACGACCAAATAGACCGAGTCTTATCAGAAGGACAAGTCAAGAGTCTCCGTAACCGGCGAGCGTGTATGAGATGAACTATGAGAGTGGAGGAAACCAGAGAGGTACGTAAGGAAAGAACCTGTTGAAACACTGTACTCTCTGCCTACATTACAAGGGATCTGGCATGATGATATAGATAGATAGAGATATTGCTAAGTATCGTAAGTAATTTTTAGTCATAGTAAGGCTAAATCAAATAAAATATTATTATTATAGTCCGCATAAGGTTTTTACAACGTCCCACTTTTGATTATAATTCTAGTTGGACACCCATTATTAAAGTTAATGATGTTGAATTTATTATTGAATGAAAAATATTATATCTTAATTAATCAGTTCTGAAGGACCAGTCAGAATAATGAACATTTAAATCACTTGAAATTAGAGTCAATAAAGAGAAAAAAACTGATCTTAATAATTTTGCAAAGTCTTGATTGAGAAGGGACAGTAAATGTAGATTGTGTTCATAACACGTTGGACATCATTTCTAGATATTGTTGAAATGATTTTGACTTTTGAAGGCTTAACGTGTGCTTCCAAGATCATTATCATTCAAAATGTAAGATCCTACTCACATTAAGTTAATGTTAAGTTATTAACATTTTTTGTTTTTACAATACTTACTTAATACTTTTCATCTCGGAAAACGTTAGGTCCCGATCTAAAATCCACGTGGCCGAAGTCGCGGGCAGAAAATAGTGAAAAATAATTTAACCACAACTCCAGTTCAATATTTTATCTTTAATCATCTACAATATGGACGTTCATAAAACAACTATTCAGTTGAAAAATTAATGGAAACGCTCCGAACGTGCAATTCATTGCATTCCAGTTGGAAAATAATTGTTCGCAGCTAATGTTCATTATTCAGTACTTTTTCATTTTTTGAATAGAAAGTGAGTGGTAGGTTTTCTATGGGCAGCTTGTTCCGACGATTAATGTAACCATATTTAAAAAAAAAAGTATGTATGTATATTATTTTTAAGTAAGCGTGAGTATGTGAATATAATGTTGAATATTTTGAAACCAGCTTTTCAGCGCTCAATGACTACTGGAGTTATATCTATCTATCTATATCGCCATGTAGATAATGTAGGTAGGCAGAGAGTATAGAATTCCAGTAGGTTCTCTCCTTAGAGACCCCTCTCGCTTGTTCCACTTTTATCGTTCGATACATAGTTAAAGAATCTCATAAATGTTATAATTTGTAAAGGAATTCGTTCTGTATCACTTTATCAGCATAACTTATCGGCACAAAACTTATCAGCATTAGGCTGTAATTTTAGGTAAATTATGTAGGTATGTCACAAAACTTCTTTCTCATTTTACCTGCATAAATTTCAAAATATCATGGTCAAGTTCATACCTAATATTTTTTTACAAAAATGTCAGAGAAATTAATGAGAGCCCTGAGGATTACAAGTGAGTAAATGTAAGACCATAACTATTAAACAAACGTATATATGTACGTATGAAAGAAATTATGTCAAAGTAATAGAATTATCTTCAAGTAACTAAAAAATTATTGCCTCGTTGGTCTAGTGGTGAAGAATGGTGAGTTCAAATCCTAGGTCGGACAAATATAGTTTTTCTATCGGAAAATACCCAGTATCAGTCTGGAGCCTGAAATCACATTGTAAGGTTCGGTGTATGCAATAAAAGATGTTTACTGTTCAGTGCATAAGTTTATTCTAAGTTTATAGTATAGGTTGCAATAGTATTTATAGTGACCCTAATTACTACACTACACCTACCCCCTTAAAATAAAATAAAATAAAACAATTTTTTTTTTTTTATAAAGTACATACTTAACAAATACAATATTTCCAATATGTATCGTGGTAATAATTGATACATATATTTTTTTTCTTTCCCATGTTAATTACCAGTCACATACATTTTGAGTCTTTTACAGAAGTTTTAATTATTACAATTTCATCAGGAATATTAAAATATTTTTTTTCTTTTATCAAACAACATAATACATTTTTATTATAAATCACCTTAGATTTTATTTTGGATAATATTAAATGTAGGTATTTTTATAGATTGTTATTGCGAAAATTATTATAGTATCGACAAAATTATAATATAAAAATTAAGGTATATTTCAATTATAAAAAAAATAAGTCTAACATTACTTAAGCTTACATACATAGTGTAGAAACTAATAAGTACTATAATATATTGTTTATAAACATGTTTAAAATAATACTTATCTAAAAGTGGGCCCCTATATCTATATAAACATTAACGATATCGATGTTGTTATAGTTGTAATCATAGGTAAGCATGATTAATATTCTAGGTATATCCTCTATAGTCACAGAATTCATGACTAATAAAATTTATTTATGTTCGTGACGTCACCTTTCATCCTTGTGAAAATATTCTTTTTGCAATTAAACTTCTGCAATGCCGTTTTACTTTCTATACACGGTTTTACACATTTTTAAGTACAACACTGTACTAGTTTCTTCAAGGTACACATTTTATTTTATTGGTAGGCCTACCATTTATTTATGAAAATAATTTCATTCATTTTATTATGCAGGATACAAGGAAATATTTATTACATTATTGTGCGCACATTCCTTACAAAACAATTATTTTTACTAATTCAGGCAGTTCATTTAACACTTCCTTATTTTTTTAAATCATACAATGTGTCCAAGTTAACTTCACAAGTGGTAGCTCGACCGAATTATGATCAGATTATCAAGGATTCCGTGCCTGCCTTGTATCTTGGTGTATCTTGCTATTATTGTTAGCTTGCTCAACAGTGCCTCTCGGGCTACTGTTGATAGCGATTGCTATTTCTCTACTCCCCATGTACTATCATTTTACATTCCATCAACATATAAAATACCTATCAGTTCCTTACAATAATCTCAACCCTATTGAATTCTATGGCGCTTATAAGGATATCAAAAAAATTACTTAGGTGATCAGGCTAAGCTTTCGTTGATACCTTATTATCCATAAGAATCCCCATCAAAATAAATATGCATTCTAAAATCTATCATTGCCACCTCTTAAGATAACCTTTTCACTATTCAATATCTCCTAAATATGTTCCTTTCCAGTCACATTTTTATTCAAACTATTCATGATATTCCAATTCAAACTACCTACTTTAAACCAAACTACCTAAACCAGCAAATCCAACATTATACCAAAACCTGACCTACTATATACCTAATTCAAAACCTATCAACCATCTACTCTTATAGTAGACAAACCTTCCGATTACATATAAGTAACATTATTCATTACGTCATTACATAATTATTGCTATACATGGTCCTTTTACTCGAGAAGAGAAACTACCACATAATACTCAGTACTTTTCCGACATAATTATTTAATTCTAATTGAAATAAGTAAAAAAAATACATCTCAGTTTAATATTTCGTTATAATTGCAACTAGTTTTAAAATACATGAAGCTTGTGTATGCATTCCAATCCTGTTATGGTTATCTTCAAATAAAGAAACCTACCAAATGAAATTGACCACACACGATTATTGGAACATGCCTTAAATGGAATGGAATGTTTGAACGTCTCAATTTCTTTTACTTCGCACCAAGTGAGACACCCGAATCAACTAACGTATGACCTAAGTAATTATTTACAGACAACTGCATTGTATAATAAAAATCAACCATGGAAATGTTCATTGCTATATTTACGAACAAAGGTCAGGTCAGTGTTGTATGTTTAATTGGAAAACAAAGGGCTTTGAGGCATAATTATTTTTTCCCCGAAGAGCATGTAAATATATTATAGACATCTGAATTATCATAAACGTATCTACTAGTAATGCGACTTTAAAGACTGGATTCAATTGTGACGTTGAGTAACGTTTTCGAATTGGAAACTTCTAAGCTGCGGCTATAGTTAAGTTGACAATCTACAGTCGTTAACGCTAATAGAAAGCGGAAAAATGTATGGGAATGACATTTTGCAACGAAAAGTCACGTGGTCAAAACAATGAGCTATCGATTGCGACAAGAGAATAGAAACATAACGTTTGCAACTTGTCTAGGCTCTCTGTACACTGAACAAAAAAGACTTAAGTTTATATAATTACAAACACAAAAAATATGCAAGTTTTTATACCACTGATCAATTAGATTACTAAAAATTAGAGTACCAAACGCTAAATGTAATTTTTTTTATTGTATAATGATCATTTCCATTATACTGAATTAGTACCGAATAATCGCATTACTCTTCAGGTATATTTAAAACAAAATAGCTGATGACTTATAAGACCTTGCCTATTTCTGACCGCAATTTTTTTTTTACATATTATTTCAAACGTTTTAAAATGTTTGTAAGTCATACAATTTACCAACAATGTTGGACATGTCTAAATGGCTGAAATAGAAGATCCGCATCTGAATATCTCAAATCGTAAACTAACGCTTTAGAATAGCTTAAAGAGAAAGTAGTACATAGAACAAATAGTAATGATATACAAGAAATGGTGTGCCTGTAGGTAGCGACAATGAATAAAAGAAGCGACAGTTACATAATTTTTCCATATTATATTAGCTATATGAGATAACATTGACTCGCCAAAAAAAAACCAATGCCTGTTATTTGACACGTATAGTTTTTCTCCTAATACAAGCAATAATTTTAGCTTATTAGGAGGTTCCAATAAGCAATGTTAACATTTGTAAGTGGTTAAATAAACGATTTAAATAAACGTTTTTTATAGTAAAATAAACTAAGCAAGAAAAAGTGTCGTGGAATGAAAATATTACAATCAAGAGTATGCGAAATAACTTCCATTGGTAACAATAACTGTTAATGGACATTTGGAGTGTAGGATACTTAATTCTTCTTAAAAAAACTGTAATAAACTAAATGTTTATTTACGTCACGCCTTGATAAACTAATGGAAATCACAACCGGGAAGATCGTGCTCTTTGCATATCATGCCAAGGTTGCATCTGTATACTAAATTTTGGCATATTATTATGGGTAATCTACAATTATTTTCACATAATTGCCTTTTAGACATTTTGCAGAATCTTACCGAAGAACATAAAATTCAAACACTGCCCCATATGTAGACCTTCATAATTTGAAATATTTTGTTAATGAAAGCAAGTAAATAACTAAAATAATACTCGCAAAATTATTGTACCTATGTTCCGAAAACTCTCAAAGTAAAATGTTATTGTTACACAGTGCGATTTTATACACCTCCATGGATAACTAAATGTGAAAGGATCAGTAGTTCCATTGAAATTAATAAAAAAAAATTGATACTCTGAATTCTTTAAATTTATATCTTGTTATTTGATTGGACATGGCATTTTGAGTTTATGCTGAGATGTTTATAGCAGTATTATGATAAAACTTGAAAAACATAATCCAATTCGTTACGATTATTCTTATTTTTTTATTAAAGTAAAATACATTATTGACGGACGATTTAGCGCAGTGGTTAAGAGCTTGAGCTGCTCCGCCCACTGTGTCGAATAGTCGCGGGTTCGATTCCCGCACGGGACAAATCTTTGTGTGATCCACAATTATTTGTTCCGGTCTGGGTATTTGTTTGTGAATTTTCATGTTTGTAAACGCACCCACGACACAGGAATAAATCCTAGTGTGGGGCTACGTTTAAAAAAAAAAAAAAAAATAGTTAAATAAAAGATAATTTTGCATAACTATTATGTTAACCTTGCGGAACATTGTGTTGATTGCAAGTAAGTAATATAGATATAATATTCCTGTAATCGAAAGTAATTAATTCCATGATTTCTTTACAAAAAATACGACATACCAGTTACGCTATTATCCTTATAAGCATTAAAAAGTACCCTTTTTGTAACACAGAAAACATGTGTAGATTATAAGCAAAATAACACTAAGAAAAGGGCATCCACATCTCGCTATTTTCGAAATTTTAATAATCAAAATGCAAAACAAAACATGCAATTTTCCTTTCACACCGAGTAGTTTTACCTAATCAAAATCGAAAGCCTTACATTAAATTGCATTTGAACCATACCATGGATTATTAATAAGGATTAATTTCTGAATCGAATACAACACAAGCATTTTTGTAATTCGTTGGTACTTAACATTTTTCTAACCATATTATAAAATTCAAGATACACATTTATAAAATCGGCAAAATCGACCAATAATTAAAAAAAAAATATGTTGCGCTTACATAGTTGCGTTTAATGGCCTAACTGCCCAAAATATATCTACAATACTCCATGTTATATATTATACCTACCTAAACATACTACGACTATATTTCCATTAATCACTATTTTCTCTACACTACACTTAGCACTCCGGGTCCACACAAAGATCGTCCGGGACTTTCACTACTAACGCCGGAACCAACTGCCTGATACTGGTACCACATAGCTTGAACTTCTCGATCATCACCGTTATCAATATCGCCTTTTTCTTTTAAACAGTTTTTTTTTCGGCTAGTCACAAAATCGTGCTGACTCTGAGCAGGAGCTGACTCTTGTTCTATCTCGCATGACCCCTCAGCTTATAAACTTTTGTCCGCATGTCTTCTGTTGAAAACTATTGAACATTCTTCATATGTTTCGTCTTTTTTTTATGTTCAGTTTTCTTTATTTGATTTAATTACACTTCAGCGCAACGGTACAAATAAATCAATTAGTCCTTTTAAGGCAAAAGAATTTGCACTCCGCGGTCGCTACCCGACACCGAAGACGCCCGCGTCAGCGGCGCCATCCGGGCATGGTCGCCATGTAAGGGTCGGTGTATGCAATAAAAGATGTTTACTGTTCAGTGCATAAGTTTATTCTAAGTTTATAGTATAGGTTGCAATAGTATTTATAGTGACCCTAACTACTACACTACAACATTAACCAAATAAAAAATTGTTTAGTTAATATCCACCTGCCTATATATGTTATATATATAGGCTGGTGGATATGTATATATATATATATATATATATATATATATATATATATAAAAGTTCTGCCAGAATACCAGCGCTGCAATATATAACCATAGTGCAGCAATATGCTGAGGCGCAGAGTCCTGTTTGGCCCTACACAATTGTGCTTTACTTTTACATAACTGCCTGTTTATTCTGTTCTGTAGTCTGCTGGTCAAATAAATGTTTTTCTTTCTTTCTTCTTTCTTTATGAAGTTCACGAAAATACCAAGATTCACCTACAATACCCGATTGCCTATTAACAGTTATGAGGTTGCGTCCCTGGAGACGAGTCTGCGAATAAAACACTATCATAAAGGTACACTCTCAAACTACGCGGCTCTTAAATAATCCAGGAGTCTTGGAATCATAATCCTTTGAAATTAAACAAAACAACTGCGGAAATTAAACGTGCATTAGTGAGGAATTAAAAGGAACATTACCTCCGGGTGTGGGACGTGCGTCTTCCTTTCTTAAGGGTGATTAGGGCTCACGTACCTGCGGGATTGCCTCAATACCGAGGCGCCGCGGCTCGGGTCACGCAACTTCGGCCCAACTGCGCCGTTTTAGATTACTTTTGTGGGCACTAAAATAATTTCACTCATGCTGCTGCTTGCGCGTGCAAATGATTCACACAATATGTTTAAAAAAATAGAAAGAGAATTAATTAAAAAAGACAAGTCCGCTGAGTTTCTCATTAGATATTCTCAGTGGAGACAGCGTTCCGCTCCGGTAGTAGATTAAACGAGAAAAAAAAAGTTAATTGACAATATGTAAGTGGGGGCAGGGCTTATGCAGGGCAATTAACATTTTAATAATAAGCTACATCTGCGTAATGTCATAGTCACGAAGCATATATAAAGAGGAAATGGCATTATTGGATTTGCCTTTGCAATCAAGCGTGTCACCGCGCGGGGTGGCGCGGAATGAAGAGGACGTTACACCCTACTCACTTCTGTATTTGCCATCTTGTTGAGTAAGACAGACTGACGTAACCACGCCCACCGCGATGACGTCAAAGCCTAGTTGGAAGACACAGTGCACAGTTACTTAGGCCGACTTCTCTTTAGATTTGCTTTGTGGTCATAGTTAATGTTTTTAGTAATATATTATAGCGTAGGTAAAGAAGTAGTATCAAATAAACGCAACGTTTAACGTTAATAAGGTAAGAGGTGCCCCAATCAGATTAGGTATTACATTACAAATTTAATACAAAAATTTTAGTTCCGAAGAGCTAACCACATTTTTTAAACACTTTGATATTCAAATTAACTACAAAACCTGCAGGTATGTGTGCATATTGAGGTATGTTTTACAAATGCAATCAACGTATTGCTTTGAATTATGGTTAATTTTTGTTTAACATCGCAGGTTGAGGAACGCATTGGATGAGAGACAACAATATCACAACCGATTACTAAAAAATTACGTAAATTATGAAAGAGGTGACCAGTATTTTTGTAACAAGTAGACGTCAAATTTTAGTTTTTATATTCTGTGATAGTTATTTCAAATACACATTTTCTTATTTTAGAATGGCATGATTGTTGGTTCACTTATGCTTTACCAATGTGAACGTTAATATTGTTCTAGAATTTAGCTATCGTATTGGATAGGAGATTTTGTGTCAATATAGCATGAAAAAAGCAATAGGAATTCTGTTCCTCAATATGCATCAACTTCAATTAGACGTTGTTTTTCTACGTGTTCCGCGTCGAAGTGGGACGGTAGCCAATATTCGCTCCACGACACACACATTCGTTGTCCAGTTTCCTGTAGGGCTAGCACAGGCGGTGCGACAAAAGATACACACACAAGTTGCAGATTTTGTTACCTGCGGTGCAAGACAACCGTTTCAAATCTTACGTGCTAATGCTGTGACAAAAGTTTGACACTCAAGACTTGTATTTGCGTAGAGATAAGACTATTTTACAGTAGAATTGACGGCCATTAGGTCAAAAAGGTTCTCGAGTGTCGACCTCGTACCGGAAGATGTAGGCGAATACAAGGTGGACCGATGACCTGATGAAGGGCACAGGTAAAAGCTTGATGCGTACGTTAAAAAGTAAGTCATCGTAGCGATCTTTGGGGGAGACCTTTATCCTGCAGTGGACGTCTTTTGCCTGATTAAAGAAGACTGTTTTGACTTGCGTACAGTATTTGAATCACGGGCCGACAAAACTTTGTCCCGCGTGAGAAGAGTTTTTCCGCTCGTGATAGCCCTGGTAAAACACTATTCACAAATCTTAGCATTAGGGTTCACGTGCGCACATAAAAACGTTTTCTAAAGGGGTTATCACGAAAACTTTGACGTTAGCGTGACACTAGCGAGTAATCGTGCTGTCACGTTCATGTTTATTCAGTAAATTTGTAGTGTGACAAGGAAAGCATATCAACTCGCTGCCGTCACTCTAACCTAACGTATTCGTGCTGAACTCTCTGGCATCATGACGGGCCGCATGAATTGAGTTTGTGTATATTTGTTTAGTAACGCTTGAACCGTGATGTTTTCGCTTTCCGGCCGGAAATAAGGTCCACACAGACTAGTGTTAACAAACACCGGCATAATATGCTACTTCTAAATGGAAAAATAATGAATATATTACAGCATGTTCATTGAGAGATATTTTCATTGTTAATTAAGATGATCTGAAATTCAGACATTTAGTTTGTTGAAATACTTTTGATATGTAGACACAGGTTTGTTCAGGTATAGACACTTATTCTAGATCATACGTGCGTAGATATGAAGTAAACACAACAAAGCTGTTTACTATGAGAAACAGCGTTTGTTCAGAGATTTTTGTTCGACAAAAATATGCTGTTTCATAGAAAAAAAAAAATATTTACTCTTAGTTTGGGTGCAAATATTAAACTAATTCAGGTATAGACACTTATTCTAGATCATAAGTGCGTAGATATGAAGTAAACACAACAAATCGGTTTACTATGAGAAACAGCGTTTGTTCAGACATTTTTGTTCCACAAAAATATGCTGTTTCATAGAAAAATAAAATATTTACTCTTATTACACTCGACAACACTTATGGAACGGCAGATTCTTTTTTGGCTAAAATTTAAAATGTCAGTACAAACGTTGGTTTGAAGGCTTAGCACGAAAAGTGTAATGTTAGCATGACGCTAGCAAATTGATATGCCATTCTTATCCCCCTACAAATTTACTAATATTTACTAAATAAACATGAACATGACTACGCTTACTCGCTTGCGTTACACTAACCTCAATCTTTTTGCGTTAAGCCCTCCGACGTTTACCTCAAGATGTTAATCCGTGTATATATATCCAAAAAAATCGGCATAAATTAACACTCAGTACTTTTTGATTAAGATTTGATCTCTAATGCTGAAAATAAACAGTCTGCGGAGTTCGTGGACAGTTAAACTAAGTGAGTAGTTAACATTCGTAGCGCAGCGCGATAGTATTCATGCGAGCGTGTGTATGGGGCCACCGAACGAGCGGCCAAACATTAACAGCGGCTTATAATAGCACCAACGGCCGTTTAACGTGTTCGGTTTCAATGCTGGTGAACAGTTTCCGCTATTCATAGAACGTTTCAGCGAAATTACGGTCGATAATACTTGTTCTCTCTCACCCCGATTTGTGAGAGAAAGCCTGTGCCTTACAGTGGGACATTATAGTCACATAGTGGGAAAGTATAGGGACAGTACTGCGGGCTTATTTCGGTATACTTGTAACATTTCGACGTCTTCAGGTTTAATACTGTCCATTAAACCTGAAGTTGTCGAAATGATACATGTTCCGAATTAAATTTCAAGTTACGCAAATTAAAGTTTTTGCTAACAAAATATTTTTCGGTTTACATTAAATTAATGAAAACTTAGCCCTTCGGTTTCTTAAATCAGAGAACGAACATCCCGGCATTTCGGT
This sequence comes from Phalera bucephala, assembly GCA_905147815.2. Taxonomy (NCBI): domain Eukaryota; kingdom Metazoa; phylum Arthropoda; class Insecta; order Lepidoptera; family Notodontidae; genus Phalera; species Phalera bucephala. Next base: position 17,351,856 of record LR990616.1, on the reverse strand, counting down.
TTAATGCGTTTATTTTTCTTCCTAAATTAGTACATCTGTTCTATAATATTCAAGTTTGTAGTGTACATCACTCTATTATTAGGTGCTCATTTCTGACATAAATAAGTAAATTTTACTACCCATCCATCCGTAGATGGTTGGTTGTCGGGTATGATTATACATAGAAATAAAATGAAGAAATAATTAACTCGCTTCTTCCTATACTTGGAATTCTCTCGATAAGTGTGTGTACGCTTTGTGACCTCATTTGCAATCACAGGAGGATAATCTTCGTTTGCATCAAAAACTGAGAAGTTATTGTAAGGTCTTGTATTTTTGTAAGTGGAAATTCCAAAATATCCATTCCGATGCTTGACTACTCCTGACCTTATTTGTGGAAAGTAGATTTTTTTTTATTTTGTTGACCTAAAAGTGACGAAGTGAACTGTGAGTACGGATGTATCAAGATCGTAGATAATTTAAGCTAAAGGCTCCACTGGTAATTTCGTTTAAATCGTTTAAATTTTTCAATATAACCCGTTAAAATGGTGCCATATCTTAATTATCATAATTTTAGGTTACTTAATACGCCATTACGTAAGACTTATTTTTTTAACCAATTACAAAAAAAAAACACTCAATATTTTATCTAGTTTTCGAGTTACAATCCAATCAAGTAACAGAATACTTCATATTTTATTGAGTTGTAAATTGTAAATCTGATCTGAAAATCAATGAATACACCAGCAGACTTAATACAATATTGTTTCTTGAAAGTTATTTCAACACTATTTACGCAAAAGTGCGATATCATAGACGTACAAACGATTTATATTATTAGGCATAAAAATTTGAGAGCTCAGCATGGACAGATTAAAGTCAGTGTAATGCTATCGAGTTGATATGCCATCCTTTTCACACTACACATTTACTAAATAAGGATGAACGTGAAAGCACGATTTCTCGAGAACGTTATTGTAACGTGAAGCAATTTTTGCTTAGCTCTCTGAGAGCTATGACGCTACCGTGATGCTAGCGAGTATTCGCGCTGTCACTTTCATGTTTATTTCATAAATTTGTAGTTTGACAAGGATGGCATATCAACTCGCTAGTGTCACGCTAGCGTCGATCTTTTTGTACTAAGCCCTCAGTTTTGCCAAATGGGATTTTATGATATCAAACGTAAATAAATAGTTGCTGCGACGTGGATTTATTGGACATCAACGTTGATAACACGATTGGCACCCGATGCCTTGCTTACTTTGCCATTGACGCATAATGGATGTATTTATTGCGTACAGGACTATATTAATAATCTAGCACATCGACTGAATAGTCCTGAATAAAGACTTTTGGAAGATTCATACCAATTTAATAACTTTAGAGAGGGGAGGGCCCATATAGCTAGGAGACTATGTAATTTTTTGGCTAGGTAATTTTGGTTACCAAAACCTGTGCTACTTTAGAACAATAAACATACCTGAAAGTGATATTAAAAGAGTTCCAGTTTTTACTATTTGTAAAATAAGTGGTAAGGCTTCCATTTTAAACGGGTAACGATGAAGTTTATTAAGTCGGTATAAGAGTAGGCATTCAGGTGTTTAAAAAAGTATGAAGTTTCTTATCTTAGTGTGGTAATAGTTAAATTATTCACTAAAAATTTTCTACAATTTTTATCAATGAATAATGAGTAAAAGGGGGATGTCGTATTAACCGAATCTTAGAACCGGATATCATCGCTAGAAAGTGGTGGTTACAAGAACACACGAAATTGTATACAAGCTGTAACATAATAAACGCAAGACCTGAAAGTAGTTTGTTCTAAATCGATAACTGAATTGATTTCAACTATTTTTAATGTAGCTTACATTTTTTTTAAATTTGCAAAAAATGCTTTTACTCATTCAGTGCGCTATAAAAAACTAAATTTATTCTTGATTCATAGCAATAAGGAGATTACAAATGCATTCCTAGCCCGTATTTCTCAAAATGCACACATACACGTACAAGTTTCATTGTTAATTGGGCTATAAAAGTGCCTAAAAAAGGGAAAAGAACACCTTTAAATTTGTAAATTTGGTTTTCGTTTTGAATTTATGAAGCAATTCTCTAATTGGGGTGTCTGAGGTCTTGCGTTTATTATGTCACACCTTGTATATATTTTGAAATTTCCAAATTTATCAAAATGCACTTTAATAAGCACATTTTAAGCATGACTCAACACTATTATATGGCAGTGAGAGCTGGGTATGTAAGAAGGAGAATGAAAGCAGGATAAAGGCGGTTGAAATGTAAGCTTTGCGGAAGATGTGGGGAGTCAAGCTGACCGACCGTATTCGCAACAGCCTAGTAGGAAAGCGTGTAGGAAGGTAGGTATGCAAGATATTATCAGTGTAAAGATTAGATCAGTATCAGCATATCAATGAATATGCTCCGTTGGTTCGGGCATATATAAGAATGTCCGAAGAAAGAATGACAAAACAGATACACTATGCGAAAGTGTAGGTATGTCGGTACCAGGGTGGACCTATGCTACCATGACCAAATAGACCGTGTCTTATCTGAAGGGCAAGTCAAGAGTATCCGTAACCAGAAAACGTGTATGAGACGAACTATGAGAGTGGAGGAAGCTAGAAGTATGTAAGGTAAGAACCTGTTGGAGCTCTGTACTCTCTACCTACCCCGCAAGGGATCTGGCGTGACGAAAGAGATATAGATATATAGACTTTAAGCATATAAGCAAAATGGTTAGAGTCAGGCTTTGTTATGACAGGTGACAGGCCACTGGATCAATATCAAATGATTTTTACTCTTTTTAGTTTTTGATAACCACTGCAAAGGTATGGTGTCTTTTTATTTCTTAAAACTTACATGCGAATACTATGACATATTCTTGTTTCGTGGGTGCGTTTTCCAACAGAAAATTGACTTACAGAAACAACTGGACCGAAACAAATATGTGTGCGTCACACGAAGAACTGTCCCGTGCGGGGATAGAACCCGCCAGCACGCATGTAGTCGAATGAACTGAAATGTACGGGAGACGCCACACAGCGCAGCCCCGCTCGGCGCGAGGGCAAACGTCACGGTACCCGCCGCCGTAGCGCCCGACGCGATTACAAACAAAGCACGGGAGAAGAAGTTAAGAAAGATACTAAGCACCTATTTTATTTCAATAATTTATTAGTGTCAATATGCACAGATCAATCTTTGTTGTAAGAGAGATAAGAAACTATCTGAAACACGATCAGTAGATATTGCAATTTCGGATAAGCATTACTAAGTGCAAAATTTTGACGAGAACTTTAAAATTTGACAAGGGCTTGGTCCAGTAGTTAAGAGCGTTGGCCGCTCCGATCACTGGATTAAGCAGCCGCGGGTTCGATTCCCGCTTCCAGGACAAACGTCTGTGTGACCCACAAATGTTTGTATCGGTCTGGGTGGTTGTGTACGTGCATTTCATGTTCGTAAACGCACCCAAGACACAGGAATAATTCCTAATGAGAGGCTACGTTTTTTTAAGAAAAGAAATATTCATTTAATTCGTTCCAAAGGCTAAAACCAATTTAAAAAAAAACTTTCTTTAGTTTTGTTTTGAATTTATTATTTTTCACTGAGTACATTTAATTTCAAAGAATACACATCATTCGATATCAAATATTTATACTACAATATTTGTTTACCAAACTATCGAACGCAAAATCATTATTCACGTAAATGTTTGCAAAACGCGTTTGATACTAGTATTAATATTAATAAAATAGTTTCCAAAGCAATAGAAACTTAAACGAATTTTTGCAACCCTAAAATTACATCTGCTAAAACATAAATTATATTCACAGATCTCAATATGCTCACAATGATACTATAAGAATTCAATTTCAATTATTATAAGCTGGTTTAACATTCAGTGGTTTAAATAATTTTCCTTAACAGATCTGATTGATATTTGTAATTGATTTACCACATTATTCTTCCAATGAAATGTTTTTGTACAAAGCGTATAACGAATAGGTCCTCTGTCTTTAAACTGTTAAATGTTAAACTGTACTAGTGTTTGTATGCCCGCGTGGTTAATCACACCTTGTACTTTTAATTTAGATCTACACACAATTATTTGTTTACACAAGTAAACACATTCACTAATAAAATATCAGATTTGATGAAATTTACCTTTATAGTGATTAATTTATCAAATGCTAACTGTATATCTGTGGAATTGTGTATGTTTCGCCAGTATTATTTTATGATTACGTTATCCTCTCGGCGTATAATGTCCCGTTCGCAAAATGTAATATTACAACACGTTACATGGTTACTAAGCCATTTCGGAGATATAGCATATATTTTAATGTGTTAATTGAGATGTGGCATTTTAGTGAAGTCAGTGTGTTGGAACTTAAATAAAGATAACTTGTGCAGAGATTAAATGTAGCCGAGGTAATAAACAAGTGTTTAATGTGTTATTTTTAGCGCATTTTGACACAGCCGTTAATCTTAGAATAATATATCCAGAAGCCGCGTCCAGTCGTAATTGCACGTCGTGCGGTGAAGCAAAAAATTCAACAAATGCCCCGCATTCACCGCAATTCCCAGCCGCGTAATGTTGCCAGGAAAGATTACCACTTTTAGGTGTTGATGTTGATGACATTAGAGTAGTTGATACTAAAATAATTGTAGCGGTAACGTGTATTTTTAACCGACTTCAAAAAGGAGAAGGTTCTATGTTCGGTTGTATGTATGCTTTTTTATGTATGTTCAGCGATATTTTCGTCAATTGTGGACCCATTTTGATGATTTTTTTTGCATTGGGTTCAGTATAGCTCCAAGGTGGTCCCATTTTAATTTCATTGGTATTGGGCCTTGGACTTAGAAGATACACCAGGGAACTCCTTAACGATAAACAATAGGCATGTGTAAATTGAGATATTATGGGTATTACGTCAATCCTATAGGTACCCTACTATAGACCTAAGCAGTATATATAAACCAACTTCAAAAAAGGTGGTTCATAATTCGTTCTTTTTTATAACTCCTTTGCTTATGACCCCATTTTGATGATTCTTTTTGCATTGGGTTCAGTATAGTTTCGAGGTGGTTCTATTTTAATGTTATTGGTATTGGACCTTGGACTTTGAAGATACGAGAGGGAACTCCTTAACGGCGAACAGCACGAATGTATAGATTCCGTTATTATAGTCATTATATTAATCCTGTAGGTACCTTACTGTACAACTCAGCAAAATAATATAATATCGGTATATAAATATTACTAAATAATTTACTCGTCACTTAAAATGGTAAAATAAAAATCTCTTGCACCAACCAGCACCGACATCAAATATTTATTTTTTGCTTTTTGAAGCCGGTTTACCTTTTTTTTAAAGATTTTTATAATCCATATTAAACACAAGAAATAGATAGTTGAACTATTAAATTTGATTATTATCTTATATCTATATTGTTATCTTAGCTAAATATTAAAACCTTGATGTAGTAGTTAATGATATGAGTACCATTTAAAACTAGAACTTATAAAGTCCTCAGCAAATAAAAGTAGGAAAAAATAAAATTGTTTTACTAGCAACACTAACAAAATGGACGCATCTCTTACTATGACAGTTACAGATGGAAGAATTAATTCGATATTAAAGTAATACGGCACCTGAATGCGCTAGTTACGTACAAAATATGATCCTACAATGTTTATTTTTCGTGCTAAGCTCAAGTGGCTACCAATTCGCTTTCGCTGGAATGCTCATATACTATCGCTTCTATACAGCATTCTGTTTGATCCTAATACTCCTTTATACCTCAAAAAACGATTCGAGTTCCTCCGTGAGTCACATTCAAGGTTCTTAAGGTCGTCGGAAAATCTCAGACTGGAAATACCAATGCATTCCAAGATATTTATTGATAAATCCTTCTCAGTCCAAGCTGTTCGTCTATGGAATGCATTGCCTGTATCAGTAAGACGCGCAGTCTTTGACCATTTTTAAAAGAATGGTTAAGGAACACTTTCTTTCGACCATTCTCTAATAAGTCACCTACTCTCACGCCGTTTCTTTCTACCTATCTTTATTATATTTATATATTGTCATGTAACATATATATTTATAAGCATATGAGCCTGTACCTATTAAAACAGAACTAACTCATAAATGGACTGCCCTATATTTTTTGTATCTTTTTCTTTCAGTTTTGGTTGTCTGGCAGAGATCGCTATTAGCGATAAGACCGCCAATTGGACCTTCTTTGTATTTTTTTTTTTATTCTCTATATAAATGTTTTGGTGTACAATAAAGAGTAATCTATTTATCTATCGATCTATCTTTTTGAGCGCAACAGCATTTTTACAGGCGAGAACGACACAAGACGGCATAATTCAATAATTTGCACCGCGCAGAGCACGTTTCTTCGCACCACGGTCACAGAGTGACTACTCTATGTAGCTTTAATTTGGTGCGCACCCGCGGGTTTTAGATTATATTAATTCTAAGCCGTTAATATTAACTCACACACTAAGATCTCACGAAAATTAGTTCCTGTCATCCTAGACGGACGGCTTGGTCCAGAGGTTAAAGGTTGAGTCGCTCCTAGTGTGGGGCTATGTTTTTAAAGCATAATTTTATTTTAAAAAGACCTTTTAAAAAATAAGCTTTTAAAGCAAAAACACAACGAAGATATCATGCTTAGTTAAGGAGTTCCTATGTCTTTCTTTCAGCTCCGTCATTAGACGTTGGACACCATTCGGGTCTTAAGTACTCGTCAAGATAAATCCAACGAGCTCAAACACGGCAGGGTTATATTGAGTAGTTGGGTGGATTCATTGGCCAACTTTCGGCCTCATAATCAGACCCTGAACACTATCTAGTTGTATAGTACTTATGATGATATTAGACCAGCCACATGGTACCATATTATTACATTGTCATCGGACTTACATACGTATGCCAACTTTCACCTCAATCGAATAACCGCAAGTGCTTGAAAAATGGATCACAAGATTTGAACCGGAAAGACAGACAGACATACGAACATTGCAAGTTAAATAACAGCTTGTAAAAATCAAGTCCCCAATGCAATTTCGTGTTATTGTATTATCAATGAGACTTCTGCCTCAACATGAAATTCCTGACTATTGGTTGTATACAGGCCAAATTGATAATTATTTGTAAATACAGACAACGTTTTGTAACGATTAAAGATTAACAAATCCGTAGATAATGGAAATGGTATTGTAAAACATCTTCACCATAACTGAAATGTAAATCTAGAAAAAACCGTTATTTTTCGAGATAGAAGAATCTCCTTAATGTCCCTAGGCTAATGTAAAGAAAAATAGGGTATGCAGAATTCTTACCGTACTATTTAGCACGGTAAGAATTCTGCATACCCGACGATGGGACGTGTTCATGCGATGAAGCCTACTTAGCACTCATTGTAAATTACCATGATCATATTATGTTATACTATGTGAGATGACAACGGCTTGGTGCAGTGTTTAAGAGTTAAAGTCGCTTCTTCCATCGAGCAGACGCGGGTTCGATCCCCGCACGGGACAAACCTTTGTGTGTCACACAAATGATTGTTGCACTCTGGATGTTTGTGAATGTGAATTTTATGTTTACAAACACATCCACAATACAAAAAAAAAATCTTAGTGTGTGGCTACGTGTTCTTAATTAAAAAAAAAATGGGGGTAATGGATCGTACGGTTGAGTGAAATACTATTTAGGGTGGCCAATTTCTTTATACTTGACATTTACATTGTCTTGCGTCTTGTTTGATCGGCCGCGCAACGGCGTACAGTGCACACGTGTATCTCAGGCACTGCGCTTAGAAAATTATTTTTAGTGGTTTAAAGTTTCCGATATACCATTTTATTTTTTACTTGCAACAAGTATATATTCTTACCTTTAAAACAATAATATTCATATTTAAAACGACCTCCGCATACAGAAGAAATCACAAAATTAAAAATATTACCATTAATTATTTTCAGAAAAAAAATAGACGCTTGAAATAATAAGTGCATTTTGAAGACCAGCGAGTCACGCGAGCTGCGGTCATTGCCCCGAAGCCCCGTACTACGGAACTCAGGTACGAAGACATAATTTCTGTCGTTTGGATAGTGGCCATAGTACATAGTAGAAGCCATTATGTCGACCACACATAAAGAACAGTCTTGCTCTGCATGTTTTGGAGACTTAGACAACAATAAATCTAAACCTTGCACATTCTCGGATTGTAAAAAGAAGTAACATATGTTGTGTTTAAATAATTTGAACATGAACAATGAACAAATAGCCACATGGATTTGTCCTGTTTGCTGTACTATGACCAAAAAAGTTTTTGATGACACGGCACCGGCTTTGCGTGTGAGCATCTCTGGTGAAAATGTCACTAAAAGGAATAAACCCTCCACCTAGAAACAATATTATAAACTGGAGCAGGACTATAATGACCCTATTACAGGCCTGACAATGGAAATACGGAAGCTACGTGGAGACATATCATCTTTGAGGACCGAAATTTTCGTAGTTATAAACCGGTTTGAGTCACGTATTAATGCTGTCACGCAAAGAATTCCTGCAACTGAAACTCGTCTCAAAAAATTAGATTCTAAGCTAAGTCAGTTTGACATAATAAATGCTACATTAGCTTCGCTTCAGGAACAAATTGATTTTAAATCACCATCTTAGTTACATAATGAGTTAGTAATATCAGAAGTGAAAAAAATTGCAAATGAAAACCCATATCATATAGCTCTAACAACTGCAACAAAAATAGGTATTCAAATTACAGAAGCTGATCTAGACAATGTCGCGCGGGTTGGACCGATGCGCAATACTAGTGAATCTAATGATAAAGAACCCAATTTCCCCCGGCCCTTACTGGTGCGATTTACAAGAAAAATTACTCGGGATAGTTTCATAAGATCCGCCAAATGCCGAAGAAACTTTAACAATAAGGATATAGTAGATAATGGAAAGGACAGAAAAGTATTTGTTAATGAGAGGCTTACCCAAAAGAACCGCAGTTTATTTCGTGATGCCGGAATTAAAGCTAAAGAGGCAGAATACAACTATTGCTGGACAAAAAACGGTTCCATCTATATCAGAAGCGCATTGGATGTCCTGCTATTCGTATACGCGCTCACGGCGACCTACCAAGATCCGCAAGCAAAACTAACTAACCGCTCATTCCGGTACCTTCATATTTTGTTTTGTGTTTTTCATTTACCATTTGTTTAATATTTCTAATATTCAGTTTCAGATTTGTTTTTGTTTCTCAATTTTATCTATTTTTATTCATTTCAAACATCATGTTTGATTACAACTCATCCAGACATAATGTAAATTTTCTTTACCATAAGTTTAGTATAAAATATTATGTAGAAACCAATCCAAGTAGTGATAATACCTCAATCATAATATGTACCCATGCACGATTTGCCAATATATATCATAAATCCTCGATCCCACCTATTATATACTTAATAATAATAACATACCTTATTCACAACCACAAGCAATGTACTTATTTATACGTCGTTACTTTGCTCTCCTTTAATTCGATTAAACATCTAAATGTGGCAAAAAGTCATTATTCTGAATTACATACACTATTTTTTCATAAAACAGACTAATGGCCACCTTAGAAATGTTAAATGATATTGATGAAAACCTTACGATAAAATGCCACCCTTTAGATTATCCAGAAAATACCTATCCTATCTTAAGCAAATACATTATAAAATTTTTTACAATAAATATTAGAAGCATAAACCGAAACTACGATCGATTTTTGATAATACTTAAAAGACTAAACATGAACTTTGATGTGATGGTACTAACAGAATGTTGGCTTAATGATACTTCTGCTATAAAACAAATTGATGGTTACTCTGTCTTTCATTCAAAGAATTACATAAACAAAGCAGGTGTTATCATTATCTACGTCAATTCAGTATTTTCACCAATAGTTGAAGAATTAAACATTGAAAACTGTAATAGCCTATATGTAAATATTTTAAACCAATTCTCATTACTCGGCATTTATCGTTCCCCATCACTTGACTCACATAACTTCTAAGCTCCCTAGAATCAGCACTTAAATCTCTAAATACAAAACAAATTTTCATACTTACTGGTGATATAAATATAGACATAAGTGAAACCTCTCTTACCCCAAACATTTCGTCTGATTACCTTAATCTCCTAGCTGAGTATGGTCTGCAACCAGCCATAGACAAACCAACACATACAAAAACTTGCTTGGACCACATATTTATACACGGAACTCAGGAAACCGAGTCTGTAATCTGTGCAGCTGACCTTACAGATAACGATCTGATCATGTTAGGTACCAATAAAATCCCCTCAATCCCAAAACGAACAACCTGTTCCCGATCCATATAAAAAGAGATTATGAAGCTATTACAGATGAATTACGTGAAATGAATTAGTCTATTATTACTATAACAAATACAGTATCAGACGCAGTTGACATTTTCATGTCTACACGTATTTTAAACGAATCAGTATGCCAACATACCACCTGCATTAAAATAAGTCGATCCAGATTCGCTATCCAAACGTGCATGACCCCAGGCCTTCTTAGGTGCTCTAGGCATAAAGATAAAATGCACGCTGACGCAAAAAAGAACCCTAATGGCCCGATTAAATAATTAACATTTACACGATATAGAAATTTTTATAAATCTCTATTAAGACGCGTTAAGAACGATTATCAAAAGTCCGAATTGAAAAAAAAATCCACTAACCCCAGACAACTCTGTAAGGCTATTAAACAGATCACGCATTCTAGCCCCCACAATCATAACGCCTCAGAATTAATTTATTTGTCCAATAATCCTTCACAATCACTAGATATTTGCAACTCTTACTTTCCTTATGTCGGTTTAAATTTAGCAAATGAAATACTTACAGAAATAAACGAAACAGAGGAGTCAAATCTCTTTACCCTGTTCACCAAAAATTTTCAATTTCTAAACCCCACAGACATAACGAACTGACTGTGTTCGGTCAGCAACCGAACACACGAATCGCAAACCTATGCAAGTTGTTTACCCAAGCAACATGCATTATTAACATCAGTGCACAACTAACATTCGCGGCGACCGGGTGCATTCCTTAACAAACACAGTTTATTAGAGTCAACATTTTTAGTTATTTTTAACATTTATATGGAACATTGTATACATGAAGTGATATAAACAATAATTAACAAAACAGACTTTTATCATTAACAACACCCACCGCAACCTCGCTAGTGCCGCCACATTTTTTGGTCCTTCGATTGGACCTCGCGTCGCGTACCTATTTTCGTAAGCGGGCGAGGTAAAGAACTAGTACAACTAACAGTGATTCAGTGCAACTTGAGGATTGCAGTGGGAAAACATTCGAGGATATCTGGTGCCAACAGACAGGGAGTAACAACCGGAACAACAACAATATTCAAGTAATATCTTTTTTTATTTTCTGACTAACAAAGATATCAAACATGGCGGAACTGATCGAGATCCAACATTTGACGTATGATAGTATCGTCAAGCTTGCCACTAACATTAAAAAAGATGGGGCAGATCGCAAAACAATAGATTATTTCAAGAGGCGGATGGACATTCTTCAGGAATACTGGAAGGAGTATCTGAATAATCATGCCCGAATTAGCAAAGAAGTAAGTAAAGATCATGCCTATTTCGTGGAGGAACATTACGAGAAAACAAGTCAAGCATACGAGTCTACAAAAGCCCTTATCAACGCGCAGTACCAGCAGCTCGTGGTAGCCCTAGAGAAGCCAACAGCGAAAGAATGAGAACATTGAAGACCTTGATTACCTGTCCCCGGCACATTTTTTAACCGGAAGATCCGGGTTAACAGTCATTGAAACAAAAGAAGACGCTAGAACTAGGTGGTATTTAACGAATAACATATTCAAAGAAATATGGAAGAAATGGAAAAACGAATATCTTAGCCAGTTAACAGCAAGACAAAAATGGTTACGCCCAAAAGCTAACATGAAAATTGGAGATTTAGTTGTAATTCACGAAGATAACATTCCTGCAGGCAAATGGGCAATGGGCAGAGTGGTTGAATTACACCCTGGAAACGATAACCGTGTTCGGGTGGTATCACTAAAAACAAAAAATGGCATAGTTAAGAGACCGATCGTTAAACTATCTAGATTACCTATAGAAAATGGTGATCAACAAAATGGAGAATCAGAATCAGACGCAAAGAAACAACACATAAATATTAAAACAACAAGGTCTACACGGAAATGTAACCGAGTTCACTTCTCCAGTATTGTCATGGCATTAATATTGTTTATCAATCTGTGTTGTAATGCAAATGCTGCCTATAACATTACGCAATTGATGAACAACCAGTCACTATATTTTGACCCTGTATCCAAAATGAATATTGTAAAGGACTCTTGGAAACTTATCATCTATTATAATATGGCTCCATACTGGGAAGGAATGACAGCCTTCGAAAAAATATCTAAATATATAAATAAAACATGTGAAACAGTAAATGGCGAACAGTGCAATACGATAATCCCGCAATTGTATCACTCATACCAGGAATTAACGTACTACAATCAGTTACTGATGACGCAACGTTTAATTGAGCACTCCAGACAGCGTCGGGGCCTTATCAACGGGGTCGGCTATCTTGCTAATTCACTCTTCGGCGTATTGGATGAGCGTTTCGCCGAACAGTATACCAAAGACATAGAATTAGTCCGACTAAATGAAAAACATTTGCTTAATCTATGGAAAAACCAAACCTCCATAGTCGAAGCGCAATACAATTTATTGAAAAGAACAGAAGATAGCATCTCTAGACAGCATAATTTCATTAATCAACGCCTAATACAACTGGAAACAGCAGCTCACGATGTCAAATTTATTATTGGAAACATAACCTTATTTCAAGAACTGATATTCATGGCACTGACTGCGAGTAACTTACTTAATAACTTGAAACGAACCCAAGATACTATTTTGGATATCATCACAGACGTACATAATGGACAATTCAATATCCATTTATTGACTCCTAAACAAATTCAAGAAGAACTTAGCATCATATCTACACAATTACCTGATGACGTAACATTACCCATTGAGTACTCTGACTACAGAAAACTATATAAATTAATAGAAATAAAATCCAGAATAACGGAAAGATACTTTATTTTCGAATTAACATTCCCATTGATCGGTAGAGACAAATTTAATTTATACAGAATATTGACTATACCACAACAAATAGGTCAGAATATGATACAAGTGACGCCTGTATCTGAATACATAGCCACTAATTTAAAGAAAGATACATATTTCACAATATCGTCGAAAGAACTACAACAATGTACGAAGATGGTTGACTTATACATATGCAACTTAAAAACGCCAATCTTCCATCTTAACAACGAAAACAAATTTTGTGATATGGATTACGTTGCTAGAAAGTGCAAAGTAAAAAGGTCGAGATGTACTAACAAGTGGGTTCCTCTAACAAAGCCGTCGCAGTATTTATATCACTGCTGTGATAACTATGTGGTCAGAATTATTTGCAATAATCAAATATCAGTCGAGCGTTTAACTAAGGCTGGAATTATGAACATAGAGCAAGGCTGTTTATTGAAAGGGCATGATCTGACTTTACATTTACAAAAGTATTTGACGAACCAAATGGAAATGAACTCTAACATTTATGTACCTATGATGGATCCTCTGAATCATATAATTAATACCTCCATAACACTGGAAGACATACAAAATGGTACCGATTCTACTGAAATCGGAGACGCCTTACAAAAGCTACACAAGACAATCGAAGAAATGAAAGAGCGCCAAGTAGAGCTGAACGAGAATATATCTCCTCATGATGTTTATCAGTACGTATTAAGCTACGTACTGGTGTTAGCGGCGGGAGCGGCGGCGACGGGCGCGCTGGTGTGGCGTTGCCGGCGCAAGCGGCGCAAACGTGCGATGATCACCACTGACATCGAGCTCCACCCCGTACCGAAGCAGAGTGATTTGAACATAAGTGCAAGTGCGAGTGCTAGTGGTAGTGCGGGTAAAAGGGTTGAACGACTACGGTATCCATCTCCAAAATTTAGTGAAGTGTTCAACGTGCGTACCAAACTAAACAAATCGTGTTCCCCCATACCGACCAATAAACGCTTTTAACTAACCTAGAGACAATAAGTCGGCAAATGATTTTCTTTTGACTTTATTATGTGCCTAGTTTTTAGATTTTATCTTAATTTTTTGTCTTTTATTCTTTTTGTATATGCTTTTGTATTTGTTATGTGTTTTTTCTTTTACTCAACATTTTTGTAACCTTTATTTAACATTTTGAATTCGATTTAGTCCTAACATTATTGTATTGTTATTTAAACAGATGTTAATTTGAAATGGATAACATGTAACATTTTATCATTATCATTTTTTGGGGCCCCGGAGTATGTTCGGTCAGCAACCGAACACACGAATCGCAAACCTATGCAAGTTGTTTACCCAAGCAACATGCATTATTAACATCAGTGCACAACTAACATTCGCGGTAACCGGGTGCATTCCTTAACAAACACAGTTTATTAGAGTCAACATTTTTAGTTATTTTTAACATTTATATGGAACATTGTATACATGAAGTGAAATAAACAATAATTAACAAAACAGACTTTTATCATTAACAACACCCTTTTTTTTTTTTCTTTTTTTTTTACCTGGGGAAAATCCTGCATAGGACTTCCGCGAGCCTCGGGGGAAACTCGCGGGGCGTGTCGGATTCTTACCGACTAAAAACCCCAGGGTGGCCGACATCAGCACTTTGGAGGGGCTCCGGGATCTCCGTATGGAACGCACCGGTGCCCCTCTTGTGCCACGCTCTGAAGAGCCCGCCTTCGGGGGGAGACTTAAAGACACGCTCCCCCCGCACCAACGCGGTGCTCACGGCGACGTGGGCCACACCACGCCGCCGTCCTCCTCGGGGTCGCTCGTGAAGAACGCTCAAGGCCCCCGCCCCTTGCGTCCGCGACCCCGAAGGCCCCCCTGCTGATGTTGGTGCAGGGGGGGTCCCCCGCCAGATATTACGGCGGGAGACGCGAGTTAGCCCGTATTCTTAAGCCCCGGGCTATTGGGCTGGGGGGCCTGGGCGGGCTGTGCCTCCGCCCCGGCGCCGTCGCCTTCGTCGAGCAGGATCGGCCCTCTCCCGATCCCGCTCAGCCTCCTCCTTCTGGGACATTACAGTCTCGCAGAAGGAGGATACGGCCCCCCACGCCGATTCCCCTGCCAGCATAGCCGCTACAACTGCCGGCAGGAAGAGGTCCGGTCCGATCCGGTCGACCAGGATCCGCCACTCGGAGGCCCACGCTGGGCACTCTTCGAGCGTGTGCTGGGCGGAATCCTGGTCCCCACCGCAGTGGTGACAGGTCGTCGTCGCCTCGCGTCCGATCTTCCTCAGATAATCACCGAAGCAACCGTGACCGGTGATTATCTGAGTAAGTCTATAGGTGACTCGCCCTCTCCTCCGCTGGTGCCAGGCTTCGAAGGACGGCAGAATAGCTTGGACGACACGCTTGCGCGCGATGTGCTCTTGACTGAGCCTCGCGCGCCACTCCTCCAGAGCGCGTCGTCGTTCCCGCCGTCTCACTTCTTCGAGCGCAGGCACGCCCTCGCCGCTTTGGCGGACGCCACGAGTCTGGTCGTAGACCCTCGCGTCCATGTCCGCCAGGATGTCGAGCGGCGGAAAGCGCGCCAAGAGGGTTGCCGCCTCAAAGGATATGGTACGGTATCCTCGCGCGATGCGGATGGCCATCCTGCGCTGCAGGCTCTGGATCTTCATCCTGCTGCGCCGGACGCCCGACAGTCGGTGTGACCACACGGGCGCCCCATAGAGGGCCACCGATCGCACGACCCCCCGTAGAGGCGGCGCACCTCCTCCGACGGTCCCCCAAGGTTGGGCAGCAGTCTATGCATAGCACCCACTACCCTTTCGACCCGGGGGACTAGGCGCTCGAAGTGCTCCTCGAAGCCCTAGCGACTGTCCAGGGTGAGGCCTAGGTACTTTAGGTACCTCCCCACCCGGACTGGCGAGTCTCCAACGCGAACCCACGAGTCGGGCGGTTCCCTGCTCCTCGGCAGTTTGTGGAACCATAGCGCCTCGGTCTTATGAGGCGCTATCTCCAGGCCCAACTCGCGGATCTTGGCGACGACGACGACCTCTGCCCCAAGCTCGGCGAGCCCTATGGTCCTCTCAAAGGTGTCCCCCTCGGCCAACATCAGTGTGTCGTCAGCGTAACATACGACGCTGACGCCGGGGGGGAGATCGACCCGCAGGACTGCATCGTAGGCGAGGTTCCATAAGAGGGGGCCCAACACGGACCCCTGCGGAACCCCGCAAGACACTTCCCTCCGGTGCAATGTACCGCCCTGTCCGATGTACTGGACGTATCTGTCGCGCAAGTAGTCCCTGACCACGGCCTGCAGGTATGGGGGGACGCGATGATGTTCGAGCGCCCCCAGGATCGCGCCCCAAGGCAGGGAATTAAAGGCGTTGACGATGTCCAGACTTATCGCCAACGCCACCCCACCCCGGAACACAGCCTGCGCCGACAGGGAGCGGACGCGAAGTATCGCGTCCAGCGTGGAACGCCCCTGTCGGAAGCCGTATTGGCTTTCAGCCAGGTCGGGACCGACACGCGACAGATGCCCACCGAGACGAGCGGCAAGAATCCTTTCGAACAACTTGCCGGCCTCGTCCAGCAGGCATATAGGACGGTACGCAGAGGGTGTGTCTGCAGTCCTGCCTTCCTTCTTCAAGAGGACCAGGCGAGCCTCCTTCCAGGCCGTGGGGAACTTGGCGTAACGGAGGCAGCTATTGAACAGCCGCCTCAGCTTGTCCCCCAGGGCGGCCAGAGCGATCACCCACGCCCGCCCCGGTATACCGTCGGGGCCGGGCGCGGTATTACGAGCCCGCAAGCGGCTAACGGCTCGGTCCAGCTCCAGTTCGGTCACCCCCAACTCGTCGGTGTAAAGGGCCGACGACACCGTCGGGGGGACTGAGGGACTACCCCGAACCGTCGGGAAAAGTGCGTCGATTACCCGACGCAGCAGTCCAGGGTTTAGGGTCTCCGTCAAGGGGGGCACCCAGGGGCGAAGCTTGCCCAGCACCACCCTGTAGGCGCGCCCCCATGGATCCCCGTCGAGTCCCTCTAGGAGCTCGCTCCAGGACCGAGACCTGGCGTTCGCAATAGCGATTTGGAGCGCCTTAGTAGCCGCTCGATAGGGCTCATAGGCTCTGGCCTTCTCCTCCTCGGTGGCTCGCCTTCTTCGTCGGGCTCGGGTGTACCGGCGTCGCGCGCGCAAGCAGACCTCGCGCAACTGCGCTATCTGCTGCGACCACCAGTACATCGCCTTTCGCTTGAGACAGCTGGCCTGGGGCATGGCGGCGTCACATAGCGCCGTCATCGTGTCCCGGAACCAGGTCGCCTCCCTTTCCGGATCGGGCCAAACCTCATCGGCGTTTTCCGGCCACGCCGCGACGCTGGCTGCGGCCTCGAGAAGATCTTGATCGAGCCGCTTGAGGGACTAGCGTCGCGGGGGGCTGCCTGCTCTGCGGCTGGGGCGGTCGGAGGGTCGGAGGGCCACATCGAAAAGGATGTGGCGGTGGTCGGATAGTGTGACCACCTCCTCCGCTACGCGCCACCCCGACAGCATGCTAATGACAGCGGGAGTCGCCCACGTTAGGTCGACGATCGACTCCCCCTGCCACCGCACGCACGTGCTCACGGACCCCCGATTCACGAGTCGGAGGTCCAGCCCAGCCGCCCACTCTTGCAGTGTCTCTCCCTTTGGACTGTCTCTGGGGTTGCCCCACGCCCTAGCGTGGGCGTTAAAATCCCCCAGGACAATCAGCGGACGGGGTAGGCATCTGCGCACGCAGTTCGCCAGCCCGTCCAGGTACGCCTCGTAGTCGGCGAGGGACCGATTGGGAGAGACGTAGCAGCCCACTATGGCTATCGTTCCCCACTGCACAGCCACGTACCCCTGCCCCTGTTCTATCAAGCAGCAGGATGGAGCGCCTTCTCCTCCCCCCCAATAGACGGCGACGGAGCCCGTGTTGTCCCCGAACCAACGAGGATGGTCCGGGATATTATAGGGCTCCGCGACAATGCCAAGGGCAATGGACCACTCCGCAACGGTTTGCAGCAGCAGGTTCTGCGCGTTGCGGCAGTGGTTCAGATTGCCCTGCAAAATCCTTTGGGGAGGGAATTTTAGGCCTCCATTGGCTGTCCCGGCGGGCTATCGGGGCCCGCTTCCGTGGCCGATGCCTCGGATGCCGCCTGGGGTTGTGTTTGGAAAGGGGCCTGCTTCTTTCCCTTCCCTTTCCCCTTCGGGGGGGCACATTTTTTGGTGTGCAGCCGATGATCTGCTGCACACCCTTTCGCGGAGCACAGAGGGCATTTAAGCTCCCGCGCCGTGCATGCGCCGGCCCTATGGTTGGGCTCGGAGCAAGCGTAGCACTGTGTGCTCCGGTCCACCCCGTTGGGGCATTTGCTGCCCACGTGGCCCTTCTCAAGGCACCGGAAGCAGTACAGTGGTCTCTGTTCCAGTGCCTCGACCTTTACCGTCCCCCAGCCCACTTTGACGATTTTTGCCGCTACGAGTTTGCGCGTAGTGGCAAGTGGGCATTGGATCCAGGCTGTCCCCATAGCAGTGGGTGTGCGACGGATTGGCCCAACCCGGACATCATCCGTCGCACATTCGCCCACCGCGGCGACCACCGATGCCACCTCTTCCGGCGTCGCGGCGTCATCCAGGCCGTAAAGCCTAATCTCGCCCGTTTTCTTTGGGCGCATGATACGCACGTTGAGGTCAGATAGGACCTCGCGCATCCGCGCCGCAAGGTTGTCAGCCTGGCTCTGACATTCTGAGCCCTCCAACTGCAGGAGAAGCGCCCCAGTCAAGGCCCTCCTTTGGGCCACCGTCTCGATGCCGAGGTCAGCGAGGCGAATGCGACTTTTCGCTGCGCTCATGACCTCAGCGTAGGTGGTCTTGTCATCGAGAACGGTGACCGTTACAGCTGCTGTTGCAGGAGCCTTTCGCGGTCTCCTCCCGCGCATTTTGCGCAAGGGATTTCGCGTCTCGGGCGCCCGTTGCGGCGGGCCCTCCCGGGCCCTTCTCGGCTTTTTGGCGACCGTTGCCCAGGACTCTCCCCTTTGAGGCACAGGTGGATCCAGCACCTGATTCTCCACAGGGAGAAGCTCAGATACTGGCGGGTGCACCAAAGTCCGCGACCTCCGCACCCTTCGGGCTCCCTTTTTAGCCCCAGGAGCCAGCGGCGCCGCCGGCTGCGCGGGCGATAGCCTTAGCGGCGACGGGGCCACCAGCACGGGTGACGGCCGCGGTAGCAGCGTTGGGGTCCTAACCGCCGGCAACGAACTGGTCGCTTCCGAAGCCAGGGGTGGACGGAGGCGCCTTTCCGAAGGGAGCCTCGTCTCGATGGCCTCCAGCCGCGCGTTGACCATATTGCCTACTTCCAGCATAATGGTGCGCGCTCTCTTCTCCCACTCTTCCTCCGATGGTTGAGGAGGAGGAGCTTCCCGCGGACGTGTCTTGGCGAGCTCTTCCCGCAGCGCTGCCAGTTCTCCCTTTAGCTCCGCCAGTTCGGATTGCAGGCGGGAATTATCCGCCTGCAATTTAGCGGTTTCCGCTGAGGTCGACCTTGCTTGCAGCATTTCCGTAGCTGCCCTAATGGAGGCCGCTGCGTCCTTTAGGTCACGTTGGAACGTGCCCTTTAGGTTTCCCGATTTGGATGCGACCCTCAAAATGATGGCCACATCCTCCTGAACGCGTTCTCCGAGAGCCGCCGCGGTGGGACCCTCCTGCGCAACGTCAATGCCCAGCGCGGCTCTTCTCACGCGGGCTTCGTCAGACAGTTGCAGTCGCTCACTATCCACAGTATTCTTCGCCTTCTTTTTTCGGGCTTTGGCTTCAGTAAGCTGCGAGGATCCTGTCGAGTCAGACTCGACCCCCTCACTCGCAGCCGGTGTATCAACCCTTCCCAGGAAACGGCCTTTACGGTCGCGTTTGGGTCCGGCAATGCCACCTCGTCCCCTTCGCACTATCGCTACCTTTTGCGGCGCCGGCATAGAATCACAGCCGGACACCGAATTAGGCTCGGAACAATCTCTTTTTTCGCAGCTGCGATTAAGACCGCTGGTTTTTGGGCGTATGGAACAATGTTCCAAACTGCCGCGGTCGTTACCAGCAGGTTCCACGCTGGAACAGCGCGATTCCCCACTGCTTTCTGCTCTACCTTCGTCGTCTTTCGTTTTATTCTTGATGCGTTCCATATATGGTCCCACGAGTATGGGGGAAATAAATCGTCGACCCGGGCGGAGCCCCCTGCACCCGAACAAGCCTATATACACCGAGGGGTCGGCCGGTACCTCGGGTTGCCGCACCTGCAGCTCGTAATTTTTTAAAGTGGTTGTCTTCCACGCGGCCCAGCCGGCGAAGGCAAGGCCCCCGTCCCAGCGTAGAGCCGAAGCTCATCGTTGCCGGTTACGGGTTCGCCATCGGTGGTCCAAGACCGTGTCTGAAGGCGGGGTAAGCGCACACCAGACCCGACGACTAGGAGGGGAAGGGAAAGGTTTGGGAAGGAAGCCAGGGATCGGGATAGAGAAGGGAAGGGAAGGGTTACGTTAGGGCTTCGCGCCCTCTCCCGACTTTCGTTACCGCGGGGTCTCACTGGTCCTCTCTGAAGCCCAGAGAGGTACCTAGAACCCCCGGGCAACGCTTCACCAATTTGCCCGCTGCGCCCCACCCTCTCCGAAAGAATCTCCAGAAATTGTGAGGGGCAGCATGGCGACTCCCGCCACACGCGCCGGACTATTCGCCACCGCCGGCGGTCCCTCCGAGACACGAGGGGACCGCCGACGGCGCCCAGGGTACACCACGAGGAGGTTGTCCGACCCAGCACCCCATCATTAACAACACCCACCGCAACCTCGCTAGTGCCGCCACAGACTGTTACGAAACCACGGAAATAATTTATAATCTTAGTTCAAATAGCGCCCCAGGACTCGATAAGATAGACAATAGACTACTTAAAGCTTATAGGTGGTTCCATCATAAATCCAATAACTGAAATTATCAACATGAGGCTATCTACGGGTACATTCCCCCACTTATGGAAAACTGCCGTCGTAACACCCATCCACAAAAATAAAGACAAAAATTGCCCGGAAAACTATAGACCCGTATCACTTTTAAGCACTATTTCTAAAATCTTAGAAAAATTTGTTAACCAAAGACTAATTCATTATCTTGAATCACAAAATATTATTTCGGATAAACAGTATGGCTTTTGAAGAAACAGAAGATGCTATCACTCACTTGACAGACATTATTTCCTCACATTTGGACAACAGGGAAACTTGTGTTGGTGTTTTCATAGATTTAGCAAAGGCTTTCGACACAGACTCAATCCCGATTCTTCTACATAAAATATTTACTCTAGTAATTACCCTAACTTATACCGAAACAGAAAATTTTTTAAAAATTATCCTATAGATAATATTTACATTTTTAACATTAATATATGTTGTTATCTACGTATATATTTCTATCTATCTCTATCTATCTATAACCTCACGCCAGATCCCTTGCGGGGTAGGCAGAGAGTACAGAGTTCCAACAGGTTATTTCCTTACATACCTCTCTGGCTTCCTCGACTCTCATAGTTCGTCTCATACACGCTCGCCGGTTACGGAGACTCTTGACTTTTCCATCAGATAAGACTCGGTTTATTTGGTCGTGGTAAGATAGTCTAGGTCTTCCCCGGTACCTGCATCCTTCCACTTTCACATTGTATATCTGTTTTGTCATTCTTTCCTCTGGCATTTTTTCTATATGCCCGAACCAACGGAGCATGCCCTTTCTCATCTTTACACCGATACTATCTTTCATACCTACTCGCTTTCTTACTACGCTGTTGCTAATGCGGTCGATCAGCTTCACTCCGCACATCTTCCACAGAGCTTACATTTCTACCGCATTTATCCTACTTTCATTCTCCTTCTGACATACCCAGCCCTCGCTACCATATAACAGCGTTGGGACAAGAACTCCGTTATGTATGGCCAGCTGCGCCTTATGGCTTAAGTGCCGGCTCCCAAGTAGCTTTCCCATCGCACCATTCACTCTGTTCCTTGCACTCACTCTTCTCTCTATGTCAGCGGTATATTTTCCATCCTTCCTGAAGGCGCATCCAAGATATACAAACTCATTCACTTGCTCCAGCACATCGTTACCAACCATAATCCTTACGTTCGTTCTGGTTTCTTCACTTTCAAAAACCATAATCTTGGTTTTCTTTACATTCAAGTGTAAGCCATTGATCATGCAGTCGTCTTTCATAACTGTGACTAGTGTTTGCAGATCAGTGGCTGTTGGCGCTATTAAAACCATGGTTTACCACTGAGTCACCCATTTGTACACCTTCATTCATCGCTTTCAGTCTTTGAAGACTTTTGTCCAGATATATTATAAACAGTCTAGCGGACAACACGCAACCCTGCTTGACGCCGATTTTAACGTCAAACCAGGGTGACCTGTTACCACCCACCCGTACGCATGCCTTGCAGTCCACATAAGTGGACTGGACGGCTCGCAACAGAGTGCCATCTATACCATACTCTGGCAAAATGTCCCAAAGTCTCTTTCGCACAACTCTGTCAAATGCCTTCTCCAGATCTACAAAACCGCAGAAAACCTTCCGGCCCACTGCCAGATGCTTCTCTATGATGTTGCGGAGTGAGAAGACTTGATCCGAACATCCTCTTCCAGACCTGAAACCCCCTTGTGCCTCGCACAACATTCGTATATATTTCATTTTGATAATTATATTTATTTTGATTTAATTTATTTATTGTTTCTTCTCCCTATAGTTTATTACTAATCTTTGTAATTGTATAGCTTCAGACTGTTATTTTGTTGTGTGCACTGTAACTTTAATCGTAATGTTAAGTATCCGTAACTGTAACTTGATCCCCACGATACAGGCTTAGCCTACTGTGTGGGTCCATGGTTAATTGTTTCTCTGTGTATTACGTTTCTATTTAATAAAGATTATTATTATAATACCGTCCTACTAATATAATAAACGGGAAAGTTTGTAAGGATGGATGGACGTATGGATTCTGCTCTTTCACGCAAAAACTACTAAACGTATTTTAATATAACCTTACAATAACATAGCTTATACATCAGAATAATACAATGTCTGTAATTTATAAAGAGATTACAAAATTAACGCGTACGCAATTGCTGGTAACAGCTAGTTTATAACTATCGTTCGACTCCGTGACAGAACGTTGACAAAATAATCAATAGAAAAGAAAAAAGGCTTAAGACGAAAGTATTCAACCATTAAATACATAATTGTTTATGTAGCAACTAAACGCCGAAATTGTCAAGTGTTTATTTTTCTACTATCGCAAAATTGACTTCGAGCGACCCGAGAGTGATAGATTTACTCGTTCAATCTCTGTCTACTCAGAATATTGAGAATTTACATTCTCTTATATATTACTACAATGACAGGGAAGGGAAATATAGGAAACATTTTCGCGTGTAGAAAATTATTAGTTTCTTTATTTTACATCAAGTTATTTGGCAGTTATGTGAGACGCCTCATACTTACCGAGAAATTTTATGTATTTTATTTTATTTTTATTTTTTATCTCTGTTCCTCTTCTGAGATAATCCCCGCATTACATAAAGGTCTTATATCTCTTGCTCTTGCATAAAATACCGGCAAAAGAGGCCAAATTGTCGCGCCACTTCTTAGCGCCAACTTATAATTAACATTGAGATTATAGGTCCACTTATTTTGGAGTTCATTTTACAGATTGAGTCTGAATACCTGGATTTAACAGACATAAAATCAGTCCCAAAGATATATGAAGTCTCTGGTATGAATCAATAACAAAATCAGTTCAGTAGTTTTATTTTAGGCTCAAATTAGGTTAGTGTCAGACGGAATTCATGATTGAGCCTAAGGAAACACCCGTCTCCGGCAAGCTTACTGCAAAGTATTCTTCAGTCGGCCGTCGCACCACTTTCCAAATTAATGTATTCCATTACGAGGTACGCTACGACCATGCAAATTAACATTTCATTCGAAGCTTTCCCGTCCGTATGCTTTTACGTGTATGCCAATTCTGAATTTCAATTTATTTCGCGAACAATGCGGGATTGGGCATAAGCAAAGATAATAGACTAAGGTGCTCATACATGGTGCTTATACGCATGCGAACGACATGCCTGGATTCTGTCACTGGACTCTCGCACTTATTTACGCGGACATTTAAACGATGCAATTAAACCCGCACCAGCTACTTACATCGTGTACATTAAGAAGTGATGAACAGACCGCGCAATGTACAAAGCCTATGCAAACGTCTTTGCATAGGCTTAGCACATTGCGCGGACTGTTGGACGGACGGCGCGGACGGCTTGGTCCAGTGGTTAAGAGCTTAAGTCGGTCCGTCCACAGAATGGAGCAGTCGCAGGTTTGATACCCACACGGAAGAAATCTTTGTGATTCATAAATATTTTGTTTCAGTCTGGATATTTATGTACGTGAATTTCGTGTTTGTTAATGCAATCACGACACAGGAATAATTGCAAGTGTGGAGCAACCTAAAAAAATATTGGTCAACTTTTCATAAATATAATTGTGTACACGTATAGTTAGCAAAAGTAGCCAATATTATTTTGGTAGCGACACATATTAAAAAATACCTTAGACTTTTTCTTACATCATTATAAACACCCAATAGCGGATTTTTCGCTATCAATCTCGAATGGATGTACACACATTCCGAATCTATATCAAATTATTAGATACCGACAAAATGTAATCGTAATAAGATGGATTTTTTTAATGGCGCGTAAATCTTTTTTTTACATATCCTGCGGGATCAATTACAAATGGAATACAATCTAAACAACCCCAACCTCGGAATCTTATTACGATTACATTTTATCGGTATCTAATAATTAGATATAGATTCGGAATGTGTGTGCATCCATTCGAGATTGAATGAAAGATGGGTATTAATATGTTTTTAAACAGATTTTTGAAATAGATGGATACGGGATAGCCATGTTCGGTTTCGTCTAGAGAAAGTTTAATAGTACTACTGTATTTTATGTGTAAGTATTTACTGCATTCAACTAGCATTTAACTTTGCATTACACGTCCTAATACTAAAATCCACATTCCAATTGCAGCTCATCTTTACTAATTATATAAAACCATACTCATGTATAATTAGATACGTATTCTACGTGCTATAATCGTTTGGGTGCCACTGAGATACATGAATACTCTTTTAAAGAGGGAGATTAGAGCTCACGTACCGAGATTGTCGACAAACGGGACACGCAGCTTTCCAGATCCGCCTCTTCAGATTACACAAACGTGCCTCTCTGCTGACTAAGATTGCAATAAAGGTTATGTCAGAA
Organism: Phalera bucephala; assembly: GCA_905147815.2. NCBI lineage: Eukaryota > Metazoa > Arthropoda > Insecta > Lepidoptera > Notodontidae > Phalera > Phalera bucephala. The sequence goes on along the minus strand of LR990616.1, from coordinate 17,326,289 downwards.
TACGCCATAACTCAACAGCATCTATACCATTGTAGCAACCTTACGTTGCGAAATTCGCAACGAAGTTGAAATGACGAAGTTGTGAAGTAACAAAAAATGCATAGAACCAGAGTATTGAACGACGAAAAGAGGGATTTAAAATATTTTTGGCAAATCCTCCCATAGGGTCTACTACCTACCTGCCGCATTATTATAAACATAATGGATAAATTTTCGAGATTGAGCATCGGACGCGCGGAAACGGCATGAAACGTATGCACTCATAGGGTAGATAAATTGTATTACAAACATACACGGGCACGCCTTAGAATGAATATAATCTAGAAGTTGCGGGCGCGCATCAAATTAAAGCAACAATTACTTCCTGCAAAGCAAGAAGTCACACGTTCACGTGAGTAGTCAGTCTGCGAACGTGCTGTGCGCGTGTCAAATTAAATTGAATTATGCCGGCTTGTGTCGTTCCTGCCTGTAAACATGCTGTTAAGCTCAATAAGAAACATTATAGGATCACATTTAATACGTAACTTGCGCGTTCAGGTGCCGTGTTATCTAAATATCGAATTAAATCTTCCGTATGTAATTTTCACAGTAAAAGAACTAACAAAATGGACACGTCCATTTTGTTAGTTTTGCTATTGTAACAATTTAATTTCTCCCTACTTTTATTTGCTGAGGACATTATAAATTATAGTATTGAATAAAATGGTATTAATATAGTTAACTACTACATCATGATTTTAATATTTAGTTAAATTGATGATAATATATTTTCCCTACATTAAATTACCACAAACCTTAATAGTTCAAGTGTATCTATTTCTTGAGTTTGTTATGCATTAAAGTACACGTTACCGCAAGAATGATTTTATTATCATCTACTCTAATGTCATTAACGTTAACCCAAAAAAGTGGTAACCTTACGGGGCTGCCTACATTACACGGGTAGGAAGAGCGGTGAGTGCGGGGCGTTTGTTGAATTTTTGGCTTCACCGCGCGACGTACAATTATGACTGGACGCGCTTTCTATATTATTCTAAAGTGCACGCCCACAATGACAGCTTTTGAACAAATTTTCCAAAAAACGACAAGTTAACAAGGCTCTTTCTAGATAAGTCTTAGTCTAAGATTATAAAATTGTAAAGAGCGAGCAGAAAGACAAAGATTGGGCTCACCTATTTAGAGGTCTAAATGAAACAATAATTAAAAATGTCCGTTTATCACTTTGTCTACCGGGTTGTACGTTTGCGCATTAAACAGAAACTATTGAACCAATTTTGATAGAATTTTTGCAAGGTAATTATGAATGTAACGTGAAAGTTTATATTAAAAATACTACCTACCTACTTATAAGTTTTAATTTTAATCCCTATATACTTTCAAGAATATGCCGAAGTGGCTGTCTGAAACTTGTCAGTCTGATCTCAAAACAGCTTACTACCTACATGGATTGCCCCTGTTACAATCAAGCTGACTCTCCGACTTTATATACCTGTGTAGTTTATACTCTTAATTAAAAACACAAAACAAAAAAAACAAAAAAAACGTACCTACTGCAACGAACGTCAAGAAAAAGCTCATAAGCAAACGTAAAAGGAGGAACTTCTCGCATAATCCACCCTTACAGATATACAGACCTCTTCAGAGTACCCAATTTCACACGCGGCGCGATTCACCGGCATACGAAAGTATACCACATATTGCTAATTCAACATTTTTCTGTTCGACGGATCAAGGTTGAAAGACATCTAAAACCAAATCAAACAGGATTATATTGCTTAAAAGGCAAAAGGGGTAAACGACACGACGGTTAAAAGAGACATTCGATTATTTGGTATACCTTGTCGGTAATAAAATTAAGTACCTACCAATGTATCCAGTTTAGCGAAAAGTGAAAGAAAAGAGATTGATTGTTGGAGATATAATGGCATCGTGTAGGCAAAATGTATTCAGCTAGATTTTAAAACCATACAGGTACAAACGCGAATAAAAATTGAGCTAACCGATGATCTAAAAATATATATATTGTACAACCACTTACATAAAATACAATGGCGCTATCGTTTGAGAGGCAAATTTGAAATTGAAAACAGCAGTGCCGGTTGGCGGCGACATTCGGCCGCCGTTTATTTAGGAGCGCAACCTCGCTGTGTGCTACTGTAGCTTCGAGGTGCAAGCGAACTTTCCAATTGATTGTGAATATGACCTTCGAGCTTTATATTCTGAAGACGAATGCACATACGTATTGCGCCTCCGTTCAAATGGTAATAAAACTATTTTATTTTTTTAAATAATTTTATGGTTATCTACTTAATATGATTTTGTAGAACTTCTAAAACCTTACCCGCTTACTAAAATACATAATAATATTTAGTCAGTTATATATGTGTTTGAGTTAGAACGTGTCTACTGAAAACCAAATAAGAATAAATTTAACACGTTTTTCTCGTGAGGTGCATTGGCTTATACCACTACTTGAGCAAAAAAATAACAACTCTAATTCTCTAAGATTTCATGTGTTTAAATACTTGCCAGATTTTATGGACACTTTAGATATTTTAGCTTTGATACCAGAACGGGAGTGTTTGCTTGATGAGCATAATCACAAAGTGTAAAATTACAACTTGATCGATCCAATATTAGACTATCATCAGGCCAAATTCCTAGCGAGGTAGGCAGAGAGTACAGAGTTCCAACAGGTTATTTCCTTGCAGACCTCTCTGGCGTCCTCCACTCCCGTCTATCGCTCCATCGTTCGTCTCATACAGTCTCGCCGGCTACGAAGACTTGACTTGATTACTTATTATTATTACTTATATTAAAGCGATCAGAACCTACTTCGTAAACAGTTTGAGACGTGGACTTTCGACTGTTATTCCGTTTTTGCAGCCATGCTGAAATTAAAAAAATACCGCAGTCTTAGAGAACAAGACAGTAAGCGGGTAGATAATATAAGTGGCGCAGCGCGATGAATACAATTCATGCAAGCGTATGCGTTGGGCCACCAAGCAAGCGGTCAAATATTAACAGCGATAAACAAAAAGCATGAAAAACATCAAGAGCTTCATGAGTCCAAGTGTCCGCACACTACATATCGCTGGACTAATCAACGTCATACGCCTACGGACAATTCGATTTCAAATTACTTTTTATAAGTCCTTAAAATACTATGAATTACTAGAGACCACGCAAAGAATGATGTCAAAGATAAAGGTCTGAATCCCACCTGCGTTGATATCGGATGCGTGCATCGATCGCGTGTACTCATTTTAAACTATGGAGTATACTATACTACACATTGATTGTCGCAGGATGTCAGGCTTCAAGAGTTTTTTTTACCAGGTAATTACATATCTGGTAGTTATTGATTTTTTTTTAAATTTAAAGTGTAATAAGAAGGTTCTCCCACTCTAAACATGCCAATTTTTTCGTTACGCCATAACATAGTAGTCTTATTTCCACCATGTCGTAAGCCTATATCTATGCCACATTTTAATGACCTCAAGTTCAAGAGCGGCACTTAGTTCACGGCGGCGCCATCTCGCGGCGGCACCTACTTCGCTAATGAGTAAAACTACACAAACAACCACTGAAATGAATTGAACGACAAACATTGCGTTTTAAAGAATACGTTTGCGTGGTATTAGTTATCTACTCTATTAAACCCTAACGAACTAAATGAAAGTTGTGGTTATTACCTGTTATATAGGTATTTTAAATTAAGACTTACTTATATTTAGAAAGACGTAAGATCGATGTTCATAGCGATCTTTGGGAGAGCCTTTCCGCTTATAGATATCTATATTATAGTGACATTATTGATAAACGGGAATTAGCTCAACCAAGTATTAGAAGCACGCTCACGTCTATATTTTCCAAGGATCAGTGATATATTGTACATATACCACAATGTTAGATCCCAATGTAACAGGGGACTTGCATGTGGTCATCGTACCGGACACAATTAGTTACACCAGCACGGCTAGCATAAGTGGCGCGACAAGACATATATATATACCTTAGAAATAAAATAACCGTTTGCCGTGATAAAGTTTTATAAAAGTTCAAGAATTGTTTTGTATTACCCTATAGATAAGACTGTTTTGACTTGCGTACAAGACACGAATTACGGGCCGACAAAATTTTGTCCTGCACGACAATAAGTATCGCTGCCCATGCTAGCCCTGCAGGTTGTAATTATTCGATAAAAATAAAACAATACTAAGTTGCCGACCTAGAATTAGAATTCGAATAGGATCTCATCTGCGGCTGGTGATAATGAGAACCTATATTCAAAAATATACGCCATTATATATATATACATTATATTAATTTATTAAATTACGAACCAAACTTCTGCATTGATGTTTAATTTCAATTAAATTTGAGAACCACACCTCTCAAGCATTAACTGAATAACCCGGGGCCTCAACATGATTAAACTAGTGATTCGATTAATGATTCAAGTTCTAAAATCCAAATTAGCGACCATATTATAAACTGCTTATGTACCTATTTCGGTAGATTAGTATTTTGTTATGTGCAGTGTTTTATTCAATTAACTACGTATTTTTTTTTGTGTTATTATAAGTTTTACAAGGCTAGGAAAATTTTAAAATGAAAATATGTACAACTATATATCTTCTATAAGAAATATATAATTTTTAATAACACTACTACTTTCAGGTCTTACATTAATTACATCACACCTTAATTTTCAGAGTTCAGTGAATTATAATCCATAGCCTAATTAAATATAGGTAAAACGTTTCGTGATATGATCGATGTATATAAATTAATACTCCCATGGAAATGCACTAGATTTTAAGCAAATGTCATGTTTAATACAGTAGTTGGCTTCAAACTGGGAATTTATAAGTACTTATTTTATACGACTAAATTAGGACATCGTCATTAAAACATATATTCTTCCAGGCATCCAATGCCTCTATTGTATCAGCTATTGAGTCAGTGCTATTAAGAATTTTTGAGCAAATCTCTTACGCGCTGCTTTAAGAGGCAAGGAAAGCCGGTAGAGCAACACTCGAAATTTTCCTCACGCCGATGCCACCGTATCTAATAGGCAAAGTGGCTTGGATCCAAGAGACGTCAGTAAAAGATAAATTTGAAATTTTCTCCAAGCATAATTTAAGGGTGGCAAGGGGTGGTGGAGTCTATTTGATCGATCAAGACCGAAAATTTCCAGATAAAGCTGGCGCGCATGGTGTAAATAAATTTGGGAAAAAATAAGCAATATTTCAAAATGTTATAAATAATGTGACGATTTAGAAAACCCAATCTGTGAGCATTATACTGAAAGTCATTAATTTTATGTTCCAAAACAGTACCCAGGAGGCAAAGCGAGTCTCAGTGAGGATTTTTTACATCGGGAGCAATTTTACTGCAGTCGTCGTATTATCGAATTCAGTTGGTTTGGAAGAAGAGTCTGAGAGAAAAATTTCGCATTTTGAGGGGTTCAACTCTAAATCAAGGTTTTTAAATTCATCATTAATTTTGACCAAATCATTAAACAACAACAAATCGTTAACAAACGAAAATCTCGAAAAGTAATATATAAGGAAACATTCATTTAAAATGGATGTATTATAATTTGCATGGACGTGGCAAAACTCGTAATGGAATGCATTAATGTCGAGAAGGACGGCGCGGCTGAGCCAAGAGTACTTTGTAGCAAAAAGCGTAGCGCAGACACGGTCGTTCCCTCAGGCCGTGAGTGCCGCTTCATGCTAACACGTGCTACTTACATGCTATTAAATAGCTAATTTATTTTATCATTTCAGAATTTGAGAGAGGGTTAGGTCCGAGGGAGACCCTGCGTAATAGGTTTTGGTTGAAAATTCTCGTACACTTGTGTAAAGTAGGCAGGTAGGTATAAGTTAAACAGATTTTTATTTGGGTAATGTTATTTAAAGATCTATAAACACCGTGACCCCCATATATTCCCCAAGCGGGGGCGTAGAGGTGTACTATGTACCCACGTTTTGCCTATTGCCATACACTGGGCACAATTCCAGACTCCGGACTAATACTGGGTATTTTTTGATAGAAAAACTACATTTAACCCACCTAGGATTTGAACTCTGGACCTGATCGCAAAGCGCCACTAGATCAACAAAGTAGCCAATTTTTAAGTTATTTGAAGATAGTTCTATTAATAATATAATAATATAAGCCCCGTTAAGAAACTGTCCCACTGTTGGGCACGGGCCTCCTCTCAAACTAAGAGGGTTTAGGCCATAGTCCACCACGCTGGCCCCGTGCGGGTTGGCGAACTTCACACATCTTCGAGAAACTCTTAGGCATGCAGGTTTCCTCACGATGTTTTCCTTCACCGTTAAAGCAAGTGATAATTAATTTTTAATAGTAGTATTATTTTGATAGTTCTATTATCTATATATCTATCTATCTATCTATAACCTCACGCCAGATCCCTTGCGGGGTAGGCAGAGAGTACAGAGTTCCAACAGGTTCTTTCCTTACAGACCTCTCTGGCTTCCTCGACTCTCATAGTTCGTCTCATACACGCTCGCCGGTTATGGAGACTCTTGACTTTTCCATCAGATAAGACTCGGTTTATTTGGTCGTGGTAAGATAGTCTAGGTCTTCCCCGGTACCTGCTCCTATCCTTCCACTTTCACATTGTATATCTGTTTTCCGCACCCAGCAGCCAACAAAAAGGGGCCAAATCACTCCGGGAGACGGTTCTGCACAGGACGGCGTGCGTAAGTGCAAGATCCTCGATCAGCGAGGACTCAATCACGTCGCCCTGCATTGCCGCCCCCGGCGACAAACCACCAACCTGGCCCGAGAGGGAAGCACCGCTTCCAATATCAGACGTCGAGACGGTGCTCTCGGAACCCCTCCTTGACAGTGGCAGACCCAGCATCATCCCTGCCACGTCCAGGAGATCGGGAGTGACAATGGACCTCGCCCACAAGCTGGTAAACGACACTTACCAACAAGGGAAAGAAGCGCTGGAGAGTGTGGGCAATCTGAAGCGGGAGATAAAGCAGACCGCAATAGATTGCCTGCAAACTCTCTATGAGACAGCGCTCGCCCTTTGCGACTCCAGGGCAAGACACAAATTCAACCTGGAAAAAGAACGATCCAGGCACGTCCAGGAGTTAGTATATGTGGAGAGGGCCCATACGAGAAGAATAGCCGAGCTGACTACCAACCTCCAAGAAGAGCTAAAGTCTGCCAGAGGCGATATAAAGGAAAACGCCACAAACATAAAAGACATTCGCAGCTGGTTGGGGTACGAGACCCAGGAGCCCTACCGCCAAATCGCAGACCTAACAAAAACCACTAAAAAATGGACCAAAAACTGCAAGACCTTGTGGTATCGGTGCGGACCATTGGCGACACCGTCGGGGGGGACACCACAAAGGAGAGGTATACAAAACTCCTCTCCAACGTGGACACCCTCTCGAGGCAAGCCGATGAGATGCGCCGAGATCTTGAAAAAATCTCAAATACCACCAGGCAGGTCCAAGAGTCTGCGAATAGGGCGGTGGGGTTGCTGGAAAATCCACAGCCGCGCGAGGAAATTAATCCACACATTCCTCTCCTGGAGGACAACCTTCAGGAGATCAGCGAGAAACTAACAACACTCGCGCAGAGGGAAAAAGAGGTGCCAGCCCCTCCGGCTCCCATAAACTTAACGGAGCAACTCCAGCCTATCTCCGAGGACTGGAGATAGTTTCGTCAGAAATAAAATCCCTCCGCGACATCAGGCAGAAGACTCCGCCACCGACGCTGAGTCTGCAAGCAGAAATGCAAGCCGCGGAGGGTATCACGCAGACGAAACCATCATACGCAGAGGCGGCAAGGAAGGTTAAGCCAAAGCCGAGCCCCAACCATACCTTGATAGTCTCATCGACGGATCCTAACAAGACAGGGGAAAACGTCGTTGAGACAATCAGAGAAGCCCTGGACACAAAAAAACCCGGGGCCAGGGTGGAAAGAGTCAGAAAGGCTCGAAACTAAAAAGTCGTCCTGAGATGTGAGACAAAGGAGGACCTGGCACTCGTCAAGAGCCGAGTGCTGAAAAACAAAGGACTAAAAGTCGAAGTGGCGAGGGCAAACAACCCCCTCATAATTATAAAAGACGTAATGTCCTACAACACCAATGAGGACATAGTGGAAAACCTCAGGTCTCAGAACCCACAATTGTTCAGGGATCTGAAACCTGAGGAAAGTACACTAAGAGTTCGATACAGGAGACCTGCGAGAAACCCGCACGAATGCCACCCTATCCTGGAGGTTGCACCCCCCCTACACAAAAGACTAATGGAGGTGGAGAAGGTATACATCGGACTCCAAAGGAGACCGGTGAAAGACCAATCTCCATTGGTACAGTGCTCTAAATGCCTTGGGTTTAGGTACACAAAAAATCTATGCCAGGAGAAGGAGAGCCTCTGCAGCTACTGTGGAGGCACTCACACCTGGCAGCAGTGCCCAGACAGGAAGGGGGGAAGACCCCCGACCTGCAAAAACTGCGAGAGAGCACGCGCGGAACGGGGGACCACAACATCAAAGAAACCTCCAACCCCGGCACACATCGCATCGAGCATGGAGTGTCCGGAAAAACAAAAATGGGATGCTATAGCGAGGTCTCGCATAACATACTGCTAAAGGCGACTCGGAGAACCAAAGCTCTTCCACTCAAGTGGTCGACAAAGGTCTGCGCTTCATCCAGGCAAACCTGCATCGCTCCAAACTGGCGACAGCGGAACTGCTACAACTAGCAGTCCAAAGGGGAATCTCGGTAGCCCTAGTGCAAGAACCCTATGTGGGCCGAGAAGGATACGTGAAATCCTACCCTGGCACGAGAGTCATCCAGTGCACGCTGAACCGCAAAAAACCGGTAAAGGCTGCCGTTCTGGTATTCGAGGACAGATTGGAGGTCATACATGACCCCCAGCTTGTGACCGAGACAGAAGCGGCGGTCCTACTGGTTGCAGGTAGCCAAAAAATTGGAGTGGTGTCGGTCTACTTCGAGGGGGATCAAGACATTGAGCCATACCTGAGTCGCACGAAAGCGGTGTGCGAAAAACTCACCACATCGAACCTACTAGTGGGGGGGCGACATTAATGCCTGGAGCCACTGGTGGGGCAGCAGCGACGAGGACCAACGTGGTGCGGCGACCAACAGCTTCCTCAACCAAATGGATCTCCAAGTCCTCAACACGGGCAACACGCCAACCTTCGAAACGGTCAGGAGGGACAGGCTGTACACAAGCATAGTCGATGTGACAGTGTGCAGCCTACCTCTCTTGTCAAAAGTAGAGGACTGGCGCGTAGAGAGAGGTCTAACAACATCAGACCACAACGCCATAACCTTCACTCTGCGCCTGGAGGGAGGACTGGGAAGTCCGGCCCCTACTTCCACGCGCAGATACAATACAAAGAAGGCGAACTGGCAGGAATTCTCAACCCGTCTCGAGACGTCACTGGCGGAAGCCAACCTAACACCCGACGTCATCGAGCAAGTGTCAACATCGGAGGGCCTGGAGACAGTGGTAACAACCTACACGGCGAAAATACAGGATTCCTGTAAAGTAGCCATACCCAGAGTAGGTCAGTGGAAGGTAGACGCCAAACCACCGTGGTGGACACATACCCTCGAGAACCGCAAAAAAGACGCACTGCGTAAAAAAAGGAGGATAAAAAACGCTGCACCCATCCGACTCGAGTACGTCGCCAAGATATACAGAGAGGCCAAAGAGAGGTACGTGGAAGCAGCCTACGAAGCCCAAACCAGGAGTTGGAAGGAGTTCTGCTCAACGCAAGATAGAGAGAGCCTATGGGACGGTGTATACAGAGTCATAAGGAAAACAGCTAGGAGGCAGGAGGATGTGCTCTAGAGAGATACAGAAGGGAACACCTTGTGCCCGGAGAAATCGGCGCACCTCCTAGCAACCACCTTCTATCCAAGTGACTCTGCGACGACAGACACACCTTACCATACTCAAATCCGAGAAGTGACTGACAATAACGAAGCGGCGGAGTCAAGTAGCCTGTCAAAAGATGACCCTCCATTCACGGGGGCCGAACTGGAAGGAGTACTCAAAGCGCTAAATCCAAAAAAGGCCCCCGGGGCGGATGGGTTAACCGCCGACATATGCACGAAGGCGATTCAAAGCGACAGGGGAGTGTTCTTAGCGATAGCCAATAAGTGCATGTCGCTGGCGAACTTTCCGACGCAATGGAAGACAGCACACGTTGTCATACTCCGGAAGCCAGGCAAGGAAGACTACACCCAACCAAAGTCTTACAGACCAATCGGCCTGCTGTCAGTTCTCGGGAAAATCGTTGAGAAACTCATGATAAGCCGCATTCAGTGGCATATTCTCCCAACACTGAGTGTAAACCAATACGGCTTCATGCCACAGCGTGGCACAGAGGACGCTCTCTATGACCTAGTGAAACATGTGAGGTCGGAAATCGACAAGAAGAAGTTAGTAGTCATAGTTTCGCTGGACATAGAGGGTGCCTTCGACAACGCGTGGTGGCCAGCTTTAAAACATCAGCTAACATTAAGGAAGTGTCCGAAAAACCTGTACGCAATGGTGGCGTCCTACCTCCAAGACCGAAAGATCAAGGTCAATTATGCCAGAGCAACGTGTGAAAGGGTAACCACAAAAGGTTGTGTCCAAGGATCCATAGGAGGACCGACCTTCTGGAACATAATCCTTGATACCCTGTTGCAAAAACTATCTGGCCAGGACGTCCACTGTCAAGCGTTCGCGGACGACGTGGTTCTAGTCTTCTCAGGAAAAACAACACCTGACATGGAGCCGAACATCAACACAGTCCTGGCAGGGGTGGTGGAGTGGGGTAGACAAAACAAACTCAGCTTCGCAGCACACAAAACAAATGCAATGCTGCTAACAAGGAAGCTGAAATACACCACTCCGGCAATCTACATGTCGGGAACAAAAATACAACTGGTTGACGAAATAAAGCTCCTAGGACTCACCATAGACAAAAGACTCACCTTCAAACCACACGTAGCCGCAATTAGTAAGAAAGCTGCGGATATATACAAACAGCTTGCGCGTGCGGCGAAGGTGACGTGGGGTCTAAACGGTGAGATAACTAGAACAATCTACGTCGCGGTAATAGAGCCAATTGTGCTGTCCGCTGCGAGCGTGTGGTCCCAATCTACGGAACTGCAGATGATCCAAAACCGTCTGCAAGCAATCCAGAGGGGCTTTGCTCAAAAGATCTGCAAGTCGTATCGCACAGTGTCTCTTACATCGGCATTAGCTCTGTCAGGGCTGCTACCCCTGGATCTAAGGGTACAGAAGGCGGCGGCTCTTTACACAGCCAAGAGAGGGATCAGAAAAGACTATATACCACCAGGAAGGGAACTGAAGCACAGGGTGAGCTTCAGAGAACAGCCTCACCCCTCCAAACTCACAACAACAGAGTATGGGCTCCTGGAGAGCACGGACTCTCAAACCCTGGAAAGCCACAACATAGTCGGGCCACACATCTATACCGACGGCAGTAAAATACTCGGCAGAGTGGGAGCTGCAGTAACGTGGTGGGAAGGGGGAAGGGAGACCGGGTCCTCAACCTTCAGTCTGGACCCCCACTGCACTGTATTCCAGTCGGAACTTTATGCCCTCCATAGAGCGGTGCAAATGATAAAAGCCAGCGGGGTAAAAATAGCAAACGTAATGAGCGACTCGAGATCTTCGCTCGACCTGCTGGCCAATCCAAAAACCACGCACCCTCTAGCCAAAACCATAAAGGGGAGCATAAATGAGATCAGAGCAGCCGGGGGGGAAGTCCGCCTCTTTTGGCTCAAAGCGCACGTGGGGACCGCCGGTAATGAGCGCGCCGACCATCTGGCAAAATCGGCGGCCCAGGCATCTGCCACACACACAGATTACAACAATATACCTCTGTCATATGTCAAGAAAACCATCAGGGAAGAGTCGGTCCGTAAATGGCAGGCCAGGTATGACTCTTCGAGCACAGGGCTGGTCACAAAGACCTTCCTCCCCGATGTTGAGCGAGCTTACTCCATCGTAAGGAAAACAAGGTTGACAGCCAACCAAGTGCAAATCTTGACGGGACATGGAGGAATAGCGGAATACTTGCACCGATTCAGGCTAAAAGACAGCCCCGGGTGTGAGTGCGACCCCAACATCAGTGAGTCTGTGTGGCACGTAATCCTGGATTGCCCGCGCTTTGCGGCTGACAGATTGGACCTGCAACAGAGGTTAAACGAAAACCTCAGCAGGACCAAACTGGCGGCCATCATGGCAGACGACGATGCAAGACCGCACTTCCTGAAGTTTGCAGATAAGGTTATCCGCATCTGCCTCAGAAGGAACAGCACTCTGGCATCAAAAACTTCCCCAAGAGATACAAACACAGCCACCAACAACACTTACACACCAACACAAAACCCTACGTCACCTCTGGCAGTCGCCATTCCCAAAAGCATAAATTTTCTTGGGAGAGGCGAACGTGGGAAGCCGGGTATTCAAAAAAAATCAGTCGCTCTGTTTATGGACAATAATTCCGAGCGCATTAGCATCGGCTACTGCAACGCAAGCGGCCCCAAACGGGTAACAATCTCGCCCGGGCTTGCCTCCCTTCTTCATGGCAGCTCGTTTAAGAACACAATGAAGCGTAAGAAGTTCAACGAGCTGCAGAACGCGGGGATCGGAAACACAGCGTGCAGAATAGTGCAAACCAAGAACAAGACCGTGGCACTATTCCGAGAACACCTCCCAATTCGCCCAAGCATGCAGTTTTCTAATCAGCCTAGCGGGGAAGGGTGACAAGCCAACAAAAGTAAGCGTAGACGCTATGGTGGTGGAATTTGAGGAAGGTGAGGCCGCCGACCACATCGGGATAGTAGAAGCCTCAAAACACCACGAGGTAGTGGCCTATGAGGATAGAGGACAAAACCTCGACTTCTTACGGCCACGACAGCCAGAAAACCTCATCACAAAAACCCCAACTGACATCTGGGGACACCCCACAGCGACTCCAGACGGGCTCAGCGGATCTGAACGCCTACAAATGAGGGCAGCTCTCGAGGAGAGCACAGCGAAGCAGAAGCCAAAGGACACTACAGGTGCCAAAAAACTCGCGTCTTTCACAACGGCGCTCGGGAAGGCGGTCCTCGGCATACCAAGTGTGCTGGGGAAAAAAATCAGGGGGAACCAACGGGCGGAGGGGGTGGCAGTCGCCGCCGAAGTGTTCTTGAGGGAGCCCCCTCCCAAAAGTCATAAGCAGCCGGAAAAGGCTCGAACAAGAGCCCAGATGGGGCTTGTCGATCCGCCGGAGCTCAGCGAGGCGACGGAGCCGCTGCAACACACAAAAAACGCGTTCCTCGAGTTCAAAGCAATCACCAAAGCAACAAGAAGGGTTAATAGTAAGACCTGTAGATCCATCCTGCAAACCTATCACCTGGGCAATGAAGGATTGCTAGAGGTGAAGCTCGAGGAGGCAGAAGCGGCGGTGTACGACAACGACAACTCCACCACGTTAAGAGGAGAAATGTCGGGGAGGTACATGTCGGCCTATAGTGGAACCAGTGGTTTCGTCGAATACGATGAGGAGGGGTCCCGGCGGACCGGCAAACACAAGTTCAGAACCCCCCCTAACGACCCAATAGTTATTGCGGCGAAGTGCACGAGGGTGGTGCTCGACGACCGGATACTTGAGATGGCAGAAACTGTCTCAAGTGGCCGGGGTCGGGGGCCTGCAATCGAGCACTGGACCGTACCCAAAATAACATGGGTCAACGGGGTTCCTGGATGCGTAAAAACAACATGGATAATCGCAAATTACAACATCGAAAGCGATATCCTAATAACATCTACAACCGAGGCAGCGAATGACTTAAGGGAGAGACTCGCGCAAAAAGTTAAAACAAACACCAAGAGGAGGGTCCGCACTATGGCTTCAATGCTGGTCAACGGATTGAAAGAAGGTGAAGAGTGCACACGTATTATCATCGACGAGGCACTCATGAACCACTTTGGAGCCGTAGTGATGGCCATCAAGATAACTGGCGCGAGAGAGGCTCTTCTCGTCGGCTACTGCAACCAACTGCCGTTCATTGATAGGGAGAACCTGTTTCGACTGCGTTACAACCGCCCAGACTCCGTGGCGCGTGTCAACAGGGAGCTGCTCTGCACTCACAGAAACCCAATGGACGTAGCGTATGCCCTCAACGAGATATATGGGGGCATATACTCGTCCAAATCCCTCGTGAGGTCCTTGAGCCTCAGTAAGTACACGGGAGCGCAAATTCCGAAACACCAGGAGAACACCCTGTTTCTGGTGCACACCTAGGCCGAGAAGGAAATCCTCCTCGGCCAGGGCTATGCGTCGGGAAACGGGTCGCGCATCCTCACCGTGCATGAGTCTCAGGGACTAACGAGTGAAAACGTGGTGATAGTGCGAGCGGTCCCCAAGAGACTGAAGCTCCACGGAAGCTATCCACACGCGGTCGTAGCTATATCTCGCCACACTGGAAGTTGCGTCTACTACACAGACAGCTGTGAAGGGGACGCAACGGCTATACTAATAAGCAGGGCGAGGGCAGCTGCGACCAAAAAAATAAAAGAATACAACATAAAGATGGCTATTCGCAGTCGAGACATGGTAGTTGTTAAAAAGCTGCTGGAGGCGGAGGCCTAAAGGAAACCCTCACAAGCAGCCAAACACCTACACAACTGAGGCATTCTCGCTCAAAGGCAAGCCAAAACAGAAAGCCTCATTCACGTACAAAATCATTAATATAAATTTAAAAAAAAAAACCTCTACTGAAGTACCGCTACAAACAAATACCAAGCACTGTAACAATAAGCTAATAAGTAAAAATAAGCGGCATGTACCATACAAGTGCATATAAAAGCAAATACTAACAACACATAAATTACACAAAAAAAGGTGCGGGACAAACCGGGCCCGCAGTGTCTAATTATAAAAAAAAAAAAAAAAATCTCGAAAAGTAATATATAAGGAAACATTCATTTAAAATGGATGTATTATAATTTGCATGGACGTGGCAAAACTCGTAATGGAATGCATTAATGTCGAGAAGGACGGCGCGGCTGAGCCAAGAGCACTTTGTAGCAAAAAGCGTAGCGCAGACACGGTCGTTCCCTCAGGCCGTGAGTGCCGCTTCATGCTAACACGTGCTACTTACATGCTATTAAATAGCTAATTTATTTTATCATTTCAGAATTTGAGAGAGGGTTAGGTCCGAGGGAGACCCTGCGTAATAGGTTTTGGTTTAAAATTCTCGTACACTTGTGTAAAGTAGGCAGGTAGGTATAAGTTAAACAGATTTTTATTTGGGTAATGTTATTTAAAGATCTATAAACACCGTGACCCCCATATATTCCCCAAGCGGGGGCGTAGAGGTGTACTATGTACCCACGTTTTGCCTATTGCCATACACTGGGCACAATTCCAGACTCCGGACTAATACTGGGTATTTTTTGATAGAAAAACTACATTTAACCCACCTAGGATTTGAACTCTGGACCTGATCGCAAAGCGCATTATTCGCCACTAGATCAACAAAGTAGCCAATTTTTAAGTTATTTGAAGATAGTTCTATTAATAATATAATAATATAAGCCCTGTTAAGAAACTGTCCCACTGTTGGGCACGGGCCTCCTCTCAAACTAAGAGGGTTTAGGCCATAGTCCACCACGCTGGCCCCGTGCGGGTTGGCGAACTTCACACATCTTCGAGGAACTCTTAGGCATGCAGGTTTCCTCACGATGTTTTCCTTCACCGTTAAAGCAAGTGATAATTAATTTTTAATAGTAGTATTATTTTGATAGTTCTATTATCTATCTATCTATCTATCTATCTATAATATATTATATATTCTGAAATGGCGGTAAAGTCTTTGTTACTTTTCTGACCATTTATTAATACTGTAATGGTTTACATTAATAATAAATATTCTGATTCTGATACAAAACGAAGCACAAGAATTCAATCTCCCTTTCTCTTGACGACCTACATTACCTTATATTTAGGAGCAATAGTATAGTAGTCATAATATCTATCTATCTATCTATATCATCACGCCAGATCCCTTACGGGGTAGGCAGAGAGTACAGTTCCAACAGGCTCTTTCCTTACATACCTCTCTGGCTTCCTATCTATCTATCTATCTATCTATCTATAACCTCACGCCAGATCCCTTGCGGGGTAGGCAGAGAGTACAGAGTTCCAACAGGTTCTTTCCTTACATACCTCTCTGGCTTCCTCGACTCTCATAGTTCGTCTCATACACGCTCGCCGGTTACGGAGACTCTTGACTTTTCCATCAGATAAGACTCGGTTTATTTGGTCGTGGTAAGATAGTCTAGGTCTTCCCCGGTACCTGCATCCTTCTACTTTCACATTGTATATCTGTTTTGTCATTCTTTCCTCTGGCATTCTTTCTATATGCCCGAACCAACGGAGCATGCCCTTTCTCATCTTTACACCGATACTATCTTTCATACCTACTCGCTGTCTTATTATGCTGTTGCTAATGCGGTCGGTCAGCTTCACTCCGCACATCTTCCGCAGAGCTCGCATTTCTACCGCATTTATCCTACTTTCATTCTCCTTCTTACATACCCAGCTCTCGCTACCATATAACAGCGTTGGGACAAGAACTCCGTTATGTATAGCCAGCTGCGCCTTATGGCTTAAGTGCCGGCTCCCGAGTAGCTTTCCCATCGCACCATTTACTCTGTTCCCTGCACTCACTCTTCTCTCTATGTCAGCGGTGTATTTCCCATCCTTACTGAAGGCGCATCCAAGATATACAAACTCATTCACTTGCTCCAGCACATCGTTACCAACCACAATCCTTACATTCGTTCTGGTTTCTTCCCTTTCAAAAACCATAATCTTGGTTTTCTTCACATTCAAGTGTAAGCCATTGATCATGCAGTCGTCTTTCATAACTGTGACTAGTGTTTGCAGATCAGTGGCTGTTGGCGCTATTAAAACCGCGTCATCTGCATAAAGTAGATGGTTTACCACTAAGTCACCTATTTGTACACCTTCATTCATCGCTTTCAGTCTTTGAAGACTTTTGTCCAGATATATTATAAACAGTCTAGCG
The DNA here is from genome assembly GCA_905147815.2 of Phalera bucephala. NCBI lineage: Eukaryota > Metazoa > Arthropoda > Insecta > Lepidoptera > Notodontidae > Phalera > Phalera bucephala. Next base: position 17,309,149 of record LR990616.1, on the reverse strand, counting down.
GACAACACGCAACCCTGCTTGACGCCGATTTTAACGTCAAAACAGGGTGACCTGTTACCACCCACCCGTACGCATGCCTTGCAGTCCACATAAGTGGACTGGACGGCCCGCAACAGAGTGCCATCTCTCTCAAATGTCTCTTTCGCACAACTCTGTCAAATGCCTTCTCCAGATCTACAAAACCGCAGAAAACCTTCCGGCCCACTGCCAGATGCTTCTCTACGATGTTGCGGAGTGAGAAGACTTGTTCCGAACATCCTTTTCCAGACCTGAAACCCCCTTGTGCCTCGCAGTTCTATTACTTTGACATAATTTCTTTTATACGGACATTTATACTTTTGTTTAATAATTAGGTACTAAATGTGATTGTATTAGCATATATCACACTCACATACTCACTTCTAATCCTAAGGGTTCTTATTAATTACTCTAGCCTTTTTGTAAAAAAAATATTAGGTATGAACTTGATCATGATAAAATTTTTATGCAGGTAAAAAGGAAGACAAGTTTTGTAACATAAGTACATAATTTACCTAAAATTAAAGTCTCGTGCCGATAAATTATGCTGATAAAGTGATGCAGAACGAATTTATTTACAAATTATAACATTTCTGAGATTCTTTAACTATGAAACGAACTATAATAGTGGAACAAGTGAGAGAGGTCTGTAAAGAGAGAACCTTCTGATATTCTATACTCTCTGCCTACCTACGCTATCTGCTATGACGATATAGATAGATGGATATAACTCCAGTTATAATTGATTTATATTTTTGACCTCATGCTTAAAGGTGATGCCAAAAGCAGGTTCCAAAATATTCAACATTCGTCTATACTCACCCTTACCAGAAAATAATATACATACATACTTATTTTATTAAAATATAGATACAATGATCGTCGGAACAAGTTATTCATACAAAACCCACCACCAACTTTCCATTCAAAAAATGAAAAAAGTATTGAACAATAAACATTAGCTGCGAACAATTATTTTCCAACTGGAATGCAATGAATTGCACGTTCGGAGCGTTTCCATTAATTTTTCAACTAAATGGTTGTTTTATGAACGTCCATATTGTAGATGCTTGAAGATAAAATATTGAACTGGAGTTGTGGGTTAAATTATTTTTTCACTAGTTTCTGCCCGCGACTTCGTCCACGTGGATTTTAGACCGGAACCTAACATTTTCCGAGATGCAAAGTATAAAGTAAGTACTGGAAAAAACGAAAAAGTTAGAAGTACAATAAATTAATAATTTGAAATTAGTTAATGCGAGTAGGATCTTATATTATGAATAATGGAAGATCCTACTCGATCTCGGAAGCACACGTTAAGCCTTCAAAAGTCAAGATTATTTCAACAATATCTAGAACTGATGTCCAACGTGGTATGAACACAATCTACATTTACTGTCCCTCCTCAATCAAGACTTTGCAAAATTATTGAGATCAATTGGTTTCTTTTTATTGACTCTAATTTCAAGTGATTTAAATGGTCATTATTCTGACTGGTCCTTCAGACCTGATCAATAAAGATATAATATTTTTGAATCTATGATAAATTTAACTTCATAAACTTGAATAATGGGTGTCCAACTAGAATTATAATCAAAAGTGGAACGTTGTAAAAACCTTATGCGGACATTAAATAATATTTCATTTCTTTATTATTGATTTAGCCTCACTTCAACTACTTACGATACTCAGCAGTATTAGTAATTAAAATACCAATGTTACATAGTCCAGTCATTTAAGCTTAAATTAGGTAAGAATCTCGGAATTCGAGATACCCAGCTGTAAGTCTGTAAATACTTGTATATTGACACCCTAAAAGTTGTCTCAAATCCTACATATAAATTTAATGCATGAAGAAAATGATAAAATATAATATAATAGTTAATATAAATTGACAAATATTTATAATCATTGATTTATCGATAGTTCATCAACTATATATGGCGCGTTTTCGACCGGAGGCACCGGTTGACCTGAAGTGATGCTGTGACCGCGCGCTCTCCGCCCTCTATCTCGAAAACGGTTCATCGTATAAAAAAAATTTTTAAACAAAATTTGTAGAGAATTTTGTATTCTACAATATTGATAAAAATACAAATAGCAAAAAAACCCATAGGAAATGAGATATTTCTAAAAAAGCGCAAAAAAACGATTTTTGTGACCTTTGACCTTGAAATTTAATAGTTGCTTACACCCTACCATGTGTAGGTTTTGAGACAACTTTTAGGGTGTCAATATACAAGTATTTACAGACTTACAGCTGGGTATCTCGAATTTCGAGGTGAACTTACTATAATGACTGGACTAAAGTTGCTAATGCGATTCAGGTAGTTTTATAGAAAAAAGGACTTATTGAAATTATCTATCTCTAACACGTTTGTTCCTTCTGATCCGAAATTTTTCTTCGTAAGTGAGTGGTGTTGGTGGTGGTGTACCTTAGACAATCTCTTTTCGGGTAAAATATTTTTATGAATGTTGGATTCTGCAGCAGTATTCTGTGCGGACGGCGTAGTATGAATAGATTGACGTTAGCGTATTGCTGAGAAAGTGTGCTAGGCTGTCACTTGCTAAGAAAGTGTGCTAGGCTGTCTTGTAGTGTGTAAAGGACAGCACTCTGGCATCAAAAACTTCCCCAAGAGATACAAACACAGACACCAACAACACTAACACACCAACACAAAACCCTACGTCACCTCTGGCAGTCGCCATTCCCAAAAGCATAAATTTTCTTGGGAGAGGCGAACGTGGGAAGCCGGGTATTCAAATAAAATCAGTCGCCCTGTTTATGGACAATAATTCCGAGCGCATTGGCATCGGCTACTGCAACGCAAGCGGCCCCAAACGGGTAACAATCTCGCCCGGGCTTGCCTCCCTTCTTCATGGCAGCTCGTTTAAGAACACAATGAAGCGTAAGAAGTTCAACGAGCTGCAGAACGCGGGGATCGGAAACACAGCGTGCAGAATAGTGCAAACCAAGAACAAGACCGTGGCACTATTCCGAGAACACCTCCCAATTCGCCCAAGCATGCAGTTTTCTGATCAGCCTAGCGGGGAAGGGTGACAAGCCAACAAAAGTAAGCGTAGACGCTATGGTGGTGGAATTTGAGGAAGGTGAGGCCGCCGACCACATCGGGATAGTAGAAGCCTCAAAACACCACGAGGTAGTGGCCTATGAGGATAGAGGACAAAACCTCGACTTCCTACGGCCACGACAGCCAGAAAACCTCATCACAAAAACCCCAACTGACATCTGGGGACACCCCATAGCGACTCGAGACGGGCTCAGCGGGTCTGAACGCCTACAAATGAGGGCAGCTCTCGAGGAGAGCACAGCGAAGCAGAAGCCAAAGGACACTACAGGTGCCAAAAAACTCGCGTCTTTCACAACGGCGCTCGGGAAGGCGGTCCTCGGCATACCAAGTGTGCTGGGCAAAAAAATCAGGGGGAACCAACGGGCGGAGGGGATGGCAGTCGCCGCCGAAGCGTTCTTGAGGGAGCCCCCTTCCAAAAGTCATAAGCAGCCGGAAGAGGCTCGAACAAGAGTCCAGATGGGGCTTGTCGATCCGCCGGAGCTCAGCGAGGCGACGGAGCCGCTGCAACACACAAAAAATGCGTTCCTCGAGTTCAAAGCAATCACCACAGCAACAAGAAGGGTCAATAGTGAGACCTGTAGATCCATCCTGCAAACCTATCACCTGGGCAATGAAGGATTGCTAGAGGTGAAGCTCGAGGAGGCAGAAGCGGCGGTGTACGACAACGACAACTCCACCACGTTAAGAGGAGAAATGTCGGGGAAGTGCATGGCGGCCTATAGTGGAACCAGCGGTTTCGTCGAATACGATGAGGAGGAGTCCCGGCGGACCGGAAAACAGAAGTTCAGAACCCCCCCTAACGACCCAATAGTGGTTGCGGCGAAGTGCACGAGGGTGGTGCTCGAAGACCGGATACTTGAGATGGCAGAAACCATCTCAAGTGGCCAGGGTTGGGGGCCTGCAATCGAGCACTGCACCGTACCCAAAATAACATGGGTCAACGGGGTTCCTGGATGCGGAAAAACAACATGGATAATCGCAAATTACAACATCGAAAGCGATATCCTAATAACATCTACAACCGAGGCAGCGAATGACTTAAGGGAGAGACTCGCGCAAAAGGTTAAAACAAACACCAAGAGGAGGGTCCACACTATGGCTTCAATGCTGGTCAACGGATTAAAAGAAGGTGAAGAGTGCACACGTATTATCATCGACGAGGCACTCATGAACCACTTCGGAGCCGTAGTGATGGCCATCAAGATAACTGGCGCGAGAGAGGCTCTTCTCGTCGGCGACTGCAACCAACTGCCGTTCATTGATAGGGAGAACCTGTTTTGACTGCGTTACAACCGCCAGACTCCGTGGCGCGTATCAACAGGGAGCTGCTCTGCATTCACAGAAACCCAATGGACGTAGCGTATGCCCTCAACGAGATATACGGGGGCATATACTCGTCCAAATCCCTCGTGAGATCCTTGAGCCTCAGTAAGTACACGGGAGCGCAAATTCCAAAACACCAGGAGAACACCCTGTTTCTGGTGCACACCCAGGCCGAGAAGGAAATCCTCCTCGGCCAGGGCTATGTGTCGGGAAACGGGTCGCGCATCCTCACCGTGCATGAGTCTCATGCACTAACGAGTGAAAACGTGGTGATAGTGCGTGCGGTCCCCAAGAGACTGAAGCTCCACGGAAGCTATCCACACGCGGTCGTAGCTATATCTCGCCACACTGGCGGGGGCGGGGGGGACTATCAAAAAGTGTGACATCTCATGACAAGGCTAGTCATAAGTTTTGTCACATATCACAAGTGTACGCATGTATAGTGTCATATACACGGTGTAATATATATAACGAAAGAGCTTAGACACCCCAATTAGATTATTGCCTTACGAATTCAATTCGAGAATCAAACTTTTAATTTTAAGGAATTTTTACCATTTTTTAAGCTCTTTGGTACCCAAATTAGCCACGAAATCTGTACTTTTTCATGCGTATTAAAGTATATATATTAGAAATGCATGTAAAATAGCCGCATTGCTTTAAATAGTATAAAAAATTGGTTTAATACAGCGAACTGAACGAGTAACAGCAATTTTGATGATTAAAAAATGTAACATACTTTAAAAATAGTTGGAATGCATTCAGTTAACGACTAAGAACAAACTACTTTCAGGTCCTGCGTTATTCATGTTACACCTTGTATAGCTAAAGTAATAAAACTCTAAACTTCAACTGTCACAAAAAACTAAAATATTACCGACCGACCACTATCATTAAGGTTTAAATGTGTTTGTATCACTTTTTAGCACGATTTAATAATTTCTAAACATAAAATTGCAACATATGTGCCGTCACACAAATGTGATCATCTAGATTTGACAAGGTCCAAAAATCATCCAATTCATGTGACGTAGTTTATAGTTGGTTTCAGACTGGGAATTTATGAGTACTAAAGTAGTACTTATTTACTCATTTACTTATTACTCATAAATTTCAACCATAAACTACGTCACATGAATTGGATTGATGCCGGAAAGTTTTCTGCGGTTTTGTAGATCTGGAAAAGGCGTTTGACAGAGTTGTGCGAAAGAGACTTTGGGACATTTTGCCTGAGTATATACGGTATAGATGGCACTCTGTTGCGAGCCGTCCAGTCCACTTATGTGGACTGCAAGGCATGCCTACGGGTGGGTGGTAACATGTCACTCTGGTTTGGCGTTGAAATCGGCGTCAAGCAGGGTTGCGTGTCGTCCGCTAGACTGTTTATAATATATCTGAATAAAAGTCTTCAAAGACTGAAAGCGATAAATGAAGGTGTACCAATGGGTGATCTAGTGGTAAATCATCTACTATATGCCGATGACGCGGTTTTAATAGCGCCAACAGCCACTGATTTGCAAACACTAGTCACAGTTATGAAAGACGACTGCATGAACAATGGCTTACATTTGAATGTACAGAAATCCTAGATTATGGTTTTTGAACAGGAAGAAACCAGAATGAATGCAAGGATTATGGTTGGTAACGATGTGCTGGAGCAAGTGAATGAGTTTGTATATCTTAGATGCGCCTTTAGTAAGGATGGGAAATACACCGCTGACACAGAGCGAAGAGCTCCGAACGTGCAATTCATTGCATTCCAGTTGGAAAATAATTGTTCGCAGCTAATGTTCATTATTCAGTACTTTTTCATTTTTTGAATAGAAAGTGAGTGGTAGGTTTTCTATGGGCAGCTTCTTCCGACGATTAATGTAACCATATTTAAAAAAAAAAGTATGTATGTATATTATTTTTAAGTAAGCGTGAGTATGTGAATATAATGTTGAATATTTTGAAACCAGCTTTTCAGCGCTCAATGACTACTGGAGTTATATCTATCTATCTATATCGCCATGTAGATAATGTAGGTAGGCAGAGAGTATAGAATTCCAGTAGGTTCTTTCCTTAGAGACCCCTCTCGCTTGTTCCACTTTTATCGTTCGATACATAGTTAAAGAATCTCATAAATGTTATAATTTGTAAAGGAATTCGTTCTGTATCACTTTATCAGCATAACTTATCGGCACAAACTTTATCGGCATTAGGCTGTAATTTTAGGTAAATTATGTAGGTATGTCACAAAACTTCTTTCTCATTTTACCTGCATAAATTTCAAAATATCACGGTCAAGTTCATACCTAATATTTTTTTACTAAAAGGCCAGAGAAATTAATGAGAGCCCTGAGGATTACAAGTGAGTAAATGTAAGACCATAACTCGCGATATATACTATTAAACAAACGTATATATGTACGTATGAAAGAAATTATGTCAAAGTAATAGAATTATCTTCAAGTAACTAAAAAATTATTGCCTCGTTGGTCTAGTGGTGAAGAATGGTGAGTTCAAATCGTAGGTCGGACAAATATAGTTTTTCTATCGGAAAATACCCAGTATCAGTCTGGAGCCTGAAATCACATTGTAAGGTTCGGTGTATGCAATAAAAGATGTTTACTGTTCAGTCATCATCATCATCATCATCTCAGCCTATACTTGTCCACTGCTGAACATAGGCCTCCCCAATCGCTTTCCAGCGTAACCGGTCCGATGCCACCTGCATCCAACGACAACCTGCGATTTTCGCAAGATCGTCGGTCCATCTAGCAGGCGGTCGTCCCACGCTGCGCTTGCCAATACGTGGTCTCCACTCTAGAATCTTTCTGCCCCAACGCCCGTCAGATCCACGCGCTATGTGGCCCGCCCATTGCCACTTCAGCTTGCTAATCTTAACGGCTATGTCGGTGACCTTGGTTCTTCTACGAATCTCCTCATTCCTGATTCGATCGCGTAGAGAAACGCCGAGCATAGCTCTCTCCATAGCTCGCTGAGCAACTCTGAGCTTTTTTATGAGACCTATTGTAAGAGACCACGTCTCTGATCCATATATCATCACTGGTAACACACACTACTACTATACTACTGTTCAGTGCATAAGTTTATTCTAAGTTTATAGTATAGGTTGCAATAGTATTTATAGTGACCATAACTACTACACTACACCTACCCCCTTAAAATAAAATAAAATAAAACAATAATTATTTTTTTTTATAAAGTACATACTTAACAAATACAATATTACAAATATGTATCGTGGTAATATTTGATTGTTACATATTTATTTTTTTTCATTCCCATGTTAATTACCAGTCACATAAATTTTGAGTCTTTTACAAAAATTTTAATTATTACAATTTCATCAGGAATATTAAATTTTTTTTTTTCTTTTATCAAACAACATAATACATTTTTATTATAAATCACCTTAGATTTTATTTTGGATAATATTAAATGTAGGTATTTTTATAGATTGTTATTGCGAAAATTATTATAGTATAGACAAAATTATAATATAAAAATTAAGGTATATTTCGGTTATAAAAAAAATAAGTCTAACATTACTTAAGCTTACATACACAGTGTAGAAACTAATAAGTACTATAATATATTGTTTATAAACATGGTTAAAATAATACTTATCTTAAAGTGGGCCCCTATATCTATATAAACATTAACGATATCGATGTTGTTATAGTTGTAATCATAGGTAAGCATGATTAATATTCTAGGTATATCCTCTATAGTCACAGAATTCATGACTAATAAAATTTATTTATGTTCGTGACGTCACCTTTCATCATCCTTGTGAAAATATTCTTTTTGCAATTAAACTTCTGCAATGCCGTTTTACTTTCTATACACGGTTTTACACATTTTTAAGTACAACACTGTACTAGTTTCTTCAAGGTACACATTTTATTTTATTTTATTGGTAGGCCTACCATTTATTTATGAAAATAATTTCATTCATTTTATTATGCAGGATACAAGGAAATATTTATTACATTATTATGCGCACATTCCTTACAAAAAAATTATTTTTACTAATTCAGGCAGTTCATTTAACACTTCCTTATTTTTTTAAATCATACAATGTGTCCAAGTTAACTTCACAAGTGGTAGCTCAACCGAATTATGATCAGATTAACAAGGATTCCGTGCCTGCCTTGTATCCTGGTGTACCTTGCTATTATTGTTAGCTCGCTCAACAGTGCCTCTCGGGCTACTGTTGATAGCGATTGCTATTTCTCTACTCCCCATGTACTATCATTATTACATTCCATCAACATATGAAATACCTATCAGTTCCTTACAATAATCTCAACCCTATTGAATTCTATGGCGCTTATAAGGATATCAAAAAAATTACTTAGGTGATCAGGCTAAGCTTTCGTTGATACCTTATTATCCATAAGAATCCCCATCAAAATAAATATGCATTCTAAAATCTGTCTTTGCCACCTCTTAAGATAACCTTTTCACTATTCAATATCTCCTAAATATATTCCCTTCCAGTCACATTTTTATTCAAACTATTCATGACATTCCAATTCAAACTACCTACTTTAAACCAAACTACCTAAACCAGCAAATCCAACATTATACCAAAACCTGACCTACTATATACCTAATCCAAAACCTATCAACCATCTACTCTTATAGTAGACAAACCTTCCGATTACATATAAGTAACATTATTCATTACGTCATTACATAATTATTGCTATACATGGTCCTTTTACTTGAGAAGAGAAACTACCACATAATACTCAGTACTTTTCCGACATAATTATTTAATTCTAATTGAAATAAGTAAAAAAAATACATCTCAGTTTAATATTTCGTTATAATTGCAACTAGTTTTAAAATACATGAAGCTTGTGTATGCATTCCAATCCTGTTGTGGTTATCTTCAAATAAACAAACCTACCAAATGAAATTGACCACACACGATTATTGGAACATGCCTTAAATGGAATGGAATGTTTGAACGTCTCAATTTCTTTTACTTCGCACCAAGTGAGACACCCGAATCAACTAACGTATGACCTAAGTAATTATTTACAGTCAACTGCATTGTATAATAAAAATCAACCATGGAAATGTTCATTGCTATATTTACGAACAAAGGTCAGGTCAGTGTTGTATGTTTAATTGGAAAACAAAGGGCTTTGAGGCATAATTATTTTTTCCCCGAAAAGCATGTAAATATATTATAGACATCTGAATTATCATAAACGTATCTACTAGTAATGCGACTTTAAAGACTGGATTCAATTGTGACGTTGAGTAACGTTTTCGAATTGGAAACTTCTAAGCTGCGGCTATAGTCAAGTTGACAATCTACAGTCGTTAACGCTAATAGAAAGCGGAAAAATGTATGGGAATGAGATTTTGCAACGAAAAGTCACGTGGTCAAAACAATGAGCTATCGATTGCGACAAGAGAATAGAAACAAAACGTTTGCAACTTGTCTAGGCTCTCTTTACACTGAACAAAAAAGACTATATAATTACAAACACAAAAAATATGACCACTGATCAATTAGATTACTAAAAATTCTGTACCAAACGCTAAATGTAATTTTTTTTATTGTGTAATGATCATTTCCATTATACTGAATTAGTACCGAATACTCGCATTACTCTTCAGGTGTATTTAAAACAAAATAGCTGATAACTTATAAGACCTTGCCTATTTCTGACCGCAATTTTTTTTTTACATATTATTTCAAACGTTTTAAAATGTTTGTAAGTCATACAATTTACCAACAATATTGGACATGTCTAAATGGCTGAAATAGAAGATCCGCATCTGAATAGCTCAAATCGTAAACTAACGCTTAAGAATAGCTTAAAGAGAAAGTAGTACATAGAACAAATAGTAATGATATACAAGAAATAGCAGGACTCAGATCTTCATATAAGAACAGTAATTATGGTGTGCCTGTAGGTAGCTACAATGAATAAAAGAAGCGACCGTTACACAATTTTTCCATATTATATTAGCTATATGAGATAACATTGATTCGCCAAAAAAAAACCAATGCCTGTTATTTGACACGTATAGTATTTCTCCTAATACAAGCAATAATTTTAGCTTATGAGGAGGTTCCAATAAGCAATGTTAACATTTGTTAAGTGGTTAAATAAACGATTTAAATAAACGTTTTTTATAGTAAATAAACTAAGCAAGAAAAAGTGTCGTGGAATGAAAATATTACAATCAAGAGTATGCGAAATAACTTCCATTGGTAACAATTACTGTTAATGGACATTTGGAGTGTAGGATACTTATTTCTTCTTAAAAAAACTGTAAGAAACTAAATGTTTATTTACGTCATGCCTTGATAAACTAATGGAAATCACAACCGGGAAGATCGTGGTCTTTGCATATCATGCCAAGGTTGCATCTGTATACTAAATTTTGGCATATTATTATGGGTAATCTACAATAATTTTCACATGATTGCCTCTTAGACATTTTGCAGAATCTTACCGAAGAACATAAAATTCAAACACTGCCCCATATGTAGACCTTCATAATTTGAAATATTTTGTTAATGAAAGCAAGTAAATAACTAAAATAATACTCGCAAAATTATTGTACCTATAGTTCCGAAAACTCTCAAAGTAAAATGTTATTGTTACACAGTGCGATTTTATACACCTCCATGGATTACTAAATGTGAAAGGATCAGCAGTTCCATTGAAATTAATAAAAGAAATTGATACTCTGAATTCTTTAAAAATATATCTTGTTATTTGATTGGACACGGCATTTTGAGTTTATGCTGAGATGTTTATAGCAGTATTATGACAAAACTTGAAAAACATAATCCAATTCGTTACGATAATTCTTTTTTTTTATTAAAATAAAATACATTATGTAATAGTAAAATAAAAGATAATTTTGCATAACTATTATGTTAACCTTGCGGAACATTGTGTTGATTGCAAGTAAGTAATATAGATATAATATTCCTGTAATCGAATGTAATTAATTCCATGATTTCTTTACAAAAAATACGACATACCTGTTACGCTATTATCCTTATAAGCATTAAAAAGTACCCTTTTTGTAACACAGAAAACATGTGTAGATTATAAGCAAAATAACACTAAGAAAAGGGCATCCACATCTCGCTATTTTCGAAATTTTAATAATCAAAATGCAAAACAAAACATGCAATTTTCCTTTCACACCGAGTAGTTTTACCTAATCAAAATCGAAAGCCTTACATTAAATTGCATTTGAACCATACCATGGATTATTAATAAGGATTAATTTCTGAATCGAATACAACACAAGCATTTTTGTAATTCGTTGGTACTTAACATTTTTCTAACCATATTATAAAATTCAAGATACACATTTATAAAATCGGCAAAATCGACCAATAATTAAAAAAAAAATATGTTGCGCTTACATAGTTGCGTTTAATGGCCTAACTGCCCAAAATATATCTACAATACTCCATGTTATATATTATACCTACCTAAACATACTACGACTATATTTCCATTAATCACTATTTTCTCTACACTACACTTAGCACTCCGGGTCCACACAAAGATCGTCCGGGACTTTCACTACTAACGCCGGAACCAACTGCCTGATACTGGTACCACATAGCTTGAACTTCTCGATCATCACCGTTATCAATATCGCCTTTTTCTTTTAAACAGTTTTTTTTTCGGCTAGTCACAAAATCGTGCTGACTCTGAGCAGGAGCTGACTCTTGTTCTATCTCGCATGACCCCTCAGCTTATAAACTTTTGTCCGCATGTCTTCTGTTGAAAACTATTGAACATTCTTCATATGTTTCGTCTTTTTTTTATGTTCAGTTTTCTTTATTTGATTTAATTACACTTCAGCGCAACGGTACAAATAAATCAATTAGTCCTTTTAAGGCAAAAGAATTTGCACTCCGCGGTCGCTACCCGACACCTTAAGACGCCCGCGTCAGCGGCGCCATCCGGGCATGGTCGCCATGTAAGGGTCGGTGTATGCAATAAAAGATGTTTACTGTTCAGTGCATAAGTTTATAGTATAGGTTGCAATAGTATTTATAGTGACCCTAACTACTACACTACAACATTAACCAAATAAAAAATTGTTTAGTTAATATCCACCTGCCTATATATGTTATATATATAGGCTGGTGGATATGTATATATATATATATATATATATATATATAAAAGTTCTGCCAGAATACCAGCGCTGCAATATATAACCATAGTGCAGCAATATGCTGAGGCGCAGAGTCCTGTTTGGCCCTACACAATTGTGCTTTACTTTTACATAACTGCCTGTTTATTCTGTTCTGTAGTCTGCTGGTCAAATAAATGTTTTTCTTTCTTTCTTCTTTCTTTATGAAGTTCACGAAAATACCAAGATTCACCTACAATACCCGATTGCCTATTAACAGTTATGAGGTTGCGTCCCTGGAGACGAGTCTGCGAATAAAACACTATCATAAAGGTACACTCTCAAACTACGCGGCTCTTAAATAATCCAGGAGTCTTGGAATCATAATCCTTTGAAATTAAACAAAACAACTGCGGAAATTAAACGTGCATTAGTGAGGAATTAAAAGGAACATTACCTCCGGGTGTGGGACGTGCGTCTTCCTTTCTTAAGGGTGATTAGGGCTCACGTACCTGCGGGATTGCCTCAATACCGAGGCGCCGCGGCTCGGGTCACGCAACTTCGGCCCAACTGCGCCGTTTTAGATTACTTTTGTGGGCACTAAAATAATTTCACTCATGCTGCTGCTTGCGCGTGCAAATGATTCACACAATATGTTTAAAAAAATAGAAAGAGAATTAATTAAAAAAGACAAGTCCGCTGAGTTTCTCATTAGATATTCTCAGTGGAGACAGCGTTCCGCTCCGGTAGTAGATTAAACGAGAAAAAAAAAGTTAATTGACAATATGTAAGTGGGGGCAGGGCTTATGCAGGGCAATTAACATTTTAATAATAAGCTACATCTGCGTAATGTCATAGTCACGAAGCATATATAAAGAGGAAATGGCATTATTGGATTTGCCTTTGCAATCAAGCGTGTCACCGCGCGGGGTGGCGCGGAATGAAGAGGACGTTACACCCTACTCACTTCTGTATTTGCCATCTTGTTGAGTAAGACAGACTGACGTAACCACGCCCACCGCGATGACGTCAAAGCCTAGTTGGAAGACACAGTGCACAGTTACTTAGGCCGACTTCTCTTTAGATTTGCTTTGTGGTCATAGTTAATGTTTTTAGTAATATATTATAGCGTAGGTAAAGAAGTAGTATCAAATAAACGCAACGTTTAACGTTAATAAGGTAAGAGGTGCCCCAATCAGATTAGGTATTACATTACAAATTTAATACAAAAATTTTAGTTCCGAAGAGCTAACCACATTTTTTAAACACTTTGATATTCAAATTAACTACAAAACCTGCAGGTATGTGTGCATATTGAGGTATGTTTTACAAATGCAATCAACGTATTGCTTTGAATTATGGTTAATTTTTGTTTAACATCGCAGGTTGAGGAACGCATTGGATGAGAGACAACAATATCACAACCGATTACTAAAAAATTACGTAAATTATGAAAGAGGTGACCAGTATTTTTGTAACAAGTAGACGTCAAATTTTAGTTTTTATATTCTGTGATAGTTATTTCAAATACACATTTTCTTATTTTAGAATGGCATGATTGTTGGTTCACTTATGCTTTACCAATGTGAACGTTAATATTGTTCTAGAATTTAGCTATCGTATTGGATAGGAGATTTTGTGTCAATATAGCATGAAAAAAGCAATAGGAATTCTGTTCCTCAATATGCATCAACTTCAATTAGACGTTGTTTTTCTACGTGTTCCGCGTCGAAGTGGGACGGTAGCCAATATTCGCTCCACGACACACACATTCGTTGTCCAGTTTCCTGTAGGGCTAGCACAGGCGGTGCGACAAAAGATACACACACAAGTTGCAGATTTTGTTACCTGCGGTGCAAGACAACCGTTTCAAATCTTACGTGCTAATGCTGTGACAAAAGTTTGACACTCAAGACTTGTATTTGCGTAGAGATAAGACTATTTTACAGTAGAATTGACGGCCATTAGGTCAAAAAGGTTCTCGAGTGTCGACCTCGTACCGGAAGATGTAGGCGAATACAAGGTGGACCGATGACCTGATGAAGGGCACAGGTAAAAGCTTGATGCGTACGTTAAAAAGTAAGTCATCGTAGCGATCTTTGGGGGAGACCTTTATCCTGCAGTGGACGTCTTTTGCCTGATTAAAGAAGACTGTTTTGACTTGCGTACAGTATTTGAATCACGGGCCGACAAAACTTTGTCCCGCGTGAGAAGAGTTTTTCCGCTCGTGATAGCCCTGGTAAAACACTATTCACAAATCTTAGCATTAGGGTTCACGTGCGCACATAAAAACGTTTTCTAAAGGGGTTATCACGAAAACTTTGACGTTAGCGTGACACTAGCGAGTAATCGTGCTGTCACGTTCATGTTTATTCAGTAAATTTGTAGTGTGACAAGGAAAGCATATCAACTCGCTGCCGTCACTCTAACCTAACGTATTCGTGCTGAACTCTCTGGCATCATGACGGGCCGCATGAATTGAGTTTGTGTATATTTGTTTAGTAACGCTTGAACCGTGATGTTTTCGCTTTCCGGCCGGAAATAAGGTCCACACAGACTAGTGTTAACAAACACCGGCATAATATGCTACTTCTAAATGGAAAAATAATGAATATATTACAGCATGTTCATTGAGAGATATTTTCATTGTTAATTAAGATGATCTGAAATTCAGACATTTAGTTTGTTGAAATACTTTTGATATGTAGACACAGGTTTGTTCAGGTATAGACACTTATTCTAGATCATACGTGCGTAGATATGAAGTAAACACAACAAAGCTGTTTACTATGAGAAACAGCGTTTGTTCAGAGATTTTTGTTCGACAAAAATATGCTGTTTCATAGAAAAAAAAAAATATTTACTCTTAGTTTGGGTGCAAATATTAAACTAATTCAGGTATAGACACTTATTCTAGATCATAAGTGCGTAGATATGAAGTAAACACAACAAATCGGTTTACTATGAGAAACAGCGTTTGTTCAGACATTTTTGTTCCACAAAAATATGCTGTTTCATAGAAAAATAAAATATTTACTCTTATTACACTCGACAACACTTATGGAACGGCAGATTCTTTTTTGGCTAAAATTTAAAATGTCAGTACAAACGTTGGTTTGAAGGCTTAGCACGAAAAGTGTAATGTTAGCATGACGCTAGCAAATTGATATGCCATTCTTATCCCCCTACAAATTTACTAATATTTACTAAATAAACATGAACATGACTACGCTTACTCGCTTGCGTTACACTAACCTCAATCTTTTCGCGTTAAGCCCTCCGACGTTTACCTCAAGATGTTAATCCGTGTATATATATCCAAAAAAATCGGCATAAATTAACACTCAGTACTTTTTGATTAAGATTTGATCTCTAATGCTGAAAATAAACAGTCTGCGGAGTTCGTGGACAGTTAAACTAAGTGAGTAGTTAACATTCGTAGCGCAGCGCGATAGTATTCATGCGAGCGTGTGTATGGGGCCACCGAACGAGCGGCCAAACATTAACAGCGGCTTATAATAGCACCAACGGCCGTTTAACGTGTTCGGTTTCAATGCTGGTGAACAGTTTCCGCTATTCATAGAACGTTTCAGCGAAATTACGGTCGATAATACTTGTTCTCTCTCACCCCGATTTGTGAGAGAAAGCCTGTGCCTTACAGTGGGACATTATAGTCACATAGTGGGAAAGTATAGGGACAGTACTGCGGGCTTATTTCGGTATACTTGTAACATTTCGACGTCTTCAGGTTTAATACTGTCCATTAAACCTGAAGTTGTCGAAATGATACATGTTCCGAATTAAATTTCAAGTTACGCAAATTAAAGTTTTTGCTAACAAAATATTTTTCGGTTTACATTAAATTAATGAAAACTTAGCCCTTCGGTTTCTTAAATCAGAGAACGAACATCCCGGCATTTCGGTTTAATGCGTTTATTTTTCTTCCTAAATTAGTACATCTGTTCTATAATATTCAAGTTTGTAGTGTACATCACTCTATTATTAGGTGCTCATTTCTGACATAAATAAGTAAATTTTACTACCCATCCATCCGTAGATGGTTGGTTGTCGGGTATGATTATACATAGAAATAAAATGAAGAAATAATTAACTCGCTTCTTCCTATACTTGGAATTCTCTCGATAAGTGTGTGTACGCTTTGTGACCTCATTTGCAATCACAGGAGGATAATCTTCGTTTGCATCAAAAACTGAGAAGTTATTGTAAGGTCTTGTATTTTTGTAAGTGGAAATTCCAAAATATCCATTCCGATGCTTGACTACTCCTGACCTTATTTGTGGAAAGTAGATTTTTTTTTATTTTGTTGACCTAAAAGTGACGAAGTGAACTGTGAGTACGGATGTATCAAGATCGTAGATAATTTAAGCTAAAGGCTCCACTGGTAATTTCGTTTAAATCGTTTAAATTTTTCAATATAACCCGTTAAAATGGTGCCATATCTTAATTATCATAATTTTAGGTTACTTAATACGCCATTACGTAAGACTTATTTTTTTAACCAATTACAAAAAAAAAACACTCAATATTTTATCTAGTTTTCGAGTTACAATCCAATCAAGTAACAGAATACTTCATATTTTATTGAGTTGTAAATTGTAAATCTGATCTGAAAATCAATGAATACACCAGCAGACTTAATACAATATTGTTTCTTGAAAGTTATTTCAACACTATTTACGCAAAAGTGCGATATCATAGACGTACAAACGATTTATATTATTAGGCATAAAAATTTGAGAGCTCAGCATGGACAGATTAAAGTCAGTGTAATGCTATCGAGTTGATATGCCATCCTTTTCACACTACACATTTACTAAATAAGGATGAACGTGAAAGCACGATTTCTCGAGAACGTTATTGTAACGTGAAGCAATTTTTGCTTAGCTCTCTGAGAGCTATGACGCTACCGTGATGCTAGCGAGTATTCGCGCTGTCACTTTCATGTTTATTTCATAAATTTGTAGTTTGACAAGGATGGCATATCAACTCGCTAGTGTCACGCTAGCGTCGATCTTTTTGTACTAAGCCCTCAGTTTTGCCAAATGGGATTTTATGATATCAAACGTAAATAAATAGTTGCTGCGACGTGGATTTATTGGACATCAACGTTGATAACACGATTGGCACCCGATGCCTTGCTTACTTTGCCATTGACGCATAATGGATGTATTTATTGCGTACAGGACTATATTAATAATCTAGCACATCGACTGAATAGTCCTAAATAAAGACTTTTGGAAGATTCATACCAATTTAATAACTTTAGAGAGGGGAGGGCCCATATAGCTAGGAGACTATGTAATTTTTTGGCTAGGTAATTTTGGTTACCAAAACCTGTGCTACTTTAGAACAATAAACATACCTGAAAGTGATATTAAAAGAGTTCCAGTTTTTACTATTTGTAAAATAAGTGGTAAGGCTTCCATTTTAAACGGGTAACGATGAAGTTTATTAAGTCGGTATAAGAGTAGGCATTCAGGTGTTTAAAAAAGTATGAAGTTTCTTATCTTAGTGTGGTAATAGTTAAATTATTCACTAAAAATTTTCTACAATTTTTATCAATGAATAATGAGTAAAAGGGGGATGTCGTATTAACCGAATCTTAGAACCGGATATCATCGCTAGAAAGTGGTGGTTACAAGAACACACGAAATTGTATACAAGCTGTAACATAATAAACGCAAGACCTGAAAGTAGTTTGTTCTAAATCGATAACTGAATTGATTTCAACTATTTTTAATGTAGCTTACATTTTTTTTAAATTTGCAAAAAATGCTTTTACTCATTCAGTGCGCTATAAAAAACTAAATTTATTCTTGATTCATAGCAATAAGGAGATTACAAATGCATTCCTAGCCCGTATTTCTCAAAATGCACACATACACGTACAAGTTTCATTGTTAATTGGGCTATAAAAGTGCCTAAAAAAGGGAAAAGAACACCTTTAAATTTGTAAATTTGGTTTTCGTTTTGAATTTATGAAGCAATTCTCTAATTGGGGTGTCTGAGGTCTTGCGTTTATTATGTCACACCTTGTATATATTTTGAAATTTCCAAATTTATCAAAATGCACTTTAATAAGCACATTTTAAGCATGACTCAACACTATTATATGGCAGTGAGAGCTGGGTATGTAAGAAGGAGAATGAAAGCAGGATAAAGGCGGTTGAAATGTAAGCTTTGCGGAAGATGTGGGGAGTCAAGCTGACCGACCGTATTCGCAACAGCCTAGTAGGAAAGCGTGTAGGAAGGTAGGTATGCAAGATATTATCAGTGTAAAGATTAGATCAGTATCAGCATATCAATGAATATGCTCCGTTGGTTCGGGCATATATAAGAATGTCCGAAGAAAGAATGACAAAACAGATACACTATGCGAAAGTGTAGGTATGTCGGTACCAGGGTGGACCTATGCTACCATGACCAAATAGACCGTGTCTTATCTGAAGGGCAAGTCAAGAGTATCCGTAACCAGAAAACGTGTATGAGACGAACTATGAGAGTGGAGGAAGCTAGAAGTATGTAAGGTAAGAACCTGTTGGAGCTCTGTACTCTCTACCTACCCCGCAAGGGATCTGGCGTGACGAAAGAGATATAGATATATAGACTTTAAGCATATAAGCAAAATGGTTAGAGTCAGGCTTTGTTATGACAGGTGACAGGCCACTGGATCAATATCAAATGATTTTTACTCTTTTTAGTTTTTGATAACCACTGCAAAGGTATGGTGTCTTTTTATTTCTTAAAACTTACATGCGAATACTATGACATATTCTTGTTTCGTGGGTGCGTTTTCCAACAGAAAATTGACTTACAGAAACAACTGGACCGAAACAAATATGTGTGCGTCACACGAAGAACTGTCCCGTGCGGGGATAGAACCCGCCAGCACGCATGTAGTCGAATGAACTGAAATGTACGGGAGACGCCACACAGCGCAGCCCCGCTCGGCGCGAGGGCAAACGTCACGGTACCCGCCGCCGTAGCGCCCGACGCGATTACAAACAAAGCACGGGAGAAGAAGTTAAGAAAGATACTAAGCACCTATTTTATTTCAATAATTTATTAGTGTCAATATGCACAGATCAATCTTTGTTGTAAGAGAGATAAGAAACTATCTGAAACACGATCAGTAGATATTGCAATTTCGGATAAGCATTACTAAGTGCAAAATTTTGACGAGAACTTTAAAATTTGACAAGGGCTTGGTCCAGTAGTTAAGAGCGTTGGCCGCTCCGATCACTGGATTAAGCAGCCGCGGGTTCGATTCCCGCTTCCAGGACAAACGTCTGTGTGACCTACAAATGTTTGTATCGGTCTGGGTGGTTGTGTACGTGCATTTCATGTTCGTAAACGCACCCAAGACACAGGAATAATTCCTAATGAGAGGCTACGTTTTTTTAAGAAAAGAAATATTCATTTAATTCGTTCCAAAGGCTAAAACCAATTTAAAAAAAAACTTTCTTTAGTTTTGTTTTGAATTTATTATTTTTCACTGAGTACATTTAATTTCAAAGAATACACATCATTCGATATCAAATATTTATACTACAATATTTGTTTACCAAACTATCGAACGCAAAATCATTATTCACGTAAATGTTTGCAAAACGCGTTTGATACTAGTATTAATATTAATAAAATAGTTTCCAAAGCAATAGAAACTTAAACGAATTTTTGCAACCCTAAAATTACATCTGCTAAAACATAAATTATATTCACAGATCTCAATATGCTCACAATGATACTATAAGAATTCAATTTCAATTATTATAAGCTGGTTTAACATTCAGTGGTTTAAATAATTTTCCTTAACAGATCTGATTGATATTTGTAATTGATTTACCACATTATTCTTCCAATGAAATGTTTTTGTACAAAGCGTATAACGAATAGGTCCTCTGTCTTTAAACTGTTAAATGTTAAACTGTACTAGTGTTTGTATGCCCGCGTGGTTAATCACACCTTGTACTTTTAATTTAGATCTACACACAATTATTTGTTTACACAAGTAAACACATTCACTAATAAAATATCAGATTTGATGAAATTTACCTTTATAGTGATTAATTTATCAAATGCTAACTGTATATCTGTGGAATTGTGTATGTTTCGCCAGTATTATTTTATGATTACGTTATCCTCTCGGCGTATAATGTCCCGTTCGCAAAATGTAATATTACAACACGTTACATGGTTACTAAGCCATTTCGGAGATATAGCATATATTTTAATGTGTTAATTGAGATGTGGCATTTTAGTGAAGTCAGTGTGTTGGAACTTAAATAAAGATAACTTGTGCAGAGATTAAATGTAGCCGAGGTAATAAACAAGTGTTTAATGTGTTATTTTTAGCGCATTTTGACACAGCCGTTAATCTTAGAATAATATATCCAGAAGCCGCGTCCAGTCGTAATTGCACGTCGTGCGGTGAAGCAAAAAATTCAACAAATGCCCCGCATTCACCGCAATTCCCAGCCGCGTAATGTTGCCAGGAAAGATTACCACTTTTAGGTGTTGATGTTGATGACATTAGAGTAGTTGATACTAAAATAATTGTAGCGGTAACGTGTATTTTTAACCGACTTCAAAAAGGAGAAGGTTCTATGTTCGGTTGTATGTATGCTTTTTTATGTATGTTCAGCGATATTTTCGTCAATTGTGGACCCATTTTGATGATTTTTTTTGCATTGGGTTCAGTATAGCTCCAAGGTGGTCCCATTTTAATTTCATTGGTATTGGGCCTTGGACTTAGAAGATACACCAGGGAACTCCTTAACGATAAACAATAGGCATGTGTAAATTGAGATATTATGGGTATTACGTCAATCCTATAGGTACCCTACTATAGACCTAAGCAGTATATATAAACCAACTTCAAAAAAGGTGGTTCATAATTCGTTCTTTTTTATAACTCCTTTGCTTATGACCCCATTTTGATGATTCTTTTTGCATTGGGTTCAGTATAGTTTCGAGGTGGTTCTATTTTAATGTTATTGGTATTGGACCTTGGACTTTGAAGATACGAGAGGGAACTCCTTAACGGCGAACAGCACGAATGTATAGATTCCGTTATTATAGTCATTATATTAATCCTGTAGGTACCTTACTGTACAACTCAGCAAAATAATATAATATCGGTATATAAATATTACTAAATAATTTACTCGTCACTTAAAATGGTAAAATAAAAATCTCTTGCACCAACCAGCACCGACATCAAATATTTATTTTTTGCTTTTTGAAGCCGGTTTACCTTTTTTTTAAAGATTTTTATAATCCATATTAAACACAAGAAATAGATAGTTGAACTATTAAATTTGATTATTATCTTATATCTATATTGTTATCTTAGCTAAATATTAAAACCTTGATGTAGTAGTTAATGATATGAGTACCATTTAAAACTAGAACTTATAAAGTCCTCAGCAAATAAAAGTAGGAAAAAATAAAATTGTTTTACTAGCAACACTAACAAAATGGACGCATCTCTTACTATGACAGTTACAGATGGAAGAATTAATTCGATATTAAAGTAATACGGCACCTGAATGCGCTAGTTACGTACAAAATATGATCCTACAATGTTTATTTTTCGTGCTAAGCTCAAGTGGCTACCAATTCGCTTTCGCTGGAATGCTCATATACTATCGCTTCTATACAGCATTCTGTTTGATCCTAATACTCCTTTATACCTCAAAAAACGATTCGAGTTCCTCCGTGAGTCACATTCAAGGTTCTTAAGGTCGTCGGAAAATCTCAGACTGGAAATACCAATGCATTCCAAGATATTTATTGATAAATCCTTCTCAGTCCAAGCTGTTCGTCTATGGAATGCATTGCCTGTATCAGTAAGACGCGCAGTCTTTGACCATTTTTAAAAGAATGGTTAAGGAACACTTTCTTTCGACCATTCTCTAATAAGTCACCTACTCTCACGCCGTTTCTTTCTACCTATCTTTATTATATTTATATATTGTCATGTAACATATATATTTATAAGCATATGAGCCTGTACCTATTAAAACAGAACTAACTCATAAATGGACTGCCCTATATTTTTTGTATCTTTTTCTTTCAGTTTTGGTTGTCTGGCAGAGATCGCTATTAGCGATAAGACCGCCAATTGGACCTTCTTTGTATTTTTTTTTTATTCTCTATATAAATGTTTTGGTGTACAATAAAGAGTAATCTATTTATCTATCGATCTATCTTTTTGAGCGCAACAGCATTTTTACAGGCGAGAACGACACAAGACGGCATAATTCAATAATTTGCACCGCGCAGAGCACGTTTCTTCGCACCACGGTCACAGAGTGACTACTCTATGTAGCTTTAATTTGGTGCGCACCCGCGGGTTTTAGATTATATTAATTCTAAGCCGTTAATATTAACTCACACACTAAGATCTCACGAAAATTAGTTCCTGTCATCCTAGACGGACGGCTTGGTCCAGAGGTTAAAGGTTGAGTCGCTCCTAGTGTGGGGCTATGTTTTTAAAGCATAATTTTATTTTAAAAAGACCTTTTAAAAATAAGCTTTTAAAGCAAAAACACAACGAAGATATCATGCTTAGTTAAGGAGTTCCTATGTCTTTCTTTCAGCTCCGTCATTAGACGTTGGACACCATTCGGGTCTTAAGTACTCGTCAAGATAAATCCAACGAGCTCAAACACGGCAGGGTTATATTGAGTAGTTGGGTGGATTCATTGGCCAACTTTCGGCCTCATAATCAGACCCTGAACACTATCTAGTTGTATAGTACTTATGATGATATTAGACCAGCCACATGGTACCATATTATTACATTGTCATCGGACTTACATACGTATGCCAACTTTCACCTCAATCGAATAACCGCAAGTGCTTGAAAAATGGATCACAAGATTTGAACCGGAAAGACAGACAGACATACGAACATTGCAAGTTAAATAACAGCTTGTAAAAATCAAGTCCCCAATGCAATTTCGTGTTATTGTATTATCAATGAGACTTCTGCCTCAACATGAAATTCCTGACTATTGGTTGTATACAGGCCAAATTGATAATTATTTGTAAATACAGACAACGTTTTGTAACGATTAAAGATTAACAAATCCGTAGATAATGGAAATGGTATTGTAAAACATCTTCACCATAACTGAAATGTAAATCTAGAAAAAACCGTTATTTTTCGAGATAGAAGAATCTCCTTAATGTCCCTAGGCTAATGTAAAGAAAAATAGGGTATGCAGAATTCTTACCGTACTATTTAGCACGGTAAGAATTCTGCATACCCGACGATGGGACGTGTTCATGCGATGAAGCCTACTTAGCACTCATTGTAAATTACCATGATCATATTATGTTATACTATGTGAGATGACAACGGCTTGGTGCAGTGTTTAAGAGTTAAAGTCGCTTCTTCCATCGAGCAGACGCGGGTTCGATCCCCGCACGGGACAAACCTTTGTGTGTCACACAAATGATTGTTGCACTCTGGATGTTTGTGAATGTGAATTTTATGTTTACAAACACATCCACAATACAAAAAAAAAATCTTAGTGTGTGGCTACGTGTTCTTAATTAAAAAAAAAATGGGGGTAATGGATCGTACGGTTGAGTGAAATACTATTTAGGGTGGCCAATTTCTTTATACTTGACATTTACATTGTCTTGCGTCTTGTTTGATCGGCCGCGCAACGGCGTACAGTGCACACGTGTATCTCAGGCACTGCGCTTAGAAAATTATTTTTAGTGGTTTAAAGTTTCCGATATACCATTTTATTTTTTACTTGCAACAAGTATATATTCTTACCTTTAAAACAATAATATTCATATTTAAAACGACCTCCGCATACAGAAGAAATCACAAAATTAAAAATATTACCATTAATTATTTTCAGAAAAAAAATAGACGCTTGAAATAATAAGTGCATTTTGAAGACCAGCGAGTCACGCGAGCTGCGGTCATTGCCCCGAAGCCCCGTACTACGGAACTCAGGTACGAAGACATAATTTCTGTCGTTTGGATAGTGGCCATAGTACATAGTAGAAGCCATTATGTCGACCACACATAAAGAACAGTCTTGCTCTGCATGTTTTGGAGACTTAGACAACAATAAATCTAAACCTTGCACATTCTCGGATTGTAAAAAGAAGTAACATATGTTGTGTTTAAATAATTTGAACATGAACAATGAACAAATAGCCACATGGATTTGTCCTGTTTGCTGTACTATGACCAAAAAAGTTTTTGATGACACGGCACCGGCTTTGCGTGTGAGCATCTCTGGTGAAAATGTCACTAAAAGGAATAAACCCTCCACCTAGAAACAATATTATAAACTGGAGCAGGACTATAATGACCCTATTACAGGCCTGACAATGGAAATACGGAAGCTACGTGGAGACATATCATCTTTGAGGACCGAAATTTTCGTAGTTATAAACCGGTTTGAGTCACGTATTAATGCTGTCACGCAAAGAATTCCTGCAACTGAAACTCGTCTCAAAAAATTAGATTCTAAGCTAAGTCAGTTTGACATAATAAATGCTACATTAGCTTCGCTTCAGGAACAAATTGATTTTAAATCACCATCTTAGTTACATAATGAGTTAGTAATATCAGAAGTGAAAAAAATTGCAAATGAAAACCCATATCATATAGCTCTAACAACTGCAACAAAAATAGGTATTCAAATTACAGAAGCTGATCTAGACAATGTCGCGCGGGTTGGACCGATGCGCAATACTAGTGAATCTAATGATAAAGAACCCAATTTCCCCCGGCCCTTACTGGTGCGATTTACAAGAAAAATTACTCGGGATAGTTTCATAAGATCCGCCAAATGCCGAAGAAACTTTAACAATAAGGATATAGTAGATAATGGAAAGGACAGAAAAGTATTTGTTAATGAGAGGCTTACCCAAAAGAACCGCAGTTTATTTCGTGATGCCGGAATTAAAGCTAAAGAGGCAGAATACAACTATTGCTGGACAAAAAACGGTTCCATCTACATCAGAAGCGCATTGGATGTCCTGCTATTCGTATACGCGCTCACGGCGACCTACCAAGATCCGCAAGCAAAACTAACTAACCGCTCATTCCGGTACCTTCATATTTTGTTTTGTGTTTTTCATTTACCATTTGTTTAATATTTCTAATATTCAGTTTCAGATTTGTTTTTGTTTCTCAATTTTATCTATTTTTATTCATTTCAAACATCATGTTTGATTACAACTCATCCAGACATAATGTAAATTTTCTTTACCATAAGTTTAGTATAAAATATTATGTAGAAACCAATCCAAGTAGTGATAATACCTCAATCATAATATGTACCCATGCACGATTTGCCAATATATATCATAAATCCTCGATCCCACCTATTATATACTTAATAATAATAACATACCTTATTCACAACCACAAGCAATGTACTTATTTATACGTCGTTACTTTGCTCTCCTTTAATTCGATTAAACATCTAAATGTGGCAAAAAGTCATTATTCTGAATTACATACACTATTTTTTCATAAAACAGACTAATGGCCACCTTAGAAATGTTAAATGATATTGATGAAAACCTTACGATAAAATGCCACCCTTTAGATTATCCAGAAAATACCTATCCTATCTTAAGCAAATACATTATAAAATTTTTTACAATAAATATTAGAAGCATAAACCGAAACTACGATCGATTTTTGATAATACTTAAAAGACTAAACATGAACTTTGATGTGATGGTACTAACAGAATGTTGGCTTAATGATACTTCTGCTATAAAACAAATTGATGGTTACTCTGTCTTTCATTCAAAGAATTACATAAACAAAGCAGGTGTTATCATTATCTACGTCAATTCAGTATTTTCACCAATAGTTGAAGAATTAAACATTGAAAACTGTAATAGCCTATATGTAAATATTTTAAACCAATTCTCATTACTCGGCATTTATCGTTCCCCATCACTTGACTCACATAACTTCTAAGCTCCCTAGAATCAGCACTTAAATCTCTAAATACAAAACAAATTTTCATACTTACTGGTGATATAAATATAGACATAAGTGAAACCTCTCTTACCCCAAACATTTCGTCTGATTACCTTAATCTCCTAGCTGAGTATGGTCTGCAACCAGCCATAGACAAACCAACACATACAAAAACTTGCTTGGACCACATATTTATACACGGAACTCAGGAAACCGAGTCTGTAATCTGTGCAGCTGACCTTACAGATAACGATCTGATCATGTTAGGTACCAATAAAATCCCCTCAATCCCAAAACGAACAACCTGTTCCCGATCCATATAAAAAGAGATTATGAAGCTATTACAGATGAATTACGTGAAATGAATTAGTCTATTATTACTATAACAAATACAGTATCAGACGCAGTTGACATTTTCATGTCTACACGTATTTTAAACGAATCAGTATGCCAACATACCACCTGCATTAAAATAAGTCGATCCAGATTCGCTATCCAAACGTGCATGACCCCAGGCCTTCTTAGGTGCTCTAGGCATAAAGATAAAATGCACGCTGACGCAAAAAAGAACCCTAATGGCCCGATTAAATAATTAACATTTACACGATATAGAAATTTTTATAAATCTCTATTAAGACGCGTTAAGAACGATTATCAAAAGTCCGAATTGAAAAAAAAATCCACTAACCCCAGACAACTCTGTAAGGCTATTAAACAGATCACGCATTCTAGCCCCCACAATCATAACGCCTCAGAATTAATTTATTTGTCCAATAATCCTTCACAATCACTAGATATTTGCAACTCTTACTTTCCTTATGTCGGTTTAAATTTAGCAAATGAAATACTTACAGAAATAAACGAAACAGAGGAGTCAAATCTCTTTACCCTGTTCACCAAAAATTTTCAATTTCTAAACCCCACAGACATAACGAACTGACTGTGTTCGGTCAGCAACCGAACACACGAATCGCAAACCTATGCAAGTTGTTTACCCAAGCAACATGCATTATTAACATCAGTGCACAACTAACATTCGCGGCGACCGGGTGCATTCCTTAACAAACACAGTTTATTAGAGTCAACATTTTTAGTTATTTTTAACATTTATATGGAACATTGTATACATGAAGTGATATAAACAATAATTAACAAAACAGACTTTTATCATTAACAACACCCACCGCAACCTCGCTAGTGCCGCCACATTTTTTGGTCCTTCGATTGGACCTCGCGTCGCGTACCTATTTTCGTAAGCGGGCGAGGTAAAGAACTAGTACAACTAACAGTGATTCAGTGCAACTTGAGGATTGCAGTGGGAAAACATTCGAGGATATCTGGTGCCAACAGACAGGGAGTAACAACCGGAACAACAACAATATTCAAGTAATATCTTTTTTTATGTTCTGACTAACAAAGATATCAAACATGGCGGAACTGATCGAGATCCAACATTTGACGTATGATAGTATCGTCAAGCTTGCCACTAACATTAAAAAAGATGGGGCAGATCGCAAAACAATAGATTATTTCAAGAGGCGGATGGACATTCTTCAGGAATACTGGAAGGAGTATCTGAATAATCATGCCCGAATTAGCAAAGAAGTAAGTAAAGATCATGCCTATTTCGTGGAGGAACATTACGAGAAAACAAGTCAAGCATACGAGTCTACAAAAGCCCTTATCAACGCGCAGTACCAGCAGCTCGTGGTAGCCCTAGAGAAGCCAACAGCGAAAGAATGAGAACATTGAAGACCTTGATTACCTGTCCCCGGCACATTTTTTAACCGGAAGATCCGGGTTAACAGTCATTGAAACAAAAGAAGACGCTAGAACTAGGTGGTATTTAACGAATAACATATTCAAAGAAATATGGAAGAAATGGAAAAACGAATACCTTAGCCAGTTAACAGCAAGACAAAAATGGTTACGCCCAAAAGCTAACATGAAAATTGGAGATTTAGTTGTAATTCACGAAGATAACATTCCTGCAGGCAAATGGGCAATGGGCAGAGTGGTTGAATTACACCCTGGAAACGATAACCGTGTTCGGGTGGTATCACTAAAAACAAAAAATGGCATAGTTAAGAGACCGATCGTTAAACTATCTAGATTACCTATAGAAAATGGTGATCAACAAAATGGAGAATCAGAATCAGACGCAAAGAAACAACACATAAATATTAAAACAACAAGGTCTACACGGAAATGTAACCGAGTTCACTTCTCCAGTATTGTCATGGCATTAATATTGTTTATCAATCTGTGTTGTAATGCAAATGCTGCCTATAACATTACGCAATTGATGAACAACCAGTCACTATATTTTGACCCTGTATCCAAAATGAATATTGTAAAGGACTCTTGGAAACTTATCATCTATTATAATATGGCTCCATACTGGGAAGGAATGACAGCCTTCGAAAAAATATCTAAATATATAAATAAAACATGTGAAACAGTAAATGGCGAACAGTGCAATACGATAATCCCGCAATTGTATCACTCATACCAGGAATTAACGTACTACAATCAGTTACTGA
Source organism: Phalera bucephala (assembly GCA_905147815.2). Taxonomy (NCBI): domain Eukaryota; kingdom Metazoa; phylum Arthropoda; class Insecta; order Lepidoptera; family Notodontidae; genus Phalera; species Phalera bucephala. The sequence continues at coordinate 17,280,020 of LR990616.1, read as the reverse complement.
TGACGCAACGTTTAATTGAGCACTCCAGACAGCGTCGGGGCCTTATCAACGGGGTCGGCTATCTTGCTAATTCACTCTTCGGCGTATTGGATGAGCGTTTCGCCGAACAGTATACCAAAGACATAGAATTAGTCCGACTAAATGAAAAACATTTGCTTAATCTATGGAAAAACCAAACCTCCATAGTCGAAGCGCAATACAATTTATTGAAAAGAACAGAAGATAGCATCTCTAGACAGCATAATTTCATTAATCAACGCCTAATACAACTGGAAACAGCAGCTCACGATGTCAAATTTATTATTGGAAACATAACCTTATTTCAAGAACTGATATTCATGGCACTGACTGCGAGTAACTTACTTAATAACTTGAAACGAACCCAAGATACTATTTTGGATATCATCACAGACGTACATAATGGACAATTCAATATCCATTTATTGACTCCTAAACAAATTCAAGAAGAACTTAGCATCATATCTACACAATTACCTGATGACGTAACATTACCCATTGAGTACTCTGACTACAGAAAACTATATAAATTAATAGAAATAAAATCCAGAATAACGGAAAGATACTTTATTTTCGAATTAACATTCCCATTGATCGGTAGAGACAAATTTAATTTATACAGAATATTGACTATACCACAACAAATAGGTCAGAATATGATACAAGTGACGCCTGTATCTGAATACATAGCCACTAATTTAAAGAAAGATACATATTTCACAATATCGTCGAAAGAACTACAACAATGTACGAAGATGGTTGACTTATACATATGCAACTTAAAAACGCCAATCTTCCATCTTAACAACGAAAACAAATTTTGTGATATGGATTACGTTGCTAGAAAGTGCAAAGTAAAAAGGTCGAGATGTACTAACAAGTGGGTTCCTCTAACAAAGCCGTCGCAGTATTTATATCACTGCTGTGATAACTATGTGGTCAGAATTATTTGCAATAATCAAATATCAGTCGAGCGTTTAACTAAGGCTGGAATTATGAACATAGAGCAAGGCTGTTTATTGAAAGGGCATGATCTGACTTTACATTTACAAAAGTATTTGACGAACCAAATGGAAATGAACTCTAACATTTATGTACCTATGATGGATCCTCTGAATCATATAATTAATACCTCCATAACACTGGAAGACATACAAAATGGTACCGATTCTACTGAAATCGGAGACGCCTTACAAAAGCTACACAAGACAATCGAAGAAATGAAAGAGCGCCAAGTAGAGCTGAACGAGAATATATCTCCTCATGATGTTTATCAGTACGTATTAAGCTACGTACTGGTGTTAGCGGCGGGAGCGGCGGCGACGGGCGCGCTGGTGTGGCGTTGCCGGCGCAAGCGGCGCAAACGTGCGATGATCACCACTGACATCGAGCTCCACCCCGTACCGAAGCAGAGTGATTTGAACATAAGTGCAAGTGCGAGTGCTAGTGGTAGTGCGGGTAAAAGGGTTGAACGACTACGGTATCCATCTCCAAAATTTAGTGAAGTGTTCAACGTGCGTACCAAACTAAACAAATCGTGTTCCCCCATACCGACCAATAAACGCTTTTAACTAACCTAGAGACAATAAGTCGGCAAATGATTTTCTTTTGACTTTATTATGTGCCTAGTTTTTAGATTTTATCTTAATTTTTTGTCTTTTATTCTTTTTGTATATGCTTTTGTATTTGTTATGTGTTTTTTCTTTTACTCAACATTTTTGTAACCTTTATTTAACATTTTGAATTCGATTTAGTCCTAACATTATTGTATTGTTATTTAAACAGATGTTAATTTGAAATGGATAACATGTAACATTTTATCATTATCATTTTTTGGGGCCCCGGAGTATGTTCGGTCAGCAACCGAACACACGAATCGCAAACCTATGCAAGTTGTTTACCCAAGCAACATGCATTATTAACATCAGTGCACAACTAACATTCGCGGTAACCGGGTGCATTCCTTAACAAACACAGTTTATTAGAGTCAACATTTTTAGTTATTTTTAACATTTATATGGAACATTGTATACATGAAGTGAAATAAACAATAATTAACAAAACAGACTTTTATCATTAACAACACCCTTTTTTTTTTTCTTTTTTTTTTACCTGGGGAAAATCCTGCATAGGACTTCCGCGAGCCTCGGGGGAAACTCGCGGGGCGTGTCGGATTCTTACCGACTAAAAACCCCAGGGTGGCCGACATCAGCACTTTGGAGGGGCTCCGGGATCTCCGTATGGAACGCACCGGTGCCCCTCTTGTGCCACGCTCTGAAGAGCCCGCCTTCGGGGGGAGACTTAAAGACACGCTCCCCCCGCACCAACGCGGTGCTCACGGCGACGTGGGCCACACCACGCCGCCGTCCTCCTCGGGGTCGCTCGTGAAGAACGCTCAAGGCCCCCGCCCCTTGCGTCCGCGACCCCGAAGGCCCCCCTGCTGATGTTGGTGCAGGGGGGGTCCCCCGCCAGATATTACGGCGGGAGACGCGAGTTAGCCCGTATTCTTAAGCCCCGGGCTATTGGGCTGGGGGGCCTGGGCGGGCTGTGCCTCCGCCCCGGCGCCGTCGCCTTCGTCGAGCAGGATCGGCCCTCTCCCGATCCCGCTCAGCCTCCTCCTTCTGGGACATTACAGTCTCGCAGAAGGAGGATACGGCCCCCCACGCCGATTCCCCTGCCAGCATAGCCGCTACAACTGCCGGCAGGAAGAGGTCCGGTCCGATCCGGTCGACCAGGATCCGCCACTCGGAGGCCCACGCTGGGCACTCTTCGAGCGTGTGCTGGGCGGAATCCTGGTCCCCACCGCAGTGGTGACAGGTCGTCGTCGCCTCGCGTCCGATCTTCCTCAGATAATCACCGAAGCAACCGTGACCGGTGATTATCTGAGTAAGTCTATAGGTGACTCGCCCTCTCCTCCGCTGGTGCCAGGCTTCGAAGGACGGCAGAATAGCTTGGACGACACGCTTGCGCGCGATGTGCTCTTGACTGAGCCTCGCGCGCCACTCCTCCAGAGCGCGTCGTCGTTCCCGCCGTCTCACTTCTTCGAGCGCAGGCACGCCCTCGCCGCTTTGGCGGACGCCACGAGTCTGGTCGTAGACCCTCGCGTCCATGTCCGCCAGGATGTCGAGCGGCGGAAAGCGCGCCAAGAGGGTTGCCGCCTCAAAGGATATGGTACGGTATCCTCGCGCGATGCGGATGGCCATCCTGCGCTGCAGGCTCTGGATCTTCATCCTGCTGCGCCGGACGCCCGACAGTCGGTGTGACCACACGGGCGCCCCATAGAGGGCCACCGATCGCACGACCCCCCCGTAGAGGCGGCGCACCTCCTCCGACGGTCCCCCAAGGTTGGGCAGCAGTCTATGCATAGCACCCACTACCCTTTCGACCCGGGGGACTAGGCGCTCGAAGTGCTCCTCGAAGCCCTAGCGACTGTCCAGGGTGAGGCCTAGGTACTTTAGGTACCTCCCCACCCGGACTGGCGAGTCTCCAACGCGAACCCACGAGTCGGGCGGTTCCCTGCTCCTCGGCAGTTTGTGGAACCATAGCGCCTCGGTCTTATGAGGCGCTATCTCCAGGCCCAACTCGCGGATCTTGGCGACGACGACGACCTCTGCCCCAAGCTCGGCGAGCCCTATGGTCCTCTCAAAGGTGTCCCCCTCGGCCAACATCAGTGTGTCGTCAGCGTAACATACGACGCTGACGCCGGGGGGGAGATTGACCCGCAGGACTGCATCGTAGGCGAGGTTCCATAAGAGGGGGCCCAACACGGACCCCTGCGGAACCCCGCAAGACACTTCCCTCCGGTGCAATGTACCGCCCTGTCCGATGTACTGGACGTATCTGTCGCGCAAGTAGTCCCTGACCACGGCCTGCAGGTATGGGGGGACGCGATGATGTTCGAGCGCCCCCAGGATCGCGCCCCAAGGCAGGGAATTAAAGGCGTTGACGATGTCCAGACTTATCGCCAACGCCACCCCACCCCGGAACACAGCCTGCGCCGACAGGGAGCGGACGCGAAGTATCGCGTCCAGCGTGGAACGCCCCTGTCGGAAGCCGTATTGGCTTTCAGCCAGGTCGGGACCGACACGCGACAGATGCCCACCGAGACGAGCGGCAAGAATCCTTTCGAACAACTTGCCGGCCTCGTCCAGCAGGCATATAGGACGGTACGCAGAGGGTGTGTCTGCAGTCCTGCCTTCCTTCTTCAAGAGGACCAGGCGAGCCTCCTTCCAGGCCGTGGGGAACTTGGCGTAACGGAGGCAGCTATTGAACAGCCGCCTCAGCTTGTCCCCCAGGGCGGCCAGAGCGATCACCCACGCCCGCCCCGGTATACCGTCGGGGCCGGGCGCGGTATTACGAGCCCGCAAGCGGCTAACGGCTCGGTCCAGCTCCAGTTCGGTCACCCCCAACTCGTCGGTGTAAAGGGCCGACGACACCGTCGGGGGGACTGAGGGACTACCCCGAACCGTCGGGAAAAGTGCGTCGATTACCCGACGCAGCAGTCCAGGGTTTAGGGTCTCCGTCAAGGGGGGCACCCAGGGGCGAAGCTTGCCCAGCACCACCCTGTAGGCGCGCCCCCATGGATCCCCGTCGAGTCCCTCTAGGAGCTCGCTCCAGGACCGAGACCTGGCGTTCGCAATAGCGATTTGGAGCGCCTTAGTAGCCGCTCGATAGGGCTCATAGGCTCTGGCCTTCTCCTCCTCGGTGGCTCGCCTTCTTCGTCGGGCTCGGGTGTACCGGCGTCGCGCGCGCAAGCAGACCTCGCGCAACTGCGCTATCTGCTGCGACCACCAGTACATCGCCTTTCGCTTGAGACAGCTGGCCTGGGGCATGGCGGCGTCACATAGCGCCGTCATCGTGTCCCGGAACCAGGTCGCCTCCCTTTCCGGATCGGGCCAAACCTCATCGGCGTTTTCCGGCCACGCCGCGACGCTGGCTGCGGCCTCGAGAAGATCTTGATCGAGCCGCTTGAGGGACTAGCGTCGCGGGGGGCTGCCTGCTCTGCGGCTGGGGCGGTCGGAGGGTCGGAGGGCCACATCGAAAAGGATGTGGCGGTGGTCGGATAGTGTGACCACCTCCTCCGCTACGCGCCACCCCGACAGCATGCTAATGACAGCGGGAGTCGCCCACGTTAGGTCGACGATCGACTCCCCCTGCCACCGCACGCACGTGCTCACGGACCCCCGATTCACGAGTCGGAGGTCCAGCCCAGCCGCCCACTCTTGCAGTGTCTCTCCCTTTGGACTGTCTCTGGGGTTGCCCCACGCCCTAGCGTGGGCGTTAAAATCCCCCAGGACAATCAGCGGACGGGGTAGGCATCTGCGCACGCAGTTCGCCAGCCCGTCCAGGTACGCCTCGTAGTCGGCGAGGGACCGATTGGGAGAGACGTAGCAGCCCACTATGGCTATCGTTCCCCACTGCACAGCCACGTACCCCTGCCCCTGTTCTATCAAGCAGCAGGATGGAGCGCCTTCTCCTCCCCCCCAATAGACGGCGACGGAGCCCGTGTTGTCCCCGAACCAACGAGGATGGTCCGGGATATTATAGGGCTCCGCGACAATGCCAAGGGCAATGGACCACTCCGCAACGGTTTGCAGCAGCAGGTTCTGCGCGTTGCGGCAGTGGTTCAGATTGCCCTGCAAAATCCTTTGGGGAGGGAATTTTAGGCCTCCATTGGCTGTCCCGGCGGGCTATCGGGGCCCGCTTCCGTGGCCGATGCCTCGGATGCCGCCTGGGGTTGTGTTTGGAAAGGGGCCTGCTTCTTTCCCTTCCCTTTCCCCTTCGGGGGGGCACATTTTTTGGTGTGCAGCCGATGATCTGCTGCACACCCTTTCGCGGAGCACAGAGGGCATTTAAGCTCCCGCGCCGTGCATGCGCCGGCCCTATGGTTGGGCTCGGAGCAAGCGTAGCACTGTGTGCTCCGGTCCACCCCGTTGGGGCATTTGCTGCCCACGTGGCCCTTCTCAAGGCACCGGAAGCAGTACAGTGGTCTCTGTTCCAGTGCCTCGACCTTTACCGTCCCCCAGCCCACTTTGACGATTTTTGCCGCTACGAGTTTGCGCGTAGTGGCAAGTGGGCATTGGATCCAGGCTGTCCCCATAGCAGTGGGTGTGCGACGGATTGGCCCAACCCGGACATCATCCGTCGCACATTCGCCCACCGCGGCGACCACCGATGCCACCTCTTCCGGCGTCGCGGCGTCATCCAGGCCGTAAAGCCTAATCTCGCCCGTTTTCTTTGGGCGCATGATACGCACGTTGAGGTCAGATAGGACCTCGCGCATCCGCGCCGCAAGGTTGTCAGCCTGGCTCTGACATTCTGAGCCCTCCAACTGCAGGAGAAGCGCCCCAGTCAAGGCCCTCCTTTGGGCCACCGTCTCGATGCCGAGGTCAGCGAGGCGAATGCGACTTTTCGCTGCGCTCATGACCTCAGCGTAGGTGGTCTTGTCATCGAGAACGGTGACCGTTACAGCTGCTGTTGCAGGAGCCTTTCGCGGTCTCCTCCCGCGCATTTTGCGCAAGGGATTTCGCGTCTCGGGCGCCCGTTGCGGCGGGCCCTCCCGGGCCCTTCTCGGCTTTTTGGCGACCGTTGCCCAGGACTCTCCCCTTTGAGGCACAGGTGGATCCAGCACCTGATTCTCCACAGGGAGAAGCTCAGATACTGGCGGGTGCACCAAAGTCCGCGACCTCCGCACCCTTCGGGCTCCCTTTTTAGCCCCAGGAGCCAGCGGCGCCGCCGGCTGCGCGGGCGATAGCCTTAGCGGCGACGGGGCCACCAGCACGGGTGACGGCCGCGGTAGCAGCGTTGGGGTCCTAACCGCCGGCAACGAACTGGTCGCTTCCGAAGCCAGGGGTGGACGGAGGCGCCTTTCCGAAGGGAGCCTCGTCTCGATGGCCTCCAGCCGCGCGTTGACCATATTGCCTACTTCCAGCATAATGGTGCGCGCTCTCTTCTCCCACTCTTCCTCCGATGGTTGAGGAGGAGGAGCTTCCCGCGGACGTGTCTTGGCGAGCTCTTCCCGCAGCGCTGCCAGTTCTCCCTTTAGCTCCGCCAGTTCGGATTGCAGGCGGGAATTATCCGCCTGCAATTTAGCGGTTTCCGCTGAGGTCGACCTTGCTTGCAGCATTTCCGTAGCTGCCCTAATGGAGGCCGCTGCGTCCTTTAGGTCACGTTGGAACGTGCCCTTTAGGTTTCCCGATTTGGATGCGACCCTCAAAATGATGGCCACATCCTCCTGAACGCGTTCTCCGAGAGCCGCCGCGGTGGGACCCTCCTGCGCAACGTCAATGCCCAGCGCGGCTCTTCTCACGCGGGCTTCGTCAGACAGTTGCAGTCGCTCACTATCCACAGTATTCTTCGCCTTCTTTTTTCGGGCTTTGGCTTCAGTAAGCTGCGAGGATCCTGTCGAGTCAGACTCGACCCCCTCACTCGCAGCCGGTGTATCAACCCTTCCCAGGAAACGGCCTTTACGGTCGCGTTTGGGTCCGGCAATGCCACCTCGTCCCCTTCGCACTATCGCTACCTTTTGCGGCGCCGGCATAGAATCACAGCCGGACACCGAATTAGGCTCGGAACAATCTCTTTTTTCGCAGCTGCGATTAAGACCGCTGGTTTTTGGGCGTATGGAACAATGTTCCAAACTGCCGCGGTCGTTACCAGCAGGTTCCACGCTGGAACAGCGCGATTCCCCACTGCTTTCTGCTCTACCTTCGTCGTCTTTCGTTTTATTCTTGATGCGTTCCATATATGGTCCCACGAGTATGGGGGAAATAAATCGTCGACCCGGGCGGAGCCCCCTGCACCCGAACAAGCCTATATACACCGAGGGGTCGGCCGGTACCTCGGGTTGCCGCACCTGCAGCTCGTAATTTTTTAAAGTGGTTGTCTTCCACGCGGCCCAGCCGGCGAAGGCAAGGCCCCCGTCCCAGCGTAGAGCCGAAGCTCATCGTTGCCGGTTACGGGTTCGCCATCGGTGGTCCAAGACCGTGTCTGAAGGCGGGGTAAGCGCACACCAGACCCGACGACTAGGAGGGGAAGGGAAAGGTTTGGGAAGGAAGCCAGGGATCGGGATAGAGAAGGGAAGGGAAGGGTTACGTTAGGGCTTCGCGCCCTCTCCCGACTTTCGTTACCGCGGGGTCTCACTGGTCCTCTCTGAAGCCCAGAGAGGTACCTAGAACCCCCGGGCAACGCTTCACCAATTTGCCCGCTGCGCCCCACCCTCTCCGAAAGAATCTCCAGAAATTGTGAGGGGCAGCATGGCGACTCCCGCCACACGCGCCGGACTATTCGCCACCGCCGGCGGTCCCTCCGAGACACGAGGGGACCGCCGACGGCGCCCAGGGTACACCACGAGGAGGTTGTCCGACCCAGCACCCCATCATTAACAACACCCACCGCAACCTCGCTAGTGCCGCCACAGACTGTTACGAAACCACGGAAATAATTTATAATCTTAGTTCAAATAGCGCCCCAGGACTCGATAAGATAGACAATAGACTACTTAAAGCTTATAGGTGGTTCCATCATAAATCCAATAACTGAAATTATCAACATGAGGCTATCTACGGGTACATTCCCCCACTTATGGAAAACTGCCGTCGTAACACCCATCCACAAAAATAAAGACAAAAATTGCCCGGAAAACTATAGACCCGTATCACTTTTAAGCACTATTTCTAAAATCTTAGAAAAATTTGTTAACCAAAGACTAATTCATTATCTTGAATCACAAAATATTATTTCGGATAAACAGTATGGCTTTTGAAGAAACAGAAGATGCTATCACTCACTTGACAGACATTATTTCCTCACATTTGGACAACAGGGAAACTTGTGTTGGTGTTTTCATAGATTTAGCAAAGGCTTTCGACACAGTCTCAATCCCGATTCTTCTACATAAAATATTTACTCTAGTAATTACCCTAACTTATACCGAAACAGAAAATTTTTTAAAAATTATCCTATAGATAATATTTACATTTTTAACATTAATATATGTTGTTATCTACGTATATATTTCTATCTATCTCTATCTATCTATAACCTCACGCCAGATCCCTTGCGGGGTAGGCAGAGAGTACAGAGTTCCAACAGGTTATTTCCTTACATACCTCTCTGGCTTCCTCGACTCTCATAGTTCGTCTCATACACGCTCGCCGGTTACGGAGACTCTTGACTTTTCCATCAGATAAGACTCGGTTTATTTGGTCGTGGTAAGATAGTCTAGGTCTTCCCCGGTACCTGCATCCTTCCACTTTCACATTGTATATCTGTTTTGTCATTCTTTCCTCTGGCATTTTTTCTATATGCCCGAACCAACGGAGCATGCCCTTTCTCATCTTTACACCGATACTATCTTTCATACCTACTCGCTTTCTTACTACGCTGTTGCTAATGCGGTCGATCAGCTTCACTCCGCACATCTTCCACAGAGCTTACATTTCTACCGCATTTATCCTACTTTCATTCTCCTTCTGACATACCCAGCCCTCGCTACCATATAACAGCGTTGGGACAAGAACTCCGTTATGTATGGCCAGCTGCGCCTTATGGCTTAAGTGCCGGCTCCCAAGTAGCTTTCCCATCGCACCATTCACTCTGTTCCTTGCACTCACTCTTCTCTCTATGTCAGCGGTATATTTTCCATCCTTCCTGAAGGCGCATCCAAGATATACAAACTCATTCACTTGCTCCAGCACATCGTTACCAACCATAATCCTTACGTTCGTTCTGGTTTCTTCACTTTCAAAAACCATAATCTTGGTTTTCTTTACATTCAAGTGTAAGCCATTGATCATGCAGTCGTCTTTCATAACTGTGACTAGTGTTTGCAGATCAGTGGCTGTTGGCGCTATTAAAACCATGGTTTACCACTGAGTCACCCATTTGTACACCTTCATTCATCGCTTTCAGTCTTTGAAGACTTTTGTCCAGATATATTATAAACAGTCTAGCGGACAACACGCAACCCTGCTTGACGCCGATTTTAACGTCAAACCAGGGTGACCTGTTACCACCCACCCGTACGCATGCCTTGCAGTCCACATAAGTGGACTGGACGGCTCGCAACAGAGTGCCATCTATACCATACTCTGGCAAAATGTCCCAAAGTCTCTTTCGCACAACTCTGTCAAATGCCTTCTCCAGATCTACAAAACCGCAGAAAACCTTCCGGCCCACTGCCAGATGCTTCTCTATGATGTTGCGGAGTGAGAAGACTTGATCCGAACATCCTCTTCCAGACCTGAAACCCCCTTGTGCCTCGCACAACATTCGTATATATTTCATTTTGATAATTATATTTATTTTGATTTAATTTATTTATTGTTTCTTCTCCCTATAGTTTATTACTAATCTTTGTAATTGTATAGCTTCAGACTGTTATTTTGTTGTGTGCACTGTAACTTTAATCGTAATGTTAAGTATCCGTAACTGTAACTTGATCCCCACGATACAGGCTTAGCCTACTGTGTGGGTCCATGGTTAATTGTTTCTCTGTGTATTACGTTTCTATTTAATAAAGATTATTATTATAATACCGTCCTACTAATATAATAAACGGGAAAGTTTGTAAGGATGGATGGACGTATGGATTCTGCTCTTTCACGCAAAAACTACTAAACGTATTTTAATATAACCTTACAATAACATAGCTTATACATCAGAATAATACAATGTCTGTAATTTATAAAGAGATTACAAAATTAACGCGTACGCAATTGCTGGTAACAGCTAGTTTATAACTATCGTTCGACTCCGTGACAGAACGTTGACAAAATAATCAATAGAAAAGAAAAAAGGCTTAAGACGAAAGTATTCAACCATTAAATACATAATTGTTTATGTAGCAACTAAACGCCGAAATTGTCAAGTGTTTATTTTTCTACTATCGCAAAATTGACTTCGAGCGACCCGAGAGTGATAGATTTACTCGTTCAATCTCTGTCTACTCAGAATATTGAGAATTTACATTCTCTTATATATTACTACAATGACAGGGAAGGGAAATATAGGAAACATTTTCGCGTGTAGAAAATTATTAGTTTCTTTATTTTACATCAAGTTATTTGGCAGTTATGTGAGACGCCTCATACTTACCGAGAAATTTAATGTATTTTATTTTATTTTTATTTTTTATCTCTGTTCCTCTTCTGAGATAATCCCCGCATTACATAAAGGTCTTATATCTCTTGCTCTTGCATAAAATACCGGCAAAAGAGGCCAAATTGTCGCGCCACTTCTTAGCGCCAACTTATAATTAACATTGAGATTATAGGTCCACTTATTTTGGAGTTCATTTTACAGATTGAGTCTGAATACCTGGATTTAACAGACATAAAATCAGTCCCAAAGATATATGAAGTCTCTGGTATGAATCAATAACAAAATCAGTTCAGTAGTTTTATTTTAGGCTCAAATTAGGTTAGTGTCAGACGGAATTCATGATTGAGCCTAAGGAAACACCCGTCTCCGGCAAGCTTACTGCAAAGTATTCTTCAGTCGGCCGTCGCACCACTTTCCAAATTAATGTATTCCATTACGAGGTACGCTACGACCATGCAAATTAACATTTCATTCGAAGCTTTCCCGTCCGTATGCTTTTACGTGTATGCCAATTCTGAATTTCAATTTATTTCGCGAACAATGCGGGATTGGGCATAAGCAAAGATAATAGACTAAGGTGCTCATACATGGTGCTTATACGCATGCGAACGACATGCCTGGATTCTGTCACTGGACTCTCGCACTTATTTACGCGGACATTTAAACGATGCAATTAAACCCGCACCAGCTACTTACATCGTGTACATTAAGAAGTGATGAACAGACCGCGCAATGTACAAAGCCTATGCAAACGTCTTTGCATAGGCTTAGCACATTGCGCGGACTGTTGGACGGACGGCGCGGACGGCTTGGTCCAGTGGTTAAGAGCTTAAGTCGGTCCGTCCACAGAATGGAGCAGTCGCAGGTTTGATACCCACACGGAAGAAATCTTTGTGATTCATAAATATTTTGTTTCAGTCTGGATATTTATGTACGTGAATTTCGTGTTTGTTAATGCAATCACGACACAGGAATAATTGCAAGTGTGGAGCAACCTAAAAAAATATTGGTCAACTTTTCATAAATATAATTGTGTACACGTATAGTTAGCAAAAGTAGCCAATATTATTTTGGTAGCGACACATATTAAAAAATACCTTAGACTTTTTCTTACATCATTATAAACACCCAATAGCGGATTTTTCGCTATCAATCTCGAATGGATGTACACACATTCCGAATCTATATCAAATTATTAGATACCGACAAAATGTAATCGTAATAAGATGGATTTTTTTAATGGCGCGTAAATCTTTTTTTTACATATCCTGCGGGATCAATTACAAATGGAATACAATCTAAACAACCCCAACCTCGGAATCTTATTACGATTACATTTTATCGGTATCTAATAATTAGATATAGATTCGGAATGTGTGTGCATCCATTCGAGATTGAATGAAAGATGGGTATTAATATGTTTTTAAACAGATTTTTGAAATAGATGGATACGGGATAGCCATGTTCGGTTTCGTCTAGAGAAAGTTTAATAGTACTACTGTATTTTATGTGTAAGTATTTACTGCATTCAACTAGCATTTAACTTTGCATTACACGTCCTAATACTAAAATCCACATTCCAATTGCAGCTCATCTTTACTAATTATATAAAACCATACTCATGTATAATTAGATACGTATTCTACGTGCTATAATCGTTTGGGTGCCACTGAGATACATGAATACTCTTTTAAAGAGGGAGATTAGAGCTCACGTACCGAGATTGTCGACAAACGGGACACGCAGCTTTCCAGATCCGCCTCTTCAGATTACACAAACGTGCCTCTCTGCTGACTAAGATTGCAATAAAGGTTATGTCAGAATACGCCATAACTCAACAGCATCTATACCATTGTAGCAACCTTACGTTGCGAAATTCGCAACGAAGTTGAAATGACGAAGTTGTGAAGTAACAAAAAATGCATAGAACCAGAGTATTGAACGACGAAAAGAGGGATTTAAAATATTTTTGGCAAATCCTCCCATAGGGTCTACTACCTACCTGCCGCATTATTATAAACATAATGGATAAATTTTCGAGATTGAGCATCGGACGCGCGGAAACGGCATGAAACGTATGCACTCATAGGGTAGATAAATTGTATTACAAACATACACGGGCACGCCTTAGAATGAATATAATCTAGAAGTTGCGGGCGCGCATCAAATTAAAGCAACAATTACTTCCTGCAAAGCAAGAAGTCACACGTTCACGTGAGTAGTCAGTCTGCGAACGTGCTGTGCGCGTGTCAAATTAAATTGAATTATGCCGGCTTGTGTCGTTCCTGCCTGTAAACATGCTGTTAAGCTCAATAAGAAACATTATAGGATCACATTTAATACGTAACTTGCGCGTTCAGGTGCCGTGTTATCTAAATATCGAATTAAATCTTCCGTATGTAATTTTCACAGTAAAAGAACTAACAAAATGGACACGTCCATTTTGTTAGTTTTGCTATTGTAACAATTTAATTTCTCCCTACTTTTATTTGCTGAGGACATTATAAATTATAGTATTGAATAAAATGGTATTAATATAGTTAACTACTACATCATGATTTTAATATTTAGTTAAATTGATGATAATATATTTTCCCTACATTAAATTACCACAAACCTTAATAGTTCAAGTGTATCTATTTCTTGAGTTTGTTATGCATTAAAGTACACGTTACCGCAAGAATGATTTTATTATCATCTACTCTAATGTCATTAACGTTAACCCAAAAAAGTGGTAACCTTACGGGGCTGCCTACATTACACGGGTAGGAAGAGCGGTGAGTGCGGGGCGTTTGTTGAATTTTTGGCTTCACCGCGCGACGTACAATTATGACTGGACGCGCTTTCTATATTATTCTAAAGTGCACGCCCACAATGACAGCTTTTGAACAAATTTTCCAAAAAACGACAAGTTAACAAGGCTCTTTCTAGATAAGTCTTAGTCTAAGATTATAAAATTGTAAAGAGCGAGCAGAAAGACAAAGATTGGGCTCACCTATTTAGAGGTCTAAATGAAACAATAATTAAAAATGTCCGTTTATCACTTTGTCTACCGGGTTGTACGTTTGCGCATTAAACAGAAACTATTGAACCAATTTTGATAGAATTTTTGCAAGGTAATTATGAATGTAACGTGAAAGTTTATATTAAAAATACTACCTACCTACTTATAAGTTTTAATTTTAATCCCTATATACTTTCAAGAATATGCCGAAGTGGCTGTCTGAAACTTGTCAGTCTGATCTCAAAACAGCTTACTACCTACATGGATTGCCCCTGTTACAATCAAGCTGACTCTCCGACTTTATATACCTGTGTAGTTTATACTCTTAATTAAAAACACAAAACAAAAAAAACAAAAAAAACGTACCTACTGCAACGAACGTCAAGAAAAAGCTCATAAGCAAACGTAAAAGGAGGAACTTCTCGCATAATCCACCCTTACAGATATACAGACCTCTTCAGAGTACCCAATTTCACACGCGGCGCGATTCACCGGCATACGAAAGTATACCACATATTGCTAATTCAACATTTTTCTGTTCGACGGATCAAGGTTGAAAGACATCTAAAACCAAATCAAACAGGATTATATTGCTTAAAAGGCAAAAGGGGTAAACGACACGACGGTTAAAAGAGACATTCGATTATTTGGTATACCTTGTCGGTAATAAAATTAAGTACCTACCAATGTATCCAGTTTAGCGAAAAGTGAAAGAAAAGAGATTGATTGTTGGAGATATAATGGCATCGTGTAGGCAAAATGTATTCAGCTAGATTTTAAAACCATACAGGTACAAACGCGAATAAAAATTGAGCTAACCGATGATCTAAAAATATATATATTGTACAACCACTTACATAAAATACAATGGCGCTATCGTTTGAGAGGCAAATTTGAAATTGAAAACAGCAGTGCCGGTTGGCGGCGACATTCGGCCGCCGTTTATTTAGGAGCGCAACCTCGCTGTGTGCTACTGTAGCTTCGAGGTGCAAGCGAACTTTCCAATTGATTGTGAATATGACCTTCGAGCTTTATATTCTGAAGACGAATGCACATACGTATTGCGCCTCCGTTCAAATGGTAATAAAACTATTTTATTTTTTTAAATAATTTTATGGTTATCTACTTAATATGATTTTGTAGAACTTCTAAAACCTTACCCGCTTACTAAAATACATAATAATATTTAGTCAGTTATATATGTGTTTGAGTTAGAACGTGTCTACTGAAAACCAAATAAGAATAAATTTAACACGTTTTTCTCGTGAGGTGCATTGGCTTATACCACTACTTGAGCAAAAAAATAACAACTCTAATTCTCTAAGATTTCATGTGTTTAAATACTTGCCAGATTTTATGGACACTTTAGATATTTTAGCTTTGATACCAGAACGGGAGTGTTTGCTTGATGGGCATAATCACAAAGTGTAAAATTACAACTTGATCGATCCAATATTAGACTATCATCAGGCCAAATTCCTAGCGAGGTAGGCAGAGAGTACAGAGTTCCAACAGGTTATTTCCTTGCAGACCTCTCTGGCGTCCTCCACTCCCGTCTATCGCTCCATCGTTCGTCTCATACAGTCTCGCCGGCTACGAAGACTTGACTTGATTACTTATTATTATTACTTATATTAAAGCGATCAGAACCTACTTCGTAAACAGTTTGAGACGTGGACTTTCGACTGTTATTCCGTTTTTGCAGCCATGCTGAAATTAAAAAAATACCGCAGTCTTAGAGAACAAGACAGTAAGCGGGTAGATAATATAAGTGGCGCAGCGCGATGAATACAATTCATGCAAGCGTATGCGTTGGGCCACCAAGCAAGCGGTCAAATATTAACAGCGATAAACAAAAAGCATGAAAAACATCAAGAGCTTCATGAGTCCAAGTGTCCGCACACTACATATCGCTGGACTAATCAACGTCATACGCCTACGGACAATTCGATTTCAAATTACTTTTTATAAGTCCTTAAAATACTATGAATTACTAGAGACCACGCAAAGAATGATGTCAAAGATAAAGGTCTGAATCCCACCTGCGTTGATATCGGATGCGTGCATCGATCGCGTGTACTCATTTTAAACTATGGAGTATTGGTAAAAATTGTAGAAATTTTTTAGTGTATAATTTAACTATTATCACACGAATGCCTACTCTTATACCAACTTCATAGTTACCCGTTTAAAACGGAAGCTTTACCACTTATTTTACAAATAGTAAAAATTGGAACTCTTTTAATATCACTTTCAGGTCTGTTTATTGTTCAAAAGTAGCACAGGTGTTGGTGCCCAAAATTACTTAGCCGTTACCCATGTAGGGTATGGAAAAATTACATAGTCTCCTAGCTATATGGACCCTCCCCTCTCCAAAGTTTTTAAATTGGTGTGAACCTTCCAAAAGTCTTTATTCAGGACTATTCAGTTGATGTGCTAGATTAGTAATATAGTTCGTTCTCGAGAAATCGAGCTGTCACGTTCATCCTTATTTAGTAAATGTGTAGTGTGAAAAGGATGGCATATCAACTCGATAGCGTTACACTGACTTTAATCTGCCCGTGATAAGCTCTCAGGTTTTCTCAAATTTTTATGCTTAATAATATAAATCGTTTGTACGTCTATGATATCGCACTTTTGCGTAAATAGTGTTAAAATAACTTTCAAGAAACAATATTGTATTAAGTCTACCGTTGTATCCATTGATTTTCAGATCAGATTTACAATTTAGCCCTAACTCAAAACCTAACAGAATCGACAAAAATTTATTGTTTTGGTAATTGGTTGAATTCTATTTAGAAAAATTAATAAAATATTAAGTATTCTGTTAATTGATTGGTTTGTAATTCGAAAAATCGATAAAATATTGAGTGTTTTTTTTTTGTAATTGGTTAAAAAAATAAGTCTTACGTATGGCGTATTAAGTAACCTAACATTATGATAATTAAGATATGGCAATATTTTAACTGATTATATTGAAACATTCAAACGATTTAAACGAAATTACCAGTGGAGCCTTCAGCTTAAATTATCTATGATCTCAATACATCTGTACTCACAGTCCCCTTCGCCATTTTTAGATCAACAAAATAAAAATAATCTACTTTCAACAAATAAGGTCAGGGGTAGTCAAGCATCGGAATGGATATTTTGGAATTTCCACTTACAAAAATACAAGACCTTACAAAAACTTCTCAGTTTTTGTAAGGTCTTGTATTTATGCAAACGAAGATTATATGTTATAGAATAGTGGTACTACTTTAGGAAAAAAAATTAACGGATTAAACCGAAATTTTCGTTCTCTGAATTAAGAAACCGAAGGGCTAAGTTTTCATAAATTTAAAGTGAACCGCAAAATATTTTATTAGCAAAAAATTCAATTTGCGTAACTTGAAGTTAAATTCGGAACATGTATGATTTCGACGTCTTCAGGTTTAATGGACAGTGTTACTACTATACCGAAATAAGCCCACAGTACTGTCCCAGCATTGAAACCGAACACGTTAAACGGCTGTTGGTGCTATTATAAGCTGTTTTTAATGTTTGGCCGCTCGTTCGGTGGCCCCATACACACGCTCGCATGAATACTATCGCGCTGCGCTGCGAATATTAACTACTCACTTAGTTTAACTGTCCACGAACTCCGCAGATTGTTTATTTTCAGCATTGGAGATCAAATCTTAATCAAAAAGTACTGAGTGTTAATTTATGCAGATTTTTTTTGTATAGATATACACGGTGATTAACATCTTGAGGTAAACGTCGGAGGGCTTAACGAGAAAAGATTGAGGTTAGCGTAACGCTAGCGAGTAAGCGTAGTCATGTTTATGTTTATTTAAAATATTAGTAAATTTGTAGGGGTATAAGAATGGCATATCAATTTGCGAGCGTCATGCTAACATTAAACTTTTCGTGCTAAGCCTTCAAACCAACGTTTGTTCTGAGATTTTAAATTTTAGCGAAAAAAGAATCTGCTGTTCCATAAGTGTTGTCGAGTGTAAAAAGGGTAAATATTTTTTTTCTATGAAACAGCATATTTTTGCAAAATCTCTGAACAAACGCTGTTTCTCATAGTAAACAGCTTTGTTGTGTTTACTTCATATCTCACATGTATGATCTAAAATAAGTGTCTATACCTGAATTACTTTAATTTTTGCACCCAAACTGTCTACAAATCAAAAGTGTTTCAACAAACTAAATCTCCGAATTTCAGATCATTTTTATTAAGAATGAAAATCTCTCAATTAACATTCTGTAATATTTTCATTATTTTTCCATTTAGAAGCAGCATATTATGCCGGTGTTTATTAACACTAGTCTGTGTGAACCTTATTTCCGGCCGGAAAGCGAAAACATCACGGTTCAAGTGTTACTACACAAATATACACAAACCTAATTCATGCGGCCCCGTCATGATGCCAGAGAGTTCAGCACGAACATTAACGTTAGAGTGACGGCAGCGAGTTGATATTCTTTCCTTGTCACACTACAAATTTACTGAATAAACATGAACGTGACAGCACGATTACTCGCTAGTGTCACGCTAACGTCAAAGTTTTCGTGATAACCCCTTTAGAAAACGTTTTTGTCTGCGCACGTGAACCCTAATGTTAAGATTTGTGGATAGTGTTTTACCAGGGCTATCACGAGCGGAAAAACTCCTTTCACGCGGGACAAAGTTTTGTCGGCCCGTGATTCAAATACTGTCCGCAAGTCAAAACAGTCTTCTTTAATCAGGCAAAAGACGTCAACTGCAGGATAAAGGTCTCCCCCAAAGATCGCTACGATGACTTACTTTTTACTGTACGCATCAAGCTTTTACCTGTGCCCTTCATCAGGTCATCGGTCCACCTTGTATTCGCCTACATCTTCCGGTACGAGGTCGACACTCGAGAACCTTTTTGACCCAATGGCCGTCAATTCTACTGTAAAATAGTCTTATCTCTACGCAAATACAAGTCTTGAGTGTCAAACTTTTGTCACAGCATTAGCACGTAAGATTTGAAACGGTTATCTTGCACCGCAGGTAACAAAATCTGCAACGTGTGTGTGTATCTTTTGTCGCACCGCCTGTGCTAGCCCTACAGGAAACTGGACAACGAATGTGTGTGTCGTGGAGCGAATATTGGCTACCGTCCCACTTCGACGCGGAACACGTAGAAAAACAACGTCTAATTGAAGTTGATGCATATTGAGGAACAGAATTCCTATTGCTTTTTTCATGCTATATTGACACAAAATCTCCTATCCAATACGATAGCTAAATTCTAGAACAATATTAACGTTCACATTGGTAGAGCATAAGTGAACCAACAATCATGCCATACTAAAATAAGAAAATGAGTATTTGAAATAACTATCACAGAATATAAAAACTAAAATTTGACGTCTACTTGTTACAAAAATACTGGTCACCTCTTTCATAATTTACGTATTTTTTTAGTAATCGGTTGTGATATTGTTGTCTCTCATCCAATGCGTTCCTCAACCTGCGATGTTAAACAAAAATTAACCATATTTCAAAGCAATACGTTGATTGCATTTGTAAAACATACCTCAATATGCACACATACCTGCAGGTTTTGTAGTTAATTTTAATATCAAAGTGTTTAAAAAATGTGGTTAACTCTTCGGAACAAAATTTTTGTATTAAATTTGTAATGTAATACCTAATCTGATTGGGGCACCTCTTACCTTATTAACGTTAAACGTTGCGTTTATTTGATACTACTTCTTTACCTACGCTATAATATATTACTAAAAACATTAACTATGACCACAAAGCAAATCTAAAGAGAAGTCGGCCTAAGTAACTGTGCACTGTGTCTTCCAACTAGGCTTTGACGTCATCGCGGTGGGCGTGGTTACGTCAGTCTGTCTTACTCAACAAGATGGCAAATACAGAAGTGAGTAGGGTGTAACGTCCTCTTCATTCCGCGCCACCCCGCGCGGTGACACGCTTGATTGCAAAGGCAAATCCAATAATGCCATTTCCTCTTTATATATGCTTCGTGACTATGACATTACGCAGATGTAGCTTATTATTAAAATGTTAATTGCCCTGCATAAGCCCTGCCCCCACTTACATATTGTCAATTAACTTTTTTTTTCTCGTTTAATCTACTACCGGAGCGGAACGCTGTCTCCACTGAGAATATCTAATTAGAAACTCAGCGGACTTGTCTTTTTTATTTAATTATCTTTCTATTTTTTTAAACATATTGTGTGAATCATTTGCACGCGCAAGCAGCAGCATGAGTGAAATTATTTTAGTGCCCACAAAAGTAATCTAAAACGGCGCAGTTGGGCCGAAGTTGCGTGACCCGAGCCGCGGCGCCTCGGTATTGAGGCAATCCCGCAGGTACGTGAGCCCTAATCACCCTTAAGAAAGGAAGACACACGTCCCACACCCGGAGGTAATGTTCCTTTTAATTCCTCACTAATGCACGTTTAATTTCCGCAGTTGCTTTGTTTAATTTCAAAGGATTATGATTCCAAGACTCCTGGATTATTTAAGAGCCGCGTAGTTTGAGAGTGTACCTTTATGATAGTGTTTTGTTCTCAGACTCGTCTTCAGGAACGCAACCTCATAACTGTTAATAGGCAATCGGGTATTGTAGGTGAATCTGTAATTACCTTACAATGGTATTTTCGTGAACTTCATAAAGAAAGAAGAAAGAAAGAAAAAACATTTATTTGACCAGCACACTACAGAAAAGAATAAATAGGCAGTTATGTAAAAGTAAAGCACAATTGTGTGGGGCCAAACAGGACTCTGCGCCTCAGCATATTGCTGCACTATGGTTATATATTGCAGCGCTGGTATTCTGGCAGAACCTTTTTAAGTGGCGTCACGGGTAATAAAATAACTTGTACATATACATACGTATATATATATATATATATATATATATATATATATATATATATATATATATATATATATATATATATATATATATATATATATATATCCACCAGCCTATATATATAACATATATAGGCAGGTGGATATTAACTAAACAATTTTTTATTTGGTTAATGTTGTAGTGTAGTAGTTAGGGTCACTATAAATACTATTGCAACCTATACTATAAACTTAGAATAAACTTATGCACTGAACAGTAAACATCTTTTATTGCATACACCGACCCTTACATGGCGACCATGCCCGGATGGCGCCGCTGACGCGGGCGTCTTCGGTGTCGGGTAGCGACCGCGGAGTGCAAATTCTTTTGCCTTAAAAGGACTAATTGATTTATTTGTACCGTTGCGCTGAAGTGTAATTAAATCAAATAAAGAAAACTGAACATAAAAAAAGACGAAACATATGAAGAATGTTCAAGAGTTTTCAACAGAAGACATGCGGACAAAAGTTTATAAGCTGAGGGGTCATGCGAGATAGAACAAGAGTCAGCTCCTGCTCAGAGTCAGCACGATTTTGTGACTAGCCGAAAAAAAAACTGTTTAAAAGAAAAAGGCGATATTGATAACGGTGATGATCGAGAAGTTCAAGCTATGTGGTGCCAGCATCAGGCAGTTGGTTCCGGCGTTAGTAGTGAAAGTCCCGGACGATCTTTGTGTGGACCCGGAGTGCTAAGTGTAGTGTAGAGAAAATAGTGATTAGTGGAAATATAGTCGTAGTATGTTTAGGTAGGTATAATATATAACATGGAGTATTGTAGTTATATTTTGGGCAGTTAGGCCATTAAACGCAACTATGTAAGCGCAACATATTTTTTTTTAAATTATTGATCGATTTTGCCGATTTTATAAATGTGTATCTTGAATTTTATAATATGGTTAGAAAAATGTTAAGTACGAACGAATTACAAAAGTGCTTGTGTTTTATTTGATTCAGAAATTAATCCTTATTAATAATCCATGGTATGGTTCAAATGCAATTGAATGTAAGGCTTTCGATTTTGATTAGGTAAAACTACTCGGTGTCAAAGGTAAATTGCATGTTTTGTTTTGCATTTTGATTATTCAAATTTCGAAAATAGCGAGATGTGGATGCCCTTTTCTTAGTGTTATTTTGCTTATAATCTACACATGTTTTCTGTGTTACAAAAAAGGGTACTTTTTAATGCTTATAAGGATAATAGCGTAACAGGTATGTCGTATTTTTTGTAAAGAAATCATGGAATTAATTACATTCGATTACAGGAATATTATATCTATATTACTTACTTGCAATCAACACAATGTTCCGCAAGGTTAACATAATAGTTATGCAAAATTATCTTTTATTTTACTATTACATAATGTATTTTATTTTAATAAAAAAAAAGAATTATCGTAACGAATTGGATTATGTTTTTCAAGTTTTGTCATAATACTGCTATAAACATCTCAGCATAAACTCAAAATGCCGTGTCCAATCAAATAACAAGATATATTTTTAAAGAATTCAGAGTATCAATTTCTTTTATTAATTTCAATGGAACTGCTGATCCTTTCACATTTAGTAATCCATGGAGGTGTATAAAATCGCACTGTGTAACAATAACATTTTACTTTGAGAGTTTTCGGAACTATAGGTACAATAATTTTGCGAGTATTATTTTAGTTATTTACTTGCTTTCATTAACAAAATATTTCAAATTATGAAGGTCTACATATGGGGCAGTGTTTGAATTTTATGTTCTTCGGTAAGATTCTGCAAAATGTCTAAGAGGCAATCATGTGAAAATTATTGTAGATTACCCATAATAATATGCCAAAATTTAGTATACAGATGCAACCTTGGCATGATATGCAAAGACCACGATCTTCCCGGTTGTGATTTCCATTAGTTTATCAAGGCATGACGTAAATAAACATTTAGTTTCTTACAGTTTTTTTAAGAAGAAATAAGTATCCTACACTCCAAATGTCCATTAACAGTAATTGTTACCAATGGAAGTTATTTCGCATACTCTTGATTGTAATATTTTCATTCCACGACACTTTTTCTTGCTTAGTTTATTTACTATAAAAAACGTTTATTTAAATCGTTTATTTAACCACTTAACAAATGTTAACATTGCTTATTGGAACCTCCTCATAAGCTAAAATTATTGCTTGTATTAGGAGAAATACTATACGTGTCAAATAACAGGCATTGGTTTTTTTTTGGCGAATCAATGTTATCTCATATAGCTAATATAATATGGAAAAATTGTGTAACGGTCGCTTCTTTTATTCATTGTAGCTACCTACAGGCACACCATAATTACTGTTCTTATATGAAGATCTGAGTCCTGCTATTTCTTGTATATCATTACTATTTGTTCTATGTACTACTTTCTCTTTAAGCTATTCTTAAGCGTTAGTTTACGATTTGAGCTATTCAGATGCGGATCTTCTATTTCAGCCATTTAGACATGTCCAATATTGTTGGTAAATTGTATGACTTACAAACATTTTAAAACGTTTGAAATAATATGTAAAAAAAAAATTGCGGTCAGAAATAGGCAAGGTCTTATAAGTTATCAGCTATTTTGTTTTAAATACACCTGAAGAGTAATGCGAGTATTCGGTACTAATTCAGTATAATGGAAATGATCATTACACAATAAAAAAAATTACATTTAGCGTTTGGTACAGAATTTTTAGTAATCTAATTGATCAGTGGTCATATTTTTTGTGTTTGTAATTATATAGTCTTTTTTGTTCAGTGTAAAGAGAGCCTAGACAAGTTGCAAACGTTTTGTTTCTATTCTCTTGTCGCAATCGATAGCTCATTGTTTTGACCACGTGACTTTTCGTTGCAAAATCTCATTCCCATACATTTTTCCGCTTTCTATTAGCGTTAACGACTGTAGATTGTCAACTTGACTATAGCCGCAGCTTAGAAGTTTCCAATTCGAAAACGTTACTCAACGTCACAATTGAATCCAGTCTTTAAAGTCGCATTACTAGTAGATACGTTTATGATAATTCAGATGTCTATAATATATTTACATGCTTTTCGGGGAAAAAATAATTATGCCTCAAAGCCCTTTGTTTTCCAATTAAACATACAACACTGACCTGACCTTTGTTCGTAAATATAGCAATGAACATTTCCATGGTTGATTTTTATTATACAATGCAGTTGACTGTAAATAATTACTTAGGTCATACGTTAGTTGATTCGGGTGTCTCACTTGGTGCGAAGTAAAAGAAATTGAGACGTTCAAACATTCCATTCCATTTAAGGCATGTTCCAATAATCGTGTGTGGTCAATTTCATTTGGTAGGTTTGTTTATTTGAAGATAACCACAACAGGATTGGAATGCATACACAAGCTTCATGTATTTTAAAACTAGTTGCAATTATAACGAAATATTAAACTGAGATGTATTTTTTTTACTTATTTCAATTAGAATTAAATAATTATGTCGGAAAAGTACTGAGTATTATGTGGTAGTTTCTCTTCTCAAGTAAAAGGACCATGTATAGCAATAATTATGTAATGACGTAATGAATAATGTTACTTATATGTAATCGGAAGGTTTGTCTACTATAAGAGTAGATGGTTGATAGGTTTTGGATTAGGTATATAGTAGGTCAGGTTTTGGTATAATGTTGGATTTGCTGGTTTAGGTAGTTTGGTTTAAAGTAGGTAGTTTGAATTGGAATGTCATGAATAGTTTGAATAAAAATGTGACTGGAAGGGAATATATTTAGGAGATATTGAATAGTGAAAAGGTTATCTTAAGAGGTGGCAAAGACAGATTTTAGAATGCATATTTATTTTGATGGGGATTCTTATGGATAATAAGGTATCAACGAAAGCTTAGCCTGATCACCTAAGTAATTTTTTTGATATCCTTATAAGCGCCATAGAATTCAATAGGGTTGAGATTATTGTAAGGAACTGATAGGTATTTCATATGTTGATGGAATGTAATAATGATAGTACATGGGGAGTAGAGAAATAGCAATCGCTATCAACAGTAGCCCGAGAGGCACTGTTGAGCGAGCTAACAATAATAGCAAGGTACACCAGGATACAAGGCAGGCACGGAATCCTTGTTAATCTGATCATAATTCGGTTGAGCTACCACTTGTGAAGTTAACTTGGACACATTGTATGATTTAAAAAAATAAGGAAGTGTTAAATGAACTGCCTGAATTAGTAAAAATAATTTTTTTGTAAGGAATGTGCGCATAATAATGTAATAAATATTTCCTTGTATCCTGCATAATAAAATGAATGAAATTATTTTCATAAATAAATGGTAGGCCTACCAATAAAATAAAATAAAATGTGTACCTTGAAGAAACTAGTACAGTGTTGTACTTAAAAATGTGTAAAACCGTGTATAGAAAGTAAAACGGCATTGCAGAAGTTTAATTGCAAAAAGAATATTTTCACAAGGATGATGAAAGGTGACGTCACGAACATAAATAAATTTTATTAGTCATGAATTCTGTGACTATAGAGGATATACCTAGAATATTAATCATGCTTACCTATGATTACAACTATAACAACATCGATATCGTTAATGTTTATATAGATATAGGGGCCCACTTTAAGATAAGTATTATTTTAACCATGTTTATAAACAATATATTATAGTACTTATTAGTTTCTACACTGTGTATGTAAGCTTAAGTAATGTTAGACTTATTTTTTTTATAACCGAAATATACCTTAATTTTTATATTATAATTTTGTCTATACTATAATAATTTTCGCAATAACAATCTATAAAAATACCTACATTTAATATTATCCAAAATAAAATCTAAGGTGATTTATAATAAAAATGTATTATGTTGTTTGATAAAAGAAAAAAAAAAATTTAATATTCCTGATGAAATTGTAATAATTAAAATTTTTGTAAAAGACTCAAAATTTATGTGACTGGTAATTAACATGGGAATGAAAAAAAATAAATATGTAACAATCAATTATTACCACGATACATATTTGTAATATTGTATTTGTTAAGTATGTACTTTATAAAAAAAAATAATTATTGTTTTATTTTATTTTATTTTAAGGGGGTAGGTGTAGTGTAGTAGTTATGGTCACTATAAATACTATTGCAACCTATACTATAAACTTAGAATAAACTTATGCACTGAACAGTAGTATAGTAGTAGTGTGTGTTACCAGTGATGATATATGGATCAGAGACGTGGTCTCTTACAATAGGTCTCATAAAAAAGCTCAGAGTTGCTCAGCGAGCTATGGAGAGAGCTATGCTCGGCGTTTCTCTACGCGATCGAATCAGGAATGAGGAGATTCGTAGAAGAACCAAGGTCACCGACATAGCCGTTAAGATTAGCAAGCTGAAGTGGCAATGGGCGGGCCACATAGCGCGTGGATCTGACGGGCGTTGGGGCAGAAAGATTCTAGAGTGGAGACCACGTATTGGCAAGCGCAGCGTGGGACGACCGCCTGCTAGATGGACCGACGATCTTGCGAAAATCGCAGGTTGTCGTTGGATGCAGGTGGCATCGGACCGGTTACGCTGGAAAGCGATTGGGGAGGCCTATGTTCAGCAGTGGACAAGTATAGGCTGAGATGATGATGATGATGATGACTGAACAGTAAACATCTTTTATTGCATACACCGAACCTTACAATGTGATTTCAGGCTCCAGACTGATACTGGGTATTTTCCGATAGAAAAACTATATTTGTCCGACCTACGATTTGAACTCACCATTCTTCACCACTAGACCAACGAGGCAATAATTTTTTAGTTACTTGAAGATAATTCTATTACTTTGACATAATTTCTTTCATACGTACATATATACGTTTGTTTAATAGTATATATCGCGAGTTATGGTCTTACATTTACTCACTTGTAATCCTCAGGGCTCTCATTAATTTCTCTGGCCTTTTAGTAAAAAAATATTAGGTATGAACTTGACCGTGATATTTGAAATTTATGCAGGTAAAATGAGAAAGAAGTTTTGTGACATACCTACATAATTTACCTAAAATTACAGCCTAATGCCGATAAAGTTTGTGCCGATAAGTTATGCTGATAAAGTGATACAGAACGAATTCCTTTACAAATTATAACATTTATGAGATTCTTTAACTATGTATCGAACGATAAAAGTGGAACAAGCGAGAGGGGTCTCTAAGGAAAGAACCTACTGGAATTCTATACTCTCTGCCTACCTACATTATCTACATGGCGATATAGATAGATAGATATAACTCCAGTAGTCATTGAGCGCTGAAAAGCTGGTTTCAAAATATTCAACATTATATTCACATACTCACGCTTACTTAAAAATAATATACATACATACTTTTTTTTTTAAATATGGTTACATTAATCGTCGGAAGAAGCTGCCCATAGAAAACCTACCACTCACTTTCTATTCAAAAAATGAAAAAGTACTGAATAATGAACATTAGCTGCGAACAATTATTTTCCAACTGGAATGCAATGAATTGCACGTTCGGAGCTCTTCGCTCTGTGTCAGCGGTGTATTTCCCATCCTTACTAAAGGCGCATCTAAGATATACAAACTCATTCACTTGCTCCAGCACATCGTTACCAACCATAATCCTTGCATTCATTCTGGTTTCTTCCTGTTCAAAAACCATAATCTAGGATTTCTGTACATTCAAATGTAAGCCATTGTTCATGCAGTCGTCTTTCATAACTGTGACTAGTGTTTGCAAATCAGTGGCTGTTGGCGCTATTAAAACCGCGTCATCGGCATATAGTAGATGATTTACCACTAGATCACCCATTGGTACACCTTCATTTTTTTCACACACCGCTTTCAGTCTTTGAAGACTTTTATTCAGATATATTATAAACAGTCTAGCGGACGACACGCAACCCTGCTTGACGCCGATTTCAACGCCAAACCAGAGTGACATGTTACCACCCACCCGTAGGCATGCCTTGCAGTCCACATAAGTGGACTGGACGGCTCGCAACAGAGTGCCATCTATACCGTATATACTCAGGCAAAATGTCCCAAAGTCTCTTTCGCACAACTCTGTCAAACGCCTTTTCCAGATCTACAAAACCGCAGAAAACTTTCCGGCATCAATCCAATTCATGTGACGTAGTTTATGGTTGAAATTTATGAGTAATAAGTAAATGAGTAAATAAGTACTACTTTAGTACTCATAAATTCCCAGTCTGAAACCAACTATAAACTACGTCACATGAATTGGATGATTTTTGGACCTTGTCAAATCTAGATGATCACATTTGTGTGACGGCACATATGTTGCAATTTTATGTTTAGAAATTATTAAATCGTGCTAAAAAGTGATACAAACACATTTAAACCTTAATGATAGTGGTCGGTCGGTAATATTTTAGTTTTTTGTGACAGTTGAAGTTTAGAGTTTTATTACTTTAGCTATACAAGGTGTAACATGAATAACGCAGGACCTGAAAGTAGTTTGTTCTTAGTCGTTAACTGAATGCATTCCAACTATTTTTAAAGTATGTTACATTTTTTAATCATCAAAATTGCTGTTACTCGTTCAGTTCGCTGTATTAAACCAATTTTTTATACTATTTAAAGCAATGCGGCTATTTTACATGCATTTCTAATATATATACTTTAATACGCATGAAAAAGTACAGATTTCGTGGCTAATTTGGGTACCAAAGAGCTTAAAAAATGGTTAAAAATTCCTTAAAATTAAAAGTTTGATTCTCGAATTGAATTCGTAAGGCAATAATCTAATTGGGGTGTCTAAGCTCTTTCGTTATATATATTACACCGTGTATATGACACTATACATGCGTACACTTGTGATATGTGACAAAACTTATGACTAGCCTTGTCATGAGATGTCACACTTTTTGATAGTCCCCCCCGCCCCCGCCAGTGTGGCGAGATATAGCTACGACCGCGTGTGGATAGCTTCCGTGGAGCTTCAGTCTCTTGGGGACCGCACGCACTATCACCACGTTTTCACTCGTTAGTGCATGAGACTCATGCACGGTGAGGATGCGCGACCCGTTTCCCGACACATAGCCCTGGCCGAGGAGGATTTCCTTCTCGGCCTGGGTGTGCACCAGAAACAGGGTGTTCTCCTGGTGTTTTGGAATTTGCGCTCCCGTGTACTTACTGAGGCTCAAGGATCTCACGAGGGATTTGGACGAGTATATGCCCCCGTATATCTCGTTGAGGGCATACGCTACGTCCATTGGGTTTCTGTGAATGCAGAGCAGCTCCCTGTTGATACGCGCCACGGAGTCTGGCGGTTGTAACGCAGTCAAAACAGGTTCTCCCTATCAATGAACGGCAGTTGGTTGCAGTCGCCGACGAGAAGAGCCTCTCTCGCGCCAGTTATCTTGATGGCCATCACTACGGCTCCGAAGTGGTTCATGAGTGCCTCGTCGATGATAATACGTGTGCACTCTTCACCTTCTTTTAATCCGTTGACCAGCATTGAAGCCATAGTGTGGACCCTCCTCTTGTGTTTGTTTTAACCTTTTGCGCGAGTCTCTCCCTTAAGTCATTCGCTGCCTCGGTTGTAGATGTTATTAGGATATCGCTTTCGATGTTGTAATTTGCGATTATCCATGTTGTTTTTCCGCATCCAGGAACCCCGTTGACCCATGTTATTTTGGGTACGGTGCAGTGCTCGATTGCAGGCCCCCAACCCTGGCCACTTGAGATGGTTTCTGCCATCTCAAGTATCCGGTCTTCGAGCACCACCCTCGTGCACTTCGCCGCAACCACTATTGGGTCGTTAGGGGGGGTTCTGAACTTCTGTTTTCCGGTCCGCCGGGACTCCTCCTCATCGTATTCGACGAAACCGCTGGTTCCACTATAGGCCGCCATGCACTTCCCCGACATTTCTCCTCTTAACGTGGTGGAGTTGTCGTTGTCGTACACCGCCGCTTCTGCCTCCTCGAGCTTCACCTCTAGCAATCCTTCATTGCCCAGGTGATAGGTTTGCAGGATGGATCTACAGGTCTCACTATTGACCCTTCTTGTTGCTGTGGTGATTGCTTTGAACTCGAGGAACGCATTTTTTGTGTGTTGCAGCGGCTCCGTCGGCACGCTGAGCTCCGGCGGATCGACAAGCCCCATCTGGACTCTTGTTCGAGCCTCTTCCGGCTGCTTATGACTTTTGGAAGGGGGCTCCCTCAAGAACGCTTCGGCGGCGACTGCCATCCCCTCCGCCCGTTGGTTCCCCCTGATTTTTTTGCCCAGCACACTTGGTATGCCGAGGACCGCCTTCCCGAGCGCCGTTGTGAAAGACGCGAGTTTTTTGGCACCTGTAGTGTCCTTTGGCTTCTGCTTCGCTGTGCTCTCCTCGAGAGCTGCCCTCATTTGTAGGCGTTCAGACCCGCTGAGCCCGTCTCGAGTCGCTATGGGGTGTCCCCAGATGTCAGTTGGGGTTTTTGTGATGAGGTTTTCTGGCTGTCGTGGCCGTAGGAAGTCGAGGTTTTGTCCTCTATCCTCATAGGCCACTACCTCGTGGTGTTTTGAGGCTTCTACTATCCCGATGTGGTCGGCGGCCTCACCTTCCTCAAATTCCACCACCATAGCGTCTACGCTTACTTTTGTTGGCTTGTCACCCTTCCCCGCTAGGCTGATCAGAAAACTGCATGCTTGGGCGAATTGGGAGGTGTTCTCGGAATAGTGCCACGGTCTTGTTCTTGGTTTGCACTATTCTGCACGCTGTGTTTCCGATCCCCGCGTTCTGCAGCTCGTTGAACTTCTTACGCTTCATTGTGTTCTTAAACGAGCTGCCATGAAGAAGGGAGGCAAGCCCGGGCGAGATTGTTACCCGTTTGGGGCCGCTTGCGTTGCAGTAGCCGATGCCAATGCGCTCGGAATTATTGTCCATAAACAGGGCGACTGATTTTATTTGAATACCCGGCTTCCCACGTTCGCCTCTCCCAAGAAAATTTATGCTTTTGGGAAATGGCGACTGCCAGAGGTGACGTAGGGTTTTGTGTTGGTGTGTTAGTGTTGTTGGTGTCTGTGTTTGTATCTCTTGGGGAAGTTTTTGATGCCAGAGTGCTGTCCTTTACACACTACAAGACAGCCTAGCACACTTTCTTAGCAAGTGACAGCCTAGCACACTTTCTCAGCAATACGCTAACGTCAATCTATTCATACTACGCCGTCCGCACAGAATACTGCTGCAGAATCCAACATTCATAAAAATATTTTACCCGAAAAGAGATTGTCTAAGGTACACCACCACCAACACCACTCACTTACGAAGAAAAATTTCGGATCAGAAGGAACAAACGTGTTAGAGATAGATAATTTCAATAAGTCCTTTTTTCTATAAAACTACCTGAATCGCATTAGCAACTTTAGTCCAGTCATTATAGTAAGTTCACCTCGAAATTCGAGATACCCAGCTGTAAGTCTGTAAATACTTGTATATTGACACCCTAAAAGTTGTCTCAAAACCTACACATGGTAGGGTGTAAGCAACTATTAAATTTCAAGGTCAAAGGTCACAAAAATCGTTTTTTTGCGCTTTTTTAGAAATATCTCATTTCCTATGGGTTTTTTTTGCTATTTGTATTTTTATCAATATTGTAGAATACAAAAATTCTCTACAAATTTTGTTTTAAAAATTTTTTTTATACGATGAACCGTTTTCGAGATAGAGGGCGGAGAGCGCGCGGTCACAGCATCACTTCAGGTCAACCGGTGCCTCCGGTCGAAAACGCGCCATATATAGTTGATGAACTATCGATAAATCAATGATTATAAATATTTGTCAATTTATATTAACTATTATATTATATTTTATCATTTTCTTCATGCATTAAATTTATATGTAGGATTTGAGACAACTTTTAGGGTGTCAATATACAAGTATTTACAGACTTACAGCTGGGTATCTCGAATTCCGAGATTCTTACCTAATTTAAGCTTAAATGACTGGACTATGTAACATTGGTATTTTAATTACTAATACTGCTGAGTATCGTAAGTAGTTGAAGTGAGGCTAAATCAATAATAAAGAAATGAAATATTATTTAATGTCCGCATAAGGTTTTTACAACGTTCCACTTTTGATTATAATTCTAGTTGGACACCCATTATTCAAGTTTATGAAGTTAAATTTATCATAGATTCAAAAATATTATATCTTTATTGATCAGGTCTGAAGGACCAGTCAGAATAATGACCATTTAAATCACTTGAAATTAGAGTCAATAAAAAGAAACCAATTGATCTCAATAATTTTGCAAAGTCTTGATTGAGGAGGGACAGTAAATGTAGATTGTGTTCATACCACGTTGGACATCAGTTCTAGATATTGTTGAAATAATCTTGACTTTTGAAGGCTTAACGTGTGCTTCCGAGATCGAGTAGGATCTTCCATTATTCATAATATAAGATCCTACTCGCATTAACTAATTTCAAATTATTAATTTATTGTACTTCTAACTTTTCGTTTTTTCCAGTACTTACTTTATACTTGCATCTCGGAAAATGTTAGGTTCCGGTCTAAAATCCACGTGGACGAAGTCGCGGGCAGAAACTAGTGAAAAAATAATTTAACCCACAACTCCAGTTCAATATTTTATCTTCAAGCATCTACAATATGGACGTTCATAAAACAACCATTTAGTTGAAAAATTAATGGAAACGCTCCGAACGTGCAATTCATTGCATTCCAGTTGGAAAATAATTGTTCGCAGCTAATGTTTATTGTTCAATACTTTTTTCATTTTTTGAATGGAAAGTTGGTGGTGGGTTTTGTATGAATAACTTGTTCCGACGATCATTGTATCTATATTTTAATAAAATAAGTATGTATGTATATTATTTTCTGGTAAGGGTGAGTATAGACGAATGTTGAATATTTTGGAACCTGCTTTTGGCATCACCTTTAAGCATGAGGTCAAAAATATAAATCAATTATAACTGGAGTTATATCCATCTATCTATATCGTCATAGCAGATAGCGTAGGTAGGCAGAGAGTATAGAATATCAGAAGGTTCTCTCTTTACAGACCTCTCTCACTTGTTCCACTATTATAGTTCGTTTCATAGTTAAAGAATCTCAGAAATGTTATAATTTGTAAATAAATTCGTTCTGCATCACTTTATCAGCATAATTATCGGCACGAGACTTTAATTTTAGGTAAATTATGTACTTATGTTACAAAACTTGTCTTCCTTTTTACCTGCATAAAAATTTTATCATGATCAAGTTCATACCTAATATTTTTTTTACAAAAAGGCTAGAGTAATTAATAAGAACCCTTAGGATTAGAAGTGAGTATGTGAGTGTGATATATGCTAATACAATCACATTTAGTACCTAATTATTAAACAAAAGTATAAATGTCCGTATAAAAGAAATTATGTCAAAGTAATAGAACTGCGAGGCACAAGGGGGTTTCAGGTCTGGAAAAGGATGTTCGGAACAAGTCTTCTCACTCCGCAACATCGTAGAGAAGCATCTGGCAGTGGGCCGGAAGGTTTTCTGCGGTTTTGTAGATCTGGAGAAG
Source organism: Phalera bucephala (assembly GCA_905147815.2). Lineage (NCBI taxonomy): Eukaryota > Metazoa > Arthropoda > Insecta > Lepidoptera > Notodontidae > Phalera > Phalera bucephala. The sequence goes on along the minus strand of LR990616.1, from coordinate 17,246,467 downwards.
GCATTTGACAGAGTTGTGCGAAAGAGACATTTGAGAGAGATGGCACTCTGTTGCGGGCCGTCCAGTCCACTTATGTGGACTGCAAGGCATGCGTACGGGTGGGTGGTAACAGGTCACCCTGTTTTGACGTTAAAATCGGCGTCAAGCAGGGTTGCGTGTTGTCCGCTAGACTGTTTATAATATATCTGGACAAAAGTCTTCAAAGACTGAAAGCGATGAATGAAGGTGTACAAATAGGTGACTTAGTGGTAAACCATCTACTTTATGCAGATGACGCGGTTTTAATAGCGCCAACAGCCACTGATCTGCAAACACTAGTCACAGTTATGAAAGACGACTGCATGATCAATGGCTTACACTTGAATGTGAAGAAAACCAAGATTATGGTTTTTGAAAGGGAAGAAACCAGAACGAATGTAAGGATTGTGGTTGGTAACGATGTGCTGGAGCAAGTGAATGAGTTTGTATATCTTGGATGCGCCTTCAGTAAGGATGGGAAATACACCGCTGACATAGAGAGAAGAGTGAGTGCAGGGAACAGAGTAAATGGTGCGATGGGAAAGCTACTCGGGAGCCGGCACTTAAGCCATAAGGCGCAGCTGGCTATACATAACGTAGTTCTTGTCCCAACGCTGTTATATGGTAGCGAGAGCTGGGTATGTAAGAAGGAGAATGAAAGTAGGATAAATGCGGTAGAAATGCGAGCTCTGCGGAAGATGTGCGGAGTGAAGCTGACCGACCGCATTAGCAACAGCATAATAAGACAGCGAGTA